>JAVGWX010000011.1:34608209-35208209 GCA_036924085.1 Ariolimax columbianus | reverse complement strand
GGGCAACCGATTTCTACTACCCAGGGATTCTGGGAAATACTAGAAAATCCACGTGAAAAAATCTTGTATGTTTTGCCTGACCCTGACTAACATGTCTGATCAGTATGTTTTGCCTGACCGTGACTAACATGTCTGATCAGTATGTTTTGCCTGACTAGACGTTAGTCTTCCTTCCCTGGGATAAGGAGTAATATGCTTCTGTTATATCAGAATCTGTGTTGTATTTTTAACCATTGTATTTATTTCTTTGTATGCTGCGCAATCATCAGTTTTTATGCTGTCATCAGTTTGTATTTTGCTGCCTCATTTTGACAAGTCTCATTTCTGTGTATCTTACAGTGAACAGGCATCCAATGTACTGTCATTTTGTTCATTTTATATCAGGTTTCTACATAGACTACAGCAAATCATTCTACAAGGTACAAATAATCAACCAAACCTTCTGAGGTACCTGTGGAGCACAGGTCTTACAAACCAAGTTCTCCTGTCAAATCCATATTTGTGTTCACTATTGTGGCTTAAAGTTACTACAGGATCGCGTAGTCAGTACCATGCACAACTCTCCTTAATAGTCTTCACAAATACACATTACAGTGTTGCTATTGATAGCTCCCCTTTTGAACCCGGACAACACATGAGTGTCTACTGTTACATAATTCTACTTGGGCTTGAGTTAGGTACATGTATTTCAAGGAGGTGAAATAGGGTCTTGGTCAGCCCAGGTTCACTAGCCCTGATGCAAGCAGCCAGCTATTAGTCACTGGCTGCTGTCAACTCATTCACTGTGCTGCATCTTCGGCTCCAATTAAAATATTGACAGCAGACGCCTAAGAATAATGTAAGAGAAAATAGGTCCATCATGTTATTATTATTATTATTCAGTACATTGAAAGCCCTGTGATAAGATTAAATGTCTCCACGTTAGAAATTACAGCACATGCAGAGACCTTCGCCAGTGATTTGAACAGTTGGCTGATGAGAAATCAGCCCCCATTGAGTACTGTGTGCTAGACATCCAAGATGGCAGCCCCCTTGAATCGCCCTAAATCAGGAGTTGTAAAATGATGGTGTTTATGTCGGCTATAATAGTGTTCCCATTGTATTAGTTGCCATCGCAAGCGAGGATGGTGACATCATCAGACAGCTTTGTCTTGCTGGTGTAACTTGCACTGCATGTGGATGGAAGGAAGAAACTATGCTGGTCATCAACCTCACTCTCTGGTGCCGAGCTACTTTGGTCTAGTGGCAAGTCAAGTCATGATGACTGAAGGTAACTCAGTATGCAGGTACTCTGGTATCACCACCCATGAGACCAGGGGTCACTTGAAAAATTTACGGGATTCAAAAGCCTACCATTCCTGCTCATCTCTTTGAAAGGTGAGTGCCTGACCACTCGACCACAATGACCCCCCAGAAGAATCTGTAGACAACCAGTTTCTCATTCCAGTTGTGAAGTTTAGTCACAAAGTGGCTAGCATATGATTGGAATATTCATGCTCCCTGAAGTCTCCAACACACGATTCATGCTTGCGCTGGTGGCGTCTGGACTGACGGATCTGGGATTGTCATTGGTCATCCCTTTCCTGATCAGAGGACCAGTACTGATCAGGGTTGTGGTTTCACTAGTTCCGTCCTGCTGCCACACCACTCCCTCTGTCTCCATCCTCTGTAGTTTAAAAAGATCCCATCATGCCATGCGCCGCATAGAAAATATGGTGTTAGGCCCATATTATTTTGTAACCAATGGCACATATTGAATGTTCATATCCTCTGTTGTTTACTTATATTATATTATGGTATATTCAAGGACATAGCATTACAATGTTATGGCAATACAGTGTTTACTCATTACAAGGGGCGTTCAAACCAAACTGGGTTTGTTTTTGTTTTTTGAATGAAAAAAAAAGAATTTTTCAAGTAGTCAAAATGCCATTTATTTTTTGATATAATCTCTTGTAACGTTTATGCACCTATCCCAGCATTTAAGTAATGCTTGAAAAGCTTCAGCGTAGAAAGTCTTGTCAGTATGTCTGAACCAATCCACTTCGTCATCAGTGCTGAAATGCTGACCTACCAGAAATTCTTTAAGGAGTCCAAACCAATAGAAATTTGGAAATCGCTTGGAGCGAGGTCTGGGCTGTATGGTGGATGTGGCAATATCTTCCAGCCGAGTTGCTGCTGAGGACACATAGTGCAGTGGGCCATATGAGGTCAAGTGTTATCTTGCAGAAGCAGGACAGGATCATCAGTCACCGACGTACAATGTGAGAAGCATAGTTAATAAAAGAGAAGAATTGGAACTGTATGTAGAGGAAGAAAAACCAGATATAATAGGGTTAACAGAATCATGGGCATATGAGGACATTGCAGATGGTGAATTTGAAATAGAGGGATATACAATGTTAAGGAAGGATAGGATAGTTGTAGACAAGGCTGGGGGGGGGGGGGGGGGGGTAATGTGGTAACAAAAATTAAAGTGTATGGGGTGAAATAGAAAGTGGGGGTGAAAAAACAGTGATTGGAGTATGCTATAGATGTCCATCAAGTCAAAAGGAGGAAGATGAGGAGCTGATTAGTAGCATAGTAAAGGCAAGTGATAGGAAATTATTATTAATGATTAATGGGGGATTTCAACTTTCCAGAAATAAAATGGAATATGGCAGAAGCACTTGTAGAGTCAAAACCTTTTGTTAAGTGTGCATAACTGAAATTTTTTTAATTCAACATGTAGTAGCAGCCACCAGAGGCAAAAACATACTCGACTTAGTTTTTACTACAGAGGAAAATATGATTGAAAACGTTACCGTAGGGGAACTGTATGGCTCAAGTGACCATCAAATCATCCGATGGGATCTTATTGCAGGGAAAGAAGTGCACACGAACATATGACTACTCTAAGATAGATGTTAAGGATGAAAGAGAATGAAAGAGGCAGTGAACCACATAATCTGGGAAGATATTGTCGGAGGAACAGATGTTGAACAGGAGTGGGAGAGTTTTAAAACAGTTCTCGAAATGCTAAAAGAGGAATGTGTTCCATATAGGGAGGTAAACCCCAAGCGTAAAAAGTGGATCACTAAAATTGTAGTTAAATGTAGAAGAGCTAAAAATAAAGCATGGAAACAATATATAGAGGCAGGTAAATCAAAAGAAACATATTTAAAATATTTGGACAAGCAATACATATCTCAGAAAGCGAATAAAACAGAAAAAATAGACTTCGAAAAGAAACTTGCTCAGAGGATCAAGACTGATAGTAAAAGCTTCTTCTCTTATGTTAGAAATAAACAAAGATCAAAGGACAAAGTAGGCCCTCTCATAGACAGCACAGTAGTTTCAGCAAACTATTCAGGTAGAACTAGAACAAAAAGTCCTGGTCTGATTTGAACGCCCCTCGTATATATCGAACTACCAAGATGTAACCAAATTCTGGCGACGTGGGTATTACTGTTTGCTCCAGCTGCATTATATCATCGTGTTATGTATGCTTGTGTGTATTAGTTGCTCTCTAGTAAAAGATCTAAAACCAGATTTGGGAAACCCTTGTTCAGCAATAATTCAAGGGTTTTCATCTGTTCAAGGAATCCATCTTCCAAGTGACATCTCCTTCAGTTCGTAGAAGAGAAAGCACACCTCTTTTGGAGAAAATCAAAACGGACGTGTCTCTGACAAAGCTGAAGTTGTCTTCAACATGGAAGAAAGATGACAAACCTAAGGAGGCAAAGGAGGAACCTCCCATCATTAAGTACCTTACCTCTCAGGTAAGAAGAAATGAAAGGAGAACAAAATACACAGGCAGAAATCAAATACAAAATAATACAATTTTTAAACACATAGATTATTCCTCTTCTTCTTGTCATGATGAAATAAGAAATTCATTTTCACAGTTTCTTTTTTCTGTATTTCTTGGTCTACCTTTCTTCCTCTTTGCCTGTGGGATCCATGTCAGAGCTGTCTGGCCATGTTTCATGGTGCTTACCATAGTGTGTGTCCTATCCAATTAGACTATAACAGGTTTTTCAAAATACACCTGCCTACAAGAACAAGAGGACACAGCCACAAATTAATTAAAGAAATATCCAGATTAGATACCAGGAAATATGTTTTTAGTCAGGGAGGGGTGAATGCTTGGAAGGCATGTCCTTAGGAAGCGTGTGGTCTAGTGGTTGAGCTTTGCTTACAATCCCAGCATTCCAGGTTCAAATCATGCCATGTTCAGATGGTGTGTTTGGGGTGTTGTCCCAGTATGACCACTTCACCCAGTCAACCCAGTTGTAATTGGTTACCAGACAAAGTCAGGGGAAAATTTCAAAGTTTGTTCTGTGTCATCAGCAAAGAAAGGGACTGAGCACATATGGCACACAGGTGCAATGAAGTTGGTTCTTCGAGCCATTTTTCATTTTTTCATGAAGAAGAAAACTAGTTCAAGTATTTGAGCAGTATTTTTTTAGCAGACGACAATATCGACAGGGAAATTGAGACTAGGTGTCAGAAAGCATCTGCTGTGACTTATCAGCTGTCCATACTGCCTAGGTACCCGAGCATTAGTTTGGCAACAAAGCAACAGCTGATAAACAGTATATTTATGCAGACTCTGTGTTCTACCAGTGCTAAACATGTTCTCTATCCAGGGCATGTTAGCAGAATTTCAGCGTGTGAGATGAAGTGTTTGAGGAAGGTCATCCATGTATCCAGGAGAGACAGAATGTGGAACGACAACATTTGAAGTATGGTCGGCACTACGTCTTGTGCCAAATACATTTCAGGCAGAAAATAAGTTGGTTTGGTCATCTCATGAGAATGCACCCACATCAACTTCCACTGATGGCTTACAACGCTGCTAGATCTGGCTACGAGGCAGGTGGATAGATGATATTAGAGTTATTGTGTAGCGACACATGCTCACATTGACCGTCGCATCACACTTGGCACAGGATAGACAACTTAAGCTCCCCGCGACACTCAATGACACAAATAGAAAGTAAACTAACTAGGAAAGTTAATTACATCTTCTGACATGAGCTGGGTTACAACTAACAGAGTAAGACAATCATGGGAAGGCCACAAAACTTCTTAGGAAGAAGGACATCAAACTAATCAAAGAAAACTGATGTGCCAGGGGTGGAACTAAAAGATACTTTCCAAAATAAGAATTGCTGAATAGTTACCATTATCCTCTGTGGGGCTAAGCTAAAAATTGACACAGTTTTCCCTTGCAGCTGCATTATTTTTCAGCACATCACATTTTACTATAGTTGTTGACTTTGAGATCCTGTAATCCTTTTCATTTGTTGGTCTATAGATATGATTTTGTATGTAGAGCCATAACATAAAGAACTTGTTGGTGTTATTGTTTGTGTTGTGTGTGTGTGAGTTTCTGAGATAGAAGAAGATGAAAGTGAAAATGATAAAAAACAGCACAGACATTAAGACTTGCCTATTTCTGAGGGTTCCACGTCTGCTGACAATTTGTGAAAATTGCCACAGAAGGCGAATAATGAAGTTTTACAAGATCGGCATATCTATTAGTTTCCACTACAAACGTATTTATTACATCTAGATAAACAAACTAAACACATCTACATCAGAAAAATCTGTTGCAACAACTTAACTTCATCACCCTCAATAATGGGATAATCTTCAAATCCGAGTGCAAAATAAAAAATCATGGTTGAACACACTCCTGCTCCACTATCTCATGTGTTCCTGAGACCAGGATATCAGTTCATTCATTCTCACAAACAATGGCATGGCCAGGACAGTAGATCAACGCGTTCCCTGAGGTTTAAGGACCTTCTAAAGTGAGCATTGAGAGCCAGAGATGATTACGGCCCTCTTTAAATAGGTTCCAGAAGTCCGCCTCAGAGCCGAAGTCACTGCCTTGATCTCCAATCTGATACTGGACGTTGTTGTCACGTATGATCTGCTCCTCTGAGCAGCGACCCTGCCTCTCACTCTAGTAAAGAAGCCTCAACCGGCTTTCTTACCGCATAGCGCAGTATATTTGACAGCATCAGAGTCCTGGACATTTTCACATACGAGTTGTTTAACATAGCGTTTCGCTTTCCCACTGCACCAGTCTCTGTATTACTCTTCCCACAGTAATAATGACCCAGTGGTAGTCATTTTATCTTTATCTTTTGTGTGAATCCATTCTTCCCCTTTGTTTAAGGTATCTACTGGGGTTACCTGACCTCACTTCATCAAGTTACAGACCGAGCATAGTGGAGTTTCTAATACACAAGACGAGACAGTGATAAATGGAACAGGGTACCTCACTTCATCAAGAACATGATGAAGTTTTTCAAGCTGTATCCCTAACAACAGTATTTACAAATAGCATGCTTTTCTTAAATATTCTCCAAGTCCACTGCATATTATGCTTTAGTATTCTTTACTTTTTGTATATGTGACAGGCTCAGAGATTGACACAGTGTCCTATGGCCATTCTTACCAAAGCAGCCCCTGTCCTGAATGTGGAGCACTTCATTGACATCATGCCAGTGGCCTGGGAGTTGATGCTAGAGAGTGATCAAGAACTGGCTGCAGCTGCTGGTTAGTTCAAGGACAATGATTAGTTACAGTTTTAATCTTGTTTAATTGGCATGACTTTATCCTTCTGGTTCCAACTTTGGTCATCTTCTTTAACTCTACCCATGAGATTCCAACTGTCTTGGCCTCATTTTCCGTTGTGTTTTGCTAGATGTTTTTTTTTTATTCCCTCATGTGAGTTCTTATCCAATACCTTTCTGGTTATATTGTTAAGTATCTAAATAAGGATGTATCTTATCCGGCTGAGGTTGAATTGTAGTGAATAGGTGAAAAAAGATAAGGGTGAGGAGAATTAATGTAGATATAATATTCCTCATGAAAACTATAGTGGTTCACTTCTTCATTAGACTAGTCGCCCAGTTGATCCAATTTCAACAGACATTACTGCTTGGTTTGCTTTCCATGTGCCTTTACTGTTCTCAATCTTCTTGCATGGCAGTAGATTTGTATCTTGCTTTGTTCTGACCTTACCGTTTCACCTGTCTGGCTCAGGAGACCATGTGTGAGAGAGTGAGTGAGTGGGTTGAGAGAGAGAGAGAGAGAGAGAGAGTTTTATATATATATATATTTATAAATAAATCAATCTCTGATTTTCTCTACCAGCTTCAGTGTTCCTACTTTCCTCTGCAAAATCATCTGACAAGGCCAGAAACATGATTATTAAGGAGCTACAACACGAAGAAACAAGTCAGAGAATCAATGCTGTGCTTAGGTATCATTGATGTTTGCATAAACTTTGTTTAATAGATATTTAAACATCAGTTTTTCTTTCTAACTTCAGTCCATTTGTATTGTTAGACGTCATGGGGAGGCATGACCATAATTTTTGGGCAGACGAAAATTCGCTTGTGACTTTCCAGATCACTCCCAGTGTCTGCCACCAACCGTTAGGTTGGTAGCTCCTAGAATATACGATGCCTATTTTGGGGACTGGTGATGGTGAAAGCGTAAATTAGAGCAAGGTAGACCCGCAGACTGTCAAGCACCATCTATGCCGCTGTGCTAACCACATAACCAAGACCTGATGTTATAGCCGCACAGTCCCCTTTTTGCGACATATTCTCTGTGGGATGAGAATCCCTAGAATAATTTTAGTAGATTTTTAACTTGAATTTTGCCTGATTAGTGGCTATTAAGCCTACTTTTTTCGAATTCAACTGCCAAGGGATTTTTAATGTGCGCACCACTGCACATGGGTGTCTGATCTCACTACTCAGAGATCACAGATGTTCCACGTGAACAAATCTCGGTACCCACCATGATTTGAACCCACGACCTCCAGCATATGAGGTGAACACCTTACCTCGATACCACTGGGTCCCCCCATCAGTTATTTATTTGTTCTAATAATAATAAATGGCATCCCAAAATGATGCACATTGTTTGCTTATATTATGTATTTCCAACATTCTCCATTGTGATTATTATCTTCCTACATTACTGATAGAGATATCAAATTAAGAAGAATGCTAAAGGCGAGAGGTTTTTCTTTTATTGTTTATGGTATTTGTGAAAATACAGATCTTCAAAAAATGTCAAATACATCCTATTGTATGGCTCTGTGATATTGGGAACAAAGAAAAGTACAACTAAAAATGTCCAAGCTTTTGTCAATGGATGCTTGCACCAAATTGAAGGAATAAAATTGTATGATAACGTCACTAAAATATAACTGTGGAAAAGAACCTGACATATGCCAGTTAGACTAGACGTAAAGAGAAAATATTGGCGATGGATAGGACACACACTAAGGAAACCAGCTGATAGCATTACAAGACAGTCACTGTTCTGGAATTCTCAGGGCAAAAGAAATAGGGACAGACTTAAACCCTCATGGAGAAGAGAAGTCGAGAGAAACCTAAAAATGGCAGGAAACATGTGCTGAGAGCTGGAAATAATGGCGCGCATCATGAAGACTTGGCGAGTATTTGTTGAGGACCTATTCTCTGCAGGGAGTTGACGAATTTTCATTGACTTACATTATTTGTTCCAGTTGAGCATAGCTGCACCACTTGCAAGAAGCCTATATGAAATTATTAATTGGCTTTTGCAGTGATGATATCTGGGACACTTTCTTTTGTATGATCAGGTTGCAAATCCCATGCACAACCCTCACAAGTTGCCTTTTCTAGTGTACATAGTAGGGTACAACGTTATTCTTTCCTCCTGAATAAGCCACATTTGTTGACTATAATCTAGCAAATTGTGTTCAATTATCTATCACCTGTTGAACTGTGTTGCTTTCAAATAAACACCAAAATAAGTCTTAACGGCAAATACCTGCAGCCAAATGACAACCCAAACTACCTGGCAGTCACATTTGATCGGCGCATGACATGGAAAAGTCAGATCGAGAGAAACCGAGTGAGAGCCAAAGAAAGAATGGCAATCATGAAAAAACTTGCTGACACAAGCTGGGGAGCAGACGAAAGTATACTAAAGAAACTGTACACTGGAAGAGTGAGACCAGTCCTCGAGTATGGCATTGCGACATGGACAACTGCAGCAAAGGCAAACTTCGATAAAACTAGCAAACTCCAAAACCAAGCCATGAGAGTTATAACAGGAGGCATGAAGTCAATGCCAATTGTAGAACTAGAAAAGATTACAAAACTGCAATCCATGACCGACAGAAGAGACTGCAGAGCCCAGCAGCAAGCAGAGAAACTCAGAAGACTGACTGACCATCCAATGCACCAGAGACTAAACAATTTTGGAAATGGGAAACTAAAGCAGAGATAGCCAAAGCAAAGATGCACGAAGACCCTATGAACGCACTAACAGCACCAAAGCCCATCACTACTGTACGAAAACCTACCTGGAGGCAGCATATATTTCCAGAGGTGGTAGAAAATATACCAGGTATTGGAAACAAAAACTGCCAGACTGAAAAAGAAAGAAGAGATACAACCCTGAGGTACATAACGAAAAACTACACAAGCATGGAATGGACCCATGCATACATCGACGGCTCTGCAACAAACACAACACAGAACAGAGGGGCAGGGGCATTCCTGAGCCTACCAAATGGCAGGAAAATAACACTGTCATTGGCAACTGGAAAATACACAAGCAATTTCAGAGCGGAGGCAGAGGCACTGAGGGCGGCAGTGGAAGAAATGGTGACAGGTAAAAGGAATGAAAGCCATATAGTCCTGCTTACAGATGCCCTGGCCGTAGTCACAGCACTAAAAAGCCAGAAAAATACTGAACTTGATGATTTAAGAGCAGTACTCTGTCAACTATGCCAGCAGTCCGCACCAAAAAGGGTAGTGGTACAGTGGGTTCCATCCCACTGCAACATCCAAGGTAACGAGGAGGCAGACAGACTGGCAAAAGAAGGTGCAAGACTACCACAACCAGATACCAGTGTGACATACGAAGAGTCAAAACGGCTTATTAGAGCTAGATACATGACCAAATGGGAAACAGAACATACTGGCTACACAAAAAACGATGCCTATTACCAGTTGAACAGAAGAGAGCAGGTCGTGGTCTTCAGACTTCGCACTGGCCACAATAGACTGAGGTACCACCTATTCAACAAATTGAAGATCGACGAATGCTCGTGTGGTACCGGGAAAATGACCGCTGAACATTTGCTGCAAAACTGCCCGACATACGAGGATCAGAGAGAGCAGATGTGGCCATCACCAGTGGCAACACTAGACAAGCTCTACAGCAGTGTCGACAGCCTCAGGATGACCGCTGCTTCTTTAGAAAAAAATAAAGGTTACTGTCTGACTGCGTACGAAGAAGAAGAACTGTGTTGATGACCTGATTTAATTCTTCTGGTTATCTTCAGGGTTAAATTTTCTTCTGGTTCCCTTCAGAACACACGGTTAAATTCTTTTGGTTTCCTTAATAACACAGGGTTCAGTTTTTTTGGTTTCCTTCATAACATAGGCTTAAATTCTTTTGGTTCCATTCCGAAAATTGGGCTAAATTATTCTGGTTCCTTTAGATCAAAGGCTGCATTATTCTGGTTTCCATCAGAACATTTGACTGCATTATTCTGGTTTCCATCAGAATGTAGGGATGCATTATTCTGGTTTCCATCAGAATGTAGATCTGAATTATTCTGGCTTCCATCAGAATATAGATCTGAATTATTCTGGTTTCCATCAGAACAAAGTGCTGAATTATTCTGGTTTCCATCAGAACAAAGGGCCAATTTCTTCTGGTTTCCATCAGAACAAAGTGCTGAATTATTCTGGTTTCCATCAGAACTAAGTGCTGAATTATTCTGGTTTCCATCAGAACAAAGTGCTGAATTATTCTGGTTTCCATCAGAATATAGATCTGAATTATTCTGGTTTCCATCATAACAAAGTGCTGAATTATTCTGGTTTCCATCAGAATATAAATCTGAATTATTCTGGCTTCCATCAGAATATAGATCTGATTTATTCTGACTTCCATCAGAATATAGATCTGAATTATTCTGGCTTTCATCAGAATATAGATCTGAATTATTCTGGTTTCCATCAGAACAAAGGCCCAAATTCTTCTGGTTCTGGTTTCCATCAGAACAAAGGCCCAAATTCTTCTGGTTCTGGTTCTCTTCAGAACATAGGGCTGCAATATATGCTGTCCACTGATGTCTATTTTGCATCATCTTCTACACCCATGAAATTCTAGCTACCCTACCCTGCTTTTGCACTATCATTCTTAGGTCTTCTTCATCCTTCACACTCTTATATTTTTTTTTCTCCAAGTGTGTGTATTTATCTATCTTTCTCTCCTAAATCTGCAGCTCTATGTATTGTTGGTGTTGACATCAGATCTCTTAATTTGTTCCTCAGATTTGGTGCACTTTGGAAGTTCCGGTATCAGGTCTGGCCAAGAATGGAAGATGGTGCAAACATGTTCTTCAAGGTAATTTGAGAAAGTTCCGTCTCTTCTTCGACATTCATCCTGAAAAGGACATTCTGTCAAAGTTTACAGCAAGACTGTGATATCTGTGCCTTTTGGCCAGACACATCCTGATTTCAGCTGGCTCTTTTGTGTACTAGGTTTGCCTTCCCACTGCGGTTTCTATTTGCATAACCAGACTACACTAATGCAGACTGTTTCTAGGGCCGCAGCTTGGTGGTGGAATAGGGTCATGGTCAGCTCTAATTCGCTGACCCTGATGTGGGCAGCCAGTCACTGGTTATGGTCAGCTCATTCATTGTGCTGCATCTTCGGCTCCATTTTATAAAGTGACCTTGTTGCTAACTCATGCCATGTCCTATGAGGATTTTCCTGTGTTCCTAATTGTAATGGCTTGACAATGAGAGAATTTGTTCTCTTAATTAGTCGTTCAAAAGGCAGACAACATTTTAAGTGGGTGGATAATATCAGGAGATGGACTGGAAAAAGCTTCTCAGTTTGCACCAATATGGCAGGGGATGTTCACTGGAGATCCATTGCAGCTGACCTTTGATGCAGAGATGGCACTTGAACTGAACTGAAATGAACTTTTCTTTTAATTAATGACATTGTAAAAAGAGAATCAATTGTTTTTTCAAGTGTAGTGCAACATTAGCAACATTGAAGTCATTAAAAATAAAACCGTATTCTTTACAGATTGCAAATTCCTGCTGAAATCGGTACAAAACACCAGAAATGAGTAGACGGGAAATCAGATCCAAGCTCAACATTATCCAAAGAACCTCAACAGTTGCTCTTCAATGGCTACCGTCCCATCGTGGAATCACAGTGAAAAAATATATCTGATGCCCTGTCCAAGGCAGGTAGCAGGATGGAACAATCTGTTTACACAGCAAGCAAAAACTGTCATCCACAATCAGTACAACTCAGAATGGAAGATGGACATGGACAATGAACCTGACCTAATCCACCAGATTCACAGACATCAAACAAACCACCATCTTCCACTAGAGAACAGGTCACTGCAGGCTATTGGATCACATATACCGGCTCAAGATATCAAACATAAGTGAGTGCTCACGTGGAGCCAGAGTTCAGACCCCTGAACTTAGTTTACATCTACGTTGAAGCATGTCAGATATTTTCAGGGAGTTCTTGAAGCACTTCTTTTTCATACCGACCAGACACACGCCTTCTATCAGCTCACCATACATGTTTGTTTGTTTCAAATAACCACAATGAATAGGTTTACTCTTTTTGTGCACCCTGAAAAGGACATTAAGTGATGAATTGCAGTAGCTTTCCTCACATCTCGAGTGTACTGATGAAGGTGGACCAGGGTCCTCCAGGCGGTTGTGATATGCTTGAATTCATCTGCGTGAAGCTCACTACTACAGAGATCACGTCGATCCCTCACCTCATTAGCCAGGCTGCCATGAAAACAGCCCATTTCCAGGGAGGGCTACTAGAAAGCTGAGGTGAGGGTCTTGGCCAGTATGTTTTGCCTGACCCTGACTAACATGTCTGATCAGTATATTTTGTCTGACTAATGACAAATAATGACAAATAAATAAAGGGACAGATTGTCTTTGCTTGGTCACAATATTGAAAATACCTGTAGGGAAAATTCAGGGAAAAAGAAGCAAGAAACAAGTACATCTCACAAGCATGCAAGAACATTGGGGCGCAGACTTATGCTAAGCTGAAAAGATAGCAGCTAGCAGTGGACAATGGCGTGACATGATCAGATGACTTAACACCAGTCTCCGGACTGACTACCCTGCTGATGATGGATCCACCTGCCATGTGGTCTTCCCCTTGCCTTGTAACCATACCTTCTTACCTTCTTGTAATATATACATGCAGTGGTAGTTGATCAATTGCATTCTCATGACATGACCGAACCATCTCATTTTCTTACTCGCTGTGTGTCCATCACAAGTACTAGTTCTAAGAAAAGAGTGGCAAAAATGATGTCCTACTGGCTGCGGGTCTACATTGCTATGGTGTTTTAGTTCATTATGGATGCTGCAAGGCCACGGATTTGTCTGGAATTCTAGTCTACAATGACACGTTTTGGTGAATACAAGTGTAAGCCTACTACTTACACTTGTGTTCACGGAAACGTGTAGTTTTCCATCTGGACTGGTTAATTCGTTCGTTTTTTTGTATTTTTTTCCCTCCGATTATTCTGATCTGATCATCGGCTTTACGAAGTAGCACTACAATTAAACCTGCATCATATTTTTGCTGTCTTGTTCACACGGCTGAACTTCACGAGATTTCGCCCTAGCTGCAGACAGCGTCGGTTTTTGTGTGGCTGTGAACTTCAGACATGACTATAATGGACTAGAACACGGCCCAGGAGAGATGCCCAGCGCATCACTCACACACTGAGTGATGTCTCTACGATCTCTTGCAGTTGGGAAAGGCACGACACACAATGATAGATGTCATCCCCCTTCGCTGTCTTGCGGGATAACTTTACGGGAAAGGCTTCGGGAGTAAACCCTGACGAAAATTTTGGAACCCGTGCTATCTCCAGTCATCTCGATACGGTCTTGCCACTGGCCAAAAGTGGCTCAGGACGAGAGAGTGAGGTTAATAAAAGGCGCAGTTTCTTCCTCACTTTAATCCAAATCACGGCGCATGTCACTCATTTCAGCAGAAAAAGCAAGAGAAAGGACTGTCCATAAGTCTAAACAAAGAGAGTGGTCTTCATCACATGAGATGGATGAAAATCACCAGTTCTAACAATATTTGTATTGTCATAATTGATCATTCTGTCTCATCTTGTGACATTGGCTTTTTTTAGACATTTCATTTCCAGTGTTGTAATGTTCCTCTCCTGTGCTTTGGATAAGGGACTGAGTCTGACACTTGCAGTAAAGAGTTGGTATAAATATGCTGTTTATCAGTTGTTTTGTGACAAATCTGATGTTTGGGTATTAGATAATGGTTACAGTTGATGTCACTGCAGAGTGACAATTTCAATTTCTCTATCAATCCTTCTATTTTCTATAACAAGGTTTTCAAAGTTCTTGGACCTGTTAAAGTTTGATATTGTTTGACACAAGCGTGTAAAGTGATTTAGTGTTCCGGCTAATCTTCATAGGTTTTTTCTTTGATGTGCTGTTCGTGTCCTTTAATTCTAGCCTAAACGCTAGAGTGAGCAAGGAGTCTTAATGGCTAATCAGGTAAAAATTCCATATATTTTTATGACACTTTTGAGATGTGGTGTTACCGAAAGATGAAAAGAGTGAGCTGGACCGAGAAGAAATCAAATGAAAAGGTATTTGCGGCGATGGAAGAAGAGAGAAAGTTGATACAAAAGATATAAAGAAATCAACTTGGCTGGTTGAGACATAATCTGTGGAGAGAAGGCCCAGTCAAAAAGGTCTTGGAGTACATTATGCAGAGAAGGATACCGAGGGGAATACCTAGAAGTACCTTTTTGTCTCAAGTTTGCGGAGATATGTCTGTGAAAACGTATGCTGAGCAGAAGAAAGCTGCAGAGGATTGGCAGAAAGGGAGGGACAAAATCCATAAGCTTGTTGACCAGTCCTAGGACTGAATGACCTGATGATGATGACACTCCCAACTGTTCATGGTCAGATTTGTAGCAAAGAACACAACAGCCAATACAACTCTGTATTACAGAGGAAATGGTTTTTAAAAAATTGGAGGGGTTGAAAGTGAATAAATGTCCAGGTCAAGATGGTATTCACCCAAAATTGCTGTATGAAATTAGAAACCAACTAGCAAAACCATTGGCTATATTATGTTCTCAATCACTTACAAAAGGGATTGTTCCACGGGATTGGAAAGATGCAGGAGTGATCCCCTTATTCAAAAAAGGCAAAAAATCAGATCCGGCAAATTATAGACCGGTGAGTTTAACGAGCATAGTCTGTAAATTGTTAGAGTCAATAATCAAAGAAAACATTGTAATGCATTTAGAAAAATTTAATCTAATTAGAAATAGTCAGCATGGGTTTACTAGAGGGAGATCATGCTTAACAAATCTATTAGAATTCATGGAGGAGGTTACTAAAATCATAGATAAAGGGGAGCCAGTGGATGTTATTTATCTAGACTTTGCAAGGCCTTTGATAGAGTACCTCATCAAAGATTATTTCGAAAGTTAAAATCACATGGAATAGGTGGGGAAGTTGCCAAATGGATTGAAAATTGGTTAACAGGAAGAAGGCAGAGGGTGGGCATAAATAAGGAGTACTCTGAGTGGAGTGAAGTGAAAAGTGGTGTGCCACAGGGCTCGGTTTTGGGACCAATTTTGTTCTTGATATATATAAATGATTTGGACATTGATATGAGATCCATGATTGCAAAATTTGCTGATGACACAAAACTATGCAGTAGTGTCTCATCTAAAGCGGAAGTGGATATATTGATGTCGGATTTAGATAAAATTCGAGAATGGTCTGTAAGCTGGCAAATGGAGTTTAATGTAGATAAATGTACAGTCATCCACATGGGTAGATCCAATATGGAACATAAATACAGAATGGGAGAAAACAATATTAGAAAGATAGATAAGGAAAGGGACCTAGGGGTTATAATAGATCATACAGGAAAGGTGAGTGAGCAAGTTAAGGTAGCAGTGAAAAAGGCAAATGCAATGTTAGGTATGATAAAAAGAAATATTAAACATAGGAGCAAGGAAGTGATCGTCAAACTGTATAAAGCTTTAGTTAGACCTAGATTGGAGTACTGTGTACAGGTGTGGAGTCCTTATCATAGAGGGGACATAAACATGCTAGAAAGAATACAAAAAAGAGCGACAAAGATGATAGTTGGATTCCAGAATTACAGTTATGAGGAACGACTCAGAAAAACGGGCCTACAGTGTCTCGAAGAGAGAAGAATTCGTGGTGACTTAATACAGGTTTATAAGATGATCAGAGGAATCGATAAATTAGACTATAACAAGTTTTTTAAAATACAGCCACCTACAATAACACGAGGGCATAGCTACAAGCTGATTAAAGAGAGGTCCAGGTTAGATATTAGGAAATATTTTTTTAGTCAGAGAGTGGTGTCTGCTTGGAATGCATTGCCAGGGGAGGTGGTGGAGGCAGGGACAGTTAATGCGTTTAAGAATAAACTGGATGCGCATAGATTTTAGAGCAAGGTGATGTAAATGTAACTGGTTGTATACAGACTCTGCAGGGTCTTCTAAACCAGTATAAAGACGTTAAGTTAAGTTAACTCAAAGACACCTAACAAAGATATTGTACTGGATTGAAACCCACTTTGGAAGAGTCAGTTGGAGAAAGTCAATATACACTTTGTTAATAACAGTGGATGAGGTAGTCAAAACTACTGGATTCTCATTGGAAGAATTTATGAATATTACCGAAAATAGGGATCGATGAACAGTGGCGGCAGCATCCCCACGTTCCAGAATATTACAAAGGATGAAAAGTGTAACAAAATAGAGAAACACCAAGTCTGTTGAAAATAGTTCACAATTTCAACAATACTGATTCATTTTCTCATTTTACAGCTGCCTCCTCCTAGTATTGATTTTACCCTGCCATCCCCTACCATTGGCCTTCCTAACCTGACAGTTATAGACCCTCCGTGGATGCCTCACTTCAAAACAAATATAGAAGAAGTCACAGTCAACCAGGAGGAGACGGTAAGCCACATTTTTTTAGTCTATTATTATTATAGCAGCATCTAAATTACAATGAATTATAAGGTCTGTCCTTGCTCTGTCCACTATCATTTCATCATCTGTTTGCTTCCTTTGGTTTCTGCTTCTACTAATAAAATGGAGTATTTTGTTTCCAGAACTTTCTTCTAAACCAAGAAGGAGAGGTCAGAGATGCAGCACAGTGAATGAGCTCCTGGAAACAGGCTGCATTAGTGTAGTCTGGCTTAAGAGAATAAGGATTGCAGTGGGAAGACAAACCCAGTACCCAAAAAATCCAGCTGAAATCGGAAGTGTCTGACTAAACGACACAACGTTCTTTTCAGGACAAATGCAAAAGAACAAGAAGAAAGCCAGAATGGTAGTCCACATTCTGCAGGGATTTGGCTTATGTGAATGGTGGGGAGTGGCATGAGAAAGAATGTCTTCTACTCTAAAGGGGTTAAACTGCCCTGTTACCTCGTACATCATACTCTGTGTGGCAGTAGTCCTATTCTGATCTCTATCACTCAAGAGCTGAGAAAGATTCTTGGCTTACAGTAGTTCAATAAGGCTTACAACTGAATGTTTATGGGAGAGAACAGAACAAGGACAAGTGAAACAGGAAATGTTAGGAAGAAAGTAGCACATGTGAAAACTGCAAGGTAGTGTCACCAGGCAATCTATGATGTGGATACCCCCAGGAAAAAGAGTAAATGAAAGGCCAAACAAGATATGCAGAACTGTTATAGATGTAGCGGCTGGTACAATAAAAACAGGACTCGAATGGATGCTCTTCACCTTATTCCTATTTAGGGTCATCTGATCGAGCTTCACCAATGAAGTTACGGCTCTTCAACAATTCTTTGCCACCCTTCGTGTTCCTTGGCCTTCCCACTTGTGTCTAACTCCTTATGTTTTGTAATGTTGTGCCACTCTGAGAGCAGATACATTAGTGCTCAGTCTTTATAAGCATATGATGACCAAGGGCAACATTGACAAAGTAGTAAGTGTTGTTATAGATCCATAAGCATCCAGGCTATTGCCCTTTGGCCCAATGCCATGTAATACTATATGCACATGTTTATCAGCTGTTGTCTAGTGCCATTCAAAGGGTTTCATGTATCTGGCCGCGGAGGAAGATGCATATTTCTAAAATCGTTGAGCGCTGAACACTAAAAGAGATGAGGATCAACGGTTTCATATGGGTGTGGAAATAGCTGGCACTCCGGAGTATGTTGTTGTATTCTGATCAGGTGCTTGTTAAGTGGGATGTGTTGGGTTCTCAGTCAGAAATGGTGTTCTGATCCTTCCTTGTGGGTTGATTTACACTGTCATTTTGACTGGGGCTCGCCATATATCTGTAGAAAATAGTTAGTGAAAAGGGACTAATTTAGTCTTTGAATACTCCAGTTAACCTAGATATAAAGATTAACTGGTCACTCTAACTCACTTAAAAAGATGAAGACCTAACTGGCATGATACATTTCCAAAGATTTAATCCTTTTTAGAAGTATCTGTTATGAGCCTTACTTTTCATATTTACTTGACCTTACTTATCCAACCCACGAACAGTGCATGCTAAGATGGGAGTGGGCCTCACTTATGAACAACTCTGGTGTACAAGGTGTCACATGGATCTACTGCTCGGGACATGCAGGCACTTATGGGAATGTCCCCTGTTTGATGATGTTGGTTACTAGAAACAAGAATCCAACCCATGTCTTGTCTATTATATTGCTAGGTGTCTTTCACACGGCCTGACCTACCCATATCTACTTCATCTCACCATTCTTAGGTTGTATTCACTGTATCGTGTTCCTTTGCTACAGATCTGTGTTTTTATGACATCTGGTATCTACCGCACAACATATGGTGAAGTGTGAAATCAACCAAGGTAAAAGTGTATCGTGCTGTAGTGTTAACCACTGCTGCATGCCTGCAAAACATGGACAGTGTATTGTTGTTGTTTAATGCCCACAATGAGTAGGGTTTACTTTTTTTGTGCGCTCTAAAAAGGACGTTATGTAGCGGGTTGCAATAGCTTTCCTCACATTCTGAGCATGCTGATGAAGGGGGACAAGAGGTTGTGCTATGCTTGGCTTTATTTGTGTGTCCCACACTACTACGGAAATCATGTTAATTCATCAACCCGTTAGCCAGGCTGCCATGAAAACAGTCCATCTCAAGGGAGGGCTACGAGGAAGCTGAGGTGAGGGTCTTGGCCAGTATATTTTGCCTGACCCTGACTAACATGTCTGATCAGCATGTTGTACCTGACCTGACATTAGTCTTCCTCCCCATGGACAGTGTATAGTAGACAGCCAATTCATTTTCACGAGCTGTCTGCATAGGCTGCTAAGGATCAGGTGGCAGAACAAAGTGTCTAACTTTGAAATTATTAGCAAGTCCAACATGTTGAGCATCCATGCGCTTCTGCAAAACGCTCAGATAGGATGAATAGAACATGTTGTTTGCATGCCCGATGAGCGACTCCCTAAGCAGTGGATATACAGGGAGCTCAGAACTGACAGTATAAACACTTCAGAAACTTCTCGAAAGTGTCTGTGAAAAGATTAAACATTGATGTCACCTCCTGTGAGATGCGTACAGAGAACTGTTACACTAGCATCACCAAAGGTCCTCAGAACGCAAAGCAAAACTCTATCCCCAAGGCTCAGTGAAAATGAGCCAATTGAAAGAACAGAACGCACGATGCCTAATGATTCAACAGCAGACTTCACACATGTGTACCCCGCGGGTGCAGAAGGGTCTACCATTCCAGGATCGGTCTTTACAGTCATATGAGAACACATCTCGTAGCACAAGTCTGCTGTTGCAATCTTCACTTACGATGGCCAACTATTACTATTATGTGATGAAGACATCTGTTGGTGCAGGTCTGCAATCTAAATGTGATCTACTTTTAGTTACTCATTACACTCTTGTAATTTCATTTTTGACGACACTATCAGAAATCCCTGGTTACTGCAACCACTACTCGTCGCAAGCAGCAGCAAGAAATGATCCGTAAAGCCCTGCTTGCTGAGGAGGAACGCAAGCGTGTAGGACGAGAGAATTTCCCCATGACCACTGTACCAATTACACAGCTGGCAGCATATGAGCCATCTCTCCATCATGGAGAGGCAGAACATGAGGAAGGTAGGTGTGGGCATTATGTCCTTGGGAGAGTTTGACAAATCTATTTTGATATTTATTTAAAACCTGAAAAATAAATGTTAAGACATGAATGAGAATGCTAAATTGTATTACCCCATATTAAGGAATTTGTAAGTCCATGTGTAAGAATGAACAGCTTTCA
Organism: Ariolimax columbianus; assembly: GCA_036924085.1. Taxonomy (NCBI): domain Eukaryota; kingdom Metazoa; phylum Mollusca; class Gastropoda; order Stylommatophora; family Arionidae; genus Ariolimax; species Ariolimax columbianus. The sequence goes on along the minus strand of JAVGWX010000011.1, from coordinate 35,187,804 downwards.
AGTAGATCCGAATGTTGATCTGGTCACAAAATCTACAGTAAACTAAAGTAGTGCTTTATTTTTTAAAACTAAATATTGTTTGTTATTAGTTACTGCATTTCTATTCATACATGTGCAAGATATACTGTTTACTCCATATATTACTGCATTTTCAAATAACCCCAAGTCACGAACAACATAAACCAAGTAATTTGCATAACCTATAGATTCTTCAACTCTGTATCTGCATGTATCTCTGTTAATGCTGTTTCTAATCAGATGTGTTGTGTCATTTTGTTAATCACACATTTTGGTTTCATTCCAAGTTTTCTTTGGTTCTTTTTATTTTCATTCAGACTCGCACTTTTAGTAGCCACATGTATTTATGAAAACAGTACCTATCACACACATTTTTTTGGTTAAAACCAAGAGGTATAACTGAAATAGTTGTATGAAATGTGTTTTTTCAGTTGAAATATCTGACAATTGTCTTGTCAGTGTGTAGATGAAAGCACAAGAGAAAGTACACAGTGGGATGTTATTCCTTGAAGACTTATCAGTGTGTTTTCTGAAGCATCAGTGGTCATACCTGTCAACTTGTACACATTATCGTTATTGGTGTACAAATGTACACCTTTCAGTACAGGTGGTTTCCCATAAATAGTTTCGTCGTCATAAATTATGTAAATATAAATTTTGTTCCGTTAAATAATGAGTGTCAAAACATTATTTATTCTATAGACGGATAACTATTATTATTATTTTATAGTGACAATTCTTTTTGTGTACAGCGGTACACCATTTTATATTAATTTTGTCCCTTTAAAGATTATATAAACAATTTTTGCTTGATCTCGGATATCACAGCATCATTGTTTTAAAAAGCTAGGAGAAAAAAATCTGTCTCCAAAAACAATAAAATCAATCCGAAATGCGCTTTCTGATATTCAATTTCTTGCAGTGGTTGAAAGAAGTCCTGGCAGTTATTTTACTATTGAAAATAGGTAGCAAATTCACACTTGTTGGTATTTTAAGAAAATGTGTTTTATAGATAAATATGATATATTATAAACTGATGAATCTTTGCCTATTGTTTCTTGTCCCTCCAATTAAATGTTATTTTACAAGCATTCACATTGTATGATTTCCATTGGTCTGGTATTGGGGATCTTCATCCAGTGAAGTTGACAGGTATGCAGTGTAGACACATTTCTAGCCGTCAGTGTCTCTAGTCTGTAGATATTGTAACACAACATTAAGCCAAGGCTAGAAAATGGGCATACATATTGTATCTGGCTGTGTCCATTATTCTGGCTAATCACTTGGTAGGGTAAACTAATGCAGGCTATTAACACTGACCAATGATGAAAAGTGTGATGTCTACACTACAATAGTAATCCTCCTTTACTCTGGAGATTTTGAATAAAGTGGTTATATATAAACATTGTACCCAGCTGTGACGTAGTTTGTGACTATCGTGATATATGCACAGCTTCCCCTTCCGCTGACCCCTCAAATCTGTCGGACAGAGCTTGAAATGAATGGATTGTTAATGTGTGACTAGTTGATGAATGTGAAGGCTGCTGTTTGTTGACATTAGAAGGTTTTTGTATTGTGGTCTGTTGTCATGATTGTTGAAACAATGGTAAAGTTGTTACATAGCAGACACTGCTATTGAAGATGAAGTGTTGGAGACTTAGTTGTAATTGGTCTCAGTTTTATTTTAGATAGGCGACCAAATTACTTCCTGATTATCTTACCATTCCTAATTGTAACTCAGCACCCAAGGCACACATTTATAGCTGGGTAAACTGGAGCTTGAAGTGACCTTGTATCAAAACTCAGTCCCTTTCCTGTTAGGGTCAAGCATTCTAACTGCTCTGTTACCGAAACGCTTGATTGTTCAATTACTGAACGTCTTTATAGTGGTTTAGAAGACTACAGAGTCTGTATACATCCAGTTTCTTGGAGCGTGGTTTTTACCAATGTGATAGTCCATCTTAATAGACTCAAACACTAGAGCTAAGTAGACCCACAGGCAGATAGGTATCATATCTATAGCTGCTCTTAATCTGGGAAAAGGTACAAATAACTTCAGTAGATTTTTAATTTGAATTTTGTCCGGGCAGTGGCCATTAAGCCTAATCTTTTCGATTTCCAGCTGCAAAGGAATTTTTAACATGCTCGTTACTGAACACAGGAGTCTGATCTCACTACCCAGAGATCAGGAGAATTTTTACCAGAAGATCCACTTGAATTACAAAAATCCAAGTCACCACCGTAATTTGAACACGTGACCTCCAGCACCCGTGGCAGACATTATATCTCCAGACCACTGAGTTACCTCAGGTATAATTTTGTACCTACAAATTTCAACAGCTAGTTTCCTCTCAATAAAATAATGGCTCAGGACATTGACAAAGCAGAGCCGAGGTAGTACAGTGGTTGATGCACTGGCTTCCAAGCTGAACAATCTTGGTTTGACACCCAGTTGGTGTTGGATTTTTTCAAATCGCAAAACGGCTCCAGGTTGACCCAGCCTAAATAAATTGGGCACCAGAATAAACTGGGAAAGTAAATACGGCCTCCCCCCCCCCCCGCCACCCCACCCCCTCCAACCGCTGATCTCTTTATTCCTCTCCCTTCCTTCCCCAACATCGTTTCCCCTACCAACCTGCTCCTCCATTTTCCACCAGAAGAGTACAATATGCGTGTTATCGTTGTATATTAATTTTTTTTTTCTATACTACTGAGATAATCCTAAAAATGACATCATAAATGGAATGTATTGAAAAAAGTTTAAGTCAGATATTGAACAAAAATTGGAAAGAAAAGAAAATCATTGTTCTCATCTAGGATTTGAACCACAGACCTCTAGCACCCAGACTAGGATCACACCCCTAGACCACCATGCCGATTGCAAAGGAAGTATCTAGTGTTGGCTTGTTCTGACTATGCAGGCAAACAGAAACACGTTTTGTTTTATACAAAAATTTTCTTGCTTTATTGACTAGAAAAAAATGTTACGTAAATCTGGAAAATAAACAAACAGCGGTTGTTTCCCCGAGTTCAACTGAATTTTTTATGCTGAAGTTATCCTAAAATGACGGCATAATAAAATGGAATATAGTGACCAGATTTTAAACAAAAAAATGAGAAGGAAAAAAACAATTAGGGCTTGTCTGGGATTTGAGCCCTGGATCCTGGACTTCTCACACAGTAAGCAAGAATCACATGATTTGATCAGCCAATCAAATCACCCTTGCAAATTCCTGAAAGTGACAAATGAAAATAAATAGTATGATTAGCATGAATTTTTGCTGTGTTTGAGTGTTTAGGTAAGCCTGTATGACTTTAAGAATGTAAACAGGTTTTGTTTGTGTGTTTACATGTTGCTTGTGGATGAGCGCAAGGGTCAAGTTCACCTATTGAATAGTCCGACCTTTTTGAGGGGTTCTTAATGTTATCTATAATCTCTCCATTTCCCCCTCCCTCCACCCCTGTTGCTTATAGGGTCAGACCAGATCAGGCTGATTATCTCATGTTATGATTTCATGTGAAGGTTAAATCTGTCGCTCCATATTGTCTTCCTGTACTGTATTACTTAGATATAGCTATCAAAATAAGACTGCGTCAAACCTCTGAAAACAGGGAATGCATTAGAGACACAATTATTATTTGTAGCGGAGATGAAATACTGTTTGGTTCAAATATAGTGCAGTGTTGTTTTAAAAAAATTTAATATCTATCAGTCCACTTGTGTCATTAGACGTCGTGGGGAGGTGGTACCTCCTTTGTTTCATATTTTTTGGCAGACGAAAATCCGCTGGTGACTTGCTGGGTCAATCCCAGTTTCTGTTACCAACCATTAGGTTGGTAGCCCCTGGAATAAACGATTGCCTATTTTTGGATCTGGTGATGGTGGAAGCGTAAAGTAGAGCAAGGTAGACCTGAAGCCTGTCAGGCGTCATCTATGCTACTCCACTAATCACATAACCAAAACCTGATGTTATAGCCACACAGTCCCCTTTTTGTGACATATTCTGTGGGACGAGAATCCCTAGAATAATTTGAGTAGATTTTTAACTTTAATTTTGCTAGAGCAGCGGCCTTTAAGCCTACTCTTTTCGATTTCCAACTGCCAAGGAATTTTTAACGTGCGCACCACTGCACACAGGTGTCTGATCTCACTACTCAGAAATCAGGGGACATTTTTACTGGATGATCCACATGAAAAAATCCCAGTCTCCACCGTGATTTGAACCTGTGACCTCCAGCACCTGAGACTAACACCTAATCTCAAGTCTAACTCCTAATCTCGAGACTAACATCTAATCTCAAGACTAACACCTAATCTCAAGACTAACACCTAATCTCAAGACTAACACCTAATCTCGAGACTAATACCTAATCTCAAGACTAACACCTAATCTCAAGACTAACACCTAATTTTGAGACTAACACCTAATTTTGAGACTAACACCTAATCTCAAGACTAACACCTAATTTTGAGACTAACACCTAATCTCAAGACTAACACCAAATCTCGAGACTAACACCTAATCTCAAGACTAACACTTAATCTCGAGACTAACACCTAATCTCAAGACTAACACCTAATCTCAAGACTAACATCTAATCTCAACACTAACACCTAATCTCAAGACTAACACCTAATCTCGAGACCACTGGATCACCTCTTTAATTAACAAGTCAAATCAAATTGGTTTCCTTCTCCCCATCAAATGTCAGATACTACAAAAGTTATCCAATGTCTTCTATCCCTTGCTTTGACGGTGCAATCTTACATCTTTTTTATTAACTTGTATTTAACCTGATATGGCCGTTGTCCATTTGCATGGACTTCTATTTCGCATATTTTAACTAACTTACCCAGGGAGAGGAGACTAAATTCTGATCAGGCACAATATACTGATCAGACATGTTAGCCAGGGTCAGGTAAAATATACCGACCAAGCCGCCGCGCCCCCACCCCCTAATATTGTTCTCGCCCATTCTGTAATTATGTTGTATATTGGATCTACCCATGTGGATGACTGTACATTTATCTACATTAAACTCCATTTGCCAGCTTAAGACCATTCTCAAATTTTATCTAAATCCAACCTCAATATATTCACTTCTGCTTCAGAGGAGACACTACTGCTTAGTTTTGTGTCATCAGAAAAGTTTGCAATCATGGATCCCCTATCAATATCCAAATCGTTTATATATATCAAGAACAAAATTGGTCCCAAAATCGAGCCCTGTTGCACTCCACTTTTTACTTCACACCACTCAGAGTACTCCTTATTTATGCCCACCCTCTGCCTTCTTTCCGTTAACCAATTGTCAAGCCATTTGGCGACTTCCCCACCTATTCCATATGATTTTAACTTTCGAAATAATCTTTGATGAGGTACTCTATCAAAGGCCTTTGCAAAATATAGATAAATAACATCAACTGGCTCCCCTTTATCTATCATTTTAGTAACCTCCTCCATGAATTCTAATAGATTTGTTAAGCACGACCTCCCTCTAGTAAACCCATGCTGACTATTTCTGATTAGATTAAACTTGTCTAAATGCATTATACTGGTTTCTTTGATTATTGACTCTAACAATTTGACTTTAACGAGGTCGGGTATTCAACAACCACCACCAACTTCCCCGTAACCTAGAGTGCTGAAATGTTGTACTCAGCCTCTGCTAGTGCAACCTGTTTTTCTATCAAATTTGAAAAAATCCTGACCAGGTTATTCTTTCTCTTTGGCATTCGTTCTGAAAAGGACATTTGTGATGTTGTAGTTTATAGCAAGGCTGCGACATCTGTGATTTTTGGCCCAACACATTCGATTTCAGCACCGCATTTTTGAGAATGGGTTTGCCTTCACTTTTTGATCCCTAATTTCTTTACCAGACTAACATTAGTTCTTTCCAGTTTGATTTTCAGCTAAGTAGTCTGTCTCTTTAATACCTTTCTGTCAAGTTTGATTTTCAGCTAAGTAGTTTGTCTCTTTAATATCTTTCTTTCCAGTTTGGTTTTCAGCTAAGTAGTCTGTCTCTTTAATATCTTACTTTCCAGTTTGGTTTTCAGCTAAGTAGTTTGTCTCTTTAATACCTTTGTTTCCAGTATCGTTTTCAGCTAAGTAGTCTGTCTCTTTAATATCTTACTTGCCAGTTTGGTTTTCAGGTAGATTTCTTAAATATAACCACAATATTCTATCTGTCTGACCCTAATTAAGTTAATTAATTCTCTTTCCGACCCCTGTCTTCTAATTAAGCTCATTAATTCTCTTTCCAATCACTGTCTGACCCTAAGTAAGTTCATAAATTCTTTTCCACCCCTGTCTCATTCTAATTAAGTTCATTAATTCTCTTTCTAACTCTTCTCTAGAATATGCTTACTTGTTTTCTTTTTTGTCCACAGCATGCACCCTGTTCTTCTATATATTCACATTTCCAGGGCTAAACTCTCTCTTCTAGCTTGTATATTCACTGTCCATATTCATGTCAAGCAGTAATGGTGTGTATCACACTTGACTACAATCATTTTCAATTTCTAAGTTTTGTTGTTTGTAAGTCTTCATTAATACATCATTCTAAAATGCACAGCCTAACATTCTTTCACCAGAAAAAACAGCCAGTATATTACTGCATAGGTTTTTGTCATAGCTTGCCAGAAGTGTACCCTAGGACATGGATATGCAAATAGCGATACAAGTCATTAAGTTGTTACTTCGATTATTGTTACAGATTAAGATAAAATATTCAAGACTACGCAGAACACCTTTAAAGCTTTACGGCATTATACCATATGTAAGAGTGTACTATATTCGGGCCAATGCAGTATATATAAAAATAACTAGCAATGTTTTGTCAAATAGAAATCTGCTGTAATCAATCGTTAATTGAGTTCTCAGAAAGCATTTATGGTGTATGGCATATTGGAGTTTATACACAATTGTAAAAATATCCATCATCCCTGTGGCCTTCTGTTTCCCATCTCTCTGTGGTGACCTCTGACACTTTTATTAACCATTGAATGACCATTCACAGCGCGCACCGGTGCAAAGTGACAATTTTTACACATACAAAAGCAGGCGCAATTACCCTTTCAGGACGTTACACCTTTGTCTTCTTTGCCATATTGTTTGACAAAATTATGGAAAGTCTCAATTTAACAAGCACCAGGATCTTTTTGTTTGTAAAAATTGTAAATTGTTTTATATTTCTAGTTTTTTTTGGATAATAATTGTACCGTTTTTATTGCCTCTCCCCACAAGCCTTTTTACTAAATGAAAAGGTAGATTAGATTTAGTTGATATGAAATAGAGGCAAAAGTAGAAGACATCTGTGTTGTCCATGATTGGGCTGGTCGCCGAGCGTGCTCATTCCTTGTTACTTTTCGCCGGGGCGGGTTTCTCTCAGCTTATGTAACGTGTGTGCCATTGTTTGCTTGTTTGAACATGTCTGACAGTGGTACAAGAAGAGCTGACACTGGCGGCACGACGTGTGTCACTAGCCCCAACCAATCGGGCCAATAATCAAAGCCGCAGCATGTCCTGGCGAAACGGCAGTCTGCACTGGGGCAGGCTGGCCGCTGAAGGTAGTAAAATGGTGTTTCTGTCATGCCTGTTGTATTTTCTGTTGCTGAAGGGCAGTTTTGTTTCAGCTTGTACAATTGAATCTGCAAATACTTTAATGCCAAGGGTTTGCAGTTAACCAATTTACTATTGAAACGAAACAACTTGATAGAAATGTGTCCCAGTAATATACCCTACATTTACAAACATAGACCATTGACACTTGATATTAATGCTCTTTGCATTCTTCTCATTTTAAACACATATTTGCTCTCTGATATAACCTCCGCATTTAAATAAACAGGAATATAGCTTTAGTGAGCTGTAAGTAATACTATGTGTTAATTATCCTATATTCTGATGAAAATTGTTATTATAAACCAATAAAGCAAGTTATCTATTTAATTGTTGCATTTTGTATTAAGAGTAGAATGCTTTAATACATGTGTAACATATTGATCATAAATGATGTTATTGTATCAGCATTTAAATAAACAGGAAAATAGTTTGAAGGAACTAAAAGTACGTGTCAATGTGCTGTATTTTAATGAAATTACAAATCTAATAAATAAAATAAATTCCTTACTTATGATGTTGCATTTTGGATTGAGCTGAGGTGCTTTAAGACACTGATAACATAATTGCCACTCTGTATGACCCTGACATTGAGACAATAAAGAAATATCATTTTACTGGACTGTAAGTAATAATAAATGTTCATGTGCTCTATCGTGCTGACAATTTACCATTCAATAAAATAAAACATGTATTATTTTTAATATTGCATTTTGGATTGAGTTATTTTATTTTTAATCATTTCATTAGATCTGCAATTGACTGTTTAGCTGGCATAACGAGGCTGTTAAATTGACATTCTCTAAGACGCTGTAACACTTGGAGCATGACCTGCACTATTTCTGTCTAGTACTTTCACCAGTAATAATAATAACAGTAGTAACAATAAAATATAAATAAATCTGCTCACCTGTGTATTAGTATCTGCATGGTAATCTGCAAGCACTGGCCTTGCTCTGCTCTATAATAGAACTCAAATCTGCAGCATGTTTCTACGTGTGGAAGTATTTGTGAAGAGTGGTAAGAAAGATATAGAAAGACTGCTAAGTGCAGTTTGTAACATTCATTCAGGAATAAATATGTAATTCATGTTTATTTTTAAGTAAATTTATATTTCAGCCATTACTAATATTGAGATGAACGAATAAAAATGATGATAGTAGTTCAATTTCAAATCGCAATAATGATTGAATATGAAAGATGTTTTCCCTTTCTTGCAATATTTTCAATTCATTCAAGAACTTGTGCTTGTTGTTACCAATCTTATCCATTATTTAAACAAGTGCCACATGTCTCATTTTTAAATACACATACCAGCATACAATATTCTCTGCTTATTAAATACTGGCCATTTGTCACATGTATTCTCCCTGATGGACTGGCATTTTCAACAGGAGATGAGGATAGGCTTGAACATGCCCACCACCTCCAAATGGCTCAGTCTGTCTTCCCATCATGCATATGTGCAGCTGTTCTGCCGGTTCTTCACTTGCTCGATGATCATGATGTCAACGCTGATGGAGTTTCAGGTTGGCTTCATAAAATGTTAATTTTACTGACACTTATTTGGCATATAAAAGGAGGTTGAATGTAGTCTTAGTTGACCTGTACTTCTACTAGGGTGGTTGCCCGAACTGTTGTGCGAGTTGATGGTAGCTGGTAGGTGCATGCATTTCTCTGCTTAGCGGGCTAGGGTAGAGTATTACTGCATTTTTTTGGTCTTGAGCTGGTCCCAGCTCATAAAGAAGTTTTGCTATGCCGGTACTACAGAGTGGTTGCTGTGCTGCAGTGTTCATCTTTCCTTCTGACTACATGACCAGCCCAGCAGTGCCTGGAGTTGTTGGCATGCTGTAAGTTATCCTTGATGTGTGACATTGCCTGGATGTCACTGTTGTGTAAGCCCATCTGGTGCTGTTGCTTAAGTGGAGGCAGGGACAGTTAATGCATTTAAGAATAAATTGGATGCACATAGCGTTTAGAGCAAGGTAATGTAAATGAAACTGGTTGTATACAGACTCTTCAGAGTCTTCTAAACCAGTATAAAGACGTTAAGTTAAGCGAGGCATGTATTGTCCTTAGCTAATTTTCAATGGCTTTTGTCAGACAAGATTCAACACTTCCATAGCATAGCACTAGTAGGACCACTGAATCGAATTGGTCTGCTCATAGTGTGGTATCTTTTTTGCCTTCTTTTTTTGTCTTTTCGAGTTGAAGGTGATCTAGCCCTCTTGTCCGCACATGGTAATCTCAGGTTTCAGGTTATTTTTTATGTTGAGGAGACAGCTGAGGTAGATATATTCCTCATCTTCTAGGTATGTGTTGATTCAGTGAGTATCTCTATGATGATGAGATCTTAGATGATTGAGTAATCAGCCATCTATGTCGATGCCATACTCACCCCAGTTGCAATGTGTCATCGTCGACTCCAGCATGCAGAGAATAGATTGGGCAAAATGGGATCACTTTGTGGCACATCTTTTTCTGTCATGATAGTTATAGTTCATGTGATGAATGGACGAATGATGGTGGTGCATACTTCATAGCAACGTTTCAGCATGTCTGTGTAACCAGTTTCAGTTCCCTGCACTTCCAGAACTATCCGCACATATTCTGGTTGTTTTGTTGTTGTCTCCGGGGCGCAGATCACTGTGCAGCGCAACCAACGTCATGAGGATTGTTGTTGTTGATGAATGCCTACAATGAGTAGGGTTACTCTTTTTTGCTCCCTAAAAAGGACGTTAAGTGAGCGTCACGCGAATGAGGCCAAGCATTGCACAACCACCTGGAGGACCATGGTCCACCTTCATTGGGATGTGAGGAAAGCTACTAAACCCTCCACTTAACGCCATTTTTAGGGCCCACAAAAGAGTAAACAAATTTTAAAGCTACTCCATATATGTAATTATAGTCTCCTCTTGAGTTGGTCATATAATTGTCTTAGTGGTTAGTGCACATGTCCCTTACTGCAAAGGGGTCAAGTTTGTGACTTTGTCCATCGAATGTTGTAGTTGACACAGTTGTTTTCAGGAGTTAAGGGAGGCCAAGCAGTGCTGAAGAAAGTATGTCTTCCAATCTAATGAAGGAAAAAGATCACATCTCATGTTATGCAGACCTATCATCACTGCACCATAGAAAGACCTATAGGTGTTCAAGCCAATTTCAGGAAATGTCACTCAGGAGTTACACAAAAGGAGCCTCTAAGTAGATTGTAATTAACACAGCAATCAGGTGTCCCCAGAAATGACTTTTCAGTGGACCAATCCTTTACTACCAAAGCATCATGTATCGTAAAACATCCCTCCAGCTGATTTCAATCAATATCAAAGATCCAGACCACCTGATGATCTGCCTAAACCTTCAGGAAACATGCAATATGGATGACATGTTGAGGGAGAACAACAAGGCAATTCACGTGGCAAACTTTGAAAACATAATGTATGACATAGAAAGTAAGTCAGTAAATATCAAAGGGTCATGACTAAACTTTATCTATACAAATCTTGAATTACAATTTAATGGCTAACTAGCTAACTCGTTGTCTCTGACTTTTCGTCCAGACCGTCGGTGTTATGATGAATCTGCCGCTCTCTGGTTGATTGAACTATGCTGTAAAACAAAATAAAATCTTATCACATAGGTTAGAATGAGCTCCCGGAGGAGGCTTAAGATACAATTCACTCTTGGACAAAAAATAATTCCGAAACGTTTGGAACGTGTCCTTCCAGTGCCAGATTTACACCCGATCTGGGAAATTGTGTTCTCTAAGGATTCTTGGATTTCCTTCTTCCGAGCAAGACGTGGGATAGCATCCCAGGGTTCACCTGACCCTTTTCATACCAGATGTGGGATAGTATCCCAGGGCTCTCCTGACCCTATTTGAACACGTGGTATAGTATCCCAGGGCTCTCCTGACCCTATTTGAACACGTGGTATAGTATCCCAGGGTTCTCCTGACCCTATTTGAACACGTGGTATAGTATCCCAGGGTTCTCCTGACCCTATTTGAACACGTGGTATAGTATCCCAGGGTTCTCCTGACCCTATTTGAACACGTGGTATAGTATCCCAGGGTTCTCCTGACCCTATTTGAACACGTGGTATAGTATCCCAGGGCTCTCCTGACCCTATTTGAACACCTGGTATAGTATCCCAGGGTTCACCTGGCCCTTTTTGTACCAGATGTGGGATAGTATCCCAGGGCTCTCCTGACCCTATTTGAACACCTGGTATAGTATCCCAGGGTTCACCTGGCCCTTTTTGTACCAGATGTGGGATAGTATCCCAGGGCTCTCCTGACCCTATTTGAACACGTGGTATAGTATCCCAGGTTTCAACTGACCCTTTTTGTACCAGCTGTGGGATAGTATCCCAGGGCTCTCCTGACCCTATTTGAACACGTGGTATAGTATCCCAGGGTTCACCTGACCATTTTTGTACCAGATATGGGATAGTATCCCAGGGTTCTCCTGACCCTATTTGAACACGTGGTATAGTATCCCAGGGTTCACCTGACCATTTTTGTACCAGATATGGGATAGTATCCCAGGGTTCTCCTGACCCTATTTGAACGTGTGGTATAGTATCTCAGAGTTCTCCTGACCCTATTTGAACACATGGTATAGTATCCCAGGGTTCTCTTGACCCTTTTCGTACCAGATGGGGGATAGTATCTCAGCGTTCTCTTGGCCCAATTTGAACAGGTGGTATAGTATCCCAGGGTTCTCCTTGCCCTATTTTGAACACGTGGTATAGTATCCCAGGGTTCTCTTGACCCTTTTTGTACCAGATGTGGGATAGTATCCCAGGGTTCTTTTAACTCGTTTTCAAACCGACATTGGGTTCGTCAGATTTATTTTTGTACAGACAAACCTTCTCACTCGAAGTGAACAGATTTTTTGTTTCATTTTTACAGGAAGTTCACCATTTGCACCAATGAGCAGTAGTGCAATTGACCCTGATGTACAGTGGGATAACTCTCAGCCTGGCTCTCAGTTCTCTGTCTTTAGTTCGTTGACTTTTATTGCCTTTTTAGCTCCTCCTAAATAAAGATAACACTGGTCACAAGGTACTCTGCTCCTTCCCCGTTGATTGGATAGAGGGTAAATCTTAATCCAGCTACTTCCCTTTGGAATCCTATTGACTGCCCTGTCTACTTGTCACCTTGTCATTTTAAATGTGACAGCCTGACATCAGATTATATTTCGCCTAACGCCTCTACCCGCACTCTGGACTCCAGATATTACAACCAAATGGGCTGACCTAGAACCCCCACCATTTTTAGCTCAGCATTCTTCAAGACACACGGGTCTAGATAACCCGGAGACAATGAGAGAGTGAACTCTAACTGAACTGTTCCTGTCTGAATGATATATTCTATCCTTGTCCCAACTAATTTTAGCTCCAGAGAATAAGCTGCTGAACCTAACTCCTCTGCTCCCTGACACATAACCTTGTTGCATACTATAACCTTGCAAAAAAATGAACTGTTTAGAACCACTTTGCTATGCTGCTCCTCCCCAGATTAATTTATTTGAGAGCAAATGATAAGATAACAGGAAATATTTTTTACTCAGCTAATGGTGAATGCTTGGAATGCATTGCCACATGAAATAGTGGAGGCACGGTCAATTAATGCATTCAAGAATAGATTGGATGTGCATAGTTATTCTTAGGTCAAGTGAATGTATAAGAAACTGGTTGTATACAGACTCTGCAGTCTTCTATACCAGTATAAAGACGTTGTTAAGAGAACTTAGCAGTTTCTTCGCAAAGGCCCTCTGTTTGATGGTAAGTTTTTGTTGGCATAACAGTATTGCTAAGCAGATCTTTGTGTTCAACTGATTTTGTGTGAATTTGAGCATTTTATCATGATTGTTCCAGTCGCTGAGGTAGCATACAAGGTGATCTGGGACTGCATTGTGGATGATCCAATCCTCTTTCTCAGACATTTCCTGGAGAAACTCACAAACAAAGAAAGACAGGTATACATCCCTCACCCATATTTTTTTACCATCAAACTCATGCACATAGAAACTCTTCCCCATCAACCCACCAATCACTCCGTCCATCTATTTCACTTCTAAACCTGCAGTCATTCATCTCTTCCCCCAGCCCTCCTACACCCCACCTATCTCATCACTCCTTTGTTCAGATCACTGGACCAGTTGTGGAAGAAACAAGCTGTTCATATGTCAGTATTTGCCGGTAAACAATGCTCTTAATGCAACCATATAATCATAAACCCATAACTCATGAAGAGAATGAGATAGCAACTTGAAATAAGTTGCGTTAATCTAGAAATTGACCATAGAATGTTCAGTAAAAATTTCAACTCAATATGTTGTTCTGTTCAAGGTTATGGCATCTTCAGATAAATATGTATACAAATATACAAACTTTCTGCATTAATGTTATGTTTGCTACTATAATGCACTTCTTTAACTTCACCTCATATATCGTAACCTGATTATGATATCACTTGATTCTATCAGCCAATCACATCCACAGAAGTATATTAGACTTTCATAATTATCCCTGACAGCACCTTTCATATCATAACCATTCCCTAGTGCTCCACCGGGTCTTTGTGTATGACGAAGACAAGAATAGCCCCACTGCCCCACAGAAATGTCATAAGAGACGATTAACTGTGTGACTGCATAACATCAGTTATGGTTAGGTGGTTTGTTTAAAGCAGCATAGATGATGCCTAACAGGTCACAGATCTACTTTGCTCTAGTGTTTGACTCTATTAACTTAACTTAATGATTTTATACTGGCTTAGAAGACTGCAGAGTCTGTTTACAACCACTTTCATTTACATTTCCTTGCTCTAAAAGCTATGCGCATCCAATCTATTCTTAAATGCATTAATTGTCCTTGCCTCCACTATTTCCTGTGGAAAGGCATTCAAAACATTCACCACTCTCTGTCTAAAAAAATATTTCATAATATCTATTCTGGACCTTTTCTTTAGTTAAAATGTAGCTATCTTCTTGTTCTTGTAGGTAGTTGTATTTTGAAAAAACATTTTATAGTCTAATTTATCAATTCCTTTGATTATCATATAAACTTATATTTAGCCACCTTGAATTCTTTTCTTTTATAGACATTTTGACCGGTTTTTCTGAGTCTATCCTGATAACTGCAATTCTGAAATCCCACTATCAGCTTTGTCGCTCTTCTTTGTATCCTTTCCAGCATGTTTATATCTCCTCAACGATAAGGACTCCACACCTGCACACAGTACTCCAATTTACTATTTGTTTTTTCCTTAACTTTCCTTAAGATGGACTTGTACATCTGTTACCACTCTCCAAGGAACTGGTTGTATACAGACTCTGCAGTCTTCTACACCAGTATAAAGATGTTAAATTAAGAACCTGCATACTTTTTTTGTGAATTTGAAAATAAAATCTTTTATTTAATGCTTTTTTTTTGTTGTTAATACCCACAGGAGGAACTGATATTTCTGCTGCGCAAGCTGATCTTGTACTTCCCTAACATGCCAGCTCAAGCAGCTCACTCCATTTTTAATTACCTGGTTAGTCCTGTTAAATAAGACAAAACTCAATGTACAGACGACTGACATGACAATCTGTCATTTCTTGAGTAATACAATTAATGAAAGATTGAGAATTGTGTTGGATATTAGGGCAGCAGTGTTTTTTGTTGTTGACATATGTATAATTGATTGACTCATTTAACAGACACTGGACACATTGCAGGGGCCGAAGATGCAGCAGTGAATGAGCTGAGCTACAGAGCGACTCATAGCTGACTGCTTGCATTAGGGTCAGTGACCAATAACTACTTCTTCTGCGTTCGTTCTTAATCTCCCGCTACCAAGCCCTGAACAGGGCTTTGCAAGTAGCAGGATGTAGTCCGGAGAACAGATTGTGTTGTGTCACTAGTTTACAGTTTGACTGCAATATTTGCAGCTTGCGGTCCGACACATTCGTCGGACTCTAACATAGACTGATCAGTATGTTTAATCTGCTGACCCAGACTAACATAGACGGATCAGTATGTTACCACTAGGAGAACCACTGTAACCTGTCACCAAAGAAAGTCATTAAGAGTATCTAACTCAAGCATGAAGCATTAGCAACAACATTTCCTGATGTTTGGTGTATGTGTTTTCTGAGTACTTAAAAATACTTGTTTTTTTTGCAATGGTTCTTTCTTGCTACTTTGGTATTCACCTCAGAGTTTCATATTGTTTCCATTGTAGCTATTGATACTCAGTGAAAGTGTGCTGCCCGAAAAAACAAAATGCTCGACTCCACAGCCAGCTCCCTACAGTTGTGTCCTGAATGTGACAGGGTTTGCCATTACAGCAATGGTCTTTACAGCCATCAGAGAACACATTGCAGCAAAAGTCTGGTCCTTGTCGCCATCATTGCTTGCAATGGGAAATTATTATTATTATTGAACAGACTTGTAACTTGAATGTCTCTTATGTTAAAGGTGGTAGCAGTCACTTGGCAAGCCCATAATGTGCTAACAATGTTGTTACTATTTAAGTATTTAAAGCTTTTGTAAAACAATTTTACAAGATTTTGGATTCTTTTATTCCAAAGGTTGGCTACATTATGTTCTATGTGAGAACTCCCTGTGAGGGTGGACAGGACGCTATTGCTGGGGCATTATCACTCTTATGGCTGGTATGTATATAGTGTATAACCTTTACTGGACCGCAAACATTTTTCATAATTTTTCAAAACTTAACATTTTACTATGGCTGTTGATTTTGAGAGTCTATAACCTTTCTGTTTGTTGGAAATAAATATCATTTTTTGTGTGTGTAGAGACATAAATGAATAAAGAACTTGTTGGTGATACTGTTTTTGTTGTGTGTGTGTGTTAGTTTCTGAGATACTAGAAGATGAAGGTGAAATTGTATAAAAACAAAGCAGAAACTTTTAGACTTGCCGATAAGAAAACAGGGCTCCTCTATAAATCCATTGAAATCATAACAAACTATTGATACTGTGTTTATAATATTCCAACAATTACTAGTTTTCACTTCAATAGTATTTATTACATCTAAATAAATTAAATAAACAAATCTACCTCACAAAGATCTTTTACAACAGCTTAACACATCATTTTTTTTAAATGGGCTGGCTCCTATCTGCGTAAGAAGAAGATAAATTGTTTTAAATCCATTTGCAATCAGATATATATAATATTTTAACTGGCTGGAAACCTGTGTAGATGGATGTGACATATTCATCATTCAAAAAAATGTATATTTCTATGGTAGCCCAGTTTGGTCATTCATGAATAAAAATGATAGAAAAGTACGGCGAAATGACTACGCCAGAAACGTCCAAAAGGATAACAGACATGAAAACAACTAAATAGTTTTCACATGAATTGTCTGCTTAGGATGAGATGGCAGGACATAATATTTCATTCTGAAAGTCTTAGGAAGTAAAACATGCTGAGCATCCATACGCTTCTGAAAAAATTCCAGATAAGATGGACGGGACATATTGTTCGAATGTCCGATGCGCACCTCCCCAAGAAGCTGATATGTTGAGCTCAGAACAAACTCATCATCTGGACAGAAGGCACGCTACAAAGAGACATCTTCAAAATGTCTGAAAAGCTTCAACATTGTTATCACCTGTTCTATCTGGCATTCTAGCAACACCAAAGGTGCTCTGATCCCAGAGCAAAACATCATCGCCAAGGCTCAGAGAAAGTGAATAGCCGAGAGAACAGAACGCATGACAACCCCACCGCCTACTCCTCACATGCGTGTCTCAGGTGTGGAGTCTGTCGTGCCAGGATTGAACTTTACAGTCAAGTGAGATCACATCTCAAAGCACAAGTCTGATGCTGTCACTACCTCCGCTTGCGATAGGCTGATATTATATTGAAAGTATATTTCTTCAAATCTTGACTGAAATGACAAGCAGTAACTAGGTGGTTTTGTTATCCTTGTCAAATGTTAAAACTATAAGTGGTGCTTCTGAAGATCATTCATTGACCTGGCATCCATCATGACTATGACAATAGTTCCTCACAAGCCCCTGATGGTTAGAGATTTATGTATGCTATTAGCACATATAATAGGAGGGGACTTCAAATGGAAACCTTAAAAGTGAGATAGAAATTAGAAAAACCATGCCTTTGTATTGTAACTTTTTAATATGGTTGCTAAGGACGTCAAAAGTATCTTGCACGTGCCATTACGATGCAGATGTACAACATGATGTCATAATTGCAATTAAAAGATGCCCACTCCACTATTGAGATGCACCAAAGAGGAGCAGCGTTATGTTATTAATTTTTTGAGCAGAAAAGTGGTGAAACCTATAGAAATTCATTGGTGAATGAAGGTCCAGTACAGTGATGGATGCCTTTCACTCAAGCAAGTGTATGAGGAGAGTAGGAAGTTGACTATTCAGGAAAATGGTGTTAGTCTCATACTTTTCTTGACCAATGGAGTGTTGTGGTCAACATCATGCTAGCCACCTTTATTTTCCAAGATTATCCTGGTACCAAATTTTTTAGGCTAGGTCGACCTCAGGATCAGTTTTGGAAAAATCCTGCACCAACTGGGAACTGAATCTCAATCACTGGAATGGAAAGCTAGTGCACTAACCATTGCGCTACCTCGACTTCTTGTTGGACTATATATTACTGGTATTAATATGCTCTAAATGTTTGCTGTTCTTTTAATTCACATTTTTCCCTGAGTTAGGCTGTGTTTTACTGTGTTTTTGCACCTTATGTTCCACTGCATCCTACTTGATGATGATGATGTCATGCCATCTCCATTTTAAAAGTTGACTGCATTGGCTTACCAACATCCTCTGTCTCTTGCCTTGACGATACACTCCCAACAGACTGTTGTCAGTCCATGTTGTCTTGCCATGTATAGTGCTGTCTTCCTGATACTCCAACAGACTGTTGTCAGTCCATGTTGTCTTGCCATGTATAGTGCTGTCTTCCTGATACTCCAACAGACTGGTGTCAGTCCATGTTGTCTTGCCATGTATAGTGCTGTCTTCCTGATACACTCCAACAGACTGTTGTCAGTCCATGTTGTCTTGCCATGTATAGTGCTGTCTTCCTGATACACTCCAACAGACTGTTGTCAGTCCATGTTGTCTTCCCTTGTATAGAGCTATTCCTGATACTCCAACAGACTGGTGTCAGTCCATGTTGTCTTCCTTATAGTGCTGATTTCCTCTTCCTCACCTACCATCCATCTTTCTGCCCACTACTGTTTCCAGCAGCGTCCCTTTTTTTGTCCAATATATTTTATTTGCCAAATTTGTTATCATCTTCAGAATTTCTCTTCCTATCCTTGTCATGACCTCCCTATTTGATTGCTTTTCCTTCCATAAGATTGGTCCATCCTTCTGTATATGCACATTTTGTAGGCATCAATTTGACCCAGAAGCTGATTGTTCATCGATCATATTTCCACACTATAGAGCAAAGACAAATATGTAAAGTACCTAACAACTCTCATTGTCTGTATGTCAATATATTTTTCATGTTGTTATACATATTTTTGGTCATTCCTGAATTCTGCTTTCACCTCCATCTTACATCTGACTATCAGTTTCAGTATGAATTTTTAAATCAGATTATTTTCTTTTAGTACATGACCTTGCTGAAACACAACATACACATGTTTGGGCTGTCAGCCATGTGATTAAAATCCCTTATTCATGACTTCACCCCCCCCCCCCTCTCTCTCTCACCCCTCACTCACCCCTCACTCACTGTCCTCTCTTTCTTCCCTCCTCTATCTCTCTGTTTAAGCTTAGCTTATTGATTGGATTATTGGATCATTTATTAATTTTCACAGTGCATTCCCAGCGTTGAGGGAATCTACTTTAAGGATCTAAAGCAGACACTGAAGAAGGAACAATGTGATGTGAGTATGGCTTCCTGTTAACCCTGTAAGGGTAATTCAAACCTGAAGCAGCTAGACGCATTATTTTCAGCGTGTAACTATGTTCCTGAAATGTTTAATTGTAAAATAAAAGTGGACATTACAAATTATAACCTAACCTTCACCTTCCTTTTGTGCTATTAACTCTTTCTAGGATTTAACCTTTACCATGCAGGACAAAACAAATTACGTCTTTTCCTGTAACCGCATTATTGTTCAGCACGTCACATCACATCACGGTTGTTAACTTTGAGAACCTCTAACCTGTTTTTTTATATATACGATTTTGTTGTGTGTAGAGACATATATTAATAAAGAACTTGTTGGTGTTATTGTTTTTATTGTGTCTGTCTTTGCATCTGAGATACAAGAAGATGAAGGTGATATTGTTGAAAAGTAGCACAAAGAATTGTAGCACAAACATATAGACTCACCCGCTATCGCCGTCCCTTTGTTGAAAAAGAAAGTAGCTTATTACTCCGCTATGCTGGGACAAGTGCCGCGAAGTGTGGCTAAGCGATGTGCGAATCCATCTTAAAAGACTCAAACACTAGAGCAAAGTAGATCCACAGCCTGTTAGGTGCCATTAATCGAGCTCTAAACAAACCACCTAATCATGGCCAGTTTTATGCTATGTGACACAGTTAGTCGCCTCTTACGACATGCTCTCTGTGGGGTAGTGGTGCTATTCTTGTCCTTGTCATACACAAAGACCCCTGCGGACCACTCGGGGTCTTGTATCTGCAGGAACAAACTAAATAGATCTACCTCAGAACAAACTGTTGCAGAAACTTAACTTCCCTATTCTCAATAATGGGTGAATTTTCAAATGCAAGTGAAAAGCAGAAGAAATGCTTTCCAAAAGTCTAAAACAAATTTCAAAATCACTATTGTTTTTTTTTTAACCATACAGTACAGAAGTAAGAATTCTCTACAATCAAATGCGCTGTATGTTCAGTCGTTTCTATGGCATTATCCAGGTAGTTCATATACGAAAAACCGATGACCTTCGAGCTGTCACTGTACCGCGTCGTAATGAACGCAAATTTGCAATTTCGCAGTCGTTGTATGGTAAAGGTTAATAATAGAAGTTTTTGTGCAGATGTATTGCATTCTTGGTGTGTTTGTATCAACGGTCATTGCTTTTTTTTCAGCCATATCTACTTGTCTCAGTAAGTGTGGCTAGTGCAAAGAAGATTCTGGTACATGGACCTGATCTTTCAAGTATCCCTTCTCAGCTACCCATACACGAGGTTTGTTTAAGCTTCAATTCATGACACTAGTACTTCCTGGTAGTTTGTGGTGTACCTTCAACTTGTAATGGTACCTCAATTTTTGTTGTCCTTTATTTGACTCTGTTTTGTAAGTTATTTCCTCCACTAAATAAATTTGCTTTACAATATATGTAAGTATATAACATTTGGTCTGTTCCCAGCAGAGGCTCTCCCTGGAAACCAAACAGCATTTTTTACAAATCCTGCGTCATTTCAGTACTTGTATGTGGGGACGGCGTGGACTAGTGGTTAAGTGGCACGGCTCATAATCTGAAGGTGCTGGGTTCGATCCCCATCACACCATCGGCTGTTATCCCGGGGAAGCAAACCCTTAGAAAATGCAGGAGGAAGCAGACCCTTACATAAAATGAATGCTGAAGTCGGATGCACTGGGCCGACAGGCGCAAAATAAAAACCACAGTGCAAAAACACACCGCCTTGGGGAATATAAAAATAATGCGAACGCCCAAATAAAGGGGAAGGGAGGGGGGGGGGGCTAGGGAGGGGGGGGGCTTGTATGTGATTCCAAAACTTAGACGGTCTTGTAAAGAGATCATGAAAGTCTTGATGCATTTCATATCTGCAGTCAATCTGGGGCTTGTCTGTCGCCGCTGCGATTGACTCTCATCCAGTATTTGTACAGCGATCTCAGTCTCGTCAGACAGAGTGATAGCTCGGGCTTGCCGAAAATGCTCGCCCGCCTCTCCCCGGCCATCTAGCCGGACCATATTTGTGGTGTCGTACCACTGGCAATGGTGCGTTACTGTGACCCCGTATCGATAAACTTTGACAGTCAGTGGTGGTTATTCGAAGGCTTATAGCAGACCTCGACATTTCGTCTCGCTGGTGGTCATTCTCTCGCAAAGAGCTTGTGACCGGCAAATGGAAAGCAGGAATCGTGTCTAAAGGCCCTGTCCTCGCCCGACCAACCCTTGGTAGAAGGGCAGGCCGGCAGGCAAAAATCGTCTCCAGTCCCTGTGAAATTCATCGCGGGGGCCGTTGGGATCAGTTCTGCACAGAGCGCTGCCATCCCTCCCCAAGCAAGCCCGGTCAGTCGATCGTCTGGTGTGTGTACGGGCCCCTGTTAGGCGGTCCTAGGTTGATGGAGTGAGGGACGGAACAACCGTCCGTCCGTCAGTCGGTCCCTGCGGCCGTCCTAGTGAGGCTTTTTACACATCCATCCTCCGCCGACCGGTGTGTGTGGTTCGTACGTCTCCGACAGATATCTGGTTGATCCTGCCAGTAGTCATATGCTTGTCTCAAAGATTAAGCCATGCATGTCTAAGTTCACACTGTCTCATGGTGAAACCGCGAATGGCTCATTAAATCAGTCGAGGTTCCTTAGATGACACGATCCTACTTGAATAACTGTGGCAATTCTAGAGCTAATACATGCTTACCAGGCTCCGACCCTCGCGGAAAAAGCGCTTTTATTAGTTCAAAACCAATCGTCGTTTCCCCTCGTGGGGTTGCGGCGTCCCCACTTGTGACTCTGGATAACTTTGTGCTGATCGCATGGCCTCATGTGCCGGAGACGCATCTTTCAAATGTCTGCCCTATCAAATGTCGATGGTAAGTGACATGCCTACCATGTTGGTAACGGGGAATCAGGGTTCGATTTCGGAGAGGGAGCATGAGAAACGGCTACCACATCCAAGGAAGGCAACTTAACCACTCCCGGCACGGTGAGGTAGTGACGAAAAATAACAATACGGGACTCTTTCGATGCCCCGTAATTGGAATGAGTACACTTTAAACCCTTTAACGAGGATCTATTGGAGGGCAAGTCTGGTGCCAGCAGCCGCGGTAATTCCAGCTCCAATAGCGTATATTAAAGTTGTTGCAGTTAAAAAGCTCATAGTTGGATCTCAGGAGCAGGCGGGCAGTCTGGCTCGCGCCGGTTCACTGCCCGTTGTCTCCTGCCCTAACGTCTGCCGGCTCTCTCCCGCGGGTGCTCTTCGCTGAGCGTCCCGGGTGGCCAGCGCGTTTACTTTGAAAAAATGAGAGTGTTCAAAGCAGGCCTCGGCTGCCTGAATAATGGTGCATGGAATAATGGAATAGGACCTCGGTTCTATTTTGTTGGTTTTCAGAACTGGAGGTAATGATTAACAGGGACAAACGGGGGCATTCGTATTGCGGCATTAGAGGTGAAATTCTTGGATCGCCACAAGATGAGCTACTGCGAAAGCATTTGTCAAGAATGTTTTCATTAATCAAGAACTAAAGTCAGAGGCGCAAAGACGATCAGATACCGTCGTAGTTCTGACCATAAACGATGCCGACTAGCGATCCGCAGGAGTTGCTTCGATGACTCTGCGGGCAGCTTCCGGGAAACCAAAGTGTTTGGGTTCCGGGGGAAGTATGGTTGCAAAGCTGAAACTTAAAGGAATTGACAGAAGGGCACCACCAGGAGTGGAACCTGTGGCTTAATTTGACTCAACACGGCCAACACTGAAATGATTGACAGGCCGAGAGCACTTTAGTTGGGTCTAATATGGAACGGGTGCTGGAATTAGACCCTCAGAAATCTGGGGCTAAGCTCTCTGTGGCTCGATTGGCCCGCATTCAGTGTTCGATAGAGGAATTGACAGAATCGCACCACCATGAGTGGAGCCTGCGGCTTAATTTGACTCAACACGGCCAACACTGAAATGATTGACAGGCCGAGAGCACTTTCGTTGGGTCTAATATGGAACGGGTGCTGGAATTAATCCCACGGAAGACAGGTCAGTTTTACCCTCTAAATGAAAGAGCGTTGCTACGGTAATCCTGCTCAGTCCTAGAGAAATCGCAGGTTTCAGACACTTGGTCATTGACTGACTAAAAAGCCCTCTATTGATTCGTTCGGTCTAATAGTGAACGGGTGCTGGTATTAGACCCTCGGAAGACAGGTCAGTCTTACCCTACTAATGACAGGGTGTTGCTACTGTAATCCTGCTGAAATCGAGAGGAGTCGCAGACATTTGTCCTCGTACTAGGCTCATAAGCCAACAAGATCTCCGTTCCATGACCAGGCTTGTCCCCTGGTCAAATGCACTCCTTCGAGAGAAATTGCAGGTCGCTGACATTTGGTCCACGTGCTTGGCTGATAAGCCAATGGTGCGAAGCTACCATCTGAGGGACTACGGCCGAACGCCTCTAAGCCAGAATCCCGCCCTAAATCTCAGCACCGCTGTGATGGGAGGCTACGACATGGCTGGGACCTGGGGCTCGCGTCTCAGCCCGACCCGGTCAAGCCACAGAAATGCACCTGGTTAAATGCACTCCTGCCTTGCTCTTTACCTCTGTCTGCTATCAGTCATCCCAATGGACGCAGAAGAGATGCAGTCCAGCAGACATTGCACCCCCTGCCCTATTGTGACAACCTCCCAGGTGGCGGGGAATGCTAGGCATGCCATCACTGCAGGTGAGCCAAGAAAATAAAGGGAGCAAAGAGATACCTCACTCACATGCATATGCTACGTTCCTGGCAGGACGTGACGATCCTGAGACAGTCACACTGGACTGCCTCTCTTCCGGTATAGTACAAACTAGTACATAGTACATCATATCATATCATTGCCAAACCCTATAGACACGAGTGGGGAAGACTCGATAGTCCTGCAAGACAACTTCCCTAAGAGAGACAACTCTGACCAAAAACAACTGCTGCCTTGCAGTTAGGCTGGGGACAGCCAAAGGCTAAGGAGGGCATCCCTACAGAAACGCCTGTTGAAATCGGATGCACTGAGCCACAGGCGTAACAAAATAAAACAGTGCAACGTATATCGCTGTAAACAGCGTACGATGAAGAAGAAGAAGATATCTGCAGTCAGATGTGAATTATTGTAATCTACTGGTATGCCATGCTTACCAACACTGTGCCTTATTGGACTTTTTGCAGAAGCCTATGGATGCTCAACATGTTTGACTTGCTAAGGATTTCAGAGTAAGGCTTTCAGTCATGTGACCTCATCCTACACAGACAGCTCATCCTGAGCAACCTCTGCAGACAGCTCATGTGAAATCTATTTAGCTGTCTGGCGTATCTGCTGTACACTATCCATGCATTGCAGGCCTACAGCTGAGTGGTTAACACTGTAGCACAATACATGTTTACCTTGTTGGCGACACTGATGCTCAGTCGGTTCCAAATGTTCTATTGCAGCCTCACAAATACAGAGCTTGCCTTTACAATCCTGTTGTTGGCCTCGGAGTTGATATGAAGAATAGGCCACCTCTACATTTGTCTCATACATGATGAGGTTGCTAGTCCAAAGCTCACCTTTATTTAGGTACCTTTTAAAATATACTTGGCAGGTTACGGTGGATCTATTCTATCTTCCGTGAATTACCTGTATCAGAACTGATAAAAAACAAACTTATTCATTTCTCAGAACTGATTAAATATCAACTTATTATTAATTTCTCAGAACTGATAAAATATCAACCCATTATTCATTTCTCAGAACTGATAAAATATCAACTTAGTATTCATTTCTCAGAACCTGATAAAATATAAACCTGTTATTCATTTCTCAGAACTGATCACAAATCAAACCTACAAATGTCTCTTTCTTTCTCAGAACTAATCAAATATTAGCCGATGAATCATTATTCTTTTCTTTGTTCTAGATATTTTTTGTATGCTTGTCATTGTTTTTGTTTTTCAACAAACAGGACACCCAGTTCTACCAAATTCTTCAGGAAAGTTTGGAGTTCTTCAATATTCCAGAGGAGCAGCACGAGTCGCATTTCTTGGTCGACACCAAAACTCGTAAGTTTATGCTACTTTCTCATTAGTGGAAATGGGAAACAAAATTAAGTATCAATTAACCTTTATCACCCCATTAAAAATTGACACAATTTCCTCTGCAGCCATATTATTTTTCAACACGTTATGTTTTGCTATGGTTGTTGGCTTTATTTGTTTGTCTATATTTTTGTGTGTGTAGAGACATAAATTAATAAAGAGCTTGTTGGTGTTATTGTTTTTGTTGTGTGTGTTTGTTAGTTTCTGAGATCAAGAAGATGGTGATAATGTTGAAAAACAGAACAAACATTTAGACCCACCTATTCTGGATATGTTGGATCGACAACCTCATCTTGTAAAACACAGCACCACAGAAACCACCACTGTGTAATCACATGCATTACTTGACAACAACGCCTAGCATCAGAATGGAAATCGAGGCAGTGACTTTGACTTTGAGATGACTATCTGGGATCTCTTTAATGAGGACTGTCGTCTTCTCCGACTCTCAATCCCTGCTTCGGAAGGTGCAGAAGCGCTGGCTGTGGCATGAGGGGATAGTAGACATATAGCATATAGGCTAATGCCCAGGCCATGCTCTGGTTTTTGGGAATGAAAGAGCTGACATCCTGGCCAGAGGGGCATCCACAGTGGGGGACATTGGCAATGAATAGAGGTGATATTTTGAAGTTAATCAACGACCGCCTTTGGGATGAAAACATTGCAGTCGCTGAACCAGCAATCCACAGATTGCAAGATTTTGAAATCATACGAAGGGACCTATGGGTTATAATAGATCATACCGGTAAAGTGAATGAGCAAGTCAAGGTAGCAGTGAAAAAGACAAATGTAATGTTATGTATGATAAAAAATAAATATTAAACATGGGAGCAAGGAAGTGATTGTCAAACTGTATAAAGCTTTAGTTAGACCTAGATTGGAGTACTGTGTACAGGTGTGGAGTCCTTATAGTAGAGGAGATATAAACATGCTAGAAATGATACAAAGAAGAGTGACAAAACTGATAGTGGGATTCCAGAATTACAGTTATCAGGATAGACTCAGAAAAACCGGTCAAAAATGTCTATAAAAGAAAAGAATTCAAGGTGACTTAATACAAGTTTATAAGATAATCAAAGGAATGGATAAATTAGACTATAACAAGTTTTTCAAAATACAACTACCTACAAGAACAGCTACATATTAACTAAAGAAAGGTCCAGATTAGATATTAGGAAATATTTTTTTAGTCAGAGAGTGATGAATGCTTGGAATGCATTGCCACTGTAAGTAGTTGAGGTAAGGACAATCAATGCATTTAAGAATAGATTGGATGTGCATAGATTTTAGAGCAAGGAAATGTCAATGAAACTGGTTTATATACAGACTCTGCAGAGTCTTCTAAACCAGTATAAAGATGTTAAGTTAAGTATGTCCAGCAGAGAGGGGTGCTTGAGAGGACAGAGCAGGAGTGTGTACAACCAGCGAACTACAGAAATCATATATACGTTCTTTGTTATTTGCTGAGATTGACTGAGCACCTATGGATCAGGGAGAACAATGACATTGATTCTTAGTGGATCAGAATAGAATATGTGCTTTGGCACCAGCTACCTGTAAGGAAGCCAACTCAGTTTGGTACCCCATACTCATGTTGTTGCAGAAAACAGGATGATGATGATAAATACATCAGACAACTCTTTCCTTCCTTTGACAAGTATTGTATTTGACTAAAAGAGCAAACATTTCACATTTTATATGCATCATCATCATCTGCTTGATCAGTCCTAAGACTGGTTGTAAGGTTGTCTGATCATGTCTCACCATTTGACACTGTCCTCTGCAGCACGTCTTCATTACAGCATAGGTTTGTACTTTGTCTCTGCATGTCTGAGATGGAAAGGTGAGTCTTAGTCACCCCGGTCCTCTCTCCCCTTGAATCTTACCTTCTTGTGTCTTCTGTAGAAGACTTTCATGTCGCACATTGTGTCTCAGCCAACTCAATCTTTTTTCTCATGTAATTTTCAATATTTGTCTTTGTGCCCCTACCTCAGCGAAGATATTATCATTCTTTCTATACAGCTCACTCGTTTCATTCTACAATAGCACTACGTTTCAAAATCTTCCGTGCTTTTTTCATCGCTCTTTGATAGAGTCCATGTTCAACCCTATACAGTGCAAATGGTTATACATGAGCAGTGATTATTCTTTGACTCAGTTGTATCTCGATATTCCTTGAGGTCAGCAATTTGTTTTCTCTGAAGGCATTTTTTGCCTATGCAATCCTTGTCCTAATTTCCATCTCATTGCAAGCATCTTCTGTGATAGTTTGCCCCAAATATTGAATATATATTGAATCTTCAATGTGGCACTGGCCACAATAGACTGAGGTACCACCTATTCAACAAATTGAAGATAGGTGGCACTGACGAATGCCCGTGTGGTACCGGGAAAATGACCGCTGAGCATTTGCTGCAAAACTGCCCGACATACGAGGATCAGAGAGAGCAGATGTGGCCATCACCAGTGGCAACACTAGACAAGCTCTATGGCAGTGTCGACAGCCTCAGGATGACGGTTGCTATCTGACTGCGTACGATGAAGAAGAAGAAGAAGAATCTTCAAGAGTGATCTGCAGGGGTATGTGTGTATGACAAAGGCAAGAATAGCACTACTACACCACAGAAAGTATGTCATAAGAGGCGAATAACTTTGTGGGATGGTATAACAACGGACATGGTTAGGTGGTTTGTTAAGAGCAGCATAGATGGCGCCTGGCAGGCTTTGCTCAATTGTTTGAGTTTATTAAGATGGACTCATACATCAGTTAACAACCCTCTAAGAAACCGGTTGTAAACAGACTGCAGAGTCTTCTAAACCAGTACAAAGACAAGTTAAAAGGTTAAGAGACTTTTTCTCATCTTATTTTACTGTGGTTTTTGTAGGCTTGGATTGGCAAAATGGTTATCTCTCAAGGCAGTGAGACTGAGTTTATTACCAGTTTGTTCTAGTTTACCCAGTTGTTAAAAGAGGTATCAAACTGTACTCTGAGTGAGTGAAGACAAAGCAATGAGGAAGGTAACCAGTCAATTCACCTCATAAGGCTGAAGATGTATTCATAATAAAGTCTCAATACAACATTCCCTCAGGCAGTATCCACTATGTTTTACCAATTAGATCTGTTTTCTAGTCACACATATGATGTACTTTCTCATTGAGAATTTGAAATATTGCATCTCTTCTCAGATCAAATCCACAACAATAATGCTTATGTGAGAGACTTCTACTTCTTCCGGCGAAACTTCTACCCACAACTGAGCTTGGTACACATGAACCCAGATGATGCAAAACTGGCCCTCCAGAAACGGGTAGGTTGATGTTTGTTGTCAATTTAATCCACATACATAAACAAAAGGAAAATACTGCTTTCTATATTGTTTGCTATCGCCATCATGTATAATTCAACTGACAAGAAAACTTATATGTGGATCATCATCATGTGTTCTTAGTTAACTCCATTTCAAACATGGGACCACCGCTACATATAACTTCCAGAGTCAGTATACAACCAATTTCTTGGAGGGTGGTTTAACTGATGTGCGAGGCCATCTTGAAAGACTCAAACACTAGAACTAAGTAGACCTGCAGCCAGTTAGACATCTATACCTGCTCTTAACAAACCACTTGGGGAAAGGTACAAATAATGGAAGTTTTTTTCATTTTCATTTTTTATCAGGCAACAACCGTTAAGCCTACTCTTTCTGATTTCCAACTGCCAAGGAATTTTTAACGGGGTCGACACTGAACACGGGAGTCCATCTCACTACCCAGAGATCAGGGGAATTTTTACCAGAAGATCCACGTGAAAATAATCCTGGTGTCTTCCGTGATTTGAGCCCTTAACCTCTGCTACCCGAGGCAGACACCTTACCTCGAGACCATTGAGTTGAGTCCCCCTTGTTCTCCATGCAGGAAGCCTTTGTCTTTTTATTCATCTTTTTGTGATCTCCTTTTAAAAAAGTGATTCACCCTTTAATTCCTGTGTTATATATGGAGCTATCACTTCTATAGCTTTCTATGAAATCCAGAAGGTAACCACACATTCAGCAGGCTTTGGGCCTGTGTGAGTGATGGAGTGGGCAAGCAAAACTATGGCTTTTACAGTCTTCTATTTTGTCACTTGCCTCTTATGACTTGCTCTCAGTGTTGCAGTGATGGTCCTTCTTTTTCTACGATCATTGCTCATTTAGACTGGGACTTTGAATTTCTCCAAGTCTGCTGTCTTTTTCAGGGTCTTAATACTGCCGAACAGTTTCTCCTTGAGAGTGCAGCTCTCATGATTGCCAGGTCACAGTAACATAGGCTGGTGGTATCTATCTTGATTTTGGTGTGCAGGTTGTGTCTCATTTTTTTGTGGCCAGTTCAGAGACATTCTTTGATGGCCTGGTCTTTTCTGGACAGTTGATGGTGGACATAGGCAGTGTCCCTATTCATATCAATGTCACACAAAGAGCCTGCCTGGAAACTCTTTGGGCTGAGCTCTGCTTCAGAGGAACATATGAGGAACAAAGAAAACATTTGTGGCCATCACCAATACCGATTCAGTTTCTAATTGAATACATCTCGTATATATATAATTTTGTGTGTGTGTGTGTGTGCGTTCGTTTTATTTCTATATTCCCCAACATGGTATGCATTGCACTATGTTTTTATTTTGTGTCTGTCAGCCCAGAGCATCCGACTTTGGAATGGATTTTATGTAAGGGTCTGCTTCCTCCTGCATTTTCTAAGGGTTTGCTTCTCCAGGGTAATGGCCGGTGCTGTGATTATGGAGCGAACCCAGCACCTTCCGGTTAAGAGCCGTGTCACTTAACCACTATCCCACACATCCCCTAAAGAAAATTCAGATGAAGACACTGCAGTCAATGAACCAGCGATCCACAAATTGCAAGATTTTAAAATCATACGTGGGACCAGCAGAGAGGGATTGCTTGAGAGGACAGAGCAGGAGTGTGTACAACCAGTGAATTACAAATAATATTTCCTAAGGGAATGGGATTTTATTACCCAGGTGGCCAGAGTCAACAGGTTAAATGGTCTTTTGTGACATAGATAATAGGATGCAGTATCATGCTCTTTCTTACTTAATGCACAAGGCCCCATGATCCACACAGATTATATGTCATCAGGCATCTTGTTATTTTGTTGTGCCATTGGTTCATATATAAATGCTATCATTATCAAGCAAGCTGTGTGTAAGAAAGCATATATACATTAGTTGTAGTATTTATATTCTCCAGGTATTTATGCTGAAGTTTGTAGAGGTTGGGAAGGTCTTGCTGACAAACGCTGTCATGGAGAGCACTCCGCCACACCAGGTGCGACAACTTTCTATCAAACATCATCTCAAATTTAATACCACTCTCGGGTTTGAACTTTGAGCCAGGGAGTAAAGTAGGGTTGCACTGATAAGCAAATTGGCTGATTACCAATTATACTACCTTGCCTTATTGGCCGATAACAATTAATAAGCCGTCGATTATCTATAACGTATTGTATGGGCATTCTGATTAATTGTAGGTAGTTTATCATAAGTCATCCATTCCTCTGCAAGGTAGTTAATCTTGTGCAGGTTCCAACCCTGTCTCCAGTCGTGTAGTATTGTCACAATGTGACCAGTGGACTATTGAATTGTTCATGACCCCTGAAATCGTGCCATGCAGGTGCCGTGGGGGTCTTTTCTTCTTCTATACCTAATATCTTAACCAAGCTGCATGGTTGCAGTCTGTTTCAAGGGTCGCCACTTAGAGAGACAGAATAGGGTCTTGGTCAGTTGGGGATTGCTGGCACTGGGTGCTGTTAGCTCATTCACTACTGCATCTTCAGCACCATAAAAGATGCAGGGAAAGGAAGATACAGAAGTCCATGATTGAATAGACCATTCTGCATGGCATTTGATGGTAAGTACAGTACCTCCAGCCAGGCAGAAAAGATGTTAGTGGGATCTTATTATTACATAATCTGGTACCAGGCATACGAAGAAAGGAACTGGCCACCCTAATCCCATATAAGCTTTGGCTTAGTATGCTGAAGTTTAAAACAACTTCATTTCCCAACAGTAGTATAACTGCTATTGGACAAATTTTGCTTACTATTCTTACATTGCCAGTTTCCCCAACTTTATAAATATATGTGCATGTATGGGATCTCTCTTCTGGAATGCTTTGCACTTGTTTTTCGGCATTCTTTCTTTTTTATTTCTGAAACATTGATTTATAAAATCTAACCTAAAGCATGTTTAGAAATAACAAAACAAAAAAACATGTGCATATATTTTACCTTCAAATTTCTCTGTCTTTGGATTAAGGTTAATTAATATGATACGTTTAAGTTGAAACGACATCCCTACATGCCATCAAAATCCAAAGAACCTCAACAGTTGCTCTTCAATGGCTTTCCTTCTGTTGTTGAATCACAGGGAATGAGAAAGCTGATGCCCTGTCCAAAGTTGGTGGCAAGATAGAGCAACTTATCCATGTAATGTCCTACTGAGAGGCAAAAACCATCATACACAATCAGTACAACTCAAAATGGAAGAAAGACATGGAAGTGAGCAATAGACCTGATCCAGTCCACCAGCTTCACAGACACCAACAAACCACCACCTTTCACCTGAGAACAAGCCACTGGAGACTATACATCGGCTCAAGATATCACACGCAAGTAACTGCCCATGTGGAACCAGAGTCCAGACCCCTGAACACATCCTACAGAACTGCCCAATACACAGAGACCTACGATGTCAAATCTGGCCAGAAAGAGCTGAGATGACGCAGGAGCTGTGGGGCTGCCATCTGGATCTGTAAAGAATTGTGGACTTCATCCTAGTGATGGGACTACAGATCTAGCATGACTAAAAACCTGAACACAGAAGAAGACTTCACGCCAGTTAGACTCATAGGTGTTCTCCCTTTTAGCAAAGGGCATGGATTTTGATAGTTTTGTAGCTCATTGATTACACACACTCTTGCTGTATCCTTTCAGATGCCTGTCTTTGCTTGACCTATATCTAATTTTAAACTCATTTAAAGTTTGTTAATATATATATAAATGTGTGTGTGTGCATGTTTTTTGTTGTTGTTTTCTTTTGTTTTGTTTTTTGTGTTTCTTTTCAGAGAGCTTAGAAAAATTAAAATATCATAGATATCATTTGTCTACTCTGTTTACAAGGGACTGACTAGCCTCCAAGTTTCCTTGTCATACCTTACAGCAGACTGGAAATTGAGAAGTGCTAATGTTAAATTAATTTGTCCTGAAATATTTCAGATTTTTATAGATTTCCAGAATTCCAGTTTGCTTGAGAAGAGAACTCCAACCTCTATAAGTACCGGGTTATCATTCCCTCTTCGATCCCTTCTCCTTAGCCAGTCTGCCCTGCTTCAGCCTGTTATCCAGGATCACCCCGTGGAGGTGTAGAAGGGTCTTGGCAGCTTTGGTTCGCTGGCCCTGACACTAGCAGTCAGCTATGGGTCGCTGACCACTGCAGCTCATGCGCTGCTCAGCATCTTGATCCCTGAAGCTTCAATATCTGCTGCACCTTTCAGCCCAGCATATTCAGTTTCAGAAACTGCATTTTTGGAACCTGATTTGCCTTCTCTCTTGGATCCTTATTCTCTTAACCAGACTACACAAGCACATGTTCCCAAGGCCGCCAATAGGGGGCAAAATAAGGATTCCAATACAAGGAGCCAACTGTAAATCACTGGCTATTGTCAGCTCATTCACTGCTACATCTTCAGCCCCCATCTGAAGTTTTGTTCTGTTGAGAATTGAAGTCATTTCACTGCAGGCAGACCCATAGGTGCTCAGTTCCTCTCAACAAATGGCAAAGAGTTTAGATACTGATGGTTCCTGTAGTTCACTGGTTGTACGCACTCCTGTTTTGTGATCTCTTTGCTGGGTATGATTTCAAAATCCTGCAATCTGTTCATCACTGGTTCATTAACTGCAGGTGTCTTCATCGAAAGGTAATCATTGACCAACTTCAAAATATCATATTATTTAAGAAAATGTTCACCCAGCAGTTTCATTACATTACACCAAAGAAATGTTGCAGGTAGAAATTTGGCATCATAATGTCTCACTGCGAGCTAGATGTGTAGCCTTCAATAACAGATGTCTCCATTGTATACTTCATATGGGATGGCCAGAGGTAATAAAAAGTACAGATCTACTGAAAGGAAACATGACAGCCACTAACACACTTTCAGGTTTGGAAGAGAAAGTAGAAATGAGAACCACACCCTCAGAAATAAGACCAGACATTTGGGAACCAAGACTAGCATCTGGGTCAGGTCTAACATTCTGATCAAGAACCCACTTCATGTATTCATTCATGATCCTGAAAACAGGATGTGTCACTTCAGTCTGGTCAATGAGGTGTGATACCCATACTGTGATACCCACAGTTGTGAGCTTATTGATGAGTCTTGCATTGCACTACAGTCTAGGAATACCCAGGCTCACCTTCTAAAGTATGATTGGGATGTAAAAAGAGCCACTGTAACCCTCTACCAAAGAAACTTCAAGAGTTAGCTCAATTGAATACAGTAACTTCAAATAACAACCAAACATTTGCTGGATTGGAATCCACAAGGGAAGAGATGAGTGAGGTGGCCAAATAACACCTGGGGATGAACTGTGGAAGAGAAGCTGGAGTCTCATATGATGTGCATGGGATCTAAATGATGACCAAAAATAGGAATAGGTGGAGAGTATTAGCTGCTGACTTTGCTTTATGAAAAACATATATATAAAGTCAATTAATATCTGATCACGAAATAATAGATTGTCAATAAGTCAATTTCTTATCATAAAATAATAGTCCATTTTTTTATCATGAAATAAAAGATTCAGTTAATTCAATCTTATCATGAAATAAAAGTGGTTTGCTTTGCCTGTAGATCATAAATCTATGTTTTCATGCAGGTACTGCAGGGAGGCTGCGTGTCCTAGGGTTGAAATGTCTGTTTCACAATCCTAACATATCCGGTTCGAATCACGCCCATGTCCAGTGTGGCAGACACGGGTTATTTTTCTCGGTGTGATCGCTCCTCCTTGTACGGAAAGTAATGGCAACCTACCGTACTGCACACCTGTCAAGAAACTTATTACAGCCAAATAGGTTGACTGTTGTAAGAAGCGACGTTCTGCAAAGAATATGCTAACTCCCCCCCTTTTTTTACTACATTTTTGTATTACTAGAACTTTAGTGCCCCAGCCTCACAAATAACATAGTTTTTTAATACACACAATTCTGTAGGGATTTCAAGTTATGAAATATTAATTTAACACAAAAAACTTCCACAGAACAACACCGCACTCAAGTACATTGAGCGACCATGCTCAAACATGGATTGGTTCGGAGTGACCGGCCACCCACGCTAAAAAATAACGTCACTGTACGGTATACTAAAAATGTTATAAAACAAACATTTTGTTAATGTTAAATAACTCGGAGAAAGCAACGATGCAGCGAACTGAAAATAGTTGTGTTCATCTAGAAATTTCAGACAGCATGAACTGTGCAAATATCATTTCGCTAGAACTCACTTTTGAGTTTCTTTGCAAGATGGACAAACAGATATATGTAATTTCTTGTTTTATAATATAAGATAAAGAACCCCTAGCAAAACTGAACTACAAAACTTAGTTGAATCACCTTCCAGTTTATCCAGTTCCAAATCAGTACCTGACTTTTACAGTTAGAAAAATGAAATCAACTAAGAAGTAACCTGGTCAAGCTACCTCACAAAAGGAAATATTTTATTAGTCAAAGAATGGTGAATGTTTGGAATGCATTGCCACAGGAATTAGTGGGGAAAGGGATAGTTAATGCATTAAAAATATATTGGTTCCCAAGCATTCACCACTCTCTGACTAAAAAAATATTTACTAATATCTAATCTGGACCTGTTTTTAAATAATTTGAAGCTGTGCTCTCTTGTTCATGTAACCGGTTATACTTTGAAAAACTTGGTATAGCCTAATTTATCCTTTCCATGTCAAATGATATATCTCATTCAACAAAATACATACTTTTACAATTTTGAAATTTAGTTCTTTTTTGTAATCCAATTTCTCAAATTGAGTAAACTGTTTACCAGGTTAATTCATGGTAATTGGTTTACTTTTTTCCCGTCCCTTTTATGGGTTTGCTGCGGTAATTTTGAAATCGTTATCATCTTGTTGTATCTTACATATATACATATTTACATCTCTGTTCTAGTGTGAAATGTATGGGCTATTTACTCACTGACTACTCACTGCAAAAGCTGTAATGAATAATCTAATACTAGCAAAATGTGTATAATGGCGTGTTCAAATGAAACCGGTGTGACAGAATTAACTATAGCAATTGTTATCAAGGAAACATGCTACAGGGTTAGATAGAAAAAGTCGCCATAGGCATTCAGACACGCATCCCACTCTTTGGGGATTCCGTATTGCACCCGCCATGTTTTCAACAAGCTGCTGAGAAAACTATGAGTCGAAGGATAATGAGATTTTGCAAACTTGACGGTTGGTATGTGCTGTTTACATCAGAAGTGACATCATCATGTGCATTGTACGTATGTTCACTTGGTGCAGTTAGGTCCAGTTGCATTTGAACACATCTCGTGTGTGTGTATATATATATATATATATATAAGTTTTTATGAAAGTCAGTATTACAGGTCTAACACACATAACTATTTAATAGCATGACAAATTTTTTGATGACCAAGATAGGTTTTTAAATACTTGCACTAAAGCTTGCTTATTTTTGTCTTCATCCTCTGTAACTCCTGTTTGGTTTATGCATTTCTTATACTCAGCCTGATTTCTTAGGCCAGGGTTATTCGTCTAGATTTACCTGGTGTTATAAGACGGAGATATTGAAAGACAAATATTTAGTGTAATATACTGCACAGTAGACACCATCATCAACCTTCCTTTTCTGTTGTGACACGACTAGGGGGCACCAGTACTAGTAGCCCATCACAAGCGAAGATGGCGACAGCATTAAATTTGTGCTGCGATATGGTTGTTCAGACCAATCCTGGCATGGCAGACTTTGCCAAACTCGGGGCACTCATCTGGAAGAGGCACCTGTCGAGTCATTGTGCGTTCTTCTTTTTCATGCTTGCTCTGAGCCTCCGTGATGAAGTTTGGCTCTGCGATCTGAGCACCTTTAGTGATGCTAGCTCGTCAGGTGGAACTTATTTTGTTTATTATCTTTTGCATTTGCCTTATTTCTCTTATTTCTCTTTTCTCCAGGGCGGTGTGCGTTATTCTATGTTTTTATTTTGCGCCTGTCAGCCCAGTGCATCCAACTCTGGCATGCATTTTATGTAAGGGTCTGCTTCCTCCTGCCTTTTCTAAGGGTTTGCTTCCCTGGGGAAACGGCCAGTGCTGTGATGGGGAGCGAACTCAGCACCTTGGGGTTGTGAACAGTGTCACTTAACCACTAGCCTACGCCGTCCCACGGTGAAACAGTGAAACATCAATGTTAAATATTTTCAAAGACACCTTCAAGGATTCTAGCATTTCTTCTGTCTCCCTGTTGAGCATCTGCCTATTCTGAGCTCACTGTATAACAGCTGTTTGAGGCTGCACTGTCCATCTTATCTTGGCTTTTTGCTGAAGCTTATGGATGCTCAACATGTTAGTCTTGCTAAGAATTGCAGAGTTAGGCCCTTTGTCCTGTTACCTGATCCTCAGCAGTCTACGCAGACAGCTCAAGTGAAAACACTTGCTGTCTGGCATGTCTTCTATACAATGTCCATGTTTTGCAGGTATGCAGGAGAGTGGATAATACTACCTCCCGATACACTTTTAGCTTGGTATCAACACTGATGCCCCAGACATTTGCTTGCATCCTCCTAAACGTAGAGCTCACCTTAGCAATCCTGCTGTTGACCTCAATATTCACCTCTCTGGTGAGGTTACTGAATATGTAGGTGAAGCTGTGACTGCCTGGAGATGTTGGTTCTGCATGGTTCAGTGTATGACTTCCCAGGAGTTGTCCCCATGTAGGAAACCAGCACCAAAGCATGTATGTGCTCTTGTAGTGGTGAATTTTGGAGGATGTATTAATGTACTATCAGACCTGTACACTGCCCTTCTTGTCTTGTACAACAAGCAGACTAGGTTGCAAAATAGCAATATAGATAAGCCTGTGTTAGTTAGTTTTGCACAGTACCAAGACAAAAAACAATGAATGGTTTACATCCAAAAGGAAGTTTTGTACAGCAGTGGTACAAAAACAACTACAACTAGCTTGCATTCTAAAGGGGGTTTTACAAAGTACTAGGACAAAAACAACAACCTATTTTATATCCAAAAGGACTTGATAAAGGAAGCATAGATGAGAATATCTAGCCGAAAAGAGTAAGATACAGGATAAGGAATGTAGCTTATATAAACACTTTCCTAGGTTAATGCACAAATGTCTCAAACTAAAATATGACAATAAGCTGATGCAGTAGTCCTGGTCTACCCTCTTGAATAATGGATCCATAATCCACAATAGAGGAGGGTTGTCAATGGCCTGTGTCCTGAAACGAGTGATGGGCATTGATGATAGTCCACACTTGATTGCACTACAGGAATATTTCTGAATGTTTTGCTTTGAATCTGTAACTATAGCTGCAAACTCTTGTCAACAATATTGTCCATACCTTGTCATAAGAAAACAGGCTTGCTTGTTGCATTTTTTTGTGTTTGGGGCTGGTGCCATTTTCCTTATATACTCTGCATGCCCTGTGTGACTGCTTCCGTATGGACTGTCGAGCTGGAAACCACAGCTGCAGACTGGAAGTGAGTCACACAGGGTACGGGGCTCAGCGTGGCTTTGTAACCGTTTCAGGTACAGAACCATGTTTCATTTCTACACGAGGAGCTGACCAAGCTGCCGTCATTCCCTCGCAAGGCTTTGGAGACAGAGTTTGACATGTATTCAGGAATTTGGGGCAAGGTAAGCGTTATTAATGCAGAATAATGAGTCACTTAACATCTTTATACTGGTTCAGAAGACTGCAGAGTCTATATGCAACCAGTTTATATTTCCTTGATCTAAAAACTATGCGAATTCAATCTATTCTTGAGGGCATTAGTTGACCCTGCCTCCACAATTTCCTGTGGCAATGCATTCCAATCATTCACCACTCTTAGACTAATATATTTTGTTCTATATACTTGTTCTTCTTCAGCGTTCTCTCTGAAAAGGATGCTGTGTTGTAGTTTACAGCAAGATTGCATTATATGTGCCAGACACATCAGATTTTAGCTGCCTTTTTTAGGACCCAGAGATCAGAGGGATTTTTGCCAGAAGATACACATGGAAAAAAATCCTGGTCTCTATTACCTCAAGCTCTCTCCACCATGTAGTAGGGCTGCCTCTACCTCTCTTACCTCAAGCTCTCTCCACCATGTAGTAGGGCTGCCTCTACCTCTCTTACCTCTAGCTCTCTCCACCATGTAGTAGGGCTGCCTCTACCTCTCTTGTCCCAAGCTCTCTCCACCATGTAGTAGATCAGCCTCTACCTCTCTTACCTCTAATTCTCTCCACCATGTAGTAGATCAGCCTCTACCTCTCTTACCTCTAGCTCTCTCCACCATGTAGTAGGGCTGCCTCTACATCTCTTACCTCAAGCTCTCTCCACCATGTAGTAGGGCTGCCTCTACCTCTCTTGTCCCAAGCTCTCTCCACCATGTAGTAGATCAGCCTCTACCTCTCTTACCTCTAGCTCTCTCCACCATGTAGTAGGGCTGCCTCTACATCTCTTACCTCAAGCTCTCTCCACCATGTAGTAGGGCTGCCTCTACCTCTCTTGTCCCAAGCTCTCTCCACCATGTAGTAGATCAGCCTCTACCTCTCTTACCTCTAATTCTCTCCACCATGTAGTAGGGCTGCCTCTACCTCTCTTGTCCCAAGCTCTCTCCACCATGTAGTAGATCAGCCTCTACCTCTCTTACCTCTAATTCTCTCCACCATGTAGTAGGGCTGCCTCTACCTCTCTTGTCCCAAGCTCTCTCCACCATGTAGTAGGGCTGCCTCTACCTCTCTTGTCCCAAGCTCTCTCCACCATGTAGTAGATCAGCCTCTACCTCTCTTACCTCTAATTCTCTCCACCATGTAGTAGGGCTGCCTCTACCTCTCTTGCCTCAAGCTTTCTTGGAATAATTAGACCAGCTTCTACTTCTCTTGTCTCGGGTGTTCCAAACAGAGTCTTCCTTGTAATGAAATCAACAGGTTTCCTTAATGTATGATCTATCCAATGCCAACACCTTCTCTTCATGTCCTGTTTCACTGGTATATGTCCGGTTCTCTCCCACAGATCCACACTAGTGATCTTCAACATTACACAACACTGAACTGAGTGTATCCAACTCAGCATTGCACAATGATGAGTGTGTCCTGTGCCCTATAGTAAAGATGGTGGACTTTGTGGAACTGACGGATATGGGACTTTCTTGTGGTTCCATATATTAGTGGAGGTGGCAAGCTCACCAGGGCTCCTCAGAATTGTTAGCTCAACATTGCAGACAGTCAGCTGCATCACACTCTCGCTGTGGTCAGGAAGGAGCTAGACACACTCTGGTTTCTAACCAGGCTAGGAAGCAAAGCCAGAGAACCCCCAGCACTAGAAGCCCCCAAGAGCTAATCACCCAGGGAAGCTGATTAATAAAAAGATCATATTATCTCAATCATTCTATTCTCAGCAGACACTCATTTATGAAAGTCTGCACTTTTGCTACCTTTTTTGGTGGTCCTCTACAGAGCCATACAAAAGAT
Organism: Ariolimax columbianus; assembly: GCA_036924085.1. NCBI lineage: Eukaryota > Metazoa > Mollusca > Gastropoda > Stylommatophora > Arionidae > Ariolimax > Ariolimax columbianus. The sequence goes on along the minus strand of JAVGWX010000011.1, from coordinate 35,147,396 downwards.
CTGACTACATTGGAGTTTTTATTACTGTCTTGAATTTAATTAATTTTTTTTCCATTGAATTATATTTGCTTGAAATGTCCATAAGATTTAAAGATACACCTCTAATCACAGGGAGGAAGACTAACATCTGGTCAGGCAAAATATACTGATCAGACATGTTATTCAGGGTCAGGTAAAATATACTGGCCAAGACCCGCACCTCGGCATCCTAGTAGACTTCCCTGGAAACAGGCTGTTTTCATGGCAGCCTGGCTAACGAGGTGATGGATCGACGTGATCCCCGTAGTAGCGAGTGACACGCAAAGGAAGCCAAACATAGCACAATCATCTGGAGGACCCGGTCCACTATCATCAGCACTCGGGATGTGAGAAAAGCTACTACAACCCGCCACTTTTCAGAGCGCACAAAAGAGTAACTTACTCATTGTGGGCATTCACAAACATAACAAGAACAACCAAGTATTTTGTACTTGCCTCATATTCTTAGTTCTTAGTTAATCTATACTTCTACAGGGACAGATGCCTCTGTGCAGGTCCCAGCTCTGGTATGAGCTGGATATAGCCGGAAGTAGGATTTCCTGCTTGGCGAACTAGGCTTGAGCAGCTTAATACTCCACTGAGTTAGGTGGTTAACCGATGTGCGAGTTCAGCTTTATTGACTCAGACACTAGAGCAAAGTAGACCCACAGCCTGTTAAGTGACATCTATGCTGCTCTAAACAAACCACCTAAACATGGCCAGTGTTATGCCATGTCACACAGTCAGTCGCCTCTTACGACATGCTCTCTGTGAGGCAGTGGTGCAATTCTTGTCATACACAAAGACCCCGGCAGACCACTCGGGTAGACCATAATGAGTAAGTTTATTCTTTTGTGCACATTGAAAAGGACGTTAAGTGGCGGGTTGTAGAAGATTTCTTCACATCCCAAACATGCGGATGAAGGTGAACCACGGTTCTCCTGGCAATTGTAATATGCTTGGCTTCATCTGCGTGGTGCTCACTACTACAAGGATCACATCGATCCACATCTTATCAGCCAGGCTGCCTTGAAAACAGTCGGTTTCCAGGGAATGCTACATGGAAGAGAGATTGTGGTCTTGGTCAATGAATTGTGCCTGACCCTGACGCGACATCCTGGTTAGTATGTTGGTCCTGAATGGACTAGCGTCTTAGTTCTCTGCACAACTGGAATAGAATTGTTGTTGTTTGCGAATGCCCACAATGAGTAGATTACTCTTTTGTGCGCCCTGAAAAGGATGTTAAGGGACAGATTACAGTAGCTTTCCTCACATCCCGAGCATGCTGATGAAGATGGACCCAGGTCCTCCAGGCGGTTGTGCTATGCTTGGCTTCATCTGTGTGTCAGTCACTACTACAGAGATCACGTCGATCATTCACCTCGTTATCCAGGCTGCCATTAAAACAGCCCATTTCCAGGGAGAGCTACTCGGAAGCCGAGGTGAGGGTATTGGCCAGTATGTTTTGCCTGACCTTAATTAACATGTCTGATTAGTATATATTGCCTAATCATATTTTTTTTGTTTTTGTGCGTTCGCATTATTTATCTATTCCCCAAGGCATTGTGCATTGCACTGTGGTTTTTATTTTGCGCCTATCGGCCCAGTGCATCCGACTTCAGCATGCATTTATGTAAGGGTCTGCTTCTTCCTGCATTTTCTAAGGGTTTGTTTCCTTGGGGTAACGGCCGGTGCTGTGATGGGGATCGAACCCAGCACTATCATCGGGTTGTGAGCCGTGTCACTTAACCACTAGCCCACGCCGTCCCCTGCCTGATCAGATGTTAATCTTCCTCCTCAATAGAATTGTTAAAAGATCATTTCCATTTAATTGTTTCATTTTGATAATTTCCTCCACTCAGGAAATCTTTGGAATGGATTCACTTCACAAGTACTCTTGGGCTAAGGTAAAGTTACCAAAGCTAAAACATGTTTCTGTGTTGTTGTTTTTTTTTTAAACGTTATGCAATAATAATAAGCCATCGTGCATTCTTCTACTTTTGCCTTACTCCTGTCTTGCGGCGTCGCAGAGAGGAGGTAGGCATAGACCTCTGGTTTGCATTAGGTGGGAGACCTGTACTATTGACATGTTGAGCTTTTAGTGTGTTTCTTTGATCCCATTTATCCATCACCAGGATCCTCCTCTTGCTCGTGGCCCTGAAACCTCATGAAGTTTAGTTTGACCTCACTGCAGGTTGATCATACTGCATCCTTGTTAAATTTCCAAGCCACTTATTTTCTGTGTTTCAAAATAGAAATTAACTGATGTAGTCCCCACCATTTTCCTCAACATGCTTTTTTGCTAATTCTGTCGCGAATAATCTGTCCCGCTGCACTTCATACACAGCGCATCTCACAGGTCTCCATTATATGTTTGTACATATTATATCTTACATCCCAAACTTGAGATCGCTGGCAAAGAGATTAAAAATGGTGAACATTTTGAATGTCTGGTATCAAGATTAAACAACAATGGAGACTACAAAGGAAATAAGAAGTCGACTGACTATGGCAATGCAGAGGCTAAGGAGTATGCAGAACCTGTGGTATAGTACAATCAAGGCACTAAAACTAAAGATCCTAAGAACATGCATTTTTCCTATGGATGTGAAACATGGACGTTTACAAATGCATTAAGAGCGAAGATCTGTGCTTTTGAGACACAGTGCTACAGAAGAGTCCTGAAAATACCATGGACAAAGAAACAAACAAACAAATCCATCCGGCAAGACCTGAAGGTTAAGGAGAATTGGATTATAAATGATATAATGACCTCAAAACTGAGGTGTTTTTTTTTTACATGTTAAACGACACAGCGGACTGGAGAGAGTGATTATGGAGGACATGATCCATGGTCACGTGTCAGTGGCTAACCGAAAAGACGATGGACTCAGGACATCAAGGACACGCTCAGTTTGACCTTGGAGCAACCGGGAAGACTGGCGGAAGATAGTTTCCTACAGACAGACTGTCACGAGAGTGACCTTCTGCAAAGGACATGCTACATGTTGATGATGATCGTTGGCAAATATACACATTTATATACTGCTAATGCTGTAGAGGATGAAGTGTGTCAAGGGGTTTGTGATCTGGGTTTACAGACCCAAGGTACTACGTTCAAATCATGTCGCGCTCAGTATGATAGACCAGACATGTCATGGACTTTTTTTTTTCATGTTTTGACATCTTCCAGTCAACCCAGCTGCAAATGGGCACCTGACAAAATCAAAGGACATTCTGAGCTACCACAAGAACTGCGGAGTTCGTTCTCTGTCACCAGTACATTCAGCAATGAAAGGGACTGAGCACATATGTGGGCCAGATGCGCCACTTTTTATGTTTTACACATCTGTTTTATTCACATCGTAATTCAAGCTGCTTTTATGATATAACTTTTGTTGTTGTAAATCATAAAATGTTATTGAATTGATTTTACTTCTTTAATTATCATTGACCCCCTTTTTTCTTTGTTCAATTTTGAGTGTGTTTAATTACATGCACTGTCAGTTGAAAGAATTGTGTGTGCTGTGTCTTGTTATTTAATGTTGCATCTAATTTGATTTTGATCACAAAGTTTTGGACAGATTGTATGAGAAAAACTGCAGGAATTGAGCTCCATGGAATTGAGAAGTTCTTCCAGATGATTTTTCTCATTGTAATTATTCCACCGAATTGAAATACTGATCATTAATAATATTTTGATGGTGGTGCTGTTGTTGCAATCCCACAACAGGAGGAATTGTTGTCGATGGCAACCATCTCAACTCCACTGAGGATTTCAGTTACCTTGTCAGTAAACAAAACTCTGACACACAAAACCACCCAGACATCATTCGAAGAGTTGGTCTGACTGTGAACACCCTGCATCAAGTCTGGAACCAGCATAGGGTTTCACAGAAATGCAAGCTATAGACTGATATGACCTTTGTTGTTGCCATGCTGCTGTAGGGTTCCATAACCTCGACTATTCTGAAGGATGATCAGAAGCACATTGAATTTGTCCACATGTGCAGCCAGAGGTGCATTCTTGCCATCACCGGCTCTCAAACATTGTATTGTAGGAATGTGTCTCGCAACGCAATCTCATTATCGTTAGTTGCATTTATTCTCAATCTTTTTGTTTTCTTGGTATATTCTCAGTTCCAATTTCTGTGTCCTCTCATGAAGTATATCTGTTTTATTCTACATTTGAATGCTGTTATATGACAGAAGAGTCAAGTCATCATCATTATCATCTTCTATCCACTTGTATCATTAGATGTCGTGAGGAAGTGTAGTTTTCTGTCATGTGCCAGCGTTGTCACCGATGTTGTTGTCATTCCATGTTCCTTTTGTTTCTCACTGACACCATCTATCCGTATTTTGTGTGGTCTACCTCTTGCTCTACAACCCTGATGTCTGATATTGTAGATTTATGCAGCTGCATCAATAAAATACCTTTTAATTGTCCATTAATCCATTATAAAGTAGTCAGTTACAGTCCACACTTTGTTCAACTACTGTTCTCAGTGTAGCTATCTGGTCTTCACAGGATCTAATTTGCCTGTTTTTGTCTCAGATCTTTGTCTTTGACCTTTTTTAATCTTTCTAGTATGGTCTGAGTATCTGGGCAAACATCAGATTGGTTTGCAGTAAGACAATGATATATCCTCTCACCTAATTTATATAACATATATGCGTAATGTATAATGAGAAATTTTAGAGAAGACGACAACATTGAGAGTTTCGCTACATTTACGATTGGCAGTTACGAGATTTGAGTTACGATATGCAGACAACACAGGGATACTATCAAGAAGTGCAGAAGGGTTAGAGCAGCTACTTTCAGTCGTAAATGGACAACGATCAAAACCTGTTTATAAACAAAACAAAGATAGTGACCACCGATAAAACACAATGTCAACATTAATTTACTGTAGGTGGTGAGGAAATAGATCAGGTCACGCATTTTGAATATCTGGGCTCCAGAATTGACAAAAATGGTGACTGCTTGAATGAAATCAGAAGAGAACTAGCCATGGCAACACAGAGGCTGAACAGCCTTAAGAAATTATGGCAGAGCACCAACAAAACGACAAAAGTGAAAGTCTTATGACAGCATATGGCTGCAAATCATGGGCGATTACCAAAACATCTAGATAAAGAATTGAATTCTTCGAGTCAAAATGTTACAGAAAGATCCTCAGCATACCCTAGATGGAGAAATAGACTAATATAGATATTCGGCAAGAGTTGAACATAGAGGAGAACTGGTTTATCAATTCCATTTTGACCAGACAATGTAAATACTTTGGTCACATCAAGAGACACAATAGTCTTAAGAGAACAGAGATGGAAGGTATAGTGCCAGGCAAAAGAGGCAGGGGTAGACCAAGAAGACGATGGCACCAAGATATCAAGGAATGCCTGGGTATAACTGGCGAAGGCTGGAGCTTTGGCAAGGGAAAGAGTTTCTTTCAGACACACTGTGATGGGAGCAACGTTCTATAAAGGACATGCTACATGATGATGAATATGGTCCTGATCAATATTTGTCAAGGCACTGATAACATGATTACTCTATAATTTGTACACTGTTGCAGATCTCCCTTTCCTGGAAACCTGACCAGATAGCCCTTCTTTCAGCCTGCTGGCATTTTTTTTTCATTCCTAGACTTTACCAAGTAATCTGTATAATTTAGAAGTTTAAACTCTAAATCATAGATTTTGAACAAGCGGTATGTGCAAAAGGGAAATGGGGTAATGAAAGACACGAAAAGAAGAAATAATTTAAAGATAGAATAACATAATTTGGTTAAATTTGGTGTGTGCAACAACAGGGTAACGAAGGGCGAAGAAAGATAAGTAATCTTAACAGACCACACCCACTAAGGTAAGGAATAGGAAGTGGACATTCTAAGATACCACTTTATGTGAAGAACACAAAGAAGATATGTATGTTATGTTTGTGATGTCTAACAATGACAGCAATTGATCTGTATAACACAAAATCATTTGAAAATTAAGGGGTTTTTTTTGTTTTGTTTTTTGCGTTTGCCTTATTTCTCTAATCCCCAAGGTGTGCCTTGCACTGCGGTTTTTATTTTGCGCCTGTCGGCCCAGTGCATCCGACTTCAGCACGCATTTTATGTAAAGATCTGCTTCCTCCTGCAATTTATAAGGGTTTGCTTCCCCGGGGTAACGGCCGGTGCTGTGATAGGGATCGAACCCAGCACCTTCTGGTTGTGAGCCGTGTCACTTAACCACTAGGCCACGCCATTCCTTTAAGGGCATTTCATTTGATTGATACAAGAGACATGTTTGAAACATTGAACAAAGACATTATTTAATCTGAATGATACAAAGAGAAAATGTTTAAAACATTGAATAAAGACATCACTTAATATGAATGATACAAAGAGAAAATGTTTAAAACATTGAATAAGACATCACTTAATCTGAATGATACAAAGAGAAAATGTTTAAAACATTGAACAAAGACATTACTTAATTTGAATGATACAAAGAGAAAATGTTTAAAACATTGAATAAAGACATCACTTAATCTTAATTATACAAAGAGAAAATGTTTAAAACATTGAATAAAGACATCACTTAATCTGAATGATACAAAGAGAAAATGTTTAAAACATTGAATAAAGACATCACTTAATCTGAATGATACAAAGAGAAAATGTTTAAAACATTGAACAAATACAGACATCACTTGAATGAAGAAAACACTTGACTAAATGCTATAAAGAACATATGTTGGACAGATATTCAACAGTAAGTCTGTTCATACATTCTCCTGTGTACTCCGTCATTTCATGTCCCATTGCTAATTCCCAACAGCTGATGAACACAATGTTCAGCTCAATGTCCAGCACTTTCACTGTGTCGAATGATGTAAACCTGTTCATCAATGTGATCAATGGAACAATTGTCCTACAGTTTGAGGACACGGCCATCCTCCGTTTCTGTTTGGTGACCCTGATCAATGCCTCTCGTCACTTTAAGCATATCTTTGCTACCAATGGGTGGGTCTTTCATCAGCACGGCTTGTCATGTAACTTGGTGATTGGTGGATGAGCTTGGCATTGTGGTGTAAGCTTGTAGTTATGTCTTTCCTGTACATAGATCTTTGTGTCAGTTTTGTTTCATGAAGAACCAAGTTGGAGTTGAACAGAAGTTATGATGTTCAATTGCTCCTGTTCATTAATTTTATATGTAGCTTCAATTTTATTGTCAATACCATATGCTGTCATAGCCAGGAGTGGAACTGAGCGTGGGCTCTCAGTTCTGATTAATCTCAAGGCATGTGCTGGGACACATAGGCTTTGACAGCAATAGCTGACTCCTGCCTTCTTGCAGTAGGACGGTTCATACTAACATGGTTGAGGTGCCAAGCTACATTGCCTGAAAACCAGAATGCTCTGGGTAGATGATACCGTAAGCCATAGCTGGTAATTTATCTTGGAGAATGGAAACTCTAATTTCAAACAATTTGCTGCCTTACAGGTAGTTTAGGGACAACCAAAGACTAGAGAGAGTTAACCCGAATAGAAATACTTGCTGAAAGTGAATAAAACAGGGCAGAAGGCACAATTATTGCAGCCCATTGTAAAATATGGTACAATGTATTTATATTTGAACAAAACAGTGAGAACAAAGAAGAAGATGAATTGCATGGTCTTGTGAAAACGAATATTTGACTATTTCTTTCTTTATTGTTCCCCATAATGGATCTCAGAACCTGCTGATTGGGGAGGAAAGAATAGGTCCCTGTGTGACTATTTCTTCTTCGTTTCTTGGTCAGTGATTGCCAAAGTAGTCAGTGAATATTGTGCCTGGTGGCATCTTTAAGGGCTGCAACAAATTTGCTCCACTTTTTAAATACTTTGTCAGTGACCATCGTGCCTGGAGGCATCTTTAGGGATAGCAGCAAACTTCCTCCACTTCTTAGATTTTTGGTCAGCGACTGGCAAAGCAGTCAGTGGCCGTCATGCCTGGTGGCATCTTTAAGGGCAGCAACAAACTCCCTTCACTTTTTAGATCATTGGTCAGTGACCATCATTTCTGGTGGCATATTTAAGGGCAGCAACAAACTCTCTTCACTTCTTAGATTCTTGGTCAGTGACTGGCAAAGCGGTAAGTGACCATCGTGCCTGGTGGCATCTTAAAGGGAAGCAACAAACTCCCTCCACTTAAGTCTACATCCTTGTACAGTGTCCTATCTGTGATCCATGATTTCCATTTTGACTTCAACGGTTCATGCCAGTAGCTTCCTTACTGCTTTCACCAGTGACAGTCATGTTCGTTTTGTACTCTGAATGCCCATCTCTCGGTAATGTAAGTTTATCTGTCACTGTTTCTTTAACAGAATAATATTTTTTGCATAGATACTGTTGTCTGTCCTTTGTCAAAACCTCTGAACCTGAGGGGACCAGAATGACAATATTTGTTTGAACCCTACTCACACAGGATGTCTGACTTGGAAAAAACCTGCCTGGAGTGGAACTCCCACTGGCATAGCTCTTGGGATTGTCTCAAGTTGGCAAACCTCGACAAAGTAAAGTCTACTGTTTCTTCTTTGTTCTTATCTCCTCGGGGTGCATAGGCAATCAAGCAAACCTCTCCATCAAACAGGTTCTGTGCTATTTTCTCCAGTTCTTTCCAGCTTCACTCTCTTTTCCTTGTATGAGCCTATAAATCTCTTCTTCATGTATTATTCAGCCTTCCTTTGCCTCTCTTTCAATGGGGGTAGCAAAATAGAAATAGCCCCGTAATACTGACTTGGGGGTTTATGTAGTGCATCCAGAGCAACTTTTCCAATGTTTCCGGTTCCACCAGTTTTTTGTGCTGGCGTCCCCCATAAGTTTTTGCTTGTGACCTTGCCCAACCACTGTAGGCCCAGAATCTTAATGTTATGCTTAGTCATCCACCATGCTTTCAACTCCATATAAAAGGACCAACTTTACATTGGGGTTGAAGACACTTAACTTGGTATGTTTTCTGAAAAGTGACCTTTTTTATAGCCGCATTATGTATCCAGTGAATATTTTTCTTAATTTTCAGTAGCTGTGATAAATGGTGCTGAATTTTGAAGCAGTTAAATTTTAATAATCTTGTCAGTTCTTATCCCTTATTTTTGGAGCTCTCTGAATCATCTATTGCTAGTTTTTCATCCTCCCCCTTTTTCTATGCTGCAGTTGGATCATGTGGTCACTACTACAATTGTCCTCCTTGCAGGAAGTCTGCTCTAAAATAATTTATTTATGTCCACTTGTAGTGGACGTTTGTTTTCGCACTTTAAGATTTTTTAATTCCTCATTCTTAACCTTAAGTCGATTGTTACGACATGTGTAGTGATCCTATTCTTTCCTCCCCAGGGAGAGAGTCCCTGATATCCCACACAGAGAATTACTAGATTTTACTATACTTTTTAATTGATTATCTGTGCCAGATGTAACCCCTCCTAAGTTAGTAACAATCTGGATGGTTTGCATGTACTGTAGCTAAGTGTTGTGTAGAAAGATGTTTCTTGTTAGTGCATGTTTTTGTTTTTAATTTTTGGTGTATACTTTACTTGTTTTCAATTCATTTTAATTTTATTTTAGATATATTTTACATTTGGTTATCTTTTTGAGTACAGTTACTTCTGGATTTACGAACAAGTTCAATTCCTATGAGGCATATGACAAATTTGGCCTTTTTTTAAAAATTTACCATTGTGATTGCCACTACATTTCCTTCTTGAATCTAGCCAGTGTTAAAATTTACAGATCTTTGCATTAGTTCAAGCCATCAATTGATGCAGCTAAGAATTGCATAGAATTCATGACGAGTGAATAAATCACAAATAAACTAAAATTTTGTAATAATAGTTGACCATCGCAAGCGAAGATGGCAATATTATCAGATGTGCTCCGAAATGTGTTCTCTTATGGCTATAAAGACCAATCCTGGCACTGCATACCCTGTCACATTCGGGGCGTCGGCTATAGAGTCATCATGCATTTTGCTTTTAGAACAGTGTGCTTTCACTGATCTTCTCTGATGGCTTTTCTCTCTATGATCTCAGTACCTATGGTGATACAAGCACGCCAGGTGGTGCGGTTTTGTGCAAGCAACTCCCAGGAGGTGACATCACTGTTAAAGCTTTTCAGAGACACATTCAATAAGTTTCTGTAGCGTTTCTTCTGCCCGCACGCCCCTCCCCCTTCTTGGTGAGCGTCTGTTGTGAGCCAACCATATAATATCTGCATTAGGATGCGCTCATCTGGCATGTGAGCAACATATCCCGTACGTCTTACTTGAAATATTTGCAAAAGTGTATAGATGCTCAACATGTTAGTATTGCTAAGAATTTCAGAGTTACCGTAGACACTTTGTCCTGCCCTCTGATCCTGAACAGCCTACGCAGACAGCTCAAGTGAAAACGATTTAGCTGTCTGGTATGTCTTCTATACACTGTCCAAGTTTCACATGCATGCAGCAGAGTGGATAACACTACGTCTCACGATACACTTTTACCTTGGTGGCGACACTGATGCCGTCTCGGTTCCAGACGTTTGTTTGCAGAGCTCACCTTAGCAATCCTGTTGTTAAGACTGTATTGTGAAATTATCAACAGTCTAGTAGACAAATTTTAAAAAACCCATTTTTTTCTATAGAAGCATTTTTCCAACTTTTGACACACCAGAATGTAAACAACTACAGAGAAACTTTTCCATTAAGATTGTCTTTTGTAACCACATTTAATCGCATCCATCTTAATAGTGTACTAACTACATTATGTATGTCCTGAATTCCAAGAGTTGCCTATTAAGTTTATGAAAGATTTCTTAGAACAAAGTGTACAAATTAAGTGAACTTATTTTTTAACTGTATATGTGAGCGCTTATTTTCTGTTTTATAGCAGATACATAACTATTGTAGGTGCAATCAAAGTCAAGATTGTTCATGATATTTCATTAAATTACATTTATGATTGTCAGATGTATTATTATTAATTTACCAAAAAGTAATAATTTAAAATGTAATAATACAGTAATAATTTACCAAAATACTGTAAACACTTGCATATTCCAATTATATAACAATGAAATCTTTGCGCAAATTTGAAGAAGTGAAAGATTATAATTATCTTCAGGCTTGAAAATTACAAAATAAGTGCATAAAACAAGTACCTGCACATGAAATGTCATTTATATTTCTGCAAAAGTAACCACTCCTTTATTTACCCTTCATCATCTTATTCTTCTTTTTCTTCAAATTCCCACAAGTTATTCACTCTTTTTCAAAGATTTTTATTTAATTTGACATGACCGTTGTATGTGTGTACTTCTATTTCTCCTATTTTAACCAACTTCCTCATAATTTTGAGAGCTTAAATTGTTTACACATCCTGTACTAGTGCAACATGTTAATCTATATCAAATTTTGATGGATCCTGAACCTGTAATTCAAAAGCTTTCACATAACAAATTTTCTTTATATTTCCTTTGTCCAAGCAGGTGATGACATTTCGATTTAATCCCAGTAACAATCTTATGCTTGTAAAAAACCCGGAAATGTGTCATTTTGAAATATGCTTTTTGACAAAATAACCCATCGATCAATTTATTTTGTGACAGACGGATCTCATTTTTAATGACGTTTTTAACATTGTGAAAGTATAAATTAGTGAAAAAAGTAAAATTTGAAATTAGTGATTCATCGAATTGTGAAATAATAAATTTCTTCTTCTTCTGCATTCGTTCGCAATCTCCTGCTACCAAGTCCTGAACAGGGCTTTGCCAAATGCAAAATCAACTAAATAAGGCCAGGGAGCAACTGGGACTTCTTTTTCTTCTGCGTTCGTTCTCAATCTACCGCTACCAAGCTCTGAACTTTGCAAGTAGCAGGATGTAGTCCAGAGAACGGAATGCGCTGTGTTGCTAGTTTACAGCTTCACTGCGATATTTGTACCTTTCTTTCCGACACACCGTCTTCTGCAGCAAATCTTCAATGAACAATGAAAAAAAAAAAAAAATCTTGATTAGATTTAGAGGGAAATAAAATAACAGTTGTGTAATGTGGATGTGTTGATGATTTGTAGCTTTTAGGATGTGCAGACCCGAAACCAACTCGCAGCATGACAGATGATTGATAACGTGCCGACAACAAAACAAAACCAAAAACTATGTCTTGGTATAAATAAAACATAGTTTTTGTATATTTCATCATTATCATCAGTCCCGTAGCCTGAAAGGTCATTAAGTTTCACTTCACTTGGTTTTGTGCCAGGATATCGAATCTTCTGTCTGGACGAGTTAACCTCAGTGGTATGATTGTCATTGTTGTGTATTGAGACGGCTGGTGCAATTCTGATTTTTCTCAATGCTTTCTGCTATATCAGTGTGTCTTAGGCCATTTTGCACCTGGTGGAGCCCATACCTCTTTAGGCAACATGTTCCTCCACATTGTGAATTTGTCTATGATTTACCTGTCTACTCAAGTATGGCGTCACAGGTTCCCTCTAATGATTATGCCTTTCACTATTCTTATTTCGTGTTCATCTTAGTCGTTTGCTTTTAATCGCTCATGTGTATTCTGTGTTTGATTTTATCCTATAATATGTTGATTGAAATATATCTTGGCGCTGTGACAGGCACAAGTCCAATTGGAAAAACGCTTATAAAACACTTATCAAAGAGCAATCGGTAGCACTGCAATTGTAGACCCAAAGATCACAGAAAAACACACCTGACTCAGGAGCGAGTCAGATCAGCAGCTATGTTGGCGGTCGACCCAGAAGTACATTGTATATTTACTTGTTTTAAAACCACGAAGGTTAGTTCACACTTAGAAGGCATTTGCCCTGCGATTTAGCAGTGGGAAATGTCAAAGAGTTTGGGAATCTTATACCCTAGAGGGGTTTGACTAGACTGCAGTGTTAGTTGTCTCTTACAACATGTTCTCAGTATGACAGTGGTCCTTTCTTTTCTCATCTCTCTGATACATAGAGCCCTCTTGGAAACAGCTCGGGTAATCACTCCTTTAAACGCATTATTAGTTGGATTAATTGTTGTTGTCATGGAGTGTAACATATTCTTTCCAGAAAGTAGTCTCCTTTACAATGTCTGGAGGACTGCAATGTTTCATTTATTTAGATTACTCTGCTTCCTTGACCGTATTTGTGTCTATGTTTTTATCGCAGCATATTTTATTGTGTATAGATTCTTTGCTTTTTTGTTCATTTGCTCAGAATGTTTAATTTTAAATTGTTTCAGCTTCCTTGTTTTAAAAATTTATATATATATATCTCATTCACTACAAATATGTTGGACCTCTGGACGCAATTTTTTTCTAATGTAAAACTCAAACACAGCATCACTTAGTTGTAATCTATTTATCTTCAATAAAAGTTCCCTGAAATAACAATTATATACGAAACTGTTCACAATTGTGGCCAGAATACAATGGAATACAGATATTTTTACAAATGGAGGTGAACATTTGTGTATCAGGGATTATAATTGCATAATCGTTTTTATTTTTTAAAATTATGAGAAAAAAAATTCCCCTTATCACATTAATAAGCTCTAAACCAATACAAGAATACCGTAATGACTTTCTATTGATGGCAATCCACAAGGGACGATTATCTGAAAGTTGCACCTAATTTGGTTCAGTTGTTTTCACAGTATTCATATTTTACTGAAGGCCAGTGAAGTTGAAAACTTGCTAACAAATAAACGCACCAATCAACATCAGCGTGAGTGTTTACAATTTACGCACACTCAGAAAGAATATTCCGGCTGTATTCAATATATATGTATACACATTTATATTATACACACTAGCATGGCTTTGGAGGATCTTGAACCTTTACTGAATTTGTGAACTGTTACAACCATTGCTTGAGACAAAAGAGGACACCGCCATCTCGTCAGTAATTTAGTTTCACTTTCATCGCTCGACTTAGAACTAAAACTAGATAAAGAAATTAAAATTTCACTATCAGAACAATCAATATTTTCATCATCACTACCATTAGCAATAATATAATCTAACCATTACCGAGCTTGTGCTGTAAAAACTCTATTTGGTCTCACTGAAGGGGCAGGGACTAGATTCAAGTCAATGAGACACGCTAACTCTTCTGAAATTAAAAGTACAAAATCTGGATTTCCACCAATAACCAAAATAAAACATTTAGAAGAACTAATGGGAAAATATGTGAATTTGTGAACACAGTCCCAAAAGCCGATATATCGACATCTGGGTTTTCTTAAAAAATTTGGAAGCTGATGTATTGGCTCGTGAGAGTGAATGAGATATATATAGTCTTAGTCGACCTGTACTTCTACAGGGGTGGATGCCCTAACACAGGTTCAGCTCTGGCCTGAGCTTGATATAGCTGGGAGGATTTCATGCTAAGCTGGCAAAGCTCGAGCAGCTTTTTACTCCATTGCGTTGGGACAAGTGCTGTGGAGGGTGGTTAACCAATGTTCGAGTCTATCTTAATAGACTCGAACACTAGAGCAAAGTAGACCCACAACCTGTTAGGCGTCATCTATGCTGCTCTTAACAAACCACCTAACCATGGCCGGTGTTATACCATGTCACACAGTCTCCTCAACAACATGTTCTCTGTGGGGCAGTGGTGCTATTCTTGTCCTTGTCAAACACAAAGACCCCTATATATATATATATATATATATATATATATATATATATATTTTATATATATAAATATAATTTTAATACAAAATACACAAAGCATTCCATTCTCTAGACTACATTCTGCTACTTGCAAAGCACATTTCAGGATTTGATAGCAATAGTTTGAGAACGAATGGCAAAGAAGAAAACAATGAAAATGTATATATTTAAAGTTGTTTTTTGTTATTGAAATTGTCAACTTTATGTATTCAATCAATATTTTGAATGCAGTACCATAAAAAGAAATTCAGATCAAAATGTTGATACATATGTAATCATCACAGAGATAGTCATTCCTGAAATCTTTACAATGCACGAAATGTGATTAAAATATTTAAAATGATACTATTTATGTAAGTTTTCAAATAGTCATTTACTCTCAATTGATTGTGTAATTAAGATATGTCACTGCATCCTGCTAAGTAATGGCATACTGCTAAGAAAAATAGGCCATTTGCCCCTGAACCTGTTCAAACCCATGTCTTCATGCTTAAGAGGACCAGTTATAACCACTCAGCCACACATTCGTGTCACAAAGTTACTTTTATAAATTGTTCAATTTAATTTTGTTTCAAAGTAAAAAAAAAAGGGGCTCAGTGGTATAAAGGTACGGTGTCCGCCTTGGGTGTCGGTGATCACGGGTTCGAATCAAAAGAAAGACTGTGATTTTTTTCTTCTGGTAAAAATTTTCATGATCTCTGGGTAGTGAGATTGCACTCCCGTGTTCAGTGTTGAGCACATTAAAAATCCCTTGGCACTTAGAAATAGAAAAGAGTAGACTTAACGGCCGCTGCTCGGACAAAATTAAAAAATTATAGTTAAAAATCTACCCAAATTATTTGTACCTTCCCCCCAGACCTAGTAAGCCGCAGGAAGTTTTAAATATCTACTACGTATAGCCGAAGCCTTCGTTTTTCTGGCAGCAGACATTAACATTCCTGCTTGAATACCAGGATTCCAAGTATTCCAAGTAAAAATATAGCAAAAAATCTGTAATTTAACAGCATGACAGGTGAACATGACATTGAGATGCTTTGTAATTAAGTTCCCAAAACTTATCTTTGAGAAAATTTGACTTTATGTATGTGTGTAAATGTATTATATATCTGTTATGCATGTGCTTTGAGTCTGTTGTTAGCGTCATTTATTTAAAGTAAAATTGCAGGTTTAAACATTTCTTCTCTTCTTTGATGTGTCCCTTTCCTCAACTTTACGCTTTACTATCACTATTTGTTAAATTTGTTAATTGAAGTTGTATCACTGGTTAAGCTATCATTACCTTTATTGCAGTTTTTTGTACATCATGCCTACATTGTTGAGGGTTTACAGTAACAACCAGCCCAACCCTGTCCTCAAGAATGCCATCCAGTTTGTGTGTAAACAGTTCTACATCTTGCACCGTAAGCCATTCATTCTCCAGTTGTTTGGAAGTGTGGCTCCTCTCCTGGATATGACCTGTGCCGCCGGAGGGGTGAGAGATTGTACCAAGGTATAATGAGAAGGGAGGTTTACTACTACATGCTGGCCGATCAGTAGTTTTTGTTAAAACCAAACTTATATAATCAAACATTTTCCATGACATATTCATTTATTTTCACTCTCATACAAGTTAACTTCGCCAGGAGGTATAAATACAGATATAGAGACCAGAATAGTATTCTTGAAACTAATCAACAGTTCCAGAGAAATCAAGATTCACACCAAAGTTAAGAGTATTCAACGCCAGTGTCAAGTGGTGCTGGTGTATGGAGCAGAAACACGGAGAAACACCAAGACCATACAAAAAAAGACGCCTGCGAAGGATAAAGGACATAAATTGGCAGGAGTGGATGAGGAATGAAGACCTGTGGGAAAGGAGCCAATAACAGCCACTGCAACAACAAATCAAGAGATGAAAATGGGGCTGGATAGGATATACACTGCGGACATACCCAGACAGGTTCTTTCATGGAATCCTTACGGGAAGAGAAAGATAGGTAGACCAAAAAATACATTGAGAAGAGAATGTGAAAAGGAACTAAAATTAAATGATTACACCTGGAGAGAGGCAGAAAGAGCAGTCCAGAACTGTGGATACTGATATGTTGTCAATAGGCTTTGATTTGCTGACAGCAACCAGCGGCTGTCCACTTGCATCAGGGTCAGCGAACCATAGCTGACCACAACCCAATTCTGCCTTCATGTGGCAGCCCAAGAAACAGGCTGCACTAGTCACACTAGTGTAGTCTGGCCAAGGGATAGGGATTGCAGTGGGAACTCAAACCCGGCACTAAAAAAAAGACAGCTGAAATCAGATATATCTGACCGAAAGGCACAGATATTGCAGCCTTGCTGTAGACTACGACACAGCATCACAACATTCTTTTCAGGATGAACACTGAAGAAGAAGATTGATTGACTGACACCATTCAATTTCACCTGATATAAAACCATACAACAACAGAATGAAAACCTTGTGAGGGAATAAAACCTGTACACCAATAAAGAATGAGCGAATTGACAAGATGTCAAGGTCAAAGTGTCTATACGGCTGGCAACACTTAGAGGGTCAAGCTTTAGTAGTTGGTAGCTGATTTTTGTGACATATTAGGTGGATTTGCTACTGCAAATGTTGAAAGGTTGATGCATGCTGTTTTAGTGTTAGCAAAGACTGGTAGATTTGTTCCCACAGCAGACGTTCAATAAATGTCTATGGGGGATGATTGGTATAGGCTTGTAAGACGCGGTGACGAATGAAGGCCTAGGGAAAAGGAGCCAACAGCAATCAGGTGGAGCAACAAACCAAACAGAGGATGTGGGGTTGGATAGACACACAGAAAGCACCATCAAATATAATCAGACAGGTCGTGACATAGAATCCACAGGGGAAACACTTGGAAAAACTACTGTGAAAAGGAACCAGCCCCTAGACCTTAATAATTGGAGAGAGGCAGAAAAAGCGGCTCAAGATCGAACTTGCTGGAGGAGGGTTATCAATGGCCTATGCCCCGAAAGGTGATGATTGTGGCTTTACTAGCTGTTGAGACATAACTTTAACACTAATTCATGGCCACTCTAAAATCATAATGAAAATATAGAGTGATCACAATCTAAAAGACACAAAAGAAATCAGATCTGAAGCTAAGAGTAGAATTGTCTATGGAAAGCTACTTGTGTTAAGGTAAGAGGCACGAATCTTATTGACATTTTCATGAAGGATCAAGTTTGATTTATACGGTAACGGTCAACATTTTAAATGCTATTGTGGTTGCTTATTGATATTCAGAATAACCATGACCAGTGGCACACCAATGGCATTTTGGCACTCAGAGATTCTTCTTCTTCTGTGTTCGTCCTGAAAAGGACATTGTGTTGTGAGGCTGCAATATATGCAACTTTCGACCGTGTACTGGGTTTGGCTCTTCACAGAAATCCCTATTCTCTTAACTAGACTGCACTAGGGCAGACTGGTTCCAGGGCCACCACTTGGAGGCAGAATAGAGTCCTGATCAGCTTTGGTTTGCTGATCCTGGCGCTGTCAGCTCATTTACTGTGCTGCATCTTCAAGTCCACGAGGGTTCATCGTTTGATACACCACAGCTACCGCTGATGGCCAACACCTTCCTCACCACTACCACACTGCCATCATTCCTCCTTCCCGGCAGCCAACCATCATTCTCTTAGTATGCTACTTGCCATGACAACTCTGGGCATGCAGTCAGAAGACTTATGTGACCAATGTACCCTCATCTATTCTCAGGTTCAGCCTTCTAGCCTTTTCAAGCTGCTACTGGCTCTGGAGAAGGACTGCCCAGATCATTTATCAGTCCTAGATCTTGTGGTTGGGGAAATGCCACTGAGAGCTCTTGTAAGTTTGTGGAGACCTCCATATATGTTCATTTCTGGGATTACTGGTGTAAATACATGTCTTCTTGGGAGCAGGTAGACAGAAAAGCTCACATTTTTTTCATGTTCGTTTTTTTTTTCATATTCAATTTTTTTCATCCTTTGTTCATTTTCTACGGCTGTCACTTGGCTCCTGCTGGCAAAACAGTTAGAGAGTTTGCTTCTCAAGGCAGAGGTAATGAGTTTACATCTCCAAAGTCAACTATGCTGCTACTGTTGTTCTTCTTCCTCCTCTTCTTCTTCTGCTGTTTTGTTGTTGATGAAGGAAACAATGACGATGATGGATGAAGGATGGTTGCCCACAATGAGTATGTTTACTATTTTGTGCGTCCTGGTTGTAGTAGCTTTCCTCACATCCTGAGTGTGCTGATGAAGTCCTCCAGACTGTTGTGCTATGCTTGGCTTCATCTGCGGGATACTCTCTACTATGGGGATCATGTCTGTCCACATTTTGTCTGCCAGACTGCCTTGAAAACTGCCTTTTTCCTGGGAAAGCTCAATGGAAGAGAGATTGTTGTCTTGATCAGTATATTGTGCCTGACCCTGACATGACATCCTAGTCAGCATGTTGTGCCCAACAGGACTATTGTTTCAGTTTCCCAGCATTTTAAATGGGGTCCTAGCGTAGAATGGAAAGAGTGAGTTAGACAGAAAGAAGATTCAATGATAATATCCTCACTGAAATAGGTGCACAAAGATACATAAATGAAGATTGAGTTGGCTGGGACACAACATGTAACATGAAAGTCTTCCACAGAAGATGCTAGAGGGCAAGATCAAGTAGGAAATAGGAAGGGGGTAACCAAGACTCACCTTTACATCTTGGGTATGCAGGGACAAAGTACAAATTTATACTGGAGTGAAGAGAGCTACAGAGGATAGGGTCACATGGAGAGACACGCTCAGACAGCCTTACAATCAGTCTTAAGACTGATCAACCAGATAATAGGGTGAAATGGAGAGACATGCTCAGACAATCTTACAACCAGTCTTAGGACTAATCAACCAGATGATGATGGTGGTTTCTCAGAAATGTTATGACTGATTGGGAATCTTCTCAATGTTAAGACACACTTCATAGCTATTTCTCATTTGCCCTGTTTCATCACCACCATGTAGCATGTCCTTCGCAGAACTTTGTTCTCATCACAGTAATTCGATAGGTATCTTGATCAGCAGTCAGTCTACTCCGCCTGGTTCATGTTTAGGGTGTCCTTGACATCCACGCCTAGGTCTGCCTCTGCCTCGTTTTCCTGGAACAATGTTCCCCTGAACTGCTTTTTCAAGTTCGTCAAGGCGCTTGAAGTGGCCGAAAACCTCAGTTTCCGTGTTTCGTCTCTCAAAAATTCCGTAATCACATACACCAGAAAGCATTACACACAAAAATTTAAAAGAAATGTATTAAGGACCTCATGTACTACACTTTTACATAATTTTAATATATCTTGCTTAACTTTTTCTACTCTTAAATTTAAGAAAAAGGATACCTAAATAATTTCAAAACAGAAGTTCAGTTCATCCCGTAACCCATCAGGTCGTTGAGTCACACTTGAAGACACTCCCAAAATACCACGCCATCTTTCTCTGTCTGCCGCCGCCTGTCGTCGTATCTCACCAGGACGAAGGCTTGACCACTCAGTGATGTTGTCCACCCATCTCTTCCTTGGACGTCCTCGCCCTCTCTTTCCTGGTATGAAACCAAAGAGTATCGAGTTGGTAATTCCGTTGGACCTCGCGACGTGCCCATCTTTCGTCTTTTGATTGTTGTGAACAGATCTTCAAAAGGACCAATAGCAAAACAGAAGTAGTAATTTTAATAAAATTATAAACACAGATTGAATGTGAGATTAAGTTCACAAAAATTGAAGCAAGCAACACAATTCAAGTACTTAGAAACCATCATAACAGATGGAGGATCTTTAGCATAAAAAAATATAAAAGAATTTGATAGCTAAAGCAGACTTCCAGAAAGTAAAAGTAATATGAAGTCACTGGCAATGAAAGTGAGAGAGAAAGTCTTGCAGGGCTATGTACAACCAATATTGATTTATGTATTTGGGTCCTGAAGAATGAATAAACAAAGACAGAAATCTCTTGGCAGAAACATAAATATTGTTCCTCAGAAGAATGTTACATATACCTTAGACAGCTAAGAAATATAATGATGGTATATTACAAGCCAGTGGACGTTATCTATCTAGACTTTGCAAAGGCCTTTGATAGAGTACCTCATCAAAGATTATTTCGAAAGTTAAAATCACATGGAAAAGGTGGGGAAGTTGCCAAATGGATTGAAAATTGATTAACGGGAAGAAGGCAAAGGGTGGGCATAAATAAGGAGTACTCTGAGTGGTATGAAGTGAAAAGTGGTGTGCCACAGGGCTCGGTTTTGGGACAAATTTTGTTCTTGATATGGGATCCATGATTGCAAAATTTGCTGATGACACAAAACTATGCAGTAGTGTCTCATCTAAAGCGGAAGTGGATATATTGATGTCGGATTTAGATCAAATTCGAGAATGGTCTGTAAGCTGGTAAATGGCGTTTAATGTAGATAAATGTACAGTCATCCACATGGGCAGATCCAATATGGAACATAATTACAGAATGGGAGAAAACAATATTAGAAAGATAGATAAGGAAAGGGACCTAGGGGTTATAATAGATCATACAGGAAAGGTGAGTGAGCAAGTTCAGGTAGCAGTGAAAAAGGCAAATGCAATGTTGAGTATGATAAAAATAAATATTAAACATAGGAGCAAGGAAGTGATCGTCAAACTGTATAAAGCTTTAGTTAGACCTAGATTGGAGTACTGTGTACAGGTGTGGAGTCCTTATCATAGAGGGGATATAAACATGCTGGAAAGAATACAAAAAAGAGCGACAAAGATGATAGTGGGATTCCAGAATTACAGTTATGAGGAACGACTCAGAAAAACCGGCCTACAGTGTCTCGAAGAGAGAAGAATTCGTGGTGACTTATTACAGGTTTATAAGATGATCAGAGGAATCGATAAATTAGACTATAACAAGTTTTTTAAAATACAGCCACCTACAATAACAAGAGGGCATAGCTACAAGCTGACTAAAGAAAGGTCCAGATTAGATATTAGGAAATATTTTTTTAGTCAGAGAGTGGTGTCTGCTTGAAATGCATTGCCAGGGGAGGTAGTGGAGGCAGGGACAGTTAATGCATTTAAGAATAAACTGGATGCGCATAGCTTTTAGAGCAAGGTGATGTAAATGTAACTGGTTGTATACAGACTCTGCAGGGTCTTCTAAACCAGTATAAAGACGTTAAGTTAAGTTAAGAACAACAATATTAAAAAATCAATTGCTAACTGAAATAAAAACAAAATGTGCAGAGTCCGTGAAACATATTCTCAGGTGAGAGGGCCTGGAAAACTTTGTGACAACAGAAAAGATTAAGGGCAAGAGATGCTGATAAAAACATACAAATTATGTGGGATGGCATGACAAGCTGGATTGTAAAACAATGAAACGGGGACTCTGTGGCGAAATGGTCAAGCTTTTTGATTTGTGTTCAGATGATCGAGGTTCGAATCCACGCTGCTGCGGTCAGTTCATAATAGCAATCTTTTCAGGAGATCCCTGGGTTCACCACTGAAGCTACAGAGTGTGTGCTTTGTACAGTACTCTCGACAGGCGGTATACCGTTCTGCGAAGAGAGGCCAAGCCATACGGGGATACCCGCTGCAATGAAGTCGAGCCCTCGCTTTTAACCTTTACAACAAAGAATTTGAAATGATGAAATGCTTAATAAAGGGAAAGATGTTTGAGGGAAATAAATGTCAATGGTACCCAGTATGACACTTGATGATGATAATGATCTTAGCTTATACCGATGGATCTGTGGCATGCGGTAAGAAAGCCCGTTGTGATTTCTCTGCTAGAGGGAGAGAAAGGGTCATTGTTGAGAGGAGCGGTGCACACTTGACAACAACGTCCAGTATCAGAATGGAGATTGAGGTAGTGACTTCGTCTCTGAGGTGGCTATCTCTTAAATGAGGGTCATAATCATCTCCAACTCTCACTACTTGCTTTGGAAGATGCAGAAGAGATGGCTGTGGTAGGAGTGGATAGTGGACATAGAGGCCTTGAACCTCTGGGAACATGTGAATCTACTATCCTGGCCAGGCTGGATTTTGCAGGAATAATAAAGTAACATCCTGGCTTCAGCAGCACTCGCAGTGAGGACATTGGCAATAGATAGAGGTGACATTTTGAAGTTTATCAATGACCGCCTTTTGAATTGAGACACTGCAGTCAAGGAACCAGCAATGAGAGGATGGAGCAGGAGTGTGTACAACCAGTGTTTCTACACTCTTCACCACTTGAGTATCTGTGGGTTTCCCTGGAGGACATCAATTCTTAACAGAATAAAATGATCTTAGCTACTGTTCACTTTAGACATAAATGTTTTAATTAAATAGTGTCAGACATGTTTATGCAGATGTGACTGCAAATGACTGTACAGTCCGATCTGAGCGTGACAAACTCTACCGCATGTAATGCACACGTGGAACTGCATTTGTAGCTTGGCAGTCTTGCATATGGTGAAGGGGTTTTTGCTTATAAGCTTCATTGGTTTATAGATATGCTGATGACTAATTGTTGTTTAATTAACATTTCTAATATTATTTCAGGACTTTTGCTATGAGAATGACCCAGATACATTCAATTTGATGGATGTGGTCAATATGTGTGTGACTGTCATTGCATATGCTCCAGATTCCTTCCGTTCTGGGCAGATGTTGGTAAGTACATATGATCATCATCATCAAGTCAGTCCTCCCTGGGACTGGTTTGCAAGTTCAAGATTCTGTCTCTCCATTTCTGTGTTCATCTGCGATAGTCTTCAGCTTAAGTCTTCACGCCAAGTCTCTGTATGCTCGTGTCACAACCGTATTTCTTAGTCTGCCCCTTCTTTTCTTTATTGGTGTTCTGTCTTCCAAGATTGTCTTCACTTCCTCATGATGTAGGTTGTGGCCTATCTACGATAATCTTTGTTTTTGTATCCGCCGACACCCTTTTGTTTGAGTTCTTCTCTGTCCAGCTTACTTTACCCATCTTTCGGTATCACCACATCTCAAAAAGCATCTAAGTATTTTTCCTCTTATTTGATTTTTTATTCATGTTTCAGGACTATACAACGCAATAGACCAGACATGCGTGGTAAGGATTCTTTTCTATAGTCATACTATTGCTACCTGATATCAGGACTCTCTGTTTCTCTCTAAATACCTTCTTTGTCAACACAATTCTGGTTCTTATTTCTCTGTGGCATTGTACATCTTCTATTATGATTTGACCCAGCAATTGTTATACTTGCAAGTTGTTGTTTTTTTCGCCTTTAATGGTTGCCATAATGACCATTGGTTTTTTTGGCAATGAACATTGTCTTGGTCTTTTCTGTGTTTATTTTCATATCATAGACTTCTGCCACTTCACTGATTTTATTCAACAGTGTTTGTAGGTCAACCTCTGTCTCTGTTATAATGACTTGGTCATCAGCAAACTTTATTGTTGATATGTTGGAGGTAAATATTTAATATATTAATTGTTTTAAATTATTCTATCTGCCACTTTGAAAGGAATACATTAAACAACTTTAGTTGAATGTTCAGCATGTAACTAAGAGTAAAACATATTCTTCTTCTTCCTCAACATTCATCCTGAAAAGGACATTGTCATTTGTGTCGTAGTTCTGTCGTAGACTACACTAGTGCTCACTTGAAGGCGGAATTGCGTCTTAGTCAGCTATGGTTTGCTGGCCCAGATGCAAAAAGCCAGCTATGAGTTGCTAGCTGCTGTCAAGTTCATTCACTGTGCTGCATCTTCAGCTCTAGAGTATCACATATGAACTGCGGACCTTCACTGACTGATACTTTGGTGGCATACTATATATCAAATGGCTAGTGACAAAATGGGACACATGCTTGTGGTAATGAGCACAGTCCTCATTCAATGCAGCTGGAGGTTAAGCTCAAAAGGCAATGATGGATAGACACACCCTTAAAGAGGATATTAGTACCAGGCATGGATTGAATTTGAATCCTCAAGTAAAAAGATCAAAGATCAACACTGGAAGAAGAGGTCAATGTAACTTGGGCTTCCTTTGAGGATGTCCCAATATATAAATTATTGGATAGTGACTAAAACAGTATTGTATTTCAATGGAATCAAATGGAAAAAGTGACGTGAATGAAAATGTTTGAATGAAAAAATGTGAAATTAACAGAAAATGGTTTTCCTGACTTGCTGTGGAATCATTTTTAATGGTGTCACTCTCAGTATTGAAGATCACTAGTTTGTCAACATTTTACCACGGAATCTATCAAGTAAATTTGATACCATATGGTCTTCATTAAATTTAGTCTACAATCTACTGGCATAACAAGTAGAAACATTAGAGATGGAATAATTAAATTAGACCACATAGTTTTCTTAGCAAATAGTTTTCCTCAAATGTCTACCACGTGCATATTGTCTTATGAGCACAAGGAATGGGATTTTACGGACTTAGTGGCCCTATATTCAAAGAGTTGAAGGAGAAATTCAATTTCTATATCCATC
Source organism: Ariolimax columbianus (assembly GCA_036924085.1). NCBI lineage: Eukaryota > Metazoa > Mollusca > Gastropoda > Stylommatophora > Arionidae > Ariolimax > Ariolimax columbianus. The sequence goes on along the minus strand of JAVGWX010000011.1, from coordinate 35,122,205 downwards.
TTGTGCCTAAAGTTTATAAAACTATAATACATAGTTCCTTAGGGCATTATCTCATCATTGAAAAGAAAAAATCTCAAATAGATATTTATACAAGCTTTGCATTTGTTTTTGGTTCTCAGACAGTTTTACAGATGGTGATTCCTCGATATTTGGATTATCTGAAGAAGGAGACAACCAAGAGAGACAATTCAGCTGCGGCCCGGTCAGAGGTGACGACCATTACTAGTTTAGCCGTGGCTATCAGAGCTCTAATCACATGCTGTGAATCTTTTGCCAGGTATAAGTGTTTTCATTGTAAAACTTAATTTGTTGTTATACTGGCAGTGTTGTTATAGTGGTCGTCTATAGCTGCAAATGTAACAGCTTCTTCCATGCCAATTTAAAATATTCAGTATCTTCTCTTTGGCAGAGCTCATGAAGATGCTCCAAAATAGGTATCATTTGTTGTGGTAAACTCCTTTCTTTTTTTTTCTTTTTTTTTCTTTTTTTTCCCTTATTTCTCAATTTCCTGAGACAGTGTGCGTTGCACTGTGGTTTTTATTTTGTCGGCCCAATGCTTCCAACTTCAGCATCTATTTTATGTAAGGGTATGCTTCCTCCTGCATTTTCTAAGGGTTTGCTTCCCCAGGGTAACAGCCTGTGCTATGATGGGGATCGAACCCAGCACCTTCGGCTTGTGCACTGTGTCACTTAACCACTAGCCCACGCAAACTCCCCCAAACTCCTGTTAACTGTAAAAATGACCCTACCCTGAGTTAATGAATGCAAGGCAACAAGAAAAGAATCAGGTCACACCCATCTTATACTTGTAAGTATTGAAGAGTACTAACATATGGTGGGGCTAAACATACTGATCAGGCAATGTTAGTCACGATCAAACAAAATATACTGATCATGATCCCCACCTCACTTCCATGCAGTTCTCCCTGGAAACGGGTTGGAAGTCTAGCTAATGAGGTGGGGGATCAACGTGATCTTCGTAGTAGTGAGCGACACGCCTAAGCGTACTATTGTATTGTTTGTATCTTTTCTAGCATGTTTATATCTCCTCTATGAAATAGACTCCACACCTGAACACAGTACCCCAATTTAGGTCTCACCAATGATTTATATAGTTTGACTATCACTTTCTTGCTTTTACGTGTAATGTTTCTTTTTATCATACCCAGCATTGCATTAACCTTTTTTACTGCCACCTGGACTTGTTCCAAAACCTTAGTTGTATGATCTATTATAACTCCTAGGTCTCTTTCCTTTTTTATTGTCCTAATATTGTTCTCTCCCATCATGTAAATATCTTCCTTATTGTATCTCCCATGTGGATGACTGTACATTTTTCTACATTAAACTCCATCTGCCAGCTCTCTGACCATTTTTGAATCTTATCTAAATCCAATCTCAATTCATCCACCTCTACCTGAGATGAGACCCTGCTACATAGTTTAGTGTCATCTGCAAATTTTGAAATCATGGACCCAATATCATTGTCCAAATCATTTATATATATATCAAGAACAAAATTTGTCCTTATACCGATCCCTGAGGCACTCCTTATTTATCTCAACACTTTACCTTTTACACGTAAACCAATTTTCTGTCTAATTGACAACTCCGCCACCTATGTGATTGCAACTTCTGAAACAATTTTTGATGATGTACTCTATCATAGGACATTGCAATATCCAGATAAATAACATCTACTGGCTCTCCACCATCTAACACCTGAACCTGTTATCCCTTCCATTATTATAAGCGTGTTTGTCACATGAAAACTAGAACTCAGACTTTACTATCAGAGGCTATTTGAGATGTACATGATGGAGCATACAATTGTTGTTAAGAGCATTTTGCAGCAACTAGAACCTGTTTTAGAAGTCTATACTTAAGTTATTTTGGAATTTACAAATGTATTGTCTGTTTATATATTTGTTAGGAGCATGAGCCTGCCTCAGAGGTTTCTGGAGGTCAGCAGCACCACTGGGACAAAGCCAGTCCACAACCACAGCATTCACTCTCTCACAGTAGATGAAAGAGAGGACTCTCATAACAGGTACTGTTATTACATTTTAACCTATTAACTCTTTCAGGATGAGAAGTCGCTGTCAGGGCCGTTTTTTTCCTATTGTTAGGAATAGAGGCCACTGTAAGTAGCCTGTGACTTCAAGATGATACATATTATGATAGAGATATATTTGTCCCTGCACGACAGACTTTTAGATACTTCAGAAACATTAGTTTCGTTTTACATAAAAATGATAAAAGTAAGAAGTTTTTGTTGAAAAATTATTTGCTACCTGTTTAAGTCATTAAATTTTATTATCGATAGCGAATCTATAAGCATCGATCTGCTTTATTTTCTATTAATGTAAATGAACACTTAATTTTAGCTTATGTGATGATTTTTCTAGTCAATCTGAATTATTCTGACAGAGAAGTCACATCTTCCCATAAAGTGAGTGTTGTCGAATAAAGAAAACATTGAATTTTTTTGGCCGAAGACAATAAACATGCATTTTATTTTGCTTTATGACTCGGAAATGAAAGATATCTGTTCTTCCGGTGTTTGGCTAGAAATAAACTGACATGGAGCCGATGATACCTGAAATTTGTGTAAAATATTAAATGCTAACAGTTTAAAGTGATAAAGTGGACGTTTCTGCATCAAGTAACAATGATTCTCAGAATTGTCATGTGCTAGACCAATATCGTGTTAGGTTTACGTTAGATAATTTCATAAATTGATGTAGTTTCGAAACAAGTGTGCTACAAATGACAAAACAAATGGATTAGCAGGCTATATTGGACAAATCTGACATGTTCATTGTTTTATCTGCACAGTTTTTCACTGTTGTTGCATGTTTCTTTCTTCTTTACTATTTTAAAAATGGAAATATTATTACATCTTCTTATTGCTCATGCAATCCACTTTCATTCTCCATATACGACACGGGCTCATAATATGTTCATATAAAAACAGTGATACTTTAACTGTAACACTAGATACAAATCTTAGATGAATGGAAAATGTGCTGTACAAAACACAGGAATTTCGCTACTTCCTGAAAGAGTTAAATTGATTACTAGACCTGAGGAATAAAAGGTGGCTTTGTTCTGGCAACTGCATTACAATGCGTGGTTTAGTTTTATATTTCATCCTTGATAGAACAAACCTGGACATTACTAGGGCTGAGTTCCTTGACTCTAAACTAAGAGACATGTATTTTAACTGCTCTGACACGACCTAAAATAATTTTGCTCTGAACTGAATCACTTGCCTGCAGACCATCTGTTGGACAACCATAGACCATACTTTGAGAAACACTGTGTGAACCAATGTAAATATAAATTTATGCACACCTAAGATTATATTGACCTGCATTCCTTATATGTTTCAACTTCTCTCACCGTCTGTCTGTCTGTGCAGTCGTCACATGGAGGAGGGCAGGAGAAAAACATATGCCCATGAGCCAGATGACCTTGAACTGAGAGAGGAATTTCGCAGGCCTCGAGACTCCCTTCTTTGCATAGCGGCTGAGTTTTACAGCAAGTGTTTTGGACGACTGAAGGAACTGCGCAGAATCATGGCTGACCCTGCATTCAGACCACCTGAGCTCTTCGATAACAAGACTCATAATGTAAACTTTTGCTTATATTTGTTTTGCTTTTTTCTATTTTATTTTATTCCTCAGTTCTTATGGTTTATGTCAGGTCAACAAATAACCTAAATATGACAATATAAAGTTCAGTTCAAGTAGTAGATGGTTGTACTACGTAGATATGTCCTACCATTTGAGGTATGAGTGTGAGCCGGTCTATTGTCCTGATTGAAAGTATGACATCAGCAAACTACTACCAATATGACTGCCTTGGAAGAATGAATGCGAAAAGAGCAGCCCATATTTATCCATTTTGTGGGTAGTGAGAGTGAGAAACCAGCAGAAATTCATCTGAGGATGAAGAGGCAATATGGAGATGCTTGTGTGTAGCTTCAGCAGGCTTATAAGTCACACAGGAAATTTTAAAGTAGGATGTCAATTGTGACGGATGCAGCTTGCTCCGACATGCCTGACATTTGCGATTATACCTGGCGTTATTGCTGCAATAGAATGAGGCATACCAAAAACCAGCAAGTAACAATCAACGAGGCGGCTAGGAAATTGAAGATTAGCCATGGCTCTGTGTACCACATCATTCACGATGTGCTGCAATACCACAGTCTTCACTAGGTGGGTACCACAACAACTCACTCTCGGACTGAAAGAGCGTCATGTGAATGTTTGTGAAACACTTGTTACAACATTATCATGCTGAAGGATATGGCTTTCTACACCGTATATTCATTGATGATAAATGCTGGATCTACTGTTGTTCGTCCATCACGAATGATGAAGACCTTTTCTTTATTCGTTTAACCAGTCCTTTCAGTTGAGTATTCTGTGGGTGGGGGTTGTGGATGGTTGCAAAGATGGCGGACGAGTCCGATATCGGATCTGCATAACTGTAGGCAATGAGGGCATGGAAATTTCACTTTGCAAGATGGTGATATTTCACGGGCTTTTCTATTTTCTCTCCGTTCTGCTGCATCCTTTTTGGATGCTTCATGTAATGCTGCTCCTCTGCTGAGAGCTGTGCACCAGGTTGTATGGTCTTTCACAGCATCTTTCCACGTTTCAAGGTTTATGCTGAAGGCCTTTAAAGGTGCTTTTAGTGTGTCTGTTAAGTGTTTTATTTGTTGGCTACCAGCCAGAGACTAAGTAAGCCAGCAAGGAAGGATGACATCATCGCCAAAACAAAAGAATTTCTCTACAGCTTTGTCAGCTGGAAAATTGAAGCTCACACTCTTCTGGGACTGTGAAGGATCATCCTGGAATATTACATGCCTAGGGACAAGATGGAATCTCAAACAAAATAAAATATAACATCGGGTTGCTGTCCCAATAAACAGATTTAGACCTACAGTGGTTTCCTGTTCACTGGGGCATCCATGGAAACAAGAAGGCAGATCAGTTTGCAAAAGTCGGAAGTGGCGGCACACAGACTCACCATCCACAGAGCTATACACAAGCAAAGACACTCATAAAACAATTGATGAGGACAGAATAGAGAGACTAGCTCAAAGAATGCAAACCAGAAAATGATAGCATAGACAAACTTGGCAGAGATCGGCAGACAAAGATCTTAGACTCAGAACAGGACATTGCAAACTCAAGGTCCACCTCCACAGAATTGGTCTCAGAGACACCCCCACGTGCAATTGTAGAGCACCCAAGCAAACACCAGAACATATCCTGCAGAACTGCCCCACTTATTCAGACCAAAGAGAGGCAGATTGACACGGGGAAGTGACCATGCTAGAAAAGCTATGGAAACGCAGAGACTGACGCAAAGACCTGAAACGCAGTCTCCTTCGCGAACCTCACCTGGCTAGAAGAAGAACATGCCCAGGGGACTATTAACATCAAATCCTACTGCTATCTGCTACAGAACCACTTGTAACCTCCAAGCATACCAAAATGTCACTGCATGCTCAGTTCTGTTGTGTTATAGCATATGAAAAAAAAAACACACCCAAATACAGTTTGCGCAACTGTAATAGCAATCAGAAATCTGCTTTTAGAGGTTCTTCCACATCCTGCATATTCACTCCAACTCGCACTGGGCAGCCTATGCCAAAGAAGAGCACGGGCTTGGCATGTTCCATCTGTGGCACTTGCGATCTATTCTTAGAATTACATGTAGGAATAAATTGACAAATGCAGCGGGACACTCTTACAATGGTCTCTCAAGCATGTACACTATAATGGCTTAGTCATTTTCATCGCATGGAAGATGGTCGCATTCCCAAAAATATCCTTTTTGGACAGTTGGCGGATGGCAAGAGAATAGATGGCCAACAACAATTGAGGTTCAAAGATGTGTGTAAGCGTGATAAGAAGGCACTGAACATGAGTCTGACTTCCTGGGAAGACGAAGCTCCAGACTGATTAAAGTGGAGATGTACCCTGGGAGAAAAAGAAGAAACTCGTTCAACACAGAGAAGTGAAACAACACCGCAAGAGGAAAGAAAATAAAACAACTTAGTAAAGAGTTACCTCTCCAAGATCATATTATCCTAGAGCCAGTCATAACTGAAAGAGGGTACTATAGATAGTAACCACTCCAAGGTCATATTATCCTATAGGCAGTCATGACTGAAAGAGGCTACTATAAAGAGTAACCACTCCAAGGTCATATTATCCTATAGTCAGTCATGACTGAAAGAGGCTACTATAGAGAGTAATCACTCCAAGGTCATATTATCCTATAGTTAGTTATGACTGAAAGAGGCTACTAAAGATAGTCACCACTCCAAAGTCATATTGTTCTATAGTATTCCTGTGGAAATCTATGGTTGTGAAACATGGATATTTACAATAGCACTAAGAGCAAAGATCTGTGCTTTTGAGACACAGTTCTACAGAAGAGTCCTCAAAATCCTGTGGTCAAAGAAAGAAAGAAACAAATCCATCCGGCAAGACCTGAATGTGGAGGATTACTGGCCTATAAATCTTTTTCTTCTTCGTACGCTGTCAGACATCAACTTGAATTTGTTTGAAGAAAGCAGCTGTCATCCTGAGGCTGTCGACACTGCCATAGAGCTTATCTAGTGCTGGCACTGGTGATGGCCCCATGTGCTTTCTCTGGTCCTCGTATGTCGGGCAATTTTGCAGTAGATGTTCGACGGCCATTTTCCCTGTACCACAGGTGCATTCATCAGTGCCACCTATCTTCAGTTTATTGAATAGATGGTACCTCAGTCTGTTGTGGCCTGTGCGGAGTCTGAAGACCATGACCTGCTCTTTTCTGTTCAACTGGTAGTAGGCATCATTTTTTGTGTAGCCAGCATGTTCTGTTCCCATTTGGCCATGTATCTGGCCCTAATAAACCTTTTGGACTCTTCATAGGTCACACTAGAATCTGGTTGTGGTAGTCTTGCACCTTCTTTTGACTGGCCTATAAATGATGTGATGACCCGAAAACAGGTTTTTTTTTTGACAAGTTAAACAACTGACTGAAAAGAGTGGTTATGGAGGGCATGGTCACTGGAAAGCAAGTCAGTGGCCGACAGAGAAGATGATGGACTCAGTACAAACCAGGTGTCGCTGGATTTGACCTTGGAGAAGGTTAAAAGACTGGCGGAAGATAAAGTTTTCTACAGACAGGCTGTCATGAGAGCGACGTTCTGCAAAGGACATGATGATGACAAACCTTAACTATTATTCTCTTCCTGTTTTCTTTTTCTGAATAGCTTGCATCCTTCCTTTGCAAGCTAGGTAAAATATTAAAACAAGGAAAGTAATGTATTTCTATTTTATATTCCACTTCCATTGGTACACAGAGACCCCAATCCAAGATCACTATTGGTAATGAAGAAATTGAATACGGGACGACTGTCCATAGCAAGGCACAAACTGAATAGTATGCAAAATGTTCGCCACAATACTAACATGGCACAATACTAACAAAGAATTAAAATTGAAGATCCTCAGAACATGCGCAGTTCCGGTGGCCATGTAGGGATGCGAGTCATGGATCATCACACAAATATTAAGAAAGAGGAACGGGGCATTCGAAACAAAATGCTACAGAAGAACAGAAGAATCCTCAAAATACCATGGGTAAAGATAATAGCAAATAAAGCCTTCCTTCAATATCTGAGTGTTGAAAAGAACAGGCTTATAAACCATGTTATGTTCTGTAAACTGAGGATTTTCTACCACATCAACCGCCATGTCGGACCGAAAAAAGCAGTTCTGGTGGGCATTGTTCCAGGAAGATGAGGCAGAAGTTGACTAAGACGTAGATGAACACAAGACATCATGGACACCCTAAACATGAACATGGAGCAGGCGGGTAGACTGACTGCTGATCGAGATTCCTATCAAATGGCTGTGATGAGAGCGACGTTCTGCCAAGGACATGCTTCACAGAATCTTCATTTATATACATGAACAATTGTTGTAAAATATTTGTTGTCACATTCTGTCCAACCAATTGTTGTTGTGTAGATTTGGGAATGTATAGAACTTTATGAAATAATTGTGTGTTTAGTAAGCAGAATCTGAGTTGTAAGCATATATTGAATATGTTTTCATTATTTTGATTGGTATTTTTTTTGCTTTTAATTTGGATACAGAGGTTGGCAGAAGTTGCTCACACTTTACTGAAACTTGCACCTTATGATCCACTGACTATGAGCTGTCCAGGACTGCAAATGTAAGATACCACTGATCCAATCAATCCTATTCAAGAATTTAATGAAAGTTTGCAAAGCTCATCTTCATTTGTTTTAAATGCATTATTTCATCCTTTCTTTTTTCCTCTGATAGGATCGTCGTGCTAGTTATATAAGGGAATAAATGTGGCTATTTGATAGCTCAAAATGAAGGTGCAGACCAGTTGATACTGGGTGTGTGAGAAATAGTGGTTTATTTAGGGCATGAAAAAGTTTCATTGCACTCAGAGAGTGTCAGTGATAACTGAAGCAGCCAATAACACTGTCTAACCAATTTTTATAAAAAGCCACACCACTCAAATAAAAGTAGTTGTTCCTTGAAGATTTCAAGGTGCTGAATGCGAACATATAGCAATGTTTATTTGATCACTATTTCAGAGAGATCCACAATTAATTATCATCATCAACTGATTGATCAGTCCTGAGACTGGTTGTAAGGTTGTCTCAGAATGTCTCTCTATTGGACCCTATTCTCTACGGCTCACTTCATTTTAGCATAAGTTTGTACATTAATGTCCCTGCATGTCTGAGATGTAACGGTGAGTCTTGGTCTACTAGAGTCCATGTTTCGCCCCATACAGTGTAATTGACAAGGCGTGTTCAAATGACACAGGACCAAACTGCACCAAGTGAACATACATGCGATGAGTATGATGACATCACTTCTGGTGTAAACAGCACATACCAACCGTCAAGTTTGCAAAATTTCATTATCCCTCGACTCATAGTTTCCTCAGCAGTCCATTGAAAACATGGCGAGTGTGATATGGAATCTGTCCAGAGTTGATCAGCGAGCAGTGATTCGGTTTCTAACAGCTGAAGGATGTCGTCCAGTTGACATTTATTGCAGAATGCAGTCAGTGTATGGTGACAAAGGAGTATCGAAGACAATAGTGAAGAACTGGACAACGATGATTAAAGAAGGACATGAGTAAACGAAAGATCTTCTGAGGTTATGCACATATTTTCGCTAGCAGATGAATTCGCTGTGTCGCTAGGGACAGTTCAAATGATGGTTAGCAAGAAACTGAAGTATCGGAAGGTGTGTTCACAATGGGTACCTTGGTTGCTGACCAACCACCATAAGGAAGAACGCATGGGATGGAGTTTGAACCACTTGCTGTGATACGAAGAGGAGGGTGATTCGTTTCTTTTATGCATAGTGGCACAGGTGATGAATCGTGGTGCCACCACTTTGAGCCAAGCAGCAAAACTGCTAGCATGCAATGGAAACATCATGATCACAGAAACCAAAAAAATTCAAGTCACATTTCCGCTAGTAAGGTTATGCTGGAAGCGTGTTTTGACGATGAGTGAATTTTGTTGGTAGACTTTAAAGAGCCTGGCGTGAACATCAATGCCATCCGCTACAATGACACACTAGACAAGCTGCATACAGCAATCAAGGCATGCTTTCTCATGGTGTGATTCGGTTGCATAGTAATCCACATGTCGCAAACAATGTTCAGAATGTGTTAGCACGGAAAAGGTGGAAAATACTGCCATACCCATCCTATAGTCCGAAATGTCCCCTTGTGACTTCCATTTGTCTGGACCCTTAAAAAGATTTCTGAAGGGACAAAGATTAGACTCCGATGCAGATGTAATGGGCTCGGTGAACAATTGGTCAAAGAGCAACCAAAGTTACTCCAAAGAAAATTTTTTCTGACAGCATCTGCCATCAACCCAAGCTGTGGGGTGCATGTCTGAATGCCTATGGTGACTGACTAACCCTGTAGCATGTTTGCTTCATAACAGTTGCTATATTTAATTCTATCATACCAGATGATGTAACTTTCATATGTTTGTAATAAAGCCACTGGGTCCGGTTTCATTTGAACACGCCTCGTATGATTGGCTATTATTCTTTATCTCAGTTCTATCCTGATATTCATTAATAATAATAATAATGTTCGATTAGGCGTCTGAGGCCCATTGCGTCGGTCGGCCGCATCCTTGACCCACAACTGTAGCGTGGTTCTAGGCCTCGTCCAGGATGGAGGAGGAGGTTGCTACTTGCTGCAGCCATACTGTTTGGGGAGGGCCTCTTCTGCGTCTGCAGCCAGTCGGGGCAAGACTTTTTGCGCTGAGGAATGACTTGTGTAGTATCTTGTGAGCAGGAGTTTCCTGGGCCAGTCATACAACATGACAGAACAAAGAAGCTCGGCGTCAGTCAAGCGTTTCTGAGAATGGGTGGAGGACCGTTTTAACAGAGACCTCCACATTGCGGATGTAGTCATGTCATCGGATTCCCAGGTTACGCTACTGGTTGCGCATGTGAAAGGCTTCCAGTGTCAACATGTCATGTCTCAGCAATGTCCAGATTTCTGAGCCATAAAGCAGGACTGAGACCACGCAGGATTGGTAAATGCGGATTTTTCTCCTAAGGGAGATCTTGCCATTACTCCACACACGTCGGAGGTCGTGCATAGCGGACACAGCTAGTTTGATCCGCCATTGACATATCAGGATCGCTGCACCCATCAGATGATATCATGCCACCGAGATAGATGAATTTGTTGGTGCCCACCGCAGTGTGACCCTGAGCTTCAATACCCTGGGGCGCAGCATCGGAAATGAGGTTCTGAAATTTGGTCTTGATCCAGGATATAGACAGCCCCCAGATCACAGCGCAGATCTGCCTGTGCCGAACAGAGGTTAGCAATTTGTTTTTCTCTGAATTAGTTTTATAATATATATTATTATTATAAAATAATACATACAAATGACAAGTGCAGGTAAACGTCCGCTTCTATATCAGACGTTGCTTTGCCTGTCTCTTTTATAACTGGTCAGGATCATCTTTGGCTGGGTCCAACAGTCAAAATTGAAGTGGACCAGTTTCACTGGTATCATTTCTCCATCGTGGCAATGTACTGGTGAAAACATTCATCTTGCTCATTACTAACTATGCCACAGTTGTCAGGGAAGAAATTCAAGTAGGAATGGAGAAAGTGCATCTTTAAAGACATATTATAGCCAAGTTTGTGATAAGACACAACATGTCCTCAACCAGATCCTTGTAGTTTCTGCCCAGACATTCCCAAGGTAGTTAGTTGAACCAGACGGAAAATTTCCTAAGCTTTTTCCTCAAGCAGCTTGTCTAACATCTTGTCTCAGAAGAGTTCGTAGACCTGCTTCTTTAATTTTCAATTTGCTGAGTTGAGGGAATTTGTAAGTCAAATAATTGGAAGCCGATCAAGTAGTCTTTGCTCTGCTGTCCCACTCACATAAGACAGTTCAAGAGCTGTTTTATGCTAGTATAAGTTTTTTTTATGTACACATGTCGACTGGAATGAATGGAGCCGGTTTCCAGCTCGGCAAAAACAGCACAAGTTATATCATCAAGACAAAAATCGTCTGATGTTTCCACCATCACTTGCGATGAGCAATTTTTTTTAAATAAAATTTTTTTGTAAATGACCGCATCATTGTCATCGGCAATTGTAATGTCATAATGAAATGGCTCAATTACAAAATGTCAGCACAATAGCACATTGTTCTTTGATTGTACACTCTATGAGCACAGGTGCTATTCTGTATCTAGGCTACGCACATGCTACTTTCAGTAATCACAAAGCTGGATGTTGCTGCCAGCTTAGAAACTACCCACTACATATTTCAGCTATCCCATACCAGCTTGTGACCTACTTATGGACCTACCCTCATAGTTCTTGATCAAATGGCCCTTGTATTTCTAACCTTATTTATTAGCAGTTCAGAAATGTTTAAAGTGCCAAAAAGCCATTTTGAGAAGCAATAATATATTACAGCAGTTACTGTTCTTGTTTTATGGCATCACTTCTGGTCTGGGTTAGGTGGGAGGCTTGTGCTGCTGACTTGTTGAACTTTTGGAGTGTTTCTTTGTTCCCCTATATCCATCGCTGCTTGGGGTCAACCTCTTGCTTATTGCCCTGAAACCTCTATGCAGTATGACCTTGCTGCAGGTTGATAAAACTGCATTCTGGCTAAATGTCCAAACCAAATAATTTTCTGTGCTTTAAAATCATAATTAACCCATGTCACCCCCACCATATTCCATGCTCTTTTGAGTTTTGTCACAAATTGTCTTTCTTGCTGCACTTCGTACACAGCACATCTCACAGGTCTCAATCTTACGTTTGTGTCTATCTAATAGTGCCCAAGTTTGACACTGATAACATAACGTAGAGATGATCCAACGTGTTTATCAGCATCTGTTTATGTAGTGGACACAGTGACGCTTGGATGTTTCAGTATCGATGCTAGCTGGTAGTGCAGCTTGTTTGTCTTTTGAAATCTATTTTCTTTCTCTCCAGTCGGCACTTGTCAGAGAAGACACTTTCTAGATACTTTATTTTTCGTTCGTTCTCAATATCCCGCTACCAAGCCCTGAAAAAGGGCTTTGCAAGTAGCGGGATGTAGTCCGGAGAACAGAATGCATTGTGTCGTAATTTACAGCTTGACTGCGATACTTGCACCTTTCAGTCCGACACATCCCACTTCAGCATTGCATTTTTGTGGTACCGGGATAACCTTCCCTCTTCAATCCCTTCTACTTAGCCAGTCTGCTCTGTTGCAGTCTGTTATCCAGGATCACCACATGGAGGTGTAGAAGGGTCTTGGCACCTCTGGGTCGCTGACCCTAGCATTAGCAGACAGCTTTGGGTTGCTGACCGCTACAGCTCAGCATCTTGATCCCACTTCCCAGGTATGTAAATTCCCGTACTTGCTGGAGGGAGCAGTAGATGATGTACCGTACTATTGCCTCTCATCTTCTGTTTAATCAAACTCAATGTTCCTTCACTCTTATTAGTTTCAGTTCACATATCTCAACTTCTTTTCTCGTAACTTATAGATCTTACCTTATTCTGTTTGCTAGTCTGTTTCTATCAGGTCTGGCACCATCTATCAATTGTGTAGATACTTCAAATGTTGCTTCTGTTTCACAGGTACATGCTAGAGATACTGCCTAGCACAGACTGGTCACAGGAACTGATTCGGCCTGGTCTCAATCTCATTCTCAGAAGATTGGACAGACTCTTTACAAAAATATCAAAAAAAACTGCTCTACGGGTAAGACACTATAGGCCTACTGAAGAATATACTATTGTTAACTTCACAAGATGAAAAGTCTTCCCTGCAGATCAATGAAAATATAAATGTACATGAAAATATACTTGTAGATACTTACAAAAACAAATCAGATTTGTTGTTTGTTTGTTTGCGTTCGCCTTATTTCTCTAATCCCCAAGGCTGTGTGCGTTGCACTGTGGTTTTTATTTTGTGACTGTCGGCCCAGTGTATCCGACTTCAGCATGCATTTTATGTAAGGGTCTGCTTCCTCCTGCATTTTCTAAGGGTTTGCTTCCCCGGGGTAACGGCCGGTGTTGTGATGGGGATCGAACCCAGCACCTTCGGATTATGAGCCGTGCCACTTAACCACTAGGCCACGCCGTCCCCAAATCAGATTTAAATGGCCAAATATTTTTAAAAAATTAAAACGTACATGCACCCAAAAGACCATGTCTGTAACAGAGGATAACACAGATAAGACCAATTGATAATCTATATTCTTCTTCTTCAGCATCCTGAAAAGGATGTTTGTGACCTGTTTTGTAGTTTACGACTAGGCTGTGATATCTGTGCCTTTTGGCCTCGGCACAATAATCTTGGTACCGGGTTTATCTTTCCTCTTTGATACCTAATCTATTAGCCAGGCTGCATGGTTTCAGTCTGTTTCCAGGGCCACCACTTGTAGTCAGAATAGAGTCTTGGTCAGTTATAGATCACCGACTTTGATGCAAGCAGCTAGCTGTGAGGTCCCAGGCTGCTGTCAGGGCATTCACTACTGTATCTTTCACCCTAATAATCTACATGATTAGATGGTATTAGTTTAAGAAATGCCACTACACTATACATAACAAATGATAACCCTTAAAAGAGCATTCAAATAATGATGTAAAAGGAATGAGGTTTTCAAAGTAAAGGCTGAGGTGGGTTGTGCGAGGGAGGGAGGAAGTGAGAGTCAGGGTTGGTTGGTTAGATAGTTAAATAGATGAATTGTTAGATAGATGGATAGTTAGATAGTTATGGTTATTACAAATAAATGAGAAAGGTGGTAAGAAGAACAGAGAGAAATCTCAGGAAGTATGGAAAATGGTTCATAGAACCGGCTTCATTACACCAGGGTAGCCCTAAATAAACTCAGTCTCATTCACCGTTTAAAATATCGATGACAAAGCACAAACTCCTGCGGCGCTCTAAAATTTCCCCCCTGATTTTGTCAGCTGAGATAACTGGAAGAACCAGTCATACCCTGAAAAATACATAGAACTTTACCCAGGCTGTCATAATGAGCACGACATGATTTGATCCTGGTGAATTGTAAACCAAACTCACAACCCTTAAGCCATTGAATCTCAGTAAAAAAGGGGATGAAGAAATGCTTTAGTGCAATTGTATTTTAATTGGATGGAGGCGGGTAGATGACTAAGAAATTAAATAATGAGCAGAAATGTGTTAATCTTACCAAATAACTATATATAAATATAGAGCGTTCAGAAATAGTGGTCGTCTTGAAAATAATATCACCAATTATGAGATATAATTTGTAAGATTGACATGTCATATATTTTTTAGCCATAACAAGTAAACAATATGCATTTGAACTCATTTGAGGTATGTAAAAAAAAAAATATGTATATTTGCTGGACAGTATTTTAAGAGTTCTACAGTAACTTGTCCTGAGTGCACCGCTGGGATCTTTTGTGTATAGCACCACTGCCCCACAGAGAGCGTGTCGTAAGAGGTGACTACTGTGTGACATGGCATAACATCGGCCATGGTTAGGTGGTTTGTTAAGAGTAGCATAGATGGCACCTATCAGGTTGCGGGTCTACTTTGCTCTAGTTCTTGAGTCTATTAAGATGGACTTGCTCATCGGTTAACCACCCTCGGCGGTACTTGTTCCAACGCAGCGGAGTAATAAGCTGCTTGAGCCTAGTCCACTAAGCAGGAAACCCTCTTCTCAGCTACATACTGCTCACACCAGAGCTGGGACCTGCACAGAGGCATCTTCCGCTGTAGAAGTACATGTCGACTAAGACTAAAACTGTAATCTATAACAATATGTCCGAATAGTAATCCAGGGAATACAAAATTGCACGTTTTTTTTACTAAAAATCATCAACTCGCTCTGCTATTGCACTGTAAGGTTTGAGATATGTCATAAATTGAGTGTGCAAGTATATTTAAGTCCGAAACAAATAAATAGCTAAAGCAGAAAAGAATGTTGTGACAGAGGACACCAAGAAACATATTAATAGTACAACATTTCAGAAACAAGTAAATAACCGTAGGTGTAGCAAATAAAACTTCTATAAATCACTATAACACTTTTATAAATCACTATTCTATGAGCTGCTTTTTTTCTCACTGCAGAGACAGCTAGATTGGGAAGCTGCTGCAAATATCTTGAAAGGTATAGTTCTTTCATTCTGACATTGATTTAACATTTTAATTGTTTATAATCAACACTTTTCTATTTACTATTACAATCCATTGATTTTTGTTTTTTTGTACTAAATTGTTCTTATCACATGGTTTAGTTTAGTTAGTTTTTTTTAAGTTCTAAGTTTCTGTTAGCTTAGGTCATTTGTTTGGTTACAATTACATTGTTGGTGTTTTTATTACTACATATAATCAATTTTTAAAGAAGGATTAAAATGGAGCAGGACTTGTAAAGGTGCAGTTTGATATACAGGGATAGCCTCTCCTGGAACTAGACTCTGTCCTTCAGACAATGTCAGGACTGATATATATGTTAGAGGTCTTGTATAATGAAGTCTCTAATATTTTGTTCTCAGCAGAAAACCTCTGTTGGGACTACCTTTACCATTTATATAGGAGAACTGAACGCTAGTCTAGTCAAGCTCAACATACTGACCACAACGTGACTTCAAGATCAGACGCAATAAACTGGATAAGACACACCTCTCTTCCACATAATGTTCTTTAGAAACAGGCTGTTTACAAGACAGTCTGACTAACCAGATATGGATCAACATGATCCCCGTAGTAGTGAGCATTAAAGCAGATGAAGCCGAGCATAGCAAAACTCGTCTGGAGGACCCCGGTCCACCTTCATTGGCACACTTGGGATGTGAGTAAAGCTACTGCAACCCACCAGTGAACACCCTGTTCAGGGCACACAAAAGAGTAATGTTACTCATTGTTGGCAACAAACAAGAAATCATCCACCTCTGATAGATCTAACCTCTCTTGAGACCAGGTTACACTTGAAACTTGCACATTTCAAGCCATCCGTCGTTCCGCTCTTTCATTCATTTGTTTCTTGCTAGGCAAGCACATTATCTCTCAGTTATTATAGAGACCACCTTATAGAATTGTTACCACTGTTTTATCTGTGTTTCAGGAGTGTATCAAACATTGAGAAAATTCTCCTTCATCGCTCTGCTGCCTCATCTGAAGGTATGTGCGTTTTATTCTGTCATATTTTTATTGCCAATAAGGAAATGTTGTACATCATTAGCAAATTCATTATTCTCAAATCAGAGTATGATAAATATAATAATCTGAATGAAGCAGGCAAGACGTTTGACCTGAACATAAATAGAAAGAAGACCCAGTTTCTACCGAACACTTTCTGTTGTCCAGGGGAACTGCGAATGACAAAAAAATAAACCCTTCCAAAGTTTCGTTGCATGTGTCTACCTAGGCAAAGGAAATAACAACAACCAACAGCCATACAAATAAAAAGATCTCACACAGGAGAGAGGGTGGTTGGTTCAGCTTCAACCGCATTAAACAGATACTCCAGCACATAACTGATGTCAAATTCAGAGCTCAGAGGTTCTTCTTCTTCTTCATCGTTTACAGCGATATTTGCGTTGCACTGTTTTATTTTGTTAAGCCTGTGGCTCAGTGCATCCAATTTCAACAGGCGTTTCTGTAGGGATGCCCGCTCTCCTTAGCCTTTGGCTGTCCCCAGCCTATCTGCAAGGCAGCAGTTGTTTTTGGTCAGAGTTGTCTCTCTTAGGGAAGTTGTCTTGCAGGACTAACGAGTCTTCCCCACTCGTGTCTATAGGGTTTGGCAATGATATCATGGACTATGTACTAGTTTGTACTATCCCGGAAGAGAGGCAGTCTAGTTTGACTATGTCTCAGGATCGTCACGTCCTGCCAGAAACGTAGCATATGCATGTGAGTGAGGTATCTCTTTGCTCCCTTTATTTTCTCGGCTCATCTGCAGTGATGGCACGCCTAGCATTCCCCGCCACCTGCGACGTTGTCACAATAGGGCAGAGGTGCAATGTCCGCTGGACTGCATCTCTTCTGCGTCCATTGGGATGACTGATAGCAGACAGAGGTGAGGCAGGAGTGCATTTGGCCAGGTGCATTTCTGCGGCTTGACCGGGCCGGGCTGAGACGCGAGCCCCAGGTCCCAACCATATCGTGGCCTCCCATCACAATGGTGCTGAGATTTAGGGCGGGATTCTGGCTTAGAGGTGTTGGGCCGTAGTCCCTCAGATGGTAGCTTCGCACCATTGGCTTATCAGCCAAGCACGTGGACCAAATGTCAGCGACCTGCGATTCCTCTCAAATGAGTGCATTTAACCTGGTAATGGCACGGAGATGTTGTTCGCCTGGTGTGCGGACATATCTCATGATCAAGGGGTTGCGTCTCAACAGTTCGCAGTGAGGTGGCTGCTCTACTGCTTACGACACCCCGACCAAGAACTAAGTCTTCTACTAGTGGTTTCACACCTCATCACCGTATGGGGTGAATATCGGGCAGCTTCCCGCCCGCTTTGATCGGCGGACGGCAGAGACCTCTTTCTGCGGCTCGACCGGGTCGGGCCCCAGGTTCCAACCCTATCGTGGCCTCCCATCGCAGTGGTGCTGAGATTTAGGGCGGGATTCCAGCTTAGAGGCGTTCGGCCGTAATCCCTCATATGGTAGCCTCGCGCTGTTGGCTTATCAGCCTAGTACGTGGACCAAATGTCTGCGACTATCGATTCCTCTCGAGTTGCGCAGGACTACCGTAGCAACGCCCTGTCATTAGTAGGGTAAAACTGACCTGTCTTCCGAGGGTCTAATACCAGCACCCGTTCACTATTTGACCCAACGAATCAATAGAGGGAATTTTTAGTCAGTCAATGACCAAGTGTCTGAAATCTGCAATTTCTCTAGGGTTGGGCAGGATTACCGTATCAACGCTCTTTCATTTAGAGGGACCTGTCTTCCGTGAATCTAATTCCAGCACACGTTCCCTATTAGACCCAACGAAAATGCTGTCAGTCATTTTACAGTGTTGGCGTGTTGACTCAAATTAAGCCGCAGGCTCCACTCATGGTGGTGCCCTTCCGTCAATTCCTTTATCGAACACTGTATGCGAGACAATCGAGTAACCGAGAGACTAGCCCCAGATTTTCGAGGGTCTAATCCCAGCACATGTTCTCTATTAGACCCAACGAAAGTGCTCTCGGCCTGTCGATCATTTCAGTGTTGGCGTGTTGAGTAAAATTAAGCTGCAGGATCCACTTCTGTTGGTGCCCTTCCGTCAATTCCTTTAAGTTTCAGCTTTGCAACCATACTTCCCCTGGAACCCAAACACTTTGGTTTCCCGGAAGCTGCCCGCAGAGTCATCGAAGCATCTCCTGCGGATCGCTAATCGGCATCGCTTATGGTCAGAACTACGGCGGTATCCGATCATCTTCGCGCCTCTAACTTTCGTTCTTGATTAATGAAAACATTCTTGACAAATGCTTTTGCAGTAGCTCGTCTTGCGGCGATCTAAGAATTTCACCTCTAACGCCGCAATACGAATGACCCCGTTTGTCCCTGTTAATCATTACCTCCAGTTCCGAAAACCAACAAAATAGAACCGAGGTCCTATTCCATTATTCCATGCACCATTATTCAGGCAGCCGAAGCCTGCTTTGAACACTCTAATTTTTTCAAAGTAAACGCGCCGGCCACCCGGGACGCTCAGCGAAGAGCACCCGCGGGAGAGAGCCGGCAGACGGTAGGGCAGGAGACTACAGGTAGTGAACCGGCGCGAGCCGGACCGCCCGCCTGCGCGTGAGATCCAACTATGAGCTTTTTAACTGCAACAACTTTAATATACGCTATTGGAGCTGGAATTACCGCGGCTGCTGGCACCAGACTTGCCCTCCAATAGATCATCGTTAAAGGGTTTAAAGTGTACTCATTCCAATTACGGGGCCTCGAAAGAGTTCCGTATTGTTATTTTTCGTCACTACCTCCCCGTGCCGGGAGTGGGTAAGTTGCGCGCCTGTTTCCTTCCTTGGATGTGGTAGCCGTTTCTCATGCTGCCTCTCCGAAATCGAACACTGATTCCCCGTTACCCGTTACAAACATGGTAGGCATGTCACGTACCATCGACATTTGATAGGGCAGACATTTGAAAGATGCGTCGTCGGCACATGAGGCCATGCGATCAGCACAAAGTTATCCAGAGTCACCAGTGGGGACGCCGCTACCCCGCGAGGGGAAACGACGATTGGTTTTGAACTAATAAAAGCGCTCTTTCCACGAGGGTCGGAGCTTGGTAAGCATGTATTAGCTCTAGAATTGCCACAGGTATCCAAGTAGGATCGTGTCATCTAAGGAACCTCGACTGATTTAATGAGCCATTCGCGGTTTCACCGTGAGACAGTGTTAACTTAGACATGCATGGATCTGGGGTAGTTGTCTCGCCGCGGCGACTCAATTTCAACCAGTGTTCGTAAAGCGATCTCAGTCCCGCCAGGCGGAGCGATAGCGCGGGCTTGCGGAAAACGCTCGCCTGCCTTTCCCCGTAGTGCGAATTGGGTGCGGTTTGTGGTAGTGGCTCCTCCACCGAGGTGCGCTAGTCTGGTCCGTATCAGGAAACGTGGTCCGTCCGTGGTGATTTATCTAAGGCTTATAGCAGAGCTCGACAGTACGTCTCGCTGGTGGTCCGACTCTCGCAAAGAGCTTGTGACCGGCAAATGGAAAGCAGGAATCGTTGCCTCGCGAGGCCCTGCGTTCTCCCTACGGAGAAGAAGGGCAGGCCAAATTGTGTCTCTAGTCCCAGTGAAATTCGTCGCCGAGGTCGTTGGGATCCGTTCTGCACAGAGCGCTGCCATCCCTCCTCGAGCGAGCCCGGTCGGTCGGTCGTCTGGTGCGTGTGGGAGGCCCCTGTCAGGCGGTCCTAGGTCGACGGAGTGAGGGACGGGTGGAACAAACCGTCCGTCCCGTCAGTCGGTCCCTGCGGCCGTCGTCCCAGCGAGGCTTTTTACAAAAACACACCCTTCCTCCGCCGACCGGTGTGTGCTGTACGTACGTCTCCGACAGATATCTGGTTGATCCTGCCAGTAGTCATATGCTTGTCTCAAAGATTAAGCCATGCATGTCTAAGTTCACACTGTCTCACGGTGAAACCGCGAATGGCTCATTAAATCAGTCGAGGTTCCTTAGATGACACGATCCTACTTGGATAACTGTGGCAATTCTAGAGCTAATACATGCTTACCAAGCTCCGACCCTCGCGGAAAGAGCGCTTTTATTAGTTCAAAACCAATCGTCGTTTCCCCTCGCGGGGTTGCGGCGTCCCCACTGGTGACTCTGGATAACTTTGTGCTGATCGCATGGCCTCATGTGCCGGCGACGCATCTTTCAAATGTCTGCCCTATCAAATGTCGATGGTACGTGACATGCCTACCATGTTTGTAACGGGTAACGGGGAATCAGGGTTCGATTCCGGAGAGGGAGCATGAGAAACGGCTACCACATCCAAGGAAGGCAGCAGGCGCGCAACTTACCCACTCCCGGCACGGGGAGGTAGTGACGAAAAATAACAATACGGGACTCTTTCGAGGCCCCGTAATTGGAATGAGTACACTTTAAACCCTTTAACGAGGATCTATTGGAGGGCAAGTCTGGTGCCAGCAGCCGCGGTAATTCCAGCTCCAATAGCTTATATTAAAGTTGTTGCAGTTAAAAAGCTCGTAGTTGGATCTCAGGCGCAGGCGGGCGGTCCGGCTCGCGCCGGTTCACTGCCCGTTGTCTCCTGCCCTACCGTCTGCCGGCTCTCTCCCACGGGTGCTCTTCGCTGAGCGTCCTGGGTGGCCGGCGCGTTTACTTTGAAAAAATTAGAGTGTTCAAAGCAGGCCTCGGCTGCCTGAATAATGGTGCATGGAATAATGGAATAGGACCTCGGTTCTATTTTGTTGGTTTTCGGAACTGGAGGTAATGATTAACAGGGACAAACGGGGGCATTCGTATTGCGGCGTTAGAGGTGAAATTCTTGGATCGCCGCAAGACGAGCTACTGCGAAAGCATTTGTCAAGAATGTTTTCATTAATCAAGAACGAAAGTCAGAGGCGCGAAGACGATCAGATACCGTCGTAGTTCTGACCATAAACGATGCCGACTAGCGATCCGCAGGAGTTGCTTCGATGACTCTGCGGGCAGCTTCCGGGAAACCAAAGTGTTTGGGTTCCGGGGGAAGTATGGTTGCAAAGCTGAAACTTAAAGGAATTGACGGAAGGGCACCACCAGGAGTGGAGCCTGCGGCTTAATTTGACTCAACACGGCCAACACTGAAATGATTGACATGCCGAGACCACTCTTCTGGGGCCTAATATGGAACTGGTGCTGGACTTAGACCCCCAGAAATCTGGGGTTATGCCCACTGTGGCTCGGTTTTGTCTGCATCCAGTGTTTGATAAAGGAATTGACGGAAGAGCACTATCAGGAGTGGAGCCTGAGACCTAAGTTAACTTAACACGCCAATAATGCAGAATGACTATCAAAAAGTACACCTTTGTGGGGTCAAATAGAGAACATGTGCTGGAATTAGACCCTCGAAAATTTTGGGGCTACCCTCTTGATTGTCTCGCTAAGGGAATTGACGGAAGGGCACCACCAGGTGTGGAACCTGCGGCTTAATTTGACTGAACACGCCAATACTGTAGAACAACTGACAAATCGAGAGCACTGCCGTTTGGGTCTAATAATGAACGTACGCTGGTATTAGACTCACGGATGACAAGTCAGCTCTCAAACACTCAAATGAGAGAACGCTACGGAAATCGTGTTTAACTCCGCAGAAACCGCAGATTTCAAATACCTGGTCATTGACAAACAAAAGCCCTCAATAAATTCGTCTGACCAAATAGTGAACGGGTGCTGGAAATAGATCATCTGAAGACAGGTCAGTTTTACCCTACAAATGACAGGGCATTGCTACGGAAAACCAGCTCAAATCGAGAGGAGCCGCAGACACTTTGGTTCACGTACCAGGCTGATAAGCCAAGGGCGCGAGGCTACCATGTGGGGGATTACGGCCGAACCCTTGTAAGCCGCAATCCCGCCCAAAATCTCAGCACCACTGCAATGGGAGGCTCCTACATGATCGGGACCTAGGGCTTGCGCCTCAGCCCTATCAGGTAGAGCCACAGTATGAGGTCCTTGCCGTCCGCCAATCAAAGCGGGCGGACAACTGCTTGATACTCACCCTATACGGCGTTGGGGTGCGAAAACACCAACCAAAGACTTAGTACCTGGTCGGGGTGTCGAAAACAGTAGAGCAGCCACCTCACTGTGAACTGTCAAGACTCAACCACTGACCATGAGAGTTGTCCGCACACCAGGCGATCAACATCTCTGTGACATTACCAGGCTTGTCCTCTGGCGAAATGCACTCCGGCTACGATATCTACCTCTGTACGTTATCAGCCATAACTATCATGCTGGACGCAGAAGAGATGCAGACCAGCGGACATTGCACACCTGCCCCACTGTGTCAACACCCCAGGTGGCGGGGAATGCTAGGCGTACCATCCCTGCATAGAAGCCAAGAAAACAAAGGGAAAAAGAGATACCCCACTCACATGCAAATGCTACGTTTCTGGCAGGACGTGACGATCCTGGGATACAGACACACTGGACTGCCTCTCTTCCGGGTAAACCAGTCCATCTCATATATCATATCATCATTGCACCCTATAGACACGAGTAGTGAAGACTCGAAAGTCTGGTAAGACAACTTCCATAGGAGAGAAAACTCTGATCGTAAACAACTGCTGCCTTGCAGATAGGCTGGGGACAGCCAAAGGCTAAGGAGGGCATCCCTACAGAAACGCCTGTTGAAATCGGATGCACGGGGCCGCAAGCCTAACAAAACAGTGCAACGTAAATCACAGTATGATGGCAGCACAACCTATTCGAAAAACGTATGGCGCTCATCCTGAGGAGACCCGCCAGGCAGCGATAGCGCCGGGCCTCACGCCTCGAAGGGGCCCACCCTTGACTACTGGTGGTTACCCACCCATGTGTCGTGGAGTCAAGGCACATGGCTATGGGGTAACGTCTATTGGCCAAAACCTCAAGACCCTCAAAATACTACAGTGGAATGCGGAGGGAGTCATTAACAAAAAACTTTCCCTAACACACCACCTGCATGAAGGTAAGATTGACGTGGCATGTATCCAGGAAACGCACCTCAACAATAACCATAAATTCTCAATCAGAGGATACCAGACCTTCCGTCTAGATAGAGAAGGCCACAAAGGAGGGGTTCTGATACTGACCAGAAACAGCATACCGAGTAGCGCGGTACCTGTCAATCACACCGGACAAGCAGAAATTGTAGGAGTTGACATAATGGCTCAAGAGACGAAACTCCGCATTTTCAATCTGTACGGACCACCAAACAGAGACCTATCGCTCTCGAGTATGGAGGTCAGAGACTCCAACTGCATAGTAGTTGGAGATTTCAACAGCCACTCGGAGAGATGGGGATACTCTGACACAGACAGTAGAGGTGACGAAGTGGAAGATTGGGAGATAGATGCAAATCTCTCCCTAATCAATAGGCCGGAGGATAGCCCTAGCTTCTATTCAAGAACATGGCATACCACCTCGACTCCAGATTTGGCCTTCTCCACACAGGACATACACTATAAAATAGACCGCCAGGTGCTGAACCAACTGGCAGGTAGCGACCACAGGCCGATCAGGCTAACCATTGACATGGAAGTAAGCCCACAGGAAACAAAACCGCTCCCACGTTGGAATTACAAACGAGCCGACTGGGACAGATTTGCAATCCTGACAGATGGGCTGTGTGAAACCATCAACACACGAAACACCAAAATGAAACCCATGGTGGAGAGCCTAAGCAAGGCAATAATGCAAGCCGCCACTGAAACCATCCCAAGAGGAGCTAGGAAAAACTATAAGCCCTACTGGAATGATGAGTTACAGAAAGTGGAAGATGCAGTAACAAATGCTAGGAACATGGCAGAACGAGAAAAATCCATGGAGGCAAACATCGCCCTCAAAGCCGCCGCGGCGAAGTACAAACACACTCTCAAGCAAACAGCAAGAGAAAGTTGGAAAAATAAAACGGAAAGTCTGAACCTGGACAAAGACGGGAACAAGCTATGGAAGCTAGTCAGAGCCATGAATGACGAAACCCCGTCTAATAAACAAATTACCATCAAGCAGGGCAAGAACTTGATCACAGGTAAGAAAGCCGCAAACGCCTTTGTCGATCACTATGCCAGAGCAAACCACATCGAGGTCCCTGCAGATAAGCATACAGACATTAGCGAAGAGCTAAAGGGACACGAAAACATAAATACGGCTCCTGAAGAGCACATGATGGCCAAACTAACAATGCGCGAAATGGAAGAGGCTATGAGTACACTAAAGAAAAGGAAATCTCCCGGAAAAGACGGGATAACAAACGAAATGCTGATGGGGCTGGGCCAAACAGCGAAGAAGAAACTACTATCGGTCCTGAACCAAAGCTGGAAAAGGGGTATTGTACCCCAGGCATGGAAAGATGCAATACTGGTACCAGTACCAAAAACAGGGAAGGACAAAACAGATCCAAATGGATACAGGCCCATAAGCCTACTGAGCTGTGTTGGCAAGCTGATGGAACGGATAATAAACACCAGACTGATGTGGCATCTGGAAGAAAAACGAATACTAATTCCACAGCAAGCCGGCTTTAGACAGCACAGATCCACTGAGGACCAGGTCATCCTCATAGCCCAGGAGATAGAAGATGCCTACCAGGCACAGAAACACACAGTAGCTGTTTGGGTGGATCTGGAAAAGGCATTTGACAAAGTCTGGAAGGATGAACTTAGAGTCAAGCTAAGAAGAAGTGATGTCTGTGGGAAAATGTACAAGTGGATCAACCACTACCTCAAACAAAGAACGGCCAGAGTCCAAGTACAAGGGCAGATGAGCAAAAAGGTGACACTCGAGCAGGGAGTACCCCAAGGGGGAGTATTGTCACCCACACTCTTCCTGGTATATATAAACGATATTACAGAGAATATACCAAGAAGAGTCCATAGCTCAATGTTTGCAGACGATCTGGCTATGTGGACCTCTGAAAAGAATCTCACAATAGCAAGAAATCGGATGCAGACGGCCCTAACATCGCTGGAAGAGTGGGCGAACTCATGGCTGGTCAAAATAAACGAGGAGAAAACCACGTGCACAATATTCTCGCTCTCATTAAAACCCCAAAGTACCAAATTAAGTCTGAATGGCAAAATCCTGCAGCCAAACGACAACCCAACCTATCTGGGAGTCACATTTGATCGGCGCATGACATGGAAAAGTCAGATTGAGAGAAACCGAATGAAAGCCAGAGAAAGAATGGCGATCATGAGGAAACTTGCTGGCACAAGCTGGGGAGCAGACGAAGGCATACTAAAGAAACTGTACACTGGAAGAGTGAGACCAGTTCTCGAGTATGGCATTGCGGCATGGACAACCGCAGCGAAGGCGAACTTCGATAAAGTTAACAAACTTCAAAACCAAGCCATGAGAATTATAACAGCCGGCATGAAGTCAACGCCAATTGTAGAACTTGAAAAGATTACAAAACTGCAATCCATGACCGATAGAAGAGACTGCAGAGCCCAGCTGCAGTCAGAGAAACTCAGAAGACTGACGGACCATCCAATGTACCAGAGACTAAACAATTTGGGAAATGGGAAACTAAAGCGGAGAAACTTTGCAGAAATAGCCAAAGCAAAGATGCACGAAGATCCCATAAACGCACTAACAACACCAAAACCCATCACTACTGTACGAAAACCTACTTGGAGGCAGGATATATTTCCAGAGGTGGTGGAAAATATACCAGGTATTGCAAACAAAAACTGCCAGAGTGAAAAAGAAAGGAGAGACACTACCCTAAGCTTCATAACGAAAAGCTACCCAAGCATGGACTGGACCCATGCATACACCGACGGTTCTGTAACAAACACTACACAGAACGGAGGGGCAGGAGCATTCCTGAACCTACCAAATGGCAGAAAAATAACACTGTCATTCGCTACTGGTAAGTACACAAGCAATTTCAGAGCAGAGGCAGAGGCACTGAGGGCGGCAGTGGAAGAAATGGTAACACACAGTGAAAATGAGAGCCATATAGTCCTGCTGACAGATGCTCTCGAAGTAGTCACAGCGCTAAAAAGCCAGAAAAACACTGAGCTTAATGACTTAAGAGCAGCACTCTGCAAACTGTGCCAGCAGTCCGCACCAAAAAGGGTAGTGGTACAGTGGGTTCCGTCACACTGCAACATCCAAGGCAACGAGGAGGCAGACAGACTGGCAAAAGAAGGTGCAAGGCTACCACAAACAGATACCAGTATGACGTACGAAGAGTCAAAACGGCTTATCAAAGCCAGATACATGTCCAAATGGGAAACCGAACATACTGGTTACACCAAAAACGATGCCTATTACCAGTTGAACCGAAGAGAGCAGGTCGTCGTCTTCAGACTTCGCACTGGCCACAACAGACTGAGGTACCACCTATTCAACAAATTGAAGATAGGGTGTACCGACGAATGCCCGTGCGGTACTGGTAAAATGACCACTGAACATCTGCTGCAGAACTGCCCGACATACGAGGATCAGAGAGAGCAGATGTGGCCATTGCCAGTGGAACTGCAAGACAAGCTCTATGGTAGTGGCGAGAGTCTCAGGATGACCGCCGCTTTTTTCGAGAAAATAATGGTTGCTGTCTGACTGTGTACGCAGAAGAAGAAGAAGAAGACATGCATGGCTTAATCTTTGAGACAAGCATATGACTACTGGCAGGATCAACCAGATATCTGTCGGAGACGTACGAACCACACACACCGGTCGGCAGAGGACGGATGTGTATAAAGCCTCACTAGGACGGCTGCAGGGACCGACTGACGGACGGACGGTTGTTCCGTCCCTCACTCAGTCGACCTAGGACCGCCTGACAGGGGCCCGTACACACACCAGACGACCGACCGACCGGGCTCGCTCGGGGAGGGATGGCAGCGCTCTGTGCAGAACGGATCCCAACGGCCCTGGCGATGAATTTCACAGAGACTGGAGACGATTTTTGCCTGCCCTTCTCCCAAGGGTTGGTCGGGCGAGGACAGGGCCTTTAGGCACGATTCCTGCTTTCCATTTGCCGGTCACAAGCTCTTTGCGAGAGAATGACCACTAGCGAGACGAACTGTCGAGGTCTGCTATAAGCCTTCGAAAAACCACCACTGACTGTCAAAGTTTCTCAATACGGATCACAGTAACGCACCGTTGCCTGCGGTACGACACCAAATATTTTGTCCCGCTACATGGCCGGGGAGAGGCGGACAAGCGTTTTCAGCAAGCCCGCGTTATCACTCCGTCTGGCGGGACTGAGATCGCTGTACGAATACTGGATGAGAGTCAATCGCTACGGCGAGAGACCAACCCCAGATGCTCAGAGGTTCAATGGCATGGTTATCCCAGCAATGGTATATGGGTATTAGGTTCGTAGTCTACACAAATCAGATGCAGAGAAGCTCTATGCTACTGAAAGAGTCTTAATATCCCCTTTAGAGACAACATCCCCGACATCTACAAACTAACAGAGTCGGGATCTCGTCAACTCTGCATCAATATGAAAGTACAGATGGGTCAGCCATGTGGTCTGCATGACTGACAATAGATGGATGAGGAGGGTGTCTTTCTTGTGGTCATACAACTGTCCACCAATGAGATGGAATGATGATCGTCATCACGCAAGGAGGCTATCATGGTACCCCAGGATGAAGAACAGACACAGATTCGAGCAGCTTAGGGCTACCTGGCATCAGGCAACCTTGTCTGATTAAATACCAGGATTCAAGAATGGCATATTAAACAAATATAACAAGAAAAACTGTGAAAAGGTTGAGTCAATATTTGAGCTATTTATAAATATAAAATAGTATTCTGTATGATTTATAAAGAGAAATAAAGACTAATACCAAGTTAAGATTGTCAAGCCAGTTCACCTATACGGAGCAGAAACTTGGAGAACAACAAAGGCAATGCAGAGGAAATTCCAGCCATTTGTCAGTAAATGTCTAGCGTAACTATAGACTGGCAAGACATGGTGAGGAACGAAGACATATGTGAAAGGAACCAACAACAACCAGTGGAGCAACAAATCAAACGTGCGTGTAAAAAATTGGGTTGGATAGGACACACACTACAGAAATCACCATCAATTATGGCCAGACTGACCCTGACATCAAATCCACAGAGGAAGAGAAAGATATGTAGACCAAGAAACACCTGGAGAAGAGACTGAAAATGAACCCTGGAACTCAACTGGGAAGAAGCAGAAAGGGCAGCTCAAGATTGAGCTTGCTGGAGGAGTGTTGTCAATGGCCTATGCCCCGAAAGTAGCGACGGGTATTGTTTGATGGTTCGTAAACATGGCAAGAGTATCATTTCCAGACTGCAGATTTTACCAACATGTCATTGTCTCATATGTTATGTCAGAGTGTGCTTGGCAATAACAAGCCAGCCTGTGTCAAATAACAGGACAGTGACCAATACAACTGTAGATTAAGGAGAGAAGGTGAGATGACCTAATAAATACCTTACACTAACTGAGGTTTCAATGATGGAACTCAAAGATGATATTCCCCCCAAATGTCACTCTGTGGAGCGACCATTGAAGCTCTTTGTGTCCATGTAAAATGTAGGTAAATTAGGATAATCAGTTGACTTGTATTGTTTCATCCTTACCCACATCCTGGCAAGGATAACTCATACCAAATAGTACAGTTGTCATATAACTATCCAAGCTGTAGAGTGGGTAGATTCCATGTCTCTCATTGCAAAATTTAGCACAGAACCTACTTGCTTCATGCCGAGTCAACTCAGCTGTAAATATGTACCCTACTCTTATAGAGTTATGAAAGACAACTTCATCGTCATCAGTCCCGTAACCTGACAGGTCATTGGGACACCAATACTACAGATTGTTGGACTAGTTCCCGCCACTCTGATATTTGTTCTAGCTAAGGACATTCCTGTCCACTCTCTGATGTTGTCTTTCCATCTCTTTTTCTGCCTCACTCTCTTACGCTTCCCAGGCACAGTACCTTGCGGAATTGTCTTGGTCAACACAGACGATCTTGAAACATGCCCATACTATGTGAGCTTGTGTGCTTTTACTATAGCCAATAGGTCTTTATGTAGTTGGTTATAGATCCATCGGCCTATGTGCTCCTGCCCTTTGGTCGAATGCCATATAGTGGTATCTGGGTCTTTATATTGGCCGACCTCTCTCTTAACGATGTCCCGAACTGCCTTATTCGTGACTTGGGCTAGATACGAAATGCCGAGAATTCGACACAGACATCTCATCTCCATTGCACAAATTCTTTGCTCAAGTTTTGCTGTCAGAGTCCAAGTTTCACACATGTAAATGTACACGGAGGGGACAAGTGCATATATTAAACTCAGGTTGATGCTTTTGTCCCTCCATAATTTAACAATTTGTAATGGTTCGCGCCTTTGATCGCAATCAAACTTGTTAGGCCCTCTGGAACGTTGACAATTATTTTACACTTCTCTGCACTAATTTCCATTCCAAACTTTTGAGCAGCAATATGAAAGACATCTTAACTTCATTATATTGGTTAAAAAGGCCCTACAGGGTCTGTATACAACCAGTTTCTTCCACTCCACCAATACTCAAAATAACCATGAGTGCCCAATCTATTTTTAATGCATTAACTGACCCTGCCTCCACCATATCCTGTGGAAATTCATTCCAAGCATTCCCCACTCTCTGACTACAAAAATATTTCCTAATGTCTAATCTGGACTTGTCTTTAAACAATTTGAAGCTGTGTCCTCTTGTTCTTGTAGCCGGTTGTACTTTGAAAAACTTGGTATAGTCTAATTTATCTTTTCCATTGATTAATATATAAACATGTATTAAGTCACCTTGAATTCTTATCTGTTCTAGATACTGTAGACTAGTTTTCTGAGTCTTGTTTCTGGTCTCTACTGTGGTTACCTAACCTATCATTCTCTCTACCTGTGCTATTCATGACATGCCTCTCCTGATTCTTTTATATTTCTTTTCTTTTCTTTATTTTCACTTTTGTACTGCTTGTGCCTTTCAGCGTCAGGTTTTGAAGGCGTTTCTTGACCAGGTCCTAATTATGTGCTTCGCAGACCGAAAGTTTTACTGCTTCTGTTATTTCTGCTGTCCGTCTTTTGCATGGGGGGACTATTGGCCCTGTATCCTTTGTATCTGTATAGCATTGCTTTCTTGGGGGATATTATTTGGTGTTTGACGTGTTTGCTATGCTTTGATGAAGTCTAGCACTGGTATTGTACCTACTTCTTTCCTAATTTCTCCGATTCTGATTCTACCCATACTTGTTACTCTAAGTATTCATTGCAGGTGTTTCATCTCTTACTACAATGTTTCTTCTATCTTTGTTTGTTAATGTTCAATTCTGGCACTGATAGCACAATGTTGGTAAGAAATATCATGTTGTATAGTGCTCTTTTTATATCCTTTTTTACCCTTGATATCTGTAATGTTCATGTGCAGTGAGTGCCTCTTGTCTGAGGCTACTCACATGTTGGCTTTGGCCTGGGACAATGCGTATCTAGACTTTATAGAAAGTCTGCTACCATTATATAACATATTAAACTAGAAAAGAAGAAATAAGAATGAAAATCCTTGATAATCAGCCCAAAGAAACGACACAAGATTAATGTTACAGTACATTGTTTGCTGCATTCGAGTAGAAAATTCTGGTTATGGAGGTGTGTTTTGAAAGATCCTTGGAAAACCATGTCGAGATCACATCACGAATGTCAGTGTACACAATACTGTTCGACAGTCTATCGGACTGTATCTGGACCTGCTTTCAATTATCAAATCACCAAATCTCTGCTGGTACTGCCATGTGATACATTCTCATGGTTTGTCCAGTGTTATACTTCAAGACGCAGTTACTGACAAAAGAGGAGAGGTCGCCCTGAAATACGCTGGACAGATGGTATTCACCAGTGGACGGGTATGTCATTAATTGAAACCGCAGCGCACACAATGGATAGAGTACAATGGCAATGGTCAGTTCATGATGTTCTGAGATGCAATGCTCTTACGACCACCTAGATTACGGGACAAACGAGACGAGGAACATTTTTGTTTAGACCCTATTTTGACAGCACCAACTCTAAAACAAAAACTGAAAACATTTCATAATTGATGTTTCCTCTTTGTTAGACTCTGATGAATATTCTCATCACAATTCTGCTGACAAGTACGGGTTCCTGTTCACTGCTGCCAGAGTCTCTCACCATCCCTACTGGAATCCACCGAAGTGAGCCATGCGCCTTACAGACTGACGCCAGTCCACTATTTGTATCATCTGTTGTCAAGCTTGTGGCCATGCAGATGCAGGCCCTTGGGGTAGGTTTTTTAATACTCTTTCTGCTTAGGAATCTTGAAAATATGACTATTTCTTTAGACATCCTTCCTTTGACACTCTAGTAGAGTCTGGAGTTGACCATTAATGAGGTCGAAGATGCAGCAGCAGTGAAGGAGCTGACATCAGCCAGCGACTTATAGCTGGCTGCTTGCATTAAGGTCAGCAAACCACAGTTGACCAAGACCCAATTCTGCCTCTAACTAGTGAACATAGAGACAGACAGCACTAGTGTAATCTGACTAAGAGAGTAGGGATCACAATGGGAAGGCAAACCCAGTACCCATAGTCAGCTGTAATCAGATGTGTTGGACCAAAAGGAGTAGATATCGCAGTTACGCTATAAACGGCGACACAACGTTCTTTTCTGGGCGATAGCCGAAGAAGAAGAGTGTATGAATGGCAGACTTGTTGGCAATGGTCTTTCACAGCAAACAAACCAGTTTTGTGGCACAATTATCACTCATATCATGCTCCAGCATGATAAGTGGATACATGTCTAATCTAGGGAAGACCAGACAGTAGGGATGGGAATAGTCACCCCATCTCATAAAACTGAAAACCTTATATAATGAAATCTCTGACACTTCGTTATCTACAACAGTATCTTATATGAGACGTATCTCCTTTTTTTTTAAAAATCCTGTACAGGATCAGTTCTCGCTGGAGCAGATTTGTGGTGGTGTCTCAGCATTCTCAGCCAATGAGAAATCACTTAACCTCCTCATTAACTTCATCTTGCCCATGTGTATTCGGGTTGGGTCACACTGTCGAGGTAAGTAATCAGATTTTAATATTTGATGTAAACTAAATGTGAACCAATTTGCATCTCTAACACCTTGCGTGGACTACCATTCATTTGTATAGCTATTTTCACATTTCCTTCAGGATTGTTGTTTTTGTCATTGAATGCCCATAATGAATAAGGTTACCATTTGTGCACCCTGAAAAGGATGTTAAGTGACAGGTTGTAGTAGCTTTCCTCACATCATGAACATGCTGATGAAGGTGGACCACAATCCTCCAGGCAGTTGTGCTATGCTCTGCGTGGCACTCACTACTACGGGGATCACATTTCGTCAGCCAGGCTGCCTTGAAAACAGCCTGTATCCAGGGAACGCTACATGGAAGAGAGATAGTGGTCTTGGTCAGTGTACTGACCCTGACATGACGCCCTAGTCTGTATTTTGTGCCTGAATGGACTAGCGTATCAGTTCCCCTTCCTTCGCCATACAGAATTATAATATTTTGTGCTGATCCTTTCTAAAAATATTTGTCATGGGTTATATTCTTTCCAGAATGTAGTCTTCTTTACAACAGCCCTGACGCATCCCGATTTCTGGCAAGATGACTCGCTTCACACACGGACATCTTCAAGCTGTCAGTAATGTCCTGATTCCATCTTCTTCTGGGCTGACCTTTTCCCATGCACTGTGCCTTCCACTATCTACCACTGCAAGCTATTGTCTTTTCAGTGACAGAAATAACCTAACTCCTTCCCTGTGATGTTATTTATAAGCCAGTTTTCTTCTATACCTAGTTACATAAAATGTATCTATTTGATTTCTTCTATGTCCTGGCTATTTTCAATATTGTTCTATAACACTTAATTTTGAAAGATATTTTTGTAACAATCGTTTTATTTAATGTCTATGTCTCAACTTAACTTAATGTCTTTATGTGGGCTTAGAAAACTCTGCATAGTCTGTATACAACCAGTCTCATTTACGTTACTTTGCTCTAAAAGCTATGTGCATCCAATTTATTCTTAAATGCATTAATTGTGCCTGCCTCAACTACCTCCTGTGGCATGCATTCCAAGCATTCGCCACTCTCTAAAAAAATATTTCCTAATATCTAATCTGGACATCTCTATAGTTAATTTATAGCTATGCCCTCTTGTTCTTGTGGGTGGCTGTATTTTAAAAAAACTTGTTATTGTCTAATTTATCCATTCCTCTGATCATTTTATAAACCTGTATAAGTCACTTCGAATTATGATTTGTGCTTCCACCATCATCAGTCCCAAAAATAGGCAATCGTATTTTCCAGGGGCTACCAACCTAATGGTTGGTAACAGATACTAGAATTGATCTGGCAAGTCACCAGCAGATTTTTGCCTGCCAAAAAATATGAAACAAAGGAGATCACATCTCCTGATGACGTCTAGCGACACAAGTGGACTGAAGATAGATAGATAAAAGATCATTTTACACTTGGCTAATAAAAGGCACATAATTGGCAGTAAGAAATACTGTTTTTGAATGTGAGTAAAGAAATATATTGTAATCTTACACACTTTGGATATACTACGTAAGCAAAGTTCATTTACCACACTCAATCAAAAAAATTACACGATTGCCCCTAAATTATTTTTCAGCGCATTACGTTTCTATAGGTTGTTGATTTTGATAGCCTGTGTCTTTGTTATTGGATTGTCTATAGGTATGATTTGTTTGTGTATACAGACATAAAGGAATGAACAACTTGTTGGTGTTATTGTTTTTGTTGTGTGTATGTTAGTTTCTGAGATGTAAGCGAAAATTAAAACAGCACAAACGAAACTTACAAATTTTGGAGGGAATCTTGGCCATCGAAATTACAAAATTGTCACAGAACACTAATAGCGCTTCTTACAAGATTGTCATATCTGTTAGTTTCCATTACAAATGTATTTATTACTTCTAAATAAACAAATTAAACAGATCAATCTCAGATAAATCTGTTGCAACAACTTAACCATCACCCTCAATAATGGTATAATCTTCCAGTCTTTCAAACAGAAGCAGCCATGTTTCTATTTCAAAGGTACCACGAAAGTGTCTATTATTAGATAAAATACCCATATGTCAACTGGTGTAAATAAAACAACAATAGTTTTCTTATTGCTCTGCGCCTTTTTAGGCTTACTGACCAAAAGCAGAAAATTGTTTGTGACGTAAAAAATGTCTGCGTATGGTAAAAGTTAAATATTTGTATCTGAAATATTCATTGCTTCCTCAGACACACCTCGGATGAGCCACACAGACATCACATTTGTGCTGACAGTGATAATAAATCTTCTAGGCCCACAGAATTCAGCTCTCTTTAGTCAGAACAGTGTGGGCAAGTCCAATTATCTCACCATAGGAGAACAAGGCAGATGTGGCAGCATCTCACATTCTGACAAGACTGCTGGCAAATTTACATCTGAGCTGCATCATCATACTGCGCTAGTGGGTGAGTTTAAAGACAGATATTTTAGGTCACCTAAGCATTTCTGGTATTTCCTATGAATGACATGTAATAGGTGTTTATCTCTGCATGACAAATATTCTTTATTGTATGAAATATCATGAGTTCAGGTATTTGGACAGTATATTTTTGGTAGACTGTAGATTCAACAGTGTTAGACTAGTGTTAGAAAGCATCTGCTGTGACTTATCAGCTGTCATCATTACTTAGGCACCTGAGAATTAATAGTTTGGCCAAAAAAAAAACAGCTGATAAACAGTATATCTAAGTTGCTTTGTGCTACCAGTTCCAAACAAGGTCCCTGTCCAAGGCGAGTGAGGGCAGAATTTGGATGTGTAAAAGAAGTGTTTGAGGAAGGTAGTCAGTGTTACCAGGAAAAACAGAATGTGAAATATGGAAATTCAAAGTATGGTCTGTAGCAGAGTTCAGGTTTTCACTGGGGTTTTTCTATCTAGAATGTTACCACATGCATCCACATCATTCACAACCACACACAGCAAATAACATAGCAAGCAGCAGGTAGCAGATTTATTACATCATATTCATACAACAACTATTAAAGTGAGTGCAATGAGATTACAAACAATACAAGAAATACATCTTAACTAAATAGATGTGCGGAGGTTATAAGCATAAGCTATTGAATATTGCTCCAAACTACCCAACCCAGTTCTAGTCGCACACTCCCCTCCCCTTATCTGCACCCTGAACACACTCTCAAAAACTCGTCTTCACGATCGTATTCTGTGCATTCACTCACACTCAGATCTCCTCAGGCAGGTGATCTTGACATTATACATTCAATCTATTCAACACATACTCACATGTGATCACACACTCAATTGATCTGCAAATACACACATTCTGGAACATACATCGATGCCTCGGTATCCTTCACACACCACACACACATCTAGATCTCTACTTAGGCGATCTGTACACTTGGGTAACCATTCAGAACATACATCGTTCACAAGGTGTCCTACACGTACAACACACATTCAGGTCTCTTCTAGACACAGGGCGCCCAACACACACCTTATAGAGTGACTAGCCAAGACTCAAAGGCGTATGCTGGTTCCGTCACCCTGCACTTTATAATATCTCCCTAATGTTCTTAAAACAGCCTATTAATCGCTCTTCTATAAAATCGGCAAGCTAAACAGACCCCAAGCTAAATTCTGTCTCTCTCTTTCTCCATGGCCAGTCTACTTGAGTTAAACTTTGTCTAGTATTCTATAGTCTCAAGCAGTATCAGAGCTGTCTAATGAACCTGTGTGGGATGTCTGCCCCAGACATCCTCTAGTTTGGATCTTCTTCTTCTTCTTCTTCGTACACAGCCAGACAGTAACCATTATTTTTTCGAAAAAAGCGGCGGTCATCCTGAGGCTGTCGCCACTGCCATAGAGCTTGTCTTGCAGTTCCACTGGTGATGGCCACATCTACTCTCTCTGATCCTCGTATGTTGGGCAGTTCTGCAGCAGATGTTCAGCAGTCATTTTACCGGTACCGCACGGGCATTCGTCGGTACCACCTATCTTCAATTTGTTGAATAGGTGGTACCTCAGTCTATTGTGGCCAGTGTGAAGTCTGAAGACAACGACCTGCTCTCTTCGGCTCAACTGGTAATAGGCATCGTTTTTGGTGTAACCAGTATGTTCGGTTTCCCATTTGGTCATGTATCTGGCTTTGATAAGCCGTTTTGACTCTTTGTACGTCATACTAGTATCTGTTTGTGGTAGTCTTGCGCCTTCTTTTGCCAGTCTGTCTGCCTCCTCGTTGCCTTGGATGTTGCAGTGTGATGGGACCCACTGTACCACTACCCTTTTTGGTGCGGACTGCTGGCACAGTTTGCAGAGTGCTGCTCTTAAGTCATTAAGCTCAGTGTTTTTCTGGTTTTGTAGCGCTGTGACTACGGCGAGAGCATCTGTAAGCAGGACTATATGGCTTTCATTTTCTTTATGTGTCACCATTTCTTCCACTGCCGCCCTCAGTGCCTCTGCCTCCGCTCTGAAATTGCTTGTGTACTTACCAGTAGCGAATGACAGTGTTATTTTTCTGCCATTTGGTAGGTTCAGGAATGCTCCTGCCCCTCCGTTCTGTGTAGTGTTTGTTACAGAACCGTCGGTGTATGCATGGGTCCAGTCCATGCTTGGGTAGTTTTCCGATATAAAGCTTAGGGTAGTATCTCTCCTTTCTTTTTCAGTCTGGCTGTTTTTGTTTCCAATACCTGGTATATTTTCTACCACCTCTGGAAATATATCCTGCCTCCAGGTAGGTTTTCGTACAGTAGTGATGGGTTTTGGTGTTGTTAGTGCGTTTATGGGATCTTCGTGCATCTTTGCTTTGGCTATTTCTGCAAAGTTTTAGTTTCCCATTTCCCAAATTGTTTAGTCTCTGGTGCATTGGATGGTCGGTCAGTCTTCGGAGTTTCTCTGACTGCAGCTGGGCTCTGCAGTCTCTTCTATCGGTCATGGATTGCAGTTTTGTAATCTTTTCAAGTTCTACAATTGGCATTGACTTCATGCCTCCTGTTATAACTCTCATGGCTTGGTTTTGAAGTTTGCTAACTTTATCGAAGTTCGCCTTTGCTGCTGTTGTCCATGCCGCAATGCCATACTCGAGAACTGGTCTCACTCTTCCAGTGTACAGTTTCTTTAGTATACTTTCGTCTGCTCCCAAGTTTGTGCCAGCAAGTTTCCTCATGATTGCCATTCTTTCTCTGGCTCTCATTCGGTTTCTCTCGATCTGACTTTTCCATGTCATGCGCCGATCAAATGTGACTCCCAGATAGTTTGGGTTGTCGTTTAGCTGCAGGAATTTGCCATTTAAACTTAACATGGTATTTTGGGGTTTGATTGAAAGCGAGAATATTGTGCATGTGGTTTTCTCCTCGTTTATTTTGACCAGCCATGAGTTCGCCCAATCTTCCAGCGATGTTAGGGCCTGCTGCATCCGATTTCTTGCTATGGTGAGATTCTTTTCAGAGGTCCACATAGCCAGATCGTCTGCAAACATTGAGCTATGGACTCTTCTTGGTATATTCTCTGTAATGTCGTTTATATACACCAGGAAGAGTGTGGGTGACAGTACTCCCCCTTGGGGTACTCCCTGCTCGAGTGTCACCTTTCTGCTCATCTGCCCTTGTACTTGGACTCTGGCCGTTCGGTTTTTGAGGTAGTGGTTGATCCAATTGTACATTTTCCCACAGACATCACTTCTTCTTAGCTTGACTCTAAGTCCATCTTTCCAGACTTTGTCAAATGCCTTTTCCAGGTCCACCCAAACCGCTACTGTGTGCTTCTGTGCCTGGTAGGCATCTTCTATTTCCTGGGCTATGAGGATGACCTGGTCCTCAGTGGATCTGTGCTGTCTAAAGCCGGCTTGCTGTGGAATTAGTATTCGTTTTTCTTCCAGATGCCACATCAGTCTGGTGTTTATCATACGTTCCATCAGTTTGCCGACACAGCTCAGTAGGCTGATAGGCCTGTATCCATTTGGATCTGTTTTGTCCTTTCCTTTTTTTGGTACTGGTACCAGTACTGCGTCTTTCCATGCCTGGGGTACAATTCCCCTTTTCCAGCTTTGGTTCAGGACCGATAGCAGCTTCCTCTTCGCTGTTTGGCCCAGCCCCATCAGCAGTTCGTTTGTTATCCCATCTTTTCCGGGGGATTTCCTTTTCTTTAATGTTCTCATGGCCTCTTCCATTTCATTCATTGTTAATTTGGCCATCATATGCTCTTCAGGTGCCGTACTGATGTTGTCGTGCCCCTTTTGCTCTTCACTAATGTATGTATGCCTATCTGCAGGGACCTCGATGTGGTTTGCTCTGGCATAGTGATCGACAAAAGCGTTTGCAGCTTTTTTACCAGTGAGCAAGTTTTCGCCCTGCTTGATGGTAATTTGTTTGTTTGACGGGGTTTCGTCATTCATGGCTCTGACTAGCTTCCATAGCTTGTTCCCTTCTTTGTCCAGTTTTAGGCTTTCCGTTTTGTTTTTCCAGCTCTCTCTTGCTGTTTGCTTGAGAGTGTATTTGTATTTCGCCGTGGCGGCTTTGAGGGCGATGTTTGCCTCCATAGATTGTTCTCGCTCTGCCATGTTCCTAGCATTTGTGATTGCGTCTTCCGCTTTCTGCAACTCATCATTCCAATAGGGCTTATAGTTTTTCCTAGCTCCTCTTGGGATGGTTTCAGTGGCGGCTTGCATTATTGCCTTTCTTAGGCTTTCCACCATGGGCTTCATTTTGTTGTTTCGTGTGTTGATGGTTTCACACAGCCCGTCTGTCATTATTGCAAATCTGTCCCAGTCGGCTCGTTTGTAATTCCAACGTGGGAGCGGTTTTGTTTCCTGTGGGCCTACTTCCATATCAATGTCTAGCCTGATCGGCCTGTGGTCGCTACCTGCCAGTTGCTTTAGCACCTGGCGGTCTATTTTATGGTGTATGTCCTGTGTGGAGAAGGCCAAATCTGGAGTCGAGGTGGTATGCCATGTTCTAGAATAGAAACTAGGGCTATCCTCCGGCCTATTGATTAGGGAGAGATTTGTGTCTATCTCCCAATCTTCCACTTCGTCACCTCTGCTGTCTGTGTCCAAGTATCCCCATCTCTCCGAGTGGCTGTTGAAGTCTCCAACTACTATGCAGTTGGAGTCTTTGACGTCCATACTCGAGAGCGATAGGGATTTATTTGGTGGTCCGTACAGATTGAAAATGCGGAGCTTCGTCTCTTGAGCCATTATGTCAACTCCTACAATTTCTGCTTGTCCGGTGTGATTGACAGATACCGCGCTACTCGGTATGCAG
Organism: Ariolimax columbianus; assembly: GCA_036924085.1. Lineage (NCBI taxonomy): Eukaryota > Metazoa > Mollusca > Gastropoda > Stylommatophora > Arionidae > Ariolimax > Ariolimax columbianus. The sequence continues at coordinate 35,082,115 of JAVGWX010000011.1, read as the reverse complement.
TTTCGGGTCAGTATCAGGACCCCTCCTTTGTGACCTTCTCTATCGAGACGGAAGGTCTGGTATCCTCCGATTTAGAATTTATGGTTTTTGTTGAGGTGCGTTTCCTGGATACATGCCACGTCAATCTTACCTTCATGCAGGTGATGTGTTAGGGAAAGCTTTTTGTTAACGACACCCTCCGCATTCCACTGTAGTATTTTGAGGGTCTTGAGTTTTTGGTCAATAAAAGTTGCCCCATGGCCATGTGCCTTGACACATGGGTGGGTGACCACCAGTAGTCAAGGATGGGCCCCTTCGAGGCGTGAGGCCCGGCACTATCGCTGCCTGGCGGGACTCCGCAGGATGAGCGCCATACGTTTTTCTGATCGGTTGTACTGTCATCATACTGCGATTTACGTTGCACTGTTTTGTTAGGCTTGTGGCCCCGTGCATCCGATTTCAACAGGCGTTTCTGTAGGGATGCCCTCCTTAGCCTTTGGCTGTCCCTAGCCTATCTGCAAGGCAGCAGTTGTTTATGATCAGAGTTGTCTCTCTTATGGAAGTTGTCTTACCAGACTAACGAGTCTTCACTACTCGTGTCTATAGGGTGCGGTGATGATATATGAGATGATATATGATATGGACTGGTTTACCCGGAAGAGAGGCAGTCCAGTGTGTCTGTACCCCAGGATCGTCACGTCCTGCCAGAAACGTAGCATTTGCATGTGAGTGTGGTATCTCTTTGCTCCCTTTATTTTCTTGGCTTCTATGCAGGGATGGTACGCCTAGCATTCCCCGCCACCTGGGATGTTGACACAGTGGGGCAGGTGTGCAATGTCCGCTGGTCTGCATCTCTTCTGCGTCCATTGGTATGGCTGATAGCGTACAGAGGTAGATATCGAAGCAGAAGTGCATTTAACCAGGGGACAAGCCTGGTAATGTCACGGAGATGTTGTTCGCCTGATTTGCGGACATATCTCGTGGTCAAGGAGTGAGTCTCGACAGTTTACAGTGAGGTGGCTGCTCTACTGTTTTCGATACCCCGACCAGGAACTAAGTCTTATGTTGGTGGTTTCGCACCCCATCGCCGTATAGGGTGAATATCGAGCAGCTATCCGCCCGCTTTGATCAGCGGATGGAAGAGACCTCTTTCTGTGGCTCGACCTGGTAGGGTTGAGGCGTGATCCCCAGGTCCCGACCATATCGAAGCCTCCCATTGCAGTGGTGCTGAGAATTTGGGCGGGATTCCGGCTAACAAGCGTCCGGCCGTAATCCCTCACATGGTAGCCTCGCGCCATTGGCTTATCAGCCTGGTACGTGAACCACATGTCTGCGGTTCCTCTCGAGTTGAGCAGGATTTCTGTAGCAACGCCCTGTCCTTTGAAGGGTAAAACTGACCTGTCTTCCGATGGTCTATTTCCAGCACCCGTTCATTTTTTTGGCCAGGACGGATTAATCGAGGGCTTTTGTTTGTCCGTGACCAGGTATCTGGAGCCTGCGGTTTCCGCGGTGTTAAGACACGGTTTCCGTAGCGATCCTTCATTAGAAGGTTAGAGAGCTGACCTGTCTTCCGTGGGTCTAATACCAGCACACGTTCACTATTTGACCCAACGAAAGTGCTCTCGATTTGTCAGTCGTTCTACAGTGTTTGCGTCTTGAGTCAAATTAAGCCGCAGGCTCCACTCCTGATAGTGCTCTTCCGTCAATTCCTTTTTCAAACACTGGATGCAGACCAACCGAGCCACAGAGGGCATAACCCCAGATTTCTGAGGGTCTAAATCCAGCACCAGTTCCATATTAGACCCAAGGAAAGTGATCTCGGCATGTCAGTCATTTCAGTGTTGGCCGTGTTGAGTCAAATTAAGCCGCAGGCTCCACTCCTGGTGGTGCCCTTCCGTCAATTCCTTTAAGTTTCAGCTTTGCAACCATACTTCCCCCGGAACCCAAACACTTTGGTTTCCCGGAAGCTGCCCGCAGAGTCATTGAAGCAACTCCTGCGGATCGCTAGTCGGCATCGTTTATGGTCAGAACTACGACGGTATCTGATCGTCTTCGCGCCTCTGACTTTCATTCTTGATTAATGAAAACATTCTTGACAAATGCTTTCGCAGTAGCTCGTCTTGCGGCGATCCAAGAATTTCACCTCTAACGCCGCAATACGAATGACCCCGTTTGTCCCTGTTAATCATTACCTCCAGTTCCGAAAACCAACAAAATAGAACTGAGGTCCTATTCCATTATTCCATGCACCATTATTCAGGCAGCCGAGGCCTGCTTTGAACACTCTAATTTTTTCAAAGTAAACGCGCCGGCCACCCAGGACGCTCAGCGAAGAGCACCCGCGGGAGAGAGCCGGCAGACAGTAGGGCAGGAGACAGCGGGCAGTGAACCGGCGCGAGCCGGACCGCCCGCCTGCGCCTGAGATCCAACTACGAGCTTTTCAATTGCAACAACTTTAATATACGCTATTGGAGCTGGAATTTCCGCGGCTGCTGGCACCAGACTTGCCCTCCAATAGATCCTCGTTAAAGGGTTTAAAGTGTACTCATTCCAATTACGGGGCCTCAAAAGAGTCCCGTATTGTTATTTTTCGTCACTACCTCACCGTGCCGGGAGTGGGTAAGTTGCGCGCCTGCTGCCTTCCTTGGATGTGGTAGCCGTTTCTCATGCTCCCTCTCCGGAATCTAACCCTGATTCCCCGTTACAAACATGGTAGGCATGTCACGTACCATCGACATTTGATAGGGCAGACATTTGAAAGATGCGTCGCCGGCACATGAGGCCATGCGATCAGCACAAAGTTATCCAGAGTCACCAGTGGGGACGCCGCAACCCCGCGAGGGGAAACGACGATTGGTTTTGAACTAATAAAAGCGCTCTTTCCGCGAGGGTCGGAGCTTGGTAAGCATGTATTAGCTCTAGAATTGCCACAGTTATCCAAGTAGGATCGTGTCATCTAAGGAACCTCGACTGATTTAATGAGCCAATCGCGGTTTCACCGTGAGACAGTGTGAACTTAGACATGCATGGCTTAATCTTTGAGACAAGCATATGACTACTGGCAGGATCAACCAGATATCTGTCGGAGACGTACGTACAGCACACACCGGTCGGCGGAGGAAGGGTGTGTAAAAAGCCTCACTGGGACGACGGCCGCAGGGACCGACTGACGGGACGGACGGACGGTTGTTCCACCCGTCCCTCACTCCGTCGACCTAGGACCGCCTGACAGGGGCCTCCCACACGCACCAGACGACCGACCGACCGGGCTCGCTCGAGGAGGAATGGCAGCGCTCTGTGCAGAACGGATCCCAACGACCTCGGCGATGAATTTCACTGGGACTAGAGACAATATGGCCTGCCGGCCTGCCCTTCTCCGTAGGAGAACGCAGGGCGTCGAGGCAACGATTCCTGCTTTCCATTTGCCGGTCACAAGCTCTTTGCGAGAGTCTGACCACCAGCGAGACGAACTGTCGAACTCTGCTATAAGCTATTAGATAAATCACCACGGACTGACAACGTTTCTCGATACGGACCAGAGAAGCGCACCTCGGTGGAGGAGACGCCAAAAAAAACCGCACCCAAATAGCTCTACGGGAAAAGGCGAGCGAGCGTTTTCCGCAAGCCCGCGCTATCGCTCCGCCTGGCGGGACTGAGATCGCTTTACGAACACTGGTTGAAATTGAATCGCGGCGGCGAGACAACTACCCCAGATTAGTGTGGATCTATCTCCATTTAGTTGTTATTGGAACAAATCACTCTGAATTCCTCTCACTCAAAATGTTGCAACAAGCTCTGCTGGTCTCTCTCTCTCACTAACCCCCCACTACTCAAATTGGAACGCCAGAGTGGTTGTAGCAGACCCCACAGTTTGCCCTGGCCGTTATTCTAACTTAGAACATTATCACACTCATCCACATCATTCATGACCATACTCAGTAAATGACATATCACACAGCAGGTGGCATATTTATTATATAATACTCATACCAGAAAAATGAGTAGTGAAATTACAAACACAATACAATACATATCATCTTAACTAAGTATTCTATTATTATATATATATATATATTAATATACATATTAACTAAAGCGGAAATTTTAAGCATTAGCTCTTGATGGAATTCCCAACTATCTAAAACCCAGTTCTATTGCCTACACACATCACACATACATCTATTTAACTGCATCCTCAATACACCTTATCAAAAACTTCCTCACTCAAATCCCCTCAGTCGGGCGATCTGGACATACCTCGTTCACAATGTCTCCTCCTTACAACACACGTTCAGATTATCTATTAATACAAAACTCACACACCTACTTGAGCGATCCTATTCTATCACTAAATTCGTGCAACAGTCTATCAATCACTCCTCTATCTAAGTCGGTGAGTTAAACCAGACTCCTATCTACATTCAGTCTCTCTCTCTCTCTCTCGCTCTCATCTCTCTATCCAGCCTCCTCTTCATCCAGCCTCTCGAGCTAAACTTTGTCTCGAGTTATACACACTCAAGCAAAGTCAGAGCTTGACCAATGGATCTCAGGGGATGGCTCTATTCAGTCTTATTGGAATGAAATACTTTGCACACCTGTCACTCATCTATCGCAGCAAGCTCCGCTGCAAATCCGTCTGTCAATCATTTTCCCCCTACCCAAATCGGAAGGCCAGCGGTCAGCTCCTACACACTCTGTTCTCCTTTGTTGAGATGGTGAGTAACCTTGACACGCATTCAGGTACCTTTGTTATCAGCAACCACATCACCCCTGTCCTAAACTCTCTGCTCCGACGGGAACTGTTACATGGTCAGTTCTTACCCCTTCCCTGTTTGTCTTTGTCGACTTAGTGTTGAGACGGTGAGTGACCTTGGTGTAGTGTCGAGACGGAGAATAACCTTGGCACACATTTAGGTACCTTTGTTCTCAGAATCGCTGACAACATACCCTTGCCCTAAACGCTCATGTTCCGGCTGGAACCGTTACACTAGTCTTGTGCAGAGTACATTTCCAGGCAAAAAATACAATGGTTCAGTCATCTCATGAGAATGCACCGTCATCAACTTCCACATTGGTAGATCTTGCTACAGGGCAAGAGGGAGGCAGGTGGATAGAAGAAGTAGAAGTTATTGCCTATCGCAAGCGAAAGTTTTGTCTTAACCTTTAGTATGCTATATTGTTTTGGCAAAAATTTTCACAACTTTATATTTTGCTTTGACTTTCAAATTTTTAAACTTTTCTGTTTGTTAGTCAATAAATATGATTTTCTTGTGTGTAAAGACACAATTGAATAAAGAACTTGCTGGTGTTATTGTTTTTGTTGTGTGTTTGTTAGTTTCAGAGATACAGTTGTGGGTTTGAATCACTGTGATTTTTTTCACTTGGATTTTTTGGTAAAAAATTCCATGATATCTGGGTAGTGAGATTGGACTCCTATGTTTAGTGTTGAGCACGTTAAAAATCCATTGGCAGTTAGAAATAAAAAAGAGTAGGCTTAACGGCCGCTGCCTAGACAAAAATGTTAGTTCAAAATCTGCCCAATTATTTGTACCCTCTCTCTCTCATCCCCCCAGCCGAATATTTGGCTACCTGGCAACAGACATTAACATACCTGTTTGAATACCAGGATTCCAAGTAAATGAATTCTTGAGGTTCAGGTGTTTTTTTTACCTCCTCTGTATAGTTAACATTTACATTTTTGTCCTGCGCATCACAACTGATAAATAGACATGATCGGTGCACCATAGTTTTTTTTAAGGATTGTCACAACTACATCATCGGCTACAGACACCCGGGATCTGAAAACATACAAAGAATAAGAATTATGACTTTCAAACATAGTGTAGCAGATGGAATGGGGTTTTTGCCCTCCGGCTCACTGAGGCCACACATTGACTATCCACCTTTGCAGTCTTAAAATCTATCACATCAACTAACACTTCAATAAACTAACTAAGGACACTATTTCAAAATAATCAAAACAAATTCTTTATTTCTACACGTTACAACTCTTCCATTCTTCTATCATGCACAACTTCCTACACACTCCAATCTAATGGTTATCTAACTTGAAACTCAAACTACCGCTAAACCTATAACTATTGTCAACAGTCTACTTTATATACTTGGCCTGCTGTAACATGAATCCGAATTATGGCGTATTGACGCTGATGGTTAATTCGTGGTAAACCCAACCTAGGTAAACGTCCTTGGCTCTGTTCCTTAGCGACGACTGGATGTCGAAAGACTAGGCTACTGCTGTGAATCTACAATGACTACAAACTCAGTGAAGGCAGCCATGTGTTCAAAACTGTCACATCTTGACTACACGTGTTAAACTAAAACTAATGCAAGCTGACCATGTAGTAACCTGGCGCAGGTTGCCCACGTGTAAAACAGTAAAGTTTTCTCTTAGCCAATCTAGATCTGACAGGAAACCTGTTCTCTCCTATAGCGGGTAGCTATGGCTGATCTAGGCTTCTTCTGTGAGATCTCTGCGATGCCTATAAACTTGAAAGGTCGCCCATGTGTCTGACGCTGGTTAAAATGTTAACCTGGTGAAATTCTAATTACTCACAAATGAAAATCAGGAATACTATACTTCTGTAAACTGGAACTCAATCAATGCAACGTCCACTCTTCTCTGAGTGTCTCTCCGAATCAACTCTCAAAGCCTTATCTCTGAATGTCCCTGTCTAAATCTGTGTCTCTCTGAAAAAAATGTGTCGGGCTCCCGGCTAGCCTCGGTTTTTATTAAACACCCCCCCCCCTTTCCCCTATTCCTTCCCCCCCCCCCCCCCCCCCGCTATTTTTCTGCCGGTCCTACTTTCAAAATGGCGTCCTGCTGGGCGCCCATATTAATCCACCACCTGTCACGGTATTTGCTGACGTGAGTGGTCAGGTCGTGTGGAAAGTCCATCTCTAAATTTAAAGAAAATATAAAATTACACTTGCGGCATAATTCTAGACAAAATAAGAGCTGTCAATACAGAGACAAGATTTATCTGGCAAGACTAAATCTGTCACAATGGTAATTACTGTTTTTAGGGTAAAGGTTTTGATAAAGCTTAGATCAATTCGCATGTTATTAAAAGCTTGTTTTCACAAATACACCTTTCTAATGTTACATCCAGGTCTGGAAATCTTGACAGTCTGCTTCGACAAGCAGCTGGCCTGCCAGTGGCACAAGGTGGCCAAAACTATAATGGCTCTGGCATCAAAAGGCAAAGGTGTGTCATTACTTACTGTTTTGGTTTATATTAATGATAACTTGGTTCCCCATCCCCGAAACAAACAATTTTGAAGCAAATATTGTATTTATTTAAAATTTAATATTTCATTATGATAAATTGTTTTGACAGATTGAATGCAAAAAAATATGTCAAATATCACAGAGCCCCATGACTCAAATTGTTGTGAGAGAGACTGACTGCACAAAATTCTTAATGAAAGAGCGTTGCTACCGTAATCCTCCTTAACCCTAGAGGAATCGCAGGTTTCAGACACTTAGTCATTGACTGACTAAAAAGCCCTCTATTGATTCGTTGGGTCTAATAGTGAACGGGTGCTGGTATTAGACCCTCGGAAGACAGGTCAGTTTTACCCTACTAATGACAGGGCGTTGCTATGGTAATCCTGCTCAATTCGAGAGGAATCGCAGGTCGCAGACATTTGGTCCATGTGCTAGGCTGATAAGCCAATGGTGCGAGGCTACAATATGAGGGATTATGGCCAAACGCCTCTAAGCCGGAATCCCGCCCTAAATCTCAGCACCACTGCAATGGGAGGCTACGATATGGTTGGGATCTGGGGCTCGCGTCTCAGCCCGATCCGGTTGAGCCGCAGAAAGAGGTCTCTGCCGTCCGCCTACTAAAGCGGGCGGGAATCTGCCCGATATTTACCCCATACGGCAATGAGGTGTGAAACCACTAGTAGAAGACTTAGTTCTCGGTCGGGGTGTCGTAAGCAGTAGAGCAGCCACCTCACTGCGAACTGTTGAGACTCAACCCTTGATCATGAGATATGTCCGCACACCAGGCGAACAACATCTCCATGCCATGGCCTGGCTTGTCCCCTGGTTAAATGCACCCCTGCCTCGTTCTTTACCTCTGTCTGCTATCAGTCATCCCAATGGACGCAGAAGAGATGCAGGGCAGTGAACATTGCACCTCCGCCCTATTGTGACAACCTCCCAGGTGGCGGGGAATGCTAGGCGTGCCATCACTGCAGATGAGCCGAGAAAATAAAGGGTGCAAAGAGATACCTCACTCACATGCAAATGCTACGTTTCTGGCAGGACGTGACGATCCGGGGACACAGACACACTGGACTGCCTCTCTTCCGGGATAGTACAAACTAGTACATAGTCCATGATATCATATCATTGCCACACCCTATAGACACGAGGGGGGAAGACTCGATAGTCCTGCAAGACAACTTCCCTAAGAGAGACAACTCTGACCAAAAACAACTGCTGCCTTGCAGATAGGCTGGGGACAGCCAAAGGCTAAGGAGGGCATCCCTACAGAAACGCCTGTTGAAATCGGATGCACTGGGCCACAGGCCTAACAAAGTAACACAGTGGAAAGTATATCGCTGTAACCAGCGTACAAAGAAGAAGAAGAAGAATGCACAAAATGTCAAATATCACAGAGCCCCATGACTCAAATTGTTGTGAGAGAAGACTGAATGCATAAAATATGTCAAATATCACATGGCCCAGCACTCAAATTGTTGTGAGAGAGAGGTTGAAGGCACAGCAACATTTTTAATGCTACATAGCCTCGTGACTCAAATTTCTGTTGTTATTTTCAAAACTGCTAATACTGAATTCTTCACTGTTGACTAAATTATTTCCTCTGGTAATGATTTTGGCTCTTTTTTTATTATTGGGCATACCAAAGAAGGTGGACCTGGGTCCTTAATGCTGTAGTGCAATGCAAGGCTGTAAGACAGCCTGTTTCCAAGTGCACATGTATATTTCAAGTATATTTCACTTGACCCAAAAGCTCTTCATACCCAGAGCACAAATTAAGTAGAGTGCCTTAATCAACTATATATGTCTATTTAAGTGCAATGAAGGTGAGATGTCTGCGTCGAATTCTCAGCATTTTGTATCTAGATAACATCATGACATCGTTAAGAGAGAGGGCGGCCAATATAAAGATCTATTGGCTATGGTAAAAGCATGTAAGCTCACATGATATGGGCATGTTTCAAGATCATCAGGGTTGACCAAGATGGTCCTGTGCCTGGGTAGAGTAGGAGAGGGATACAGAAAAAGATATGGGAAGACAACATCAGAGAGTGGACGGGAATGTCCATAGCTAGAACAAATATCCTGACACAAATCCGAGTGGAGTGGCGGGAACTGGCCCAACAGTCTGCAGTATTGGTGCCCCAATGACTTTTCAGGTTATGAGACTGATGATGAAGATGATAAGTGGGTTGCTATAGCTGAGAGGCAAGCCTCTCAAGAAATGAATAAAAGCGCAAAATGGTGGAGTGTTAAAATCACGCAAGTTTAAAGTGTCACCTGGCCTCAAAGCAGGTGAGATTGATGCCTAGTCTTATCGGAGACAGATGATAAACTTAGAGGTGATGTGTAGCTGCTGTGCATGTAAAAGAACCCCTGGCAGTTGAAAATTGAAAGAGCAGGCTGTTAGCCACTGTCCAGGCAAAAACTATGATATCTTAATTCCTACCCAATTATGACCTGTATGAAGACTAGAAAGAGGCAGCCCCTCCACCATGCAAAGACACAACAGGCCAATCACCTGTTTGTCTGCGCACTCAAATGCAAGTATGTACACACAATAGGAGGACCTACACCCCCAGGGGTAATAGAGGAGTGACTAAGGGGTTGGCTCAGCAACAATAACCAATATACAGCAAATCTCTATAAGAAATCAAAGAGCTTTTCTGTTTCACTCCTTACCAAGCATAAGGCCACACCACTGTAGATGACTTAATGAGGGAAACCTGTGCCAAGCACATTGTGAGCTCCTGCAGTTGTGGATACTGTTATCAATTTATTCCAGATTATGAGGCTTCTGTCCCGATGAACACTGTAGCCACCTTGTACAACTTGCATGAAGGACAAAAGTTCTATTCATTTCTTACCAGTAAGGTACCCCAGAATCCAGATGGGGGAAATGCACACTACTAAGTTAATCATTGCTGTTAACAAAAGACAAATATTTGTGGAGCCCTCTGATTGGTGGGGGCCCTTAGAATATTCATAGTGAGACAGAGAAATATGCATATATTTATATATATATATATATATAGAGAGAGAGAGAGAGAGACAAAGAAATTATTAAGGACAAAAAAAGAGAAATTGAGAGACAAAAGAGATAGTTGGCTTTCTTGAATTTAATGTTGTGTGTACAATAATTTAAATCCACTCTTTAATTTAACATCTATCAGTGGAAGTGAAGTTCAAAACACTAAACTTATTGATTCATTATTGTCAAGGGTCAATGGAAGATAATGGATATAGACTGGCAAGACATGGTGAGGAAAGGAGCAGCCAGCAACAACCAGTGGAGCAACAAATCAAACGTAGGAAGTGGGGTTGTATAGGACACCCTATGAAAAGCACCAACAAACAACATGGCCAGACAGGCCCTGACATGCAATCCACACAGGAAGAGAAAGATAGATAGACCAAGAAACACCAGAAGATGAAACAGAAAATAAACTTTGTACCTCAACTGGACATGCAAAAAGGGCAACTCAGGATCAAACTTGCTGGAGGAGTAGTGAATGGCCTATGCCCCAAAAGAATCGATAAGCATTCATTGATTGTTATGAGGGTATACCTATTTGTCAAGTGTTTTAGAAGTATCACTAGTACATCTATAGTAGAAACAAAAATGAGCAGTTACCATTGAATAAATTAAATATAACTACTAATTATGTCATAAACTATAAAAAATAAATTACGAATCTATGCCTTTTTCTTTGACCAGTGGATTTGCCTCTGTGGAAGTTTCTTGATTTTCTTGTCACCCACCGACCATCACTCTTTATCTTGCTGCAGACATTTATACAGTTCAGGGTGAGCAAGAATTTCATGTCATTGTTCATAAAACTAAATTAACCTTTACGCTGCATCATTATTTTTCAGCACATCACATTTTACTATGGTTGTTCACTTTGAGACTGTAACCTTTTTATTTGTATGTCTATAAATATGATTTTGTTGTGTGTAGAGAGACATAAATTAATGAAGAACGTGTTGGTGTTATTGTTTTTGTTGTGTGTGTGTTAGTTTCTGAGATACAAGAAGATGAAGGTGATAGTGTTGAAAAATAGCACAAACATATAGATTCACCTGGTTTTGCCGTCCCTTGCTTGGAAAAAAAAAGTTCAGCAGAAGACAGATAATCAATGTTTACAAGATCTGCATATCTTTTAGTTTCCCCTTTAAAGGTATTTATTATATCTACATAAACTAAACAGATCTACCTCAAAAATATATGTTGCAAATACTTAACTTCCCCATTCTCAAAAATGGGCGAATCTTCAAATCCAAGTGAAAAACAGAAGAAATCATTTCACAATGTCTAAAACAAATATCAAAATCGCCATTTTGTTCAACTGGGCAGGACGGAAGTGGAACTCTACAATTTAAAGAGCAGTTTTTCAGCTGATATCTACAGTAGCCGGTTATCTAATAATGATAACAACGCTTTGAAAAAACATCGGCCATGAAACATAAATTTAGTCAGAAGTGACAGACAATGCTCAGAGCAGATTTTGTTGCCAATGGCTATGTAAAAGTGAACTATTTCAGAACGTAGCGAAATTCCAATGTTTTTTGCAGTGTATATTCCATCCCTCTAAGATTTTCAAATAGTTTTATAGTATCATAAAATGTGTCTGTGTCTATGGAATGAAAGGGGATTGCATGAGCACTAAGACAAAATAAATTATATAAAGTTATCTCCATTTCTAAAATAGTAAAGAAGTAAGAAACATGCAACAACACCAAAAAACCAGCGAAGAAAAAACAATGAACATGTCAGATTTGTTTAATATAGCCTGCTAATCCATATGTTTTGTCATTTGTGACACACTTGTTTCGAAACTACATCCATTTATGAAGTTATCTAACATAGAACTAACATGACATTGGTCTAGCATATAGACCTTTTTGAGAATCATTGTTACCTGATGTGGAAATGCCCATTTTATCACTTTAAATGGGTAACATTTAATATTTTACACAAATTTCAGGTATCGCCAGCTCACATCAGTTTATTTATAGCCAAACACCAGAAGAATAAATCTCCTTTCGTTTCCGAGTCTTATAAAACCGCTGAGAAAATGGCTGGTGTGATACAGAATCCGTCCAGGGTTGATCAGCAAGCAGTCATTTAGCTCATAACAGGTGAAGGATGTCAACCAGTTGACATTCATCGCAGAATGCAAGTAGTGTATGTGGACAGAAATGTGTTGAAGACAAGATGTTTTAGGAAGGACGTGAGTTAACGAAAGATCTTCCATGACCAGGTCAGACACATATTGCTGCAACAGAAGAGCATTGATGCAGCAATACAAGTGGTCCATCGTCTGAGCTTATGTTTGCTAGCAGGGGAATTCGCTGTGCCACTTGAGACACTTCAAATGGTGGTTAGGAATAAACTGAAGTATCGGAAGTTATGGTCACAATGGACCCCACAGATGCTGACCAACCACCACAAGGAAGAACGTATGGGGTGGAGTTTGAACCACCTGCTACATTAAGAAGCGGAGGGGGATTAATTTCTGTTGTGCATAGTGGCAGGTGATCAGTCATGGTGCCACCACTTTGAGCCAAGCAGCAAAACAGCAAGCATACAATGGAAACATCCTGTATCACCAAAACCCAACAAATTTTAATCACAAGTTTCTGCTGGTAAGGTTGTGCTGATATCATTTATTGACAATGAAGGGCTTCTATTGGCAGACTTCAAAGTTCCTGGTGTGAACATCAATGCCATCCGTTACAAAGACACACTGGACATCTTGCATACAGCCATCAAGAATAAATGACCCAGCATGCTTTCGTGCGGTGTGATTCTGTTGCTCGACAATGCTCGTCTACCTGTTGCAAACATTGTGTGCAGGCAGCATGGGAAGTTCAGCCACACCTAGCCTATACCTCCAACCAGTCACCATAGTACTTTCATTTGTTTGGACCCTTAAACTTTTAAAGGGACAATGATTCAACTTCAATGTAGACATCATGGCCTCTGTGACCAAATGGTTCAATGAGCAACAAAAGTCATTTTTCTCAGACAGCATCCGACATCTACCCAAGCAGTGGGATGCGTATCTGAATTCCTATGGCGAATTTTTCTACCAAACCCCAGTGCATGCTTGCTTCATAACAATTTCTTTGTTTAATTCTGCCACACCTGCTGATTTTCTTTTCATATGTTTGTAATAAATGCAATGTGACAGGCTTCATTTAAACAAGTCCCGTATTTGCCTCCATACAAGTCCCTAACATTTATTTGTCTCAGCACAAACCATAACCAGTAGCTGTCACCACACACAAGACCATACTGTATGTTTGTTGTGTCTTCATACAAGATGATAATTTGTAGTTGTCTCCACAGTTCACATAGAACTTCTCTGTTTCCTGTAGATGATGCGCATAAACTGCGACACAGCCCAAGAATATTATCTCCAGCAGACCATCAAAGATAAGTTACAGGGTTATACATTCTCCTACCCCAAGTCGGCCTCTGCCATCCTGGTCACCCTAGCAGTTGAGCTTCGTCAGCTTCGGGATGAGCTTGCCAATAGCTCAGGAGGTTTGCCTTTTTCTTTTCTTGTTTATTCTGTTTGCTGCTAATATTTTATTTGAGTTATTTATTTTATCAGAATACCCCTATAAAATCCCACTTATACCTGTGTTTTTTCATAGTTGAGTACGCAAATTATGCACGTGTCAAACATTTTGATACAGCCGTAAATGGGGCTGACCGATTAGGGTGACAAAACAGGGTGCCCAAAACCTACTTAAACTGGAAAAAAATAGCTCATAATTGGTGTAGTACCAACTGAGACATGAAGAAGTGTTGCATCAGAAATTGAAAGAGAAGTACAGGCAAATGACGCAAGACACTCTATGTTTGGACACCAGGTGCAGTGCACAAGACTTAAATCTAGACGAAGTTTCTTACAGTCGGCACAGCCACTATAGACTAATCCCAGAAAATGCATCAAGAAATGGTATGAGCTGACGCAAGTCCTCTCAATCAAACTGCAAGAGGAACCTGCATCTGGACACCACTTGCCTTACGCAACATAGAAGTCACTAAATAAACTGAGCTGGTGTATCACGGTCATGATGCAGAAACATTCGGCTAAAATTTTAAACTATGTAGTAACTTCCTTACAAGCATGTCGTAAAAGGTGACTATAAAGTGTTGCTCTTGTTACTGGCAAACTCACATGTTAAAAACAGTGGAATTATAATCAGCCACTGCGAAAATATGGATACAGATCGCAAATGCTTGGAAACAGGCATCAGCTCCACTGGTGGCGTATGCTTGACATTAGAGCGGAAGGGTGAGGTGAATGATTGAACTGTGTAACTATAAAGCATCAATGCCAGTCGCTCCTTTCAGGGCATAGACCATTGACAACCCTCCTCCAGCAATTTTGATCTTAAGCTACTCATTCTGCCCCTCTCCTGCTGATATCCAAAGTTTATTTTCAGTTTCTTCTTCAGGTGTTTCTTAGTCTACCTCTTTTCCGCTTCTTCTGGGGTTTCCATGTCAGGGTCTGTCGGGCCACGCTTGAAGGTAATTTCCGCAGCATGTCAAACCTAATTTCCTACCTTTGATCTGTTGCTCCACAGTTTGTTGTTGGCTCATCTCCCATAGGCATTCACTCCTCACCATATCTTTCCAGCCTATACCCATTATCCACTAGACATTTATTGACGAACCACTGGAGTTTTCTCTTTATTGCCTTTGTCGTTCTCCAAGATTCTGCTCCGTACAGGAGTACTGATTTGACATTGGTAATAAACAATCTTAACTTGATATTAGTCTTTATTTTCCAGGATTTACATATACTGTTCAGTAACAGAAATGCTTTCCTTGCCTTTACAATTCAAGCTCTTACATCCGCCTTTGGGACCCCTGAAGTATCAATGGTGCTGCTCAGATATGTGAAGGTGTCAACCTCTTCCAGCACCTCAAAAAACATACAAACCTTTTTAAATTATCACCACTTGTCAACTGTAAAACATGTAAACCTAAGTGCTTTACTGGGGAATCTCTGGAAGTTTGTAATCTGAGTGGGCTAAGTAATGTTGACTAATTATTATTGACGGTAAAATTACTATAGCCATTTATAAACACTGAAAGAAATAGATTATCAGGATGTCCATTTGGGATTAATTTGATTAATTGTATTAAGGTTGTTTGGTTGCTTATTAATCCAGCAGCGTGTGGACCTTTGACCAAATGCCATATAGGGGTATCTGCAAGTGTTCATGAGCTGTTGTCTGGCCTCGGAAGATGGTGTTCATAACCAAAACCTGATGTTAAAGCCACACAACCCTTTTCTGCAACATATTCTCTTTGGGCAGAGAATCCCAAGAACAATTTGAGTAGATTTTTAACTTCAATTTTTTCCCTAGCGGCAGCCATTAAGCCTACTCTTTTCTATTTCCAACTGCCAAAGGATTTTAAATGTGCGCGCCACTGTGCATGGGTGTCTGATCTCACTATTCAAAGATCAGGAAATTTTTACCAGGTGATCCACATGAAAAAATCCCATTCTCCACCGTAATTTGAACATGCTATCTTCAGCAACTGAAATTAACACCTTACCTTAAGACCACGACAACAATTTTCACTGTTGTGGTTATATTCTGTTCAAGTGACTGTTAAGTTGTATATGTTGAGTGAAGAGCTGGAAAATGGTACTTTGGTCTCTCTTTTTTAAGAGGTTGATGTTGTCTTTAGTATTTTGGATGGCCATCTGTCTGTAGATCTCTCTCCCTGTATTCCCCATTGTCCAACTGTTCAGCCAAGCCTCTTTGTTCAGTTTTCAGTAGCTGTTTGACTGTCTGTGAGGTTGTTGGTGTGTATTGTTGTTCTTGACTTGATCATTTCTTAGCCAGTCTGTCTGCCTTGTCATTGCCAGATGTATTTGAAGACCAGAAATATATTGCATAACTATTCTGACTTCATGGGATGTAATAAGCTGGTTGGTATCTAAGGATATTTGAGCAAGTTCAGGCTTACAGCGACCACTGTCTTCTAGAGCTTAAACAGCAGACAATAAGTTTGTAAATATAACAATGTTTTGGACCTTTGGTGGGAAGGAATCAAATACAATCCTATTGGTACAGGGCTACTTCCAGTCCGGTTATTTTGGCAAATGCGTTAAGAGATCATTATGGTTGGAAAATGCTTTTCAGATACCTGGAATTTAGAACATAAGTATATTGACATAATTTTTAATAAAATTAGATAGGCACAAACATACTATTGATTGAAACCTGTGAGATGCTTTGTGTATGAAGTACAGCAGGAAAGATCATTTGCGACAAAATTCATAACAGCACGTTATGAAAAATGGTGGGGACTACATCAGTTAATTGCCTTATTGACTAAATCGTGTTACTTTGCAAAACCCTTTTCAGGGCTTGGAAGCGGGATTTTGAGAATGAATAAGTAAAAGAGGAACCACAGAAAATAAAGTGGCTTGAAATTTGACAAGGATACAGCATGATCAACCTGCAGCGAGGTTTTACTACATGGAGGTTTCAGAGCCATGAGTAAGAGGTTGACCCCAGAGACGATGGATAGAGGATCAAAGAAACACTCCAAAAGTTCAACACATTTTGATCTGTCTTGGTATTCTTTCACTTTTTTTTTTCCTTCTTTTTCTCCTTTCTCCTTCACACACAGCAAATAACATAGCACATGGCAGTTGGCATATTTATTACATCATACTCATACAACAACTATTAAAGTGAGTGCAATGTGATTACAAGAAATACAATCTTAACTAAACAAATACGCTGAGTTTATAAACATAAGCTTTTTATGTTGCTCCAGACTACTTCAACCCAGTTCTAGCCGCACACTCCCCTCGCCTTATCTGCACACACTCAGAAATTCGTCCTCACATTTGTATTCTGTGCATTCACTCAGATCCCCTCAGGCGGGGGATCTGGACATTATACATTCAATCTATCCAACATATACTCACATATGATCACACACTCAATCGATCTGCGTATACACACACACTCTGGAACATATATCGTTCCCTCAGTGTCTACACACCACACACACATCCAGATCTCTCCTAGTCGATCTGTACACTCGCGTAACTCTTCAGAACATACATCGTTCACAAGGTGTCCTGCACGTACAACACATTCAGATCTCTTCTAGACACAGGGCGCCCAACACACACCTTGTAGAGCGACTGGCCAAGACTCAAAGGCGTATGCTGGTTCAGCAACCCTGTTCTATCACTAACATTCGTAAAACAGCCTATCAATCGCTCTTCTATTAAGTCAGTGAGCTAAACAGACTCCTAGCTAAATTCTCATTCTCTGTCTCTCTCTCTCACTCTCTCTCTCTCTCACTCTCTCTCTCTCTCACTCACTCACTCACTTACTCACTCACACTCTCTCTCTCACTCACTCACTCTCTCACTCACTCACTCTCTCTCTCTCTCTCTCTCTCTCTCTCTCTCACTCACTCACTCACTCTCTCTCAAAATGTTGCACCAAGCTCTGCTGGCCTCTGTCTGTCACTAATCCCCCACTACCCAAATTGGTACGCCAGTGGTCAGCACCTAGCCTCTACCTGTACTGGACACATTCTTTCCCCCAACCCCCTGTTTTTCTTTGTTTACTTAGTTTTGAGACAGGAAGTGACCTTGGCACACATTCAGGTACCTTTGTTCTCAGAGTCGCTGACAACATCACCCTTGCCCTAAACGCTCATGCTCCGGCTGGAACTGTTACATCTTCTTCTCCTCCTTCTTCTTCTCCTTCTTCTTCTTCTCTTTTGCCACATTTTAAATTTACGTCTATACGTGAAGTCCAGCTCTTTGGATAACGGCTGTTGTAATGGAGAGTTCTTCAGGGCTTTCAAACAGCTTTGTGTGGTGGTTCGTCTCTGTTGACCAGTGCTGAGTACGCAGTTGACTTAAGCATATAAATCTTGCAGCATATGTTCATCTGTCTGTGCTGCTTGCCCGCACATACACTCTGTGGTATGTTGCCAAATTTTTGTCCATATAAGTTGCCATTCAATCAGTTATGTCCTGTTCTCATGCGAAACAGGATTACCTGTTCCGCTCAACGATGGCAGTGATGGTTGTCTCTCATTGGTCGATATTTCTTATGGCTTGGATAAGGGTCATATTTTCTTATCCTCACCACCACACCCCCGCCCCCCTCCTCCTCACTTGTGGATTTTAAGTCAGTTCATGTCTGATTATATTATGCTTCTTTCTTAGAATGTCTCCTATCCATCTTCACATTCTCTCCTTAATCTCAACAAAGTGTAATGGTTGTTGTCTTGGGCAGCATCAGCCCACGGTAAAATGTTTTGGTCGTGTGCTAGTCCCATGGTTAAGTGGGGTTTCCACTGTACAAGATTACTATAACTGTGGTATCTGACCAAGGTACATAATAAAGTAAATTATGTGACAAATTTGCCAGACTTTGGCACAGATGAATAATATTATTGTACTATTCTGTGGAAAAACTATCAGCTTACAGATCCAGGGCAGCAACTTTTGCTACCGATCAGTCTGATCACTCACAGACTCAGGTTCCTGAGAGACTTCCAAACACCAGCATTACAGAGATTGCTGCAGAGATCCTTGGCCCAACCAGAACCAATCAAGCATCCTTAATAAAGCGATCCAGCAGGGGTAAGTAATAAGGTAGTCACATAACATAGAAATTAGGTCTGAGGGTATAAAAAAACTGTTGTATGACTTTATTGTCATTGCTGGGGTAGTCGAGGGGTTTTAAAGGCTGATGACTACAAACCACTTTGACACTGCTGTCGCCCCATCGTTCGCTGTTTATGTTTGTATATTTTACCACCAACAGAAAAACAGCATATGCCTTACTGGTTATTCAATCTACTGCCCTCCTTGTCAGCAGGCAGGAATCAAAATCATTCAGCCACCTGCTTCTTGGTCTGAGGGTACACAGAGACAAAAAACAGATTATGATAATAAAAGGGCCTAACAATAATTAGATTGTACTGGGAGACAGGTACTGCCTGAGGTAGAATCATTCATATATCTTGATAGCAATATAGACAAGGTCGGAGGTACTGATAGAGATATCAAATTACTTACTTTACTTGATCCTTCCACGGATGCTATGATGTGTAGTGGGAAGCTGCAGTTCTCGCTCTTGGGCCAGATGTGTTGCTGTGGTTGTTGTGAGCCCATGCTGGTATAGGATGTCTTTGATGTTTTCTATCCATTTGCCTCTCGGTCTTCCGTTGGCTCGAAACCCCAGTCTCCTACTGTTTGAATGTTTTTAATTGCAGCCAATATGGTTTCATTCTCTTGAGATGACCAAACCACTTAACCTTCTGTTTGAGATGACCAAACCACTTAACCTTCTGTTTGAGATGACCAAACCACTTAACCTTCTGTTTGAGATGACCAAACCACTTAACCTTCTGTTTGAGATGACCAAACCACTTAACCTTCTGTTTGAGATGACCAAACCACTTAACCTTCTGTTTGAGATGACCAAACCACTTAACCTTCTGTTTGAGATGACCAAACCACTTAACCTTCTGTTTGAGATGACCAAACCACTTAACCTTCTGTTTGAGATGACCAAACCACTTAACCTTCTGTTTGAGATGACCAAACCACTTAACCTTCTGTTTGAGATGACCAAACCACTTAACCTTCTGTTTGAGATGACCAAACCACTTAACCTTCTGTTTGAGATGACCAAACCACCTAACCTTCTGTTTGAGATGACCAAACCACTTAACCTTCTGTTTGAGATGACCAAACCACTTAACCTTCTGTCTATGCATGTATTCTCACAATTTTTCTGATGTCACTATTTGTCATTTGGTCTCTTCTGTTTACATTGATGCTTTGTCTCAGGCATCATTTCACAGGTTGCAATTCTCTTTTCCTGTGCATTGGACAGAGGCCAGGTTTTGCACTGACAGCACAGAGTTGGTAAGAAAGTAGTGTTCATCAGTTGCCGTTTAGTTTCTATACTGATGTTTGTGTAGTGGTCAGTAAGTAGGTCACTGCCCTAGCTTTTTAACATCTGGTTTCTATTTCTCAGTCCAATGGTCTATCTTCTGTGGAAATGCTTCCTAGGTACTTGAACTCGTGCACCTGTTTGAGCCTGTTGTCATTGATATGTCTGATTAGAGGGTCTGGCGATCTGCAGATTTTCATAGTTTCTGTCTTTGATCAAAATTGAAGATTAGATATCAAATCAAAAATACAAAAGTTTGTATTGCTTTAGGGAATTTGTGGAAATCGAAAGAAATTAAGTACGCTACAAAAATACAGATCTTCAACTCCAATGGAAGCTTGCGCTGAATTTTGGGAATATAATGGTATCATTAAGTTACTAATATAGAACTGTACGAAAGAACCTGACAGATGCCAGTTGTACTAGATGTAAAAAGATGATGTTGGCAATGGACAAGGCAGTCACTGCTCTGGAATCCTTTGGGCAAGAGAAGTAGAGACAGACTTGGACACTAACGGAGAAGGGAAGTTGAGACAGACTTAAAGCCGGCAGGAAAACTGAAAATGATGGGATATTACAGAAAGACAAATATTATTTTAGGACAAATGCGTTGTGTAAATTCCACACCTTACAGCCATAAATTATGGCTGGGATGACCACCATAAACAATTTGATCAAAGCAAAGATACTTATGTCATCTGTGTAGGGATAAAAGTTCAAATACAAATACAGATAGTGTGGAAGTAAGAGGAAAGAGTTGATCATACTATGGTTAAGATGTTATAAACTTTGTTAAAAAATGTAGTAGAAACTTGGATATTACAAATTGGTTTGCTTCATCAAACAGAAATATTAAACATATAGGAGCAAGAAAGGGATAGTCAAACTGTATAAAGCATTAGTCGACCTAGACTGGAGTACTGTGTACAGGTGTGGACAATTAATGCATTCAAGAATATATTGGATGCGCAAAGCTCTTAGAGCAAGGAAAGGTAAATTAAACTGGTTGTATACAGACTCTGCAGAGTTTTCTAAACCAGTATAAAGACGTCAAGTTAAGTTATCACTTTTCCCCACTACCATGTCACCACCTTGTCGCGGTAGAGAAACCTGTGCATTCCTATAACCTTCTGAGCTATGCTAGAGGGGGTATAGCTAACAGTAAGGTCTCTCAAGCTCCAACAAGATTAAATGATTACACCTGGAGAGAGACAAAAAGAGCAATCAAAGACTGTGTATGCTGGTGGAATGTTGTCAATGGCCTATGCATGAAGAGGAGTGTGATGAGCTTTGATTGATTGATTGAATAAGACAACAAAATAACAGGAACTATTAGAGGATGTGGGGAAATGAGATGCTAGTCCAGTCAGGCAAAACATACTGATCAGGACGTGACATCAGGGTCAATACACTAACCTAGACCACAATCTCTCTTCCATGTAGTATTCCCTGGAAACAGGCTGTTTTCAAGACAGCCTGGCTGACAAAATGTGGAACCATGTGATCCTCACAGTAGTGAGCACCACGCAGATGAAGCCAAGTGTAGCAGAACCACAGATGAAGCCAAGTATAGTGCAACAGCCTAGAGGACCGCAGTCCACTTTCATCAGCATGCTCATGATGTGAGGAAAGCTACCATAACCAGCCACTAAACGTTCTTTTCAGGTCTAGAAAAGACTAAACTTACTCATTGTGAACATTAAACAACAACTAGAGGATATGATGCTGAGCTAAGGAAGACAGCGACTGAATAAATTGAATACGTGGATAGAAAGATTTATTAAAAATCAAAAGGAATAGTGGATAAAAGCAGGGGATTAGGTTGGTGAAGAGAGAAATAAGCAGAAAATCTCAGGAAAACGTATGGAAAGTATTCAAGGTATTTGGCTCAAAAGACGTAATCAGTGCATGCAGTTTTATAGTTCAAACTGTTATGTATTGTCTGAGAACTTGGATATTATTATCTTTCTTTTTGTATGGCTTTTCCAGCCACTTTGCTCTCCCAGACTAGCTCGACTGTAAGTACCCAACAGCGCTCACAGACACAAGTGCCATCCAGTGAAAACAGCCCAGCAATGCAGAGAGCCAAATCGAGCAAGCGGATCACAGCTCGGGCAGGGAGTCATATCCTGGCCAAATTTTCCAGAAAGAATACAGTAGATGATTCTATGGGTAAGTGCTTTTACCATTGTTTGCTGATCCTGTGCTGCTGTAGATGATGAAAGAATTGTTAATTAAACTGCAACATAACTGAAATCTTGATTTAGCTTTGTTATTGGTTTCACAGCAAAAGAAGTTATGCTGTTGGCTTGATTGGCCAGTCACAGCATCAGTTAAGGCTGTTGTTGCGCTAGCTGAAGCCTACCCATTACTAGCGGTCAAGCTCACTTAGCCTAGTTTACTCTGAAAAGATGGGGAACTTAGGTGCTAATTCGGTCAGGCAAAACATACTGACCAGGACGTCATGTCAGGGTAAGTCACAATATACTGACCAAGACCACTATCTCTTTTCCATGTAGCGTTCCCTGGAAACAGCAGTTTTCAAGGCAGTCTGGCTGATGAGATGTGGATCGGCATTATCCCTGTAGTAGTGAGCGTCATGCAGATGAAGCCAAGCATAGCACACCCACCTGGAGGACCACAATCCACCTTCCTCAGCGCGCTTGGGATGTGAGGAAAGCTACTACAACCTGCCACTTCAACGCCCTTTTCAGGGTGCACAAAAGAGTAAACTTACTCATTGTGGACATTAAACAGCAGCAAACAACAACTCTGAAAAGATATCAAACTTATGAATTAGGTGAGACGGACATCAAAATAACCATTTGTAATATTAATCTGGACATTAGAGGACATTCAAAGATATTAGTAACATCAGCAGTTGAGCTGTCTAGGGATTGAAAAGTAAATCGGATGGAAGTGCAATCCTGACCCAAAGCTGACTACTAGCATTAGAGTTAGCGACCCAGTGCTGCCAAGACCCTTTTGCGCCTCCACAGGGTGATCCTGGATAACAGGCTGCAACAGTGCAGACTAGCTAAGGAGAAGGGATCGAAGAGTGAAGGCTAACCAGGTACCCAAAAATGTCTGCTGAAGTCAGATGTGTCGGACCGAAAGGTGCAAATATCGCAGTAAAGCTGTGAACTGCGACACAGCGCATTCCGTTCTCTGGACAACATTCTGCAACTTGCAAAGCCCTTTTCAGGGCTTCTTAGTGGGAGTAAGAACGAACAAGGAGAAACTGTATTGACTTTCTTCTCAACAGATATGGGACTCTGTAATTCGCCTCTTCTGCAACGCCAAGGTACTATCCGTTTCCGTGGTAAAATGTCTAAAGAAAACAGTTTGGAAACAGAAGGCTCTGTTGCACAAGTTGTGTATGAAAATGAAGACATGGAAGCCAATGGAACAGGTGAGTTCATTCAATTGGAACATTTTTAATGTGATTACATTTTTGAACAGTTTTCTGTGTAATTTGAAAGATGTGATTTCCTGGTTCAAAAGATGTACTGTACCAGCTTTTTATGTCCTTCAAACTTGTTTCTGTGTATTTGCCTCTCACCTAGGAATTTTCTTTGTCTTTCTTGTTTTGGGGTATATTCCCTCTATCTAGGAATTTTCAATGCATTTCTTGTTTTTGGTTATATTACCTCTGTCTATGAATTTTCTATGCGTTTCTTGTTTTTGGGTATATTCTCTCTAGAAATTTACTATGTGTTTCTAGGTTTTGAGTATATTCCCTCTTTCTAGGAAGTTTCTTACAAACATAAACAAAACAAAGATAATGACCACCGACAAAACACGATGTCGACATCAATTTGCAGTAGGGTTGAGGAAATAGATCAGGTCACGTATTTTGAATATATTGGTTCCAGAATTGACAAAAATGGCGACTGCTCGAAAGAAATCGGAAAAAGACTAGCCATGGCAATGTAGAGACTGAACAGCCTGAAGACATCATGACAAAGCACGAACAAAATGACAACAGTAAAAGTCTTGTAAGCCTCTGTTTTTCAAGTACAAGGGCAGATGAGCAAAAAGGTGACACTTGAGCAGAGAGTACCTCAAGGGGGAGTACTGTCACCCACACTTTTCCTGGTGTATATAAACAACATCTCAGAGAATATACCAAGAAGAGTCCACAGCTCCATGTTCGCAGACGATCTGGCTATGTTGGACCTCTGAAAAAAATCTCACCATAGCAAGTAATCGAATGCAGCAGGCCCTAACATCGTTGGAGGAGTGGGTGAACTCATGGCTGGTCAAAATAAATGAGGAAAAAACAACATGTATGATATTCTCGCTTTCAAACAAACCCCAAAACACCAAAATAAGTCTTAACTGCAAATATCTGCGGCCAAACGACAACCCAAACTATCTGGGAGTCACATTTGATCGGCGCATGACATGGAAAAGTCAGATCGAGAGAAACCGAATGAGAGCCAGAGAAACAATGGCAATCATGAGGAAACTTGCTGGCACAAGCTGGGGAGCAGACGAAAGTATACTGAAGAAACTGTACACTGGAAGAGTGAGACCAGTTCTCAAATATGGCATTGCGGCATGGACAACAGCAGCAAAGGCGAACTTTGATAAAATTAGCAAACTCCAAAACCAAGCCATGAGAGTTATAACAGGAAGCATGAAGTCAACGCCAATTGTAGAACTTGAAAAGATTACAAATCTGCAATCCATGACCGACAGAAGAGACTGCAGAGCCCAACAGCAAGCAGAGAAACTCTGAAGACTGACAGGACCATCCAATGCATCAGAGACTAAATAGATTTGGAAATGGGAAACTAAAGCGGAGAAACTTTGCATAAATAGCCAAAGCAAAGATGAGCGAAGACCCTATGATCACATTAACAACACCAAAGCCCATCCCTACTGTATGCAAACCTACCTGGAGGCAGCATATACTTTCGGAGGTGGTAGAAAATATACCAGGTATTGGAAACAAGAACAGCCAGACTGTAAAAGAAAGAAGAGACATAACCCTGAGGTACAAAACGAAAAACTACCCAAGCATGGACTGGACCCATGCATACACCGACGGTTCTGTAACAAACACAACACAGAACGGAGGGGCAGGGTATTCCTGAGCCTACCAAATGGTAAAAAAATAACACTGTCAGTGGGAACTGGAAAATACTCAAGCAATTTCAGAGCGGAGGCAGAGGCACTGAGGGCTGCAGTAGAAGAAATGGTGACAGGCAAAAGAAATGAAAGCCATATAGTCCTGTTTACAGATGCCCTGGCCGTAGCCACAGCACTAAAAAGCCAGAAAAACATTGAACTTAATGATTTAAGAGCAGTACTCTGTCAACTATGCCAGCAGTCCGCACCAAAAAGAGTAGTGGGTTCCATCCCACTGTAACATCCAAGGCAACGAGGAGGCAGACAGACTGGCAAAAGAAGGTGCAAGACTACCACAACCAGATCCTAGTGTGACCTACAAAGAGTCCAAAAGGCTTATTAGAGCCAGATACATGACCAAATGGGACTCCGCACAGGCCACAATAGACTGAGGTACCACCTATTCAATAAATTGAAGATAGGTGGCACTGACGAATGCACATGTGGTACCGGGAAAATGACCGCTAAACATTTGCTGCAAAACTGCCCGACATACGAGGATCAGAGAAAGCACATGTGGCCATCACCAGTGGCAACACTAAACAAGCTCTATGGCAGTGTCGACAGCCTCAGGATGACCACTGCTTTTTTAGAAAAAATGCAGGTTGACGTCTGACATAGAGGAGAACTGGTTTATCAATTCCAGCTTGACCAACAAATTTTAATACTTTGGTCACATCAAGAGGCACAATGGTCTTGAGAGAACAGTGATGGAAGGTATGGTGCCAGGCAAAAGAGGCAGGGGTAAACCAAGAAGACGATGGCACCATGATTGCCTGGGTATGACTGAGGCAGAGGCTGAAGTTTAGGCAAGTGAAAGAACTTTTTCAGACAGGCTGTGATGAGAGTGACTTTCTATAAAGAACATGCTAAATGACGATGATCTAAGCATTTGTTGTGTGTTTTTTGTCTTTGGGTATATGCCCTCTATCTAAGAATTTTGAATGTTTTTCTTGTTTGGGGATATATTCTCTCTAAGTATTTTAATGTTTTTTTTAAATATTCCCTCCATCTAGAAACTGTCTATGTGTTTCTTGTTTTTGGTTATATTCCCTCTATTTTTGAATTTTCTATATGTTTCTTGTTTTTATGTATATTAATATTTGAGAAGGGATGATTGTTTTTTTCCTATTTATGTAGCCCAAAATGCGCCCCCAGGGAAAGAAACCACCGAGGAGGCTAAATGTCTCTCAGTTCAAATACGAACCCGCGAGAGGAGGCTTCCAGGAAGAGCTTGAGGGTAGACTGTCTGAGCTTTGTTTTGAAAAGAACGACATCGAAAAGAACTGGGCATCATTGAGAAACACACTCTACGATACAGCTGTTAAACACATTGGCCCACTCACGCGCAAGCATAAGGACTGGTTTGATGAGAACGATCTAGAAATACAGGGCCTTCTCGATGCAAAACATGAAGCGCACAGGGAATACCAGAGGGACACACCATCTCCGACAGCAAAAGCTGCCTTCAATACTGCTCGCAAAGCTGTCCAGACCAGGCTTAGAGAGATGCAAGACTCCTGGCTCAGCAAAAGAGCTGACGAAATTGAGATGTTCGCCGAGCGTCATGACACCAAACGGTTTTACGAGGCACTGAAAGCTCTCTACGGCCCGCAGCCCTCTAGTAATACTCCAGTTCGCAGTGCGGATAAGGTTCAGATTCTAGACAGATGGGCAGACCACTTCTGTAAAATACTAAACCACCCATCGTCCTTAAATGAAGAGGCCATCCGGCGAATGCCGCAGGTGGAACTGAACCTGGCGTTGGATGAAGTAATTACTGAGGAGGAAGTCGACAGGGCAATCAGTTCACTATCTATAGGAAAAGCTCCAGGAGCCGATGCAATACCAGCAGAGGTATATAAGACAGCTGGCCCATCCCTCACCAGAAGGATCACTGAACTCTTCTGTCACATGTGGGCTGAAGGTAAAATTCCGCAGGAGCTAAAGGACGCCTCAATCGTTCACCTATACAAAAGAAAAGGCAATCGTCAGGAATGCGACAATCATCGTGGAATATCGCTACTCTCCGTAGCAGGCAAGATCCTAGCGCGCTTACTGCTAAACAGGCTCAACAAACACCTTGAACAAAGCCACCACCTCCCAGAAAGCCAATGTGGATTCAGAGCCGGAAGAGGAACAGTGGACATGATTTTTGCCGCTCGCCAAGTACAAGAGAAGTGTCGAGAGCAAAATCAGGCCTTGTACACCACATTTATTGATTTGACAAAGGCATTTGATACAGTAAACAGAGGAGGGCTGTGGATGATAATGTCTAAGTTTGGCTGCCCCAACAAGTTCATAACAATGGTGAAACAGCTACACGAAGGCATGTGTGCTCGTGTACTGGACAGCGGTGCAATCTCTAAAACGTTTCTAGTATCAAACGGAGTAAAACAAGGATGTGTACTCGCCCCGACTTTGTTCAGCATGATGTTTCCGGCCACGATGACAGACGCCTTCAGATCATTGGAGCTTGGAATACCCATAAAGTACCGCACAGATGGCAAGTTACTCAATTCCAGAAGAATGAAGGCCAAAACCAAAGTGGCTGGCGACATAATCAGGGAACTTGTATTTGCTGACGACTGCGCTCTAATGAGCAACTCAGAACTGAACATGCAGGTTGGAATGGACCAGTTCTCTGCCGCATGCGAAAATTTTGGCCTGACCATAAATGCCAAAAAAACAGAGGTCATGTACCAACCAGCACCAGGCATGCCGTACACAAAACCAGAGACTACAGTCAGCGGGCAGACGTTGAATGCTGTAGACAAATTCACATATCTGGGCAGCACGCTGTCGAGATCTGTCAGCCTAGACGATGAGGTGGCAAGCAGAATAGCAAAGGCCAGCACAGCCTTTGGTAGAATGCGCTCGATGGTCTGGGCACGTCGTGGCATCAGCGTCAAGACCAAACTCAAAGTCTACCGTGCAACCATCATTACAACCCTACTATACGCTTGCGAAAGCTGGACTGTATACTCTGGACATGCAAGGAGGTTAAACCACTTCCACACAGGTTGCCTGAGGCAAATATTCCACATCCGATGGCAAGATCGTGTCACTGACATCGAGGTTCTCTCGAGGGCTAACATGCCCAGCATCCATGCACTGCTAGAAAAAGCACGACTAGGATGGGCCGGACACCTCGTCCGTATGTCAGACGAGCGGCTCCCAAAGAAGCTTCTCTACGGCGAGCTGAGAGAGGGATGGCGCGAGAGAGGGCGGCCAAAGAAACGTTTTAAAGACGGTCTGAAGGACTCACTAAAAAGTTGCCAGATAGACATCGACAACTGGGAATATCTTGCGAAAAACAGATCTGACTGGAGAAGCGCAGTCAAATCGGGTGTAGCTGCTGGTGAAGATGACCGTGTTGTGAAAGCCCAGAACAGACGCGAGACGCGGAAATCCCGAGCAGCGGGAACACCATCCCCTTCTACAAACCTCGTGTGCCCGATATGTAGCAGATGTTTTCGTGCTCGCATTGGCCTGTTCAGCCACATGCGCACCCACACCCAACAGGGAAATCTGTGACAAGGATGATGTCGGCGGTCCTCATCGACAACGATGGACAGCTATTATTTATGTAGCTCCTACAGATTCAAAAATGGGAAAGCGGATCTCGAGGGAAAGCAACTAATAATTGAAAATGTCCATGATTTTAATGTCATATATATATGACATTAGAATCATGGACATTTTCAATTATATATATATATATATATATATACCGATGTATCTGTGCTACGTGGTATAAAAGTCGGTTGGGGCTTCTCTGCTAGAGACAAGGTCTGATTGGGATCACTAACAGCAGAATCTGTGAGTTAATGCCTTGGAAAGGACCTGGACGAACTTTATCTTTTGTAGATAGTATACTCATATTCAGGACTGAATAATTAGAAATGAAATGGTCATAGACACACAAGAGACATTACGTTCCAACAATGCATGTGTGGCTGTGGTACTGTTTGAAGAACTATATATTTAAGGCTAACCTCCCTAGAGTCCCATTGGCTGAACTCAAGAAGAGGACACAGATTAGGAACAAATGAAAAGCATCTGTTGCGAATGCAAGACTATTCAGTAAGCTGACCACTATGGGGATCACAGTGTCGTTCCTCATCTCATTAGCCAGACTGCCATGAAGCAGCCTGTTTTCAGGAAGAGCTGATTGTAAGTTAGTGGGGGTGAGGTGTCTTGATCAGTATGTTTCACCTGACCCTGGCAGAATTGCACTGTCAGTTCTCCATAACAGTAAACAGCTTTGTCATGCTAAAGAAAAGAGTTCTCTACTTCCCAGCATGTTCTTCCCACCTTTAATTTTCTTTTCTGCACTTCTTAGTCCACTGCTATGCTGAAGTCAGATGTGTTGGTACAAAAGGTGCAAATATCACAATCAAACTGTAGACTACAAGCTGTAGACTACAGCACAACACATTCTGTTTTCCAGACTACATCTTGCTACTTGCAAAGCCCTTTTTAGGGATTGGTAGCCGGAGTTTGAGAACGAATGACAAAGAAGACCACTGCTATTTAGCTCCTTCGTTCATTTTCACATTTTGATTCTTAATTTTAAGTTTGTCAATATTGATAAGACCACCCTTAACAAACATTTACAACTTTTTCAATTCAGATTTTATTGTCTCGTATGTTTTGTGTGAGTTTAGAACATTGCGCAAGTCCTTTTGTAAGTGGTGTCTGGCAGATATTTTAATGATACAATACAAAGATATTCATACAATACAAAGATATAGAGAAAGTGCTAAATTGTAACAGCTTAGTGCTTCAAAGTATCTACATTTTGCCCCATCTCAAACAGCAGGGATGACTAATGAAGCATCAGCTGCTGCTCTTGCGCAAGGGGAAGACCCTAGAGGACATCGCTTGCAGCGTCAGGATGCCAAAAGTCGTAAAACTTTTAAAATTAAACGCACAAAGACCAAGACATCGATGCGCCCTAGATTCATGTCACACCGCAGAAGGCATGATTTCTACGAAGCAGACGGTGCTGGAGACAATGAAGACTCTCCCACCCACACATCTGTGGTATTTCAAGAGCGCACCAATGCCTTCCAGATGAGGCGACCCGAGGGCACATCTGCCATGGCACGATCTGTAGAAACTATTCCTGAATCTGTGGAAGTAAAGGTATACCCAAATGCATCGAGAGTGTGACCCTTCCTTGCCAGGTGTTTGTCAAGTAACAGGTCAAACTTTGCATGTCTGCATTTTTGGTCTATTCTGCTTTCAGAGGAAAAAACATACAATTGTTAAAATACTTTCTGGCTCAATGGTTTTAAAGAGCGTGGAGACAGACAAATACATTTTTTCATGAATTAATCAAGTTTGTTTATGGAGAAAATATAGATCAATATAAAATATAACATAACTGTAACCAGTAATATTGCTCTAATATTTCTCTTATATTATTCTAATATTTCTCTTATATTATTCTAATATTTCTCTTATATTGCTCTTCTTCTCCTGAGATTAAAAAAACCACATTGTTTCTGAATATCTGGTTTGCAGAGTGGATAGAGCACTTGTCTATCGCAGCAACGAGACTGGGTGAATAATCTGATCATGTCACACTCCAGTTTATCCAATTATGAAAATGAGTACCTGACTCTAGTTTGAGTTAGGAAAGTCTAGGAAGGGAGCTGGTCATCCCACCTCTTGAGGCTGAAAACCTAGCACAGTGAAGTGTCCAGCACTTCATCCCCTACTGCTGTTATTATATTAGTGTTATATTAATGTAACTTATGAGTAACTAAAACTCACTTGTCTTGTTAAACATGGGATAGCTTACAGTCAAGTTTCGTTCCCAAGATTTCTCACTTGGATATTGAAATTGATTGTTTATCATTTCCCTTTTACACGCAGCATGACGTGAGGCATTTTGGCCCATATTTTTCTTGGCCAGCGGTGCACTAGGGGTGATGTGGCATGCCGCCTTTACTTCCCAGACTTGCTCTGATACCCAATTTTTTTAGGCTGGGTTGACCCCGGGAGCTGTTTCCGATCAATACTGTGACACTCTTATTTAGATATATTGAAATTACTTGCAAGAAAAAAAGAAAAATGTCTTGAAAGTTAAGTGAAATGATAATTTTTCAAAAGAATATCTTAACAAATTCCTAAGTCAAGACGCAGTCAAGATGCATCTTCAATTTATAAAGTGAATTATTTTATGTTTTTTTCTTTCAGTAACTACATCATTAGGGAAAATATGTCTAATTTGTAACATTTTAGTCATAATGTAGTAGGACAGACAGCTGTGCAAAGTTTGTCCTCCTTAAAGTGTATGTCATTTGCAAATGTTCTCACTAAAAACTCACTATCTGAACAGAAAATGTGATGTTTTATCATTGGTAGTCAGACGGTAAATGTCAATGTTCTCACTAGAACGTAGTTGCATAAAATGTTGTCTGTGAATGTTGTTCAATTGTTCACATGTTCATATCATTGCTAGTATGTTAGTGTTAACAACTAGTTTCATGTCCGCCCTCACTCATGAGACATTTCACGGTTTGCATTTGCCTAATGTTCACTTCACTGCATAATGTGTCTTTGTGATGTGACCCTGTCAGTTCATTAAAGTGAAATACGCATGTGAATTGCTGAAATCATACCTGTCAACGTGTATGGATTACTTGTCATTTGTATGAGTTTTTAGCATTTCCTTCAGCGTACACTGTTTTTTATTACCTTTCCTCTAATTGTCATTGCAAATTATGTAAATAAATATTTTTTTATAATCCAACATTTTAAGAATTTTTTTTTAAATCCAGGATTCGACCTATAAACAATCAATTCAAAATGTGATATCTATAAGCTATTTCTTGCAGTGATTGGAAATAATCCTGGTGGTATATCACTATAAGAAATAGGCAGCCAACACTTGTTACTCAATTTCATTACAAATTTCAGGAAATTCACTGACAATTTTAAAATATTTTCG
Organism: Ariolimax columbianus; assembly: GCA_036924085.1. Classification (NCBI taxonomy): domain Eukaryota; kingdom Metazoa; phylum Mollusca; class Gastropoda; order Stylommatophora; family Arionidae; genus Ariolimax; species Ariolimax columbianus. The sequence continues at coordinate 35,049,797 of JAVGWX010000011.1, read as the reverse complement.
TTTGATTAAAAATTATAATTATTTTATAAGCTCCATACATTTCTACCATTGCTGTATGTCCAAAAGAAATAATACATTGGCATGCATTTTTGTGTGTATGCTTGTTATTGGTTCTCGTACGGTTTGTATTGGTTATCTGCATTTTTGTATCTAGTGAAGTTGGCGGGTTTGTGATGTGGTTGATGGGAGTTGTTATTTAATCTTTGATTTAGTGTTATCACTGCTTGGAACAAGTGTTGCAAAAATAGCCAATACAATGTATGTCCTGCCTCCACTAACTGAGTGTTTTTGTCATAAATAAAGCTGATGTCTTCTCAGTTTACGCACAAATATTAAGGTATTATCACAATACTAAACAAAGTGGTTAGTGGTGCGGCTCACAAACCAAACTTGCATGTGTTCGGATTCATGAACTAGCAATGTCACAACCCATATGTGAAGTGAACCCATTTTTAAAAAATGTGCTGTAGTTGGATCCACTGAGCCGTAAGGCACACTTAAAACACAGACGATGCATGCTACCTTAGGAAACAAGATGAGCGAAATGGAAAGAAAAACTTGTTGAAAGTTATATTTTGTATGTATTTAAAATAAAAACACATTTTACCTGAGTACACCCTTATGTATGCATGCATGGCAGCTTTTGACAATAGGATAGGAAATGTATGTTATATTCAGATTAATTGTGTCTTTATTTGTGAGAATTGTATTTTTAACTTACTCTTCTTGCTGTGTTCACGAAAGCCTTCAATTTAATTGTTAAGTTATGATCTAATCTATGCAGCATCTCCATTTCCTGTTTATGATGAAGTGGTAAATGTGATTTTAAGTAAAAGCATGTGGTCTTATGTACATTTTGATACTGACAAAACTCTGTTGTTTTGACTGTTTCCTGTAACTAATTCATAGTTGTTGTCTGTTTATGACTGAATTGACCAGTAGTTATTATATAATCTCATCATGGTGCCATGTCTAATGCTTCTGTGAGCTTATCTTACAAGTCTGCATCAATAAGGCCTTTGTCTTTATTACATAGGTTGTTTTGTTTTTTATTGAGACCATGTAAAACTGATCCATGTATGTTTCTTGAAGTATTTAAATTTAGCATAACCATTTTTGGTACTTATTTTTTATTTTTATTTTTTGGTGTTCACCTTATTTCTCTATTCCCAAAGGCGGTGTGCATAGTTTCAGTGCGGTTTTTATTTTGCGCTGTCGGCCCAATGCATCTGACTTCTGCATGCATTTTATGTAAGGGTCTGCTTCCTCCTACATTTTCTAAGAGTTTGCTTCAACGAGATAACGGCTGTTGTGATGGGGATTGAACCCAGTACCTTTTGGTTGTTAGCTGTGTCACTTAACCACTAGCCCACGTCGTCCCCATTTGGTATTTATGAAAAAGGTACAGACTTTCACAAATGGTTGCCTGCGCAAAATACAAAGGTGGGAGTGGTACGACAAGATCACCAATGTGGAACTGATGGGGAAAAATGGGGTAGATACCAGTGGAGTATGAAATACAGAGGAGGCGATGGATAGGCCACACATTAAGGAAACCAGTGGATAACATTACCAGACAAGCTCTGTTCTAGAATCCACAGGGCAAGAGAAGTAAAGGAAGACCAAGACACTCAGGGAAGAGTTAACTGGAAACAAATGTAAAGGCAGCAAAGACATGGACAGAATTGGCTCATGATAAGAAAACTTTGCGAGTATTTGTTGAGCACCTATGCTCCACAGGGAGCTGACAGGTGTTTAATTGATTGATTGTTGGGACATAGCTCTGGATGATGACAGTTGTTCCCTTTTGCGTACTATGCAAGTGACTTTGACTTTCACTTTGTGACCACTTTGTGAATATCTGGAACATTATTTGGTACTAAATAGCTGTTGTACCATTGTGTTATAAACTGTGATTAGGGTCATGCTACATTCCCAACCTATTGCATGTGTCACACCCCTGCTGCCTTGTGGGATACCTGTTTACGGGAAAGTGTTCGGAAGTAAACCCCAGGACAAATCTGCATCATGTGCTATCTCCAGTCGTCTCGATAATGTCTTGCCACTGGCCAAAGGTAGCTCAGGTCAAGAGAGTGAGGTTAACAAATGGCACATTTTTTCCTCACTTTAATTCAAATCGCCGCACAAATTTCCCATTTCAGCGGACACAGCAAAAGGAAAAGATTGTTCACGTGGCTGAACAGAGAAAGTAGTCTTCATCATACATGATGGACGAACATTATATTTTGCTTGCAATCATGCTGTTGTGATTTTCGGATGTTGGCTCCCATTCTGTGAGTGCCTTCTTTGCTTCAGATGGCTTCATGGAGGTGATCCTTCTATTTTCTCATGTTTTTTGCCTGCATGTCCTGAATACAATGCGTTCTGTCATGTATTTAGTATGGTGTGTTCATTCTATCTTGTATTTGGTCTCAAGAGGCTTATATTGTACTGTCTCATTCCCTATGCCACTTCCATGATCATTCCACTGTCATTCCAGTTTCATTCTTCATCTGCGTTCAGGTATTTCTTCTTCTTCTTCTTCTTCGTACGCTGACAGACGTCAACTTGAATTTGTTCGAAGAAAGCAGCTGTCATCCTGAGGCTGTCGACACTGCCATAGAGCTTGTCTAGTGTTGGCACTGGTGATGGTCACATGTGCTTTCTCTGGTCCTCGTATGTTGGGCAATTTTGCAGCCGATGTTCAGTGGTCATTTTCCCTGTACCACATTGGCATTCGTCAGTGCCACCTATCTTCAGTTTATATTGAGGTACTTGATCAAGCTTTATCTGCAGTCTCCTTGCCAGTCTTCTCTAGGTTGTCTTTGTGTGTTGGGCCACCTTGTAGGGCATGTTCCAAGGTCTGGATTCCTATTGCACATGGACATTCATTTGTGTAGGATATCTTGAGCCAGTAGAGGTAACCCATTGGTCTATTCTCAGGCGAAACCAAATTAGTTTGTTGGTGTTGAAGTTGGTGAATTGGGTCAGGTCTATCGTTCACATCCATCTCTTTCTGCAGTATGTTGTAATGGCTGTGAATGGTAGTTTTGGCCTCTCAGTTTGGCACTATATGGACGAATGGCTCCATTCTACTACCAGCTCTGGACCGGGCATCAACTCTCTCGTCCCATGTAATCCCATAATGGGAGAGTAGCCACTGGAGGTTCTTTTTATAATGTTTAGCTCAGTTCTTATTTCCTGAAGCATACGAAGGTATCTGCAGTCAGTAAGGAAAAAAATCTTGACTGGTGGTTACTCATTGGGTATGGTAAGGATTCTCAGTGCCTGGAGAAGTGCAATAGATTTACCCTAAAATAAACTCAGTTTCATATTTTGTCCTATCATTCTGAGTTGAAAGTTAATTTTTGCCTTTACCAATGACAAGATGTATCAGCCAACTAACTGCCAGCATCTGGCTTTATCAGATTATGTTATACCACTTTAATAAAAGAAATCAGTATCTGGACTGTTGCTATGATTGCAGTCTTTGTGGCAGTTGTTTTTTCCTGAGTTTTGGATCTTGAGAAAAACTTCCTCCAAGATGTGCTGTTAATTTTCATCGTTTGTACCATTTTATGACATTCTGAGTAGGATACACTGGCATCTTATTTTTAACCCTCAATCGGGGTGTCTTGAGTCCACATAGGAAAGACAATAATTCTGTGTTACACAAATACTCATTTGTGTTTGTCATGTTAACACTTATATGTAGAAAGATGATGTAACATTTTATTTTGTTAAAACAGTTGTGCATTAGGCACTAATCAGTATCTTACATACGGTTTGTGTTCTACTTCTTCTTATGTTCGCTCTGAAAAGGATGCTGTGTCATAGTTTACGGGGAGCTATGATACCTGTGCCATTTGACCCGACACATCCGATTTCAGCTGCATTTTTGTGTTTCGGGTTTGCCTTCACACTACGATTCCTATTCTCTTAGCCAGACTACATTAGTGCAGCCTGTTTCACCACTTGGAGGCAGAATGAGGTCTTGTTCGGATCTAGTTCGCTGATCCTGATACAAGCAGCCATCTAAGTCGCTGACTGCTGTAAACTCATTCAATGTTCTGCATTTTCGGTCCAGGTTCTTGTTCTCAATTCTCTGTTACGTTATTTTAAAAATTTGTTGGTGGGAATGCATAAATTTTAACTATACAAAATACGATTGTCTACTAAAATACCAGGTTTTTTTTCCTTCTGAGAAAAATGAGCAGTAATGTATGTGTTAATGAGAATTTTCCAAGTGAGTTATGCTAAATCTATATTATGAGTTTGACAGATTTTAGACTTAGTCAAAATTTCTTAGCTTTAAAATCTAACCAATCTATTTTTTTTGGTGGGATAATAGAAAAGCAAGACTGTCTTTGAAGTAATTATTTCAATATGCAGTTTCAAGAAATCTTTTGTAATTCTCTATAAACTTCTCAAAAGAGTTGTTTATAAATAGTATATTCATGCAGACTGTGCTACTAATGCCAAACATGGTCCCTGTCCAAAGCGTGGGAATAGAATTTTGAAATTTGAAATGAAGTGTTTGAGGAAGGTCATCGGTATTGTCAGGAAAGACAGACTGCGAAACAAAATCATTCAAAATATGGTCAACACTACGTCTTGTGCAGAGTACATTTTCAGGCACAAAATGTGCTGGTTTGATCATCTCATGAGAAAGATGCAATACTGGTACCAGTACCAAAAACAGGGAAGGACAAAACAGATCCAAATGGATACAGGCCCATAAGCCTACTGAGCTGTGTTGGCAAGCTGATGGAACGGATGATAAACACCAGACTGATGTGGCATCTGGAAGAAAAACGAATACTAATTCCACAGCAAGCCGGCTTTAGACAGCACAGATCCACTGAGGACCAGGTCATCCTCATAGCCCAGGAGATAGAAGATGCCTACCAGGCACAGAAACACACAGTAGCTGTTTGGGTGGATCTGGAAAAGGCATTTGACAAAGTCTGGAAGGATGGACTTAGAGTCAAGCTAAGAAGAAGTGATGTTTGTGGGAAAATGTACAAGTGGATCAACCACTACCTCAAACAAAGAACGGCCAGAGTCCAAGTACAAGGGCAGATGAGCAAAAAGGTGACACTCGAGCAGGGAGTACCCCAAGGGGGAGTATTGTCACCCACACTCTTCCTGGTATATATAAACGATATTACAGAGAATATACCAAGAAGAGTCCATAGCTCAATGTTTGCAGACGATCTGGCTATGTGGACCTCTGAAAAGAATCTCACCATAGCAAGAAATCGGATGCAGACGGCCCTAACATCGCTGGAAGAATGGGCGAACTCATGGCTGGTCAAAATAAACGAGGAGAAAACCACGTGCACAATATTCTCGCTCTCATTAAAACCCCAAAGTACCAAATTAAGGCTAAATGGCAAAATCCTGCAGCCAAACGACAACCCAACCTATCTGGGAGTCACATTTGATCGGCGCATGACATGGAAAAGTCAGATTGAGAGAAACCGAATGAAAGCCAGAGAAAGAATGGCGATCATGAGGAAACTTGCTGGCACAAGCTGGGGAGCAGACGAAGGCATACTAAAGAAACTGTACACTGGAAGAGTGAGACCAGTTCTCGAGTATGGCATTGCGGCATGGACAACCGCAGCGAAGGCGAACTTCGATAAAGTTAACAAACTTCAAAACCAAGCCATGAGAATTATAACAGGTGGCATGAAGTCAACGCCAATTGTAGAACTTGAAAAGATTACAAAACTGCAATCCATGACCGATAGAAGAGACTGCAGAGCCCAGCTGCAGTCAGAGAAACTCAGAAGACTGACGGACCATCCAATGTACCAGAGACTAAACAATTTGGGAAATGGGAAACTAAAGCGGAGAAACTTTGCAGAAATAGCCAAAGCAAAGATGCACGAAGATCCCATAAACGCACTAACAACACCAAAACCCATCACTACTGTACGAAAACCTACTTGGAGGCAGGATATATTTCCAGAGGTGGTAGAAAATATACCAGGTATTGCAAACAAAAACTGCCAGACTGAAAAAGAAAGGAGAGACACTACCCTAAGCTTCATAACGAAAAGCTACCCAAGCATGGACTGGACCCATGCATACACCGACGGTTCTGTAACAAACACTACACAGAACGGAGGGGCAGGAGCATTCCTGAACCTACCAAATGGCAGAAAAATAACACTGTCATTCGCTACTGGTAAGTACACAAGCAATTTCAGAGCAGAGGCAGAGGCACTGAGGGCGGCAGTGGAAGAAATGGTAACACACAGTGAAAATGAGAGCCATATAGTCCTGCTGACAGATGCTCTCGAAGTAGTCACAGCGCTAAAAAGCCAGAAAAACACTGAGCTTAATGACTTAAGAGCAGCACTCTGCAAACTGTGCCAGCAGTCCGCACCAAAAAGGGTAGTGGTACAGTGGGTTCCGTCACACTGCAACATCCAAGGCAACGAGCAGGCAGACAGACTGGCAAAAGAAGGTGCAAGGCTACCACAAACAGATACCAGTATGACGTACGAAGAGTCAAAACGGCTTATCAAAGCCAGATACATGACCAAATGGGAAACCGAACATACTGGTTACACCAAAAACGATGCCTATTACCAGTTGAACCGAAGAGAGCAGGTCGTTGTCTTCAGACTTCGCACTGGCCACAACAGACTGAGGTACCACCTATTCAACAAATTGAGGATAGGGTGTACCGACGAATGCCCGTGCGGTACTGGTAAAATGACCACTGAACATCTGCTGCAGAACTGCCCGACATACGAGGATCAGAGAGAGCAGATGTGGCCATTGCCAGTGGAACTGCAAGACAAGCTCTATGGTAGTGGCGAGAGTCTCAGGATGACCGCCGCTTTTTTCGAGAAAATAATGGTTACTGTCTGACTGTGTACGCAGAAGAAGAAGAAGAAGATCATCTCATGAGAATGAACCCTCATCAACTTCCGCTGATGGCTTACAACACTGGTAGATTGGCTACAGAACAAAAGGGCGTCCATATGGCAGGTGGATAGATGACAGTGATTGTGTAATGACACAGGCTCACAACGACCGATACAGACGACTTGAGCTCCCCACAATAGTCAATGGCATTAGTGGAAAGAAACTAACCAACATATATATATGTAATATAAGTTGACATCTGAAAGTGGACATAGAAGAAGTCATTGTTTTGACTACAGACTGACAATTGTTAAAGAACTCTGTAGGCTACAAGCTAGTCTGCTGTGTGAGAATATGCAATGTGTTTTGTTGTACATTTGTTCAACGTTTTGTTGCTGCTGCTGTTGTTGAGACTGCTGAACTTTCATCATTAAAGCATGTTTAACTTAGAAACTAACATCAATATGGAGCCACTAAGATTGCTCTTTTGTTTAGTAATTCCTGTTGTCATTTGAAACCACTTTGTGATTTTATTGGAGCTGTGATACTGTATGGAATATTGCACAGTGTTTGTCTTCCGTCCCTTTTAGTCTCACATGAAGTATAGAGCAGTGGAAATTGCTGCTAAACCCCTTATCTATTTACTGCTGGAATTATAGTTATTTTAAATAGCTATATAATTTTCATTTTATAATATTAGATTTAACAACTATTATACAAAATACTATTTCAATAATGGGATTGTTGTTTTTTTTTTGCAGTTGGGAAAAATTATTCTATTTTCTCCCTGATCTGTGAACAATTGTTCCAATTTTCTCCCTGACCTGTGAACAATTGTTTTATTTTCTCCTTGGCCTGTGAACAATTGTTTTATTTTCTCCTTGGCCTGTGAAAAATTGTTCCAATTTTCTCCCTGGCCCATGAACAATTGTTTTATTTTCTCCCTAGCCCATGAACAATTGTTCCTATTTTCTCCCTGGTCTGTGAACAATTGTTTCAAATATTCACCGGTCTGCGAGTATAGAAAGGTTAGCATCAGCCTGACCTCATCAAGTTTTTCTATACAGAGGAAACTACTCAGGCTCCTTCTATACCTTTCTGTTTAGATAGCACTTTCTATTACAAGATGAAGTTGCCTACTTCATATTTGTAGGTTTTCCTGTTAATGTCAACTATTGGCTTGGCTTGGCTTTGTTCATTCTCAATCTCCCGCTACCAAGCCCTGAAAAGGGCTTAGGTAGCAGAATGTAGTCCAGAGAGCGAAATGCATTGTCATTTACAGCTTGACTGCGATATTTGCACCTTTTGGTCCAACACATCTGACTTCAGCATGGCATTTTTTTAGTACCGGGTTAGCCTTCCCTCTTTGATCCCTTCTCCTTAGCCAGTCTGCCCTGCTGCAGCCTGTTATCCAGGATCACCACATGGAAGGGTAGAAGGATCTTGGCAGCTCTGGCGCTGATGCTGGCAGTCAGCTATGGGTCGCTGACCGCTGCAGCTCATGCGCTGCTCAGCATCTTGATCCCATGTCAACCATTAACAGATGTATTTAAGAGTAGAATGAGTCACGAATAGTTGTTATACATTACCTTCTAGGGTAGAGGACTTTCCAACTCATGATTGACACACCCTTCCATTTGTATAGGTCAACAGACTGCTGAGTATGTTGTAGCCATCTGGGTTTAAAAGAAAGCTATAGAAGCAATACCCCAAATATAAAACACATATAATGACTCAGTAGCCGCACCAGGACAAAAACAAGATGATCCCTACTTTACGGCCACAAGGCCTTCGTCAGGAGCAAATAATGAACAAAAACATATAACAAATCACAACAAAAACACAAGACATGGGTGTAAAACGAGCAGTTTAACTTCATCACCATATCGAAGGTATTGTCTTGGTGCATTCACTGAGCTATAAATGTTTTTTATAAACTTTTAACTTTCAGAACCTTTGTATTTCTCCATACCTCAAATATAATTCAGGGAATTGAAGAGTCAATCATTTGTTATCCCAGAAATCTGGAGAAGATAATGATGAAACATCACCATCGAATAAGCATAAATATGAAATATTTGATCATTTTAATATTGGTGCAGTTATTGTGTACATCAAGACTTTAATACATCTTACATCTTACCTGACATCACTGTCTGCTATGGCACTACCTTTGAAGCACAAGTATGTCAAACAGAAGTACTCATACACTTACAATTAAATCTTTTTCATTGTTTGCTCTCAAATAACCACTTCTATTTTCCTCGTTAACTTGGCAGTCTTTTGTCAGTCTGCAGTGGCCTTTCTGCAGTTTGAATATTGTCACCTGATCTCTTCCAAGCAAAAAGACGCATGTCTCTGCCTTATCAGGCTCTAGCGAATCTGTACCATTTGTCTTTGTAGTTGTTTTTTAACACAACGGGTTAATCACCATGTTTATCTACACCAGGCATGTTCAGCATGCAGGCTGCATCTCCTTCTTCTCGTTCGCCATGTTTTTTCCTGTTAAATCTACGCGTGAAGTTCAGTTCTCTGGATAAAGGCTGCTGTAGTGGAGAGTTCTTCAGGACTTCCAAACAGCTTTGTGTGGATATCTGTCTCTGTGGGCCAGTGCTCAGTATGCAATTGTCTAAGCATACAACAGTCTTGAATGCTGCATCTTACTTCTGCTCTGATTCTACCCGACCCGCGATGACTTTTGCAAATTTCATCAAATCTTGCTCGCCAGTCACCTACAGAGATAAGTTTTTCTGTAATCAAAGAGAAAAATGGAACTGCCAGAGCCTACTCATAAAATTCTGAAAATTAAATTTATAACAAATAAATAATAAAGAGTTAATTTGAATTGTTTCAGGAGTTGCGTATTTGTACTCGATGTTTACCTCTTTTCTGACATCTGTACAAAAAAAACTTGTAAACTTTGCAAGATAAAATAAGTTATGGTTGGCAGAGATGACATTATCATAGCAAGAAATGGTCAATCAAAACCTTAGAAATTATCATTTTTGAGCGCACATAAGCAGCACCAGAACTGTCAGTATTGAATTCATCATCTTATAAGGTTGTAATATGCAAGTGTATTTTATTTAACTATAATGATAGCACCTTGCGATCTATTATATTAGTTTTATTTTGTTACAATTGTGTTGGTGTTCTAAATTATTGAGGTGACATCATCGAAGAACAGGAAAGGGGACAGGGAGTGTTATGCATTTCAAGTGGCCTGGCGAGTACTTTTTTGTCATGCAGAAGTAAAGTGCTATTTATTTTATTTGTTTTGAAACCATTTCTGCCATGAAAGACATTATAACAACAAGTGCAGCAATGAAAAGAGAAGATAAAAAATGTGAAAAAAAGTACATCTGCTCAACAGACTATTTTCCACAAACGTAATAATGTAGCTTGCAATATTGTTCTCTAAATCTCTAAAATCTCTCAATCTCTAACTCCTGGTATTCAATGAGGCACGTGTCTGATGACAGGTAGCCAAATGTTGAGTAAACTCATTTCGCCTTGTTGTACCATGTTGGGCTAAGAGTCTCCTTCAGTCCATCTCTCCACATCAGCTTCGGTCGCCCACGAGGACGGCTAAAGTTGTATGGCCACCACGATGCCACTCTACGTATCCAACATGCGCACCACATGGCCGGCCCATCTGTATTTTCATAACAGCTCAACATCTATGATCTCAGAGTAGGAAGTTTGATGTCTGATCTCTGCTTTGCGGATTTGGTCTTAAATGGAGATCTTCAATGTTCTTCGCTCAATCGCTCGTTAGGCAGAGCAGTCTATCTGCGTCAGCTTTCCGTAGGTTCCACACCTCGCAGCCATATACCATGGCTGCAATAACCACACTGCTGTAGGTGTGAGCCCTAGCATTGTCGTTTTGCAGCTGTTGCAGTATCGGTTTAATACAGTTGAAGCTGAGCCAGCCTGCTGTTATCCTTCGTGAGAATTTATTGAATGGGAGTTCGTGATCTCTAGTAGATATACTAATTTACGTTTTCGACGGGACAATCTCCAAGGTGCGTATCTCAATATTGTTCAAGCAATCTTTATTGTCAGTCAACAATTCGTAGAGCACTTGAAGCTCATACATTTCCTTAAGTCGAAAGCACAGCCAATTTTAAGAATTTCTGAATGATGTTAATTTTCTGTGCATGAAGACCTCACCTTTTACTGTGATGTTGTTGGCTAAATAAAAAAGAAGGTGCTAAAGCACTTTTATGATTTGAAAGATGAAGGGTCTGTTTTCATGAACATAAAAGAAAAAACATCCGTAGGAGTTAGAAAAAAAAAGCTGGCTGTGGGATCTGGCATTTCTTGTGAACGTTAAACTCATCTTAATGAAATCAATGCTAAGTTACAAATTCAATGAATGTTGGTTCCTGAGCTCTTACATGAAGAAAGAGTGTGGGACTGCGGATATGGTCTTTGCTGCCAGACAGCTACAAGAGAAATGCCAGGAACAGCACTGTGTCCTGTATGTAGCCTTCATCAGCCTGACAAAGGCATTTGATAAGGTCAACAGAGAAGGCCTGTGGAAAACCATGACAAAGTATGGCTGCCCAATGAAATTTGTCAACATGCATGATGAAATGCAGGATAGAGTTCAGGAAAATGGTGCTATATCGAAGTTCTTTCTAGTAACAAACGGCGTTAAACAGGGGTGTATACTTGTACCAACCTTGTTCAATATGCTGTTCTCTGTAAAGCTGACTGATGCTTTCAGAGATGGGGACATAGGAATCGACATAAGATATTGTATAGATGGTCAGCTGTTCAACCTAAGACGGCTTCAAGCAAAAACTAAGGTCAAGTCACACACCATCAGAGATCTACTGTTTGCTGACGACTGTGCCCTGAATGCTGCCTCAGAGACTGATCTGCAGAAAAGCGTGGATAATTTCACCTTAGCGTGTTTCAACCTTGGACTTTTCATCAACACAGAGAAAGCTGAAATAATGTACCAACCAGCTCCTGGCAAAACGTATACTGAGCCAATCAACAAGATCTATGGTGAAAAACTGAAGGTTGTAAATAGATTCACATACATCGGTAGTACATTGTCTCAGAATGTAGTGAAGGTTGTAAATAGATTGACATACCTCGGTAGTACACTGTCTTAGAATGTAGTGAAGGTTGTGGGGAACTGTTTGGCTCAAGTGACCATCAAATCATCCGTTAGGATCTTATTGCAGGGAAAGAAGTAAACATAAACACGCGAACATACGACTACTCTAAGGCAGATGTTAAGAGGATGAAAGAGGCAGCGAACCACATAATCTGGAAAGATATTGTCATAGGAACAGATGTTGAACAGGAGTGGGAAAGTTTTCAAACAGTTCTAGAAACGCTAAACGAGGAATGTGTTCCATGTAGAGAGGTAAACCCCAAGCGTAAAAAGTGGATAACTAGATTTGTAGTGAAATGTAGAATAGCTAAAAATAAAGCATGGAAAAAATATATAGAGGCAGGTAAATCAAAAGAAACATATGTAAAATATTTGGACAAGCAGAACATATCCCAAAAAGTGAATAAAACAGCAAAAATATACTTTGAAAAAAAACTTGCTCAGAGGATCAAGACTGACAGTAAAAGCTTCTTCTCTTATGTTAGAAATAAACAAAGAACGAAAGACAAAGTAGGCCCTCTCATAGACAGTACAGGGAAAATAATAGTCAGAATAGGGAGGCAGCTAATCTGTTCAATCAGTACTTTGGCACAGTCTTCACAAAAGAGGACTGCTCCAAGATCCCAGAGCCTATAGATATTTTTCAAAGAGATATGGATACAGCAGGATTAAGATCAATCTATATTACAGAGGATATAGTTTTTTAAAAATTGGAGGGGTTGAAAGTGAATAAATGTCCAGGTCAAGATGGTATTCATCCAAAATTGCTGTATGAAATTAGAGACCAACTAGCAAAACCATTGGCTATATTATGTTCTCAATCACTTACAAAAGGGATTGTTCCAAGGGATTGGAAAGATGCAGGAGTGATCCCCTTATTCAAAAAAGGCAACAAATCAGATCCAGCAAATTATAGACCGGTGAGTTTAACGAGCATAGTCTGTAAATTGTTAGAGTCAATAATCAAAGAAAACATTGTAATGCATTTAGACAAATTTAATCTAATTAGAAATAGTCAGCATGGGTTTACTAGAGGGAGATCATGCTTAACAAATCTATTAGAATTCATGGAGGAGGTTACTAAAATCATAGATAAAGGGGAGCCAGTGGATGTTATTTATCTAGACTTTGCAAAGGCCTTTGATAGAGTACCTCATCAAAGATTATTTTGAAAGTTAAAATCACATGGAATAGGTGGGGAAGTTGCCAAATGGATTGAAAATTGGTTAACGGGAAGAATGCAGAGGGTGGGTATAAATAAGGAGTACTCTGAGTGGTGTGAAGTGAAAAGTGGTGTGCCACAGGGATCGGTTTTGGGACCAATTTTGTTCTTGATATGTATAAATGATTTGGACAATGATATGGGATCCATGATTGCAAAATTTGCTGATGACACAAAACTATGCAGTAGTGTCTCATCTAAAGCCGAAGTGGATATATTGATGTCGGATTTAGATAAAATTCGAGAATGGTCTGTAAGCTGGCAAATGGAGTTTAATGTAGATAAATGTACAGTCATCCACATGGGTAGATCTAATATGGAACATAATTACAGAATGGGAGAAAACAATATTAGAAAGATAGATAAAGAAAGGGACCTAGGGGTTATAATAGATCATACAGGAAAGGTGAGTGAGCAAGTTAAGGTAGCAGTGAAAAAGGCAAATGCAATGTTAGGTATGATAAAAAGAAATATTAAACATAGGAGCAAGGAAGTGATCGTCAAACTGTATAAAGCTTTAGTTAGACCTAGATTGGAGTACTGTGTACAGGTGTGGAGTCCTTATCATAGAGGGGACATAAACATGCTAGAAAGAATACAAAAAAGAGCGACAAAGATGATAGTGGGATTCCAGAATTACAGTTATGAGGAACGACTCAGAAAAACCGGCCTACAGTGTCTCGAAGAGAGAAGAATTCGTGGTGACTTAATACAGGTTTATAAGATGATCAGAGGAATGGATAAATTAGACTATAACAAGTTTTTAAAAATACAGCCACCTACAATAACACAATGGCATAGCTACAAGATGACTAAAGAGAGGTCCAGGTTAGATATTAGGAAATATTTTTTTAGTCAGAGAGTGGTGTCTGCTTGGAATGCATTGCCAGGGGAGGTAGTGGAAGCAGGGACAGTTAATGCATTTAAGAATAAACTGGATGCGCATAGCTTTTAGAGCAAGGTGATGTAAGTGTGACTGGTTGTATACAGACTCTGCAGGGTCTTCTAAACCAGTATAAAGACGTTAAGTTAAGTTAGATTCACATACCTCGGTAGTACACTGTCTTAGAATGTAGTGAAGGTTGTAAATAGATTCAAATACCTCGGTAGTACACTGTCTTAGAATGTAGTGAAGGTTGTAAATAGATTCACATACATCGGTACTACACTGTCTCAGAATGTAGTGAAGGTTGTAAATAGATTCACATACCTCAGTAGTACACTGTCTCAGAATGTAGTGAAGGTTGTAAATAGATTCACATACCTCAGTAGTACACTGTCTCAGAATGTAGTGAAGGTTGTAAATAGATTCACATACCTCAGTAGTACACTGTCTCAGAATGTAGTCATGGATGATGAGATGAACGTCAGAATCACCAAAGCCAGCGCCACATTTGGCAGTCTACTCTCATACATCTGTCATCAAAATGGCATCAGCCTCCAGATGAAGCTGAAGATGTACAGAGCAGTGGTGGTCCCTGTGTTGCTATATGCTAGTGAAACATGGACTGTATACAGGGATCACGGAAAGAAGCAATCATTTTCACACACATTGTCTCAGGATGGTGATGCGTATCAAATGGCAATACAGGATCCTGGACACTGCTGTTCTTGAGAGAGCTGCTATGCCTAGCATTGATACCATCATGATGCAATCACAGATTTGCTGGGCGGATCATGTGGTTCACATGCTAGACTATCGGTTGCCAAAAATAATCTTATGTGACAAGATGCAGAAGGGCAAATGCTCCCAAGGAGGCCAAAAAAAGCGCTTTGAAGACACACTGAAAACGTCTTTAAAAGCCGTCAGCATAAACCTCGAAACATGGGAAGATGCTGCAAAAGACCGTACAACCTGGCACACAGCTCTCCGCAGAGAAGCAGTGTCATGTGAGGCTTCTAAAAAGACTGCAGCAGAACAATGGAGAAAGGCCAGAAAAGTCTGTGAAATATCACTCTTGCGAAGCGAAGTTTCCATGCCCTCACTGCCTGCAAGTATGCAGATCCCAAATCGGACTCGTCAGCCATCATCCACACCCATCCATAACCTGGAACCACAGAATACTCGACTGGAAGGACTGACTAAATGAACAAAAAAGGTCCTTATCACTTGTGATGGACAAACAACAGGAACATGAAATAAAATATAACATTGGGTTGCTGTCCCAAAAATACTCATTTAGTTCTACAGTGGATTCCGACCCACTATGGGATCCTTAGAAACAAGAAGATAGATGAGCTCGCAAAAACCAGAAGTGGTTGCATGCAGTTCACCATTCACAGAGCTATAAAGAAGCAAAGACACTCATAAAATGATACATGAGGACAGAATGGACAGACCAGCAGAAACAATACAAAATGACAGCACAGATTAACTTGGCAGTGATTGGTAGACAAAGATCTCCAGACTCTGAAAAAAACATTGCGGACTCAAAGCCCACCTCCACAGAATTGATCTTAGAGACACCACCACCTGCGATTGGGAAGCACCCAAGCGAACACCAGAACATATACTGCAGGACTGCCCCACTTATACAGACCAAAGAGAGGCAGTCCTACCTGGGAGAGCGACCATGCTCGAGAAGTTATGGTGGACAGATGAAGCTCTGAAATGCACCTTCGTGAACCACACCTAGCTAGAAGCATAGGTGATCGAAGACAAGATTGAATCAATTAAGAATAAACTTCCACTCTGAGAAAGTCAACTAAGAATGGGCAATACTTATCATTAACCCACACTTGTGAACCACAACAATTGTTCTGATTTGCAGACGAGTTGATGATGTCCTGATTTGCAGACGAGTTGACGTCTTTGATGAAGAATTCATCACCAGATTCCGTGATTTTCAAATATTAGGAAAAAATTATAAATCTTCTCTTCATGATTTACTGTTGGCATTAAACAAGCTCCACATTCTTTTCAAATTGAACTAATTGAGCTGCAAGATAACTCAGATCTGAAGACAAAAAATCAAGGATGTTTCACCACTGATTTTTATAAGAAACATTTCCCAGAGAACAGGTATCCAAAACTCACAACTTTTCCTCAGAAGAGAATAATGCTATTTGGAAACATTTACAACAGAGAGAAATTTTTGTCTAGGCTGATGTTCATTACATTCAAAATTACAGACAAGAATAATAGATTCATATCTAGAAAACATTTTGCTTGTTGCAACTTTAATTATTTCCTCCAAACTTTGACCATCTTGTGAGAAACATGAAGTTCCAAAAGTCTAATTGATTGCATCTGATCTGTGTTAAACTTTACTCATTTGTACTCGCAAAGCAAACTTTAATAACAAAATGATATTCATAAAAGATAAACATTGAATAGATGAAAAAATCTCTCACGAAATGTATGTTTTGCTGTTAATCTTCTTGTACTAATGACATTACTTGGAATCCTGGCATTCAAGCAGGTATGTTAATGTCTGTTACCAGGTAGCCGAAGGCTTTGGCTATCATAGTAGGTTGTTTTTTTTTTAACTTCCTGCTTCTTACTAGGCCTGGGATAAGGTACAAATAATTTGGGTAGATCTTTAACTAGAATTTGAATTTTGTCCGGGCAGCAGCTGTTAAGCCTACTCTTTTCGATTTTTAACTGCCAAGGGATTTTTTTAAAGTGCTCGAAACTGAACATGGGAGACTGACCTCACTACCCAGAGAACAGGGCCATTTTTACCAGAAGATCCACGTTAAAAAATCCTGGTCTCTACAGTAGTTAGAACCCGCAACCTCCGACACTCGAGGCGGACACCTTACCTCGAGACCACTGAGTTAACTTAAATCAAATATAAAAAAGTAACAAAAACTAAATATTTGTTGTCAAATAAATACCAGTATCTTTTAATTTTGAAACATGGTAAGGTCCACGGAAATTTGCTATCCGTCCCGCACACTTGATGAAGTTGCACATGCCTGGTCTACACAATCAATTACCAGTACATACAAAGAAAAATCCTGACATGATCGTTCTCACAAACTTTGACACCACAAGGTTGAAGAGGAGCAACTAAGAAAGAAAGTTGGTTGTTATCCTTGTTTTTGTTTATTCACTTATTACTCTGTCTTCAGTATTACTTCCTACATGTTTTGCTAGCCTTTCTGTCCTCTCATTTCCATGTGTCTTGCAGTGGGCAGGAATCCACTGTGTTTTTATTCTGTTGAATATGTAACTGGCCTCTGCCAGTGCTTCAGATAGACTGTCTAGTTCATCAGTTTTATGGTTTGTCACATCACTGTCATCATCACTGTCCATTGCTGCTCTTTTTGAGACATAGGCCATTGACAACCCTCCTCCAGCAAGTTTGGTCTTGAGCTGCAATTTCTGCCTCTCTCCAGTTGTGGTCCAGCTGCCAAAGTTCTTTTTTCACAGTCTCTTCTTCGGGTGTTTCTTGGTCTACCTCTCTTCCTCTTTCCTTATGGATTCCATGTCAGGGCCATGTTTTATGGGGATTTTCTTAGCATGTGTCCTATCCAACCCCACTTCCTGTATCTGATCTGTTGCTCCACATGTTGTTGTTGGCTCACTTCCCATAGATCTTCGTTTCTCACCATATCTTGCCAGCCTATACCCGTTGTCCACCATAGTAATTTATTGACGTATGACTGGAGTTTCCTCTGTATTGCCTTTGTCATTCTCCAAGTTTTTGCTCAGCACAGGAGTACTGACTTGACATTGGAATTCAAAAAGGTTAACTTGGTATTAATATTTATTTCTCTGGATTTCCATACATAACTCGGTAATAGGAATGCTGTGCTTTACCTTTTCAATTCTAGCCCTTACTTACTTAACTTAACTTCATTATACTGGTTTAGAAGGCTCTACACGGTCTGTATACAACCAGTTTATTCCACTCCACGATACTGAAAATAACTGAGCATCCAATCTTTTATTTTGAAGGCATTAACTGACCCTGCCTTCACCACATCCTGTGGCAATGCATTCCAAGCAGACACCACTCTCTGACTAAAAAATATTTCCTAATATCTAATCTGGACCTTTCTTTAGTTAATTTATAGGTATGTCCTCTTGTTCTTGTAGGGGGTGAATTTTGAAAATCTTGTTATAGTCTAATTTACCTGTTCCTTTGATTATCTTATAAACCTCAAATTCTTCTTTCTAGACATTGTAGGCTGGTTTTTCTGAGTCTTTCCTCATAACTGTAATTCTAGAATCCCACTATCAGCTTTGTTGCTTTTTTTTTTGTATCCTTTCCAGCATGTTTATATCTCCTCTACGATAAGGACTCCACACCTGCATGCAAGTACTCCAATCTAAGTCTAACTAATGCTTTATACAGTTTGACCTATTTTTAAACAATATGAAACTGTGCCCTCTTGT
Source organism: Ariolimax columbianus (assembly GCA_036924085.1). Classification (NCBI taxonomy): domain Eukaryota; kingdom Metazoa; phylum Mollusca; class Gastropoda; order Stylommatophora; family Arionidae; genus Ariolimax; species Ariolimax columbianus. Next base: position 35,031,209 of record JAVGWX010000011.1, on the reverse strand, counting down.
TCTTGTAGCTGTTGTACTTTGAAAATCTTGGTAAAGTTTTACATGCACATATGTGCCTCTTGAAATATCAATGGTATTGCTCAAATATATGTTGTCCACCTGTTTCAGTGTCTCACCTCCAAGCTCTTTACTTAAGGGGTTGATTTTAAACAGCTTGGTTCTATTCAAGTTAATATTTAGTCCCAGTATCTGCCGAAGACCGATGTGTTGGACTGTTAGGTGCAAATATCGCAGTCAGGCTGTGAACTAGCAACACAACGCATTCCTTTCTCTGAATTACATCCTGCTACTTGCAAAGTTCAGGGCTTGGTAGCGGTAGATTGAGAGCAAACGCAGAAGAAAAAGAAGTCCCAGTTTGGCTAAATGCTCCCTGGCCTTATTTAGTTGTTTTTGCATTTGGTTTATCACTTAAAGGGTTATCATTTTCTCAATATGCACATTTTGTAATGTTATTAAATGTGTAAGTAGACATTGCAATTATTGTATCCCAGCATGTTGTTGTTTTGCATGCAGTGAAGATAAGTTCATTTGCCTGAAAACACATACCGTTGATATGATAAAGAGTTGTATGTTTGTGATGATAATATATTAGCACAATAAACAAACAAATACTAACCTATCTCTGTACTGGTTTGTATTCTTGCTCTTAGCTTACAACTTTTTAATCTATGTAATTGTTGTTAATGGCACTTTTGTTGTACTTGCATTAATGCACTTTGTTGTCATGTTGTCATTTTTTCTAAAGCTGTTTTTTAATGTGTGTTGTGTGAACTCTTTACAGTAGAAGTCTTTTCAACTCTTGGCTTTGCACATCACAAAAAGCTTGGAATTTCTACCGAATTTGAAAAAAGCTCTAGAAACACTCTACCAAAATATATAGAACAATATTAGAATGATAGAAAAGGAAAGGGACATAGGGGTTCAAATAGATCATACAGGTAAAGTGAGTGAGCATGTCCAGGTAGCAGTGAAAAAGACAAATACAATGTTAGGTATGATAAAAAGAAATATTAAACATAGTAACAAGGAAGTGATAGTCAAACTGTATAAAGCATTTGGCGTTAATGCTTGGAATGCATTGCCACAGGAAGTAGTGGAGGCAGGGACAATTAATGCATTTAAGAATAGATTGGATGTGCATAGCTTTTATAGCAAGGAAATGTAAATGAAACTGATATGGCTTGGCTTGGCTTGGTTCATTCTCAATCTCCCGCTACCAAACCCTGAAAGGGCTTAAGTAGCAGAATGTAGTCCAGAGAACGGTATGCGTTGTGTCGTAGTTTACAGCTTGACTGCGATATTTGCACCTTTCGATCCAACACATCCGACTTGGTCAGGGTGTTCACCTGATGCTTACTAACTTAGTATGATCAGTATGTCTTGTCTGACTAGATGTTAGTCTCCTCTATTCGGCCACCTGTTGAATAGCCCATTCATTACCATTGAAATGACATGATTCATCAAGATGACATGATTCATCAAGATGACATGATTCATCAAGATGACATGATTCATCAAGATGGCATTATTCATCAAGATGGCATGATAAATCAAGATGACATGATTCATCAAGATGGCATTATTCATCAAGATGGCATGATAATTCAAGATGACATGATTCATCAAGATGGCATGATTCATCAAGATGACATGATTCATCAAGATGGCATGATTCATCAAGATGACATGATTCATCAAGATGGCATGATTCATCAAGATGACATGATTCATCAAGATGGCATGATTCATCAAGATGGCATGATTCATCAAGATGACATGATTCATCAAGATGACATGATTCATCAAGATGGCATTATTCATCAAGATGGCATGATTCATCAAGATGGCATGATTCATCAAGATCACGTAATTCATTAAGGTGACATTGCTCATCAAGATGACATGGCTCATCAAAATGGCATGATTCATCAAGATGACATGATTCATCAAGATGGCATGATTCATCAAGATGGCATGATTCATTAAGATGACATGATTCATCAAGATGACATGATTCATCAAGATCACATAATTCATTAAGGTGACATTGCTCATCAAGATGACATGGCTCATCAAGATGCCATGATTCATCAAGATGAAATGGCTCATCAAGATGGCATGATTCATCAACATCACATGGCTCATCAAGATTACATGGCTCATCAAAATCACATCATTCATCAAGATCACATGGCTCATCAAGATATGTTAACAATTAAGGAATCTACAGCTTAATTTATATTCTCAACAGAGGGTGAAAAAGAAAGAAAATTAAGTGATACTGCAGCTTAGTTTTTAATTTAGTTAATTACAATTTTAAGAAGACGTAGATGGGTATTCAATGGCATATTCAGGATAAGTCCTTTGTTTGGGGAAAGGGAGCCATGCCCCCCTTTCTCCTCCCCCATCACAAAAAAAAAAAAAAAGTTTTTTTGTTTTATGAGAAAATTCACATTTTTTGTTTAGTTCCTATTAGCTAACCAACAATTAAATTCCTTTATACATCATTTCCCCCAATAAAATAGCTTTAAATATTGGACCATATGATGAAGATGATGATATTTGAGATATTTCACCTTTTCTCTTCAAGTGAAGTGTAGGGTCACAGTCTGGCTCTTTACAGGAAGCCTGTATCCAAACATTTGCTGTGGTGGCATCAATTGCAATGTTGTTGTTGAATGCCCACAATGAGTAGGTTTACTCTTTTTGTGCACCCTGAAAAGGATGTTAAGTGGCGGGTTGCAGTAGCTTTCCTCACATCCCGAGCGTGCTGATGAAGGTAGACCTGGGTCCTCCAGGCGGTTTTGCTATGCTTGGCTTCATCTGCGTGTCGCTCACTACTACAATGATTACTTCATCCTCACCTCGTTAACCAGGCTGCCATGAGAACAGCTCGTTCCCAGGGAGAGCTACAAGGAAGCCAATGTTAGGGTCTTGGCCAGTATATTTTGCCTGACCCTGACTAACATGTTTGACCAGACGTTAGTCTTCCTCCCCATCAATTGCAATAGTTTTACATGACAAAGTTTATCACCAACATCTCATACAGATCCAGTCACTAGCTACAAAACACCTGCACATTCTTTCATTTGGAATTTACGCGAAAGAGCAAAGAGCTTGGCAGACCTAGTTAGCAATAAGAACATGATGAGGTTGTTAGCCCTATGCAGGAAGGTTACAATAGTTCTATTCCTATCAACATCGGTACCACTCTGGTGCATATAGAGCTCTGAACTCAATTAGAAGGTGAATGTAAAAGTAATAACATCATTATATGTATCATGGTGTTGCTCCTGTCAGTTGTGTCTGCATCCACCTATGAGTGTATGTGCACGCTTATATTTTATACTTTTCTCATGCTTCAACACATTTGTTTAATGCCAAATTTTCCCGTTTGAGTTCTTTTCACCATGTTTTGTTATTTTCATCACTCAAATTGACCAGAAAATACATTGTGATTCATACTCAATTGAAAGTACCTGATTTTAAATTTTGTCCTATCTAAATACTTATTTAACTGAGTTTGAAGTTATTATACATTTCATTTGTAATAGTTTTGTTTTACTATACCTTATTTCTCAACTTTGCAGTTTGTTTTTACGAAGTAAAGGATCATTTTTAACAAAAATATTGGTTTGCTGCTTTGCTTAACTTGATTTTGTTGCACTTTTTCTACATTTTCCCTTTTTATTTCTTTTCCCCCCTTCCTTTCCCAATGATCGTCGTATTTGCAGTCTGCTCGTGCTCGCTTCTTGCAGCGCTCAAAATCACATGATGAACCTTCAGAGTCGCCTCCTCGACAGAGGGACAAGACTGCAGCATCAATGCGGACTGGCAGGATACACAGACAGGGTGGACGTATTGTACATTCTCGATCTCCTTCTGTGAGCCCTTCCATCAGTCCACGCCCAAGCTTCCGTCGCAAGAAATGCCCTAAAGATCGAGGGGAAAATGAGGAAATTGCAAGGAAAGAAGATAACCACAGCAAAAGGATTTCAGCTCACAGCCCACTTGAAGCAGGGCCGATGTCCCCCATTGGCCGTCGGGGCTCAACAGATTTTGATAATGGCAGAGCTATTACAGAGAAATATTTGTGGCAAAGACTGACTTTGAGTGAAGAACAAAAACTGAAATCTGATGTATTGACCAAGAGAAGACAGAGCTCTGACTCGGCAAAACAGAAAGTATATGAATCATCCAGCAGACTGCATGGTGTACTGAGTCCCGTGTTTCAGGATGACGGAAGACAAGATTCCAAGTCCACTGCTGACAGCTCCATTTCGTTTTCCTCCCTTGACACAGTGGTCTCCCCTTTTGCAGAAGGCTTCAGCCCCCCAACTAAAGAGGAGAATAGACCTGGTTCTGACTGGATTAAACAGAAATCTCCTCCTGGTCCTCTGCTCATTACATCTTCCAGCATTGGCCTCAGTGGTTCTGTACCAGAGACACCAACTCGTAGGACAGCCGTCAGGATTCCTCATGGACATATGAGGAAAACTGGTCTGGTCTCACCAGGAAATGACGATGAAAAGAAACCTTTAACATCTCTGTCCTTCGATCAGAGGGAAACCGCCCCTCGATTGCCTTTGTCTGCTCTGGATCAAATCAAAGCCTATAACTCTCCAGTACAGTCACCCATCATTGCTGAAACATCTGGTGCCAAGCTGAGCCACACCTACCTCTCAGCTGCAGACAAGGTGACACTAAAATCTCAGCAGGATGCCAGTAATCATGCTCTCAAGGGAAACAAAAATGTAGATTTGGATGGAGCTAAGGTCGATCCATTTATTTTTCAGTCAAGCCAAAAGCCCCAGTACCCATCCACAACACCAGCTCTTCTATCACCAACTCGACTTGTACAGTCACATGTACCTAAAATCCCCTTGGCAAAAACACCTAGTCAGAATGAACAAGTGGTCTTGTCACCTCAGCCTTCATCTCCTACCCTGCTGTCCCCAATGGGTTCTCCTGGACATAAACCCTCTGATAGTGGTTCTTCATCTCATACATCCCCAAGTCACATCACATCCTTCAGCTCTTCCCCAAATGATTCTCCTGTGAGAAAACCTTCATTCAGCTCATCTCATACTTCTCCCACACGTAAAGTATCGTACTCCTCATCCTCCACAGCAGACTCTCCTACCCACAAACTTTTCTTCAGCTACCGAAACTCCCCGAGCCACAGAACTGGCTACATCTCACCACAAGATACACTCGGACGAAATACATCTTTTAGCTCATCTTCCCATGGCTCTCCCGTAAGAAAGCCATCATTTAGTTCATCAAGTGATTCTAGGAATAAGCCAACATACAGTTCTACCACTAGTTCTCAGAGTTCGATCCTCTCTTCTCCAACTCATGTGCCCATCAAGAACTATGGGGCACTGTCTCCTGATCACAGCCCCACAAGACCACCTCTACAACCACGAACTCAACTCTCATCACCTGACCAAAGTAAAATACAACCAGCCAACTTTCCCAGTAAAGGTAGGGGCACTAGTTCATACAGCTTGGTTGATAAGAACAGAGGTTCATCTGGAACATCCCCAGTAGCATCGCCAGCACAAGGTGCATTTAATGTCACCAAGTATGGTCGACCACCTTCACCCAAGATGGAGAGCTCAACAAGTCAGCTTGATCGCCCTGGCAACTCTGCAAACCCTCTTTACTCCCCCAATTCCTCCAAGATCCCTCATCCTGCTGACAAGCCACCCCATGGCTCTCAAGGACAACCAAAAGCTCTTGATATGTTCACCCATAAACCTATTATTATCACTAAGAGCCCTCGTCCGCCAGTCGCCCCTCCAAAACCCACAAGTTTAAATTTGAGAGAAGATAATCTGGCTACCACATCATCCAGCAGTAGAACATCCACAACCATATCCTCAAAGCTGCCACCTCACCCACCGAAAAGAGAGCCAATGAAATCAAAGAGCCCATTAACAAACCCAGAATCTGGAGTACATAATCTGGTGATCAGATTTGAGAAGAAACCAAGCACTGGAAGTGGTGGTGGTACTGGCACTCCTAGCAGTGCTTCAAAAAGTGGAGGACCTCAGAGCTATGCTCAGTCACCAGCTATGACTGGCGATACAGGACCAGTCCATGCCAAAAGCTTCACCTCTCCTATATGCACCCAATTATCTTCAAAGTTTGTTACAGAAGCTCTGACCTCTCCAGCAGGCTGCTACAATTATCCTTCACCTCCCCAACACATGTACACCCCATCTGTCCCTCTCCAAGGCCTAGGATATAGTCCCTCCTCACCCTCAAGCCAGGCCACTCTCTCTCCATTCTCCCTGTCGGGTGCCAGCAGTCCCGGCTCAACTCATAGTGAAACCATGTTCTCAAGCTCCAGTGACACACGAGGGCTAGGAGACTCCAGCAGTCACAGTTACCACTCTCAAAGATCAGATGACAGCCCGTCACACCATCCACTTAGCTCCATCCCAAGCAATGTATATGTGGCAAGATGCGACTCCTCTGATTCATTGAGCGCCAATGAGAGCTCATCTTTGCTGAGAGACGAGGAAAAGAGCGAGTCTCTGAATTCATTATACTACGCAGATGAAGACGTGCCAGATGCTGTATAATGTGCTTGAGGTGTAAAAGTTATTTTAAAAACATGTTATTTGCAATGGTTACACCCCATAATTATAGAGATATAGCAGTGTTGATAGTAGATTCTACTGTAGATATGTTTTGGAAATGATGTTTCTATTTGTTCTTGAATGCCTACAATGAGTAAGATTACTTTTTTGTGGGCCCTGAAAAGGGCATCAAGGGGCGGGCTGCAGTTTCTTTCCTCGCATCCCGATGAAGGTGGGCTGGGGCCCTCCAAGCATTTGTGCTATGCTTGACTTTATCTGCAAATTGCTCACTACTACGGGGATCATGTTGATCCACCCGCATTGTTAGCCAGGCTGCCACCAAAACAGCCCGTTTCCAGGGAGAACTGCCTGGAAGTGAGGCGAGGGTCTTGGTCAAGAGTGAATTTGACCTGATTAACATGTCAGTATGTTTATGCTGGATCAGACCTTAGTCTCCTCTCCCCTTTTATTTTTGCAACCTTGATTTTAAAAGTATTTGATGGATGTGTCATTGTCTTTATTTTGGTTTCAATGGTAGCATGGAGCTACCACTGCAGTTAATTTCCAAAGCTTCCATATGCAGACCCTTACATAAAATGCATGCTGAAGTCGGATGCACTGGGCCGACAGGCGCAAAATAAACACCACAGTGCAACGCACACCACCTTGGGAAATAGAGAAATAAGAAGAACGCCATAAAAAAATATGCCATTGACAACCTTCTTCCAGCAAGTTTGGTCTGAAATTGATGTTTCTGCCTCTTTCCAGATAATTTTCAGAGTCTCTTCGCCAGGTGTTTCTTGGTATACCTCTCTTCCTCTACCCCGTGAATTCCATGTCAGGGCATGTCTGGCCACATTTGATGGTGCTTTCCTTGTGTGTCCTGTCCAACCCCATTTTCTATGTTTGATTTATTACTCCACTGGTTGCTATTAGCTCTTTTCCAACAGGTCTTCATTCCTGACAATATCTTTAACTTTAAGCGGGGGCTCGACTTCATTGCCTCTGGTTTTTTTCCCCATTTTAGCTTGGTCTCTCTCGACAGATGGGTACCTCATCTGTCGAGAGCATCGCACAAAGCATGAACTCCGTAGCTCCAGTGACAATATCTTGCCAACCTATACCCATTATCCTCAAAAGACAATTATTCATGTACGGCTGAAATGTCCTCTGTGTTGCCCTTGTCATTCTCCAAGTTTCTGCTCCAGACTGGAGTCACACAAGAAGAAAATTAAGTGGAACTATCAGAACTATCCTTTTGAAAACTGTGATGTTGATAAAAAAACAGTGTGTGTTCAAGAACAAAAATCACTTTTACTCAGATGTCTGATAGCATATTGGAAGCAGAAAATGAAGCAGTATAAAACAGATTTTAGCTTGGGGTAACAAAATTCACTTTTACCCAGATGTCTGATAGCGTATTGGAAGTAGAAAATGGGGCAGTATCGAACAGGGTTTAGCTTGGGGTAATATGGATGAACCCAACGAAAATGGCGCCCTTCACCCTGTTTGCAGACAGAATAATTCACTTTGATGTGACTATGATATATTCACAGAGGCCAAAGATGGACTCGCACGTCAGTAATTCACCCTCTGCTGCCTTTTCCCAGAGTATCTGGTCTCGGGTTAGTAGCCGGCAGGGACCTCAAGGCGGTTTGTATGTGTTGTTACAACACCTCTCTCAGGCCTAGTGAGCCGCACGGTGGAAATGACCTTCACCGCTAATTTATAAAACAGTTAAAATTTGCGGAAATCTTTTTTCACAGAATTAACATTAAGTACTGTTTTCTGCTACCCACTTTCACAGTGCTCTTCTAATAATTTAACTGACGACACAATAGGTAGATTGGTGCAGAAATTGGTAATATTTTGTCAATGTCACTTTGAATTGAAATGCATGTTTTATTTTAAAATGAACACATAATGCTGGTCCCTTTTCATCAAATTTGTTGTGGTCATTAATAACTGGTCCTCATTTCATGTGCAATACTCATTGACTTGTTGTATAAAATGACAGTAGTATACAGATTTATTTACTAACTTTTTAAATATCCATTACTTATCATTTTATCTGGAGTGCAAAGGAAGAGGACTAACGTGCCATGAAACAGAGAAAACACTATTAATGGCAGAAGTTCTAGGATGCTCATCAGAACATGTAACAAGTAAACATTCAAGAACTACATTTTTCTATACAAGCTCGTATTTATACTAAGGCTTTTTTTTGTCTTGGGACTACAGGAGTCAAAACTTGATAGATTAACTTTTTACAGTCCAAATTGTTCATTGCTGTTAAACTAAAGTAGCACCACTTACAGTCCGATTTATCTGAAGTCGCAACATATCAACCATTTCTTCTTATTTAGCTCAGTTTTAATTAGATACAAAAGCTGTATCTTTCAATTTAAAAAAAGGAATTTTAGTTTCAATGACTTTTTGTGTGTGTGTTAACCATGAAACACATAAAATTACTGTTCTTGTAGGGGACAGCATGGGCTAGTGGTTAAGTGACACGGCTCACATCTCAAAGGTGCTGGGTTCGATCCCCATCACAGCACCAGCCGTTTCCCCAGGGAAGTAAGCCCTTAGAAAATGCAGGAGGAAACAAACCCTTACATAAAATGCATGCCGAAGTCAGATGCACTAGGCCAACAGGCGCAAAATAAAAACTGCAGTGCAACGCACACCGGCTTAGGGAATAGAGAAAATAAGGCGAACGTACAAAAAAAAACTGTTCTTGTATTGGAAATTAAGACTACCATCTTGAAAATTAGGTTTGACTGTAAGGAATTAACAGGTCACACTACAGAGCTGAAATTTGGTACAAAGCATCTGTTAGTCAATAAATCAATAGTACGCTAAGGCCATGGCCCTTCACGTCGAGTGACCATGTCTGATGGTCGTGTCCTAGACGGCCTGCAGTTCTGTTGGGGAGGTGGCCATCTGTTTTAGCCAGGTATTGCTAGGAAGGCCTCGAAATCTACTAGTGCGACCTGTTACTGTAATTCTGGTGTTCACTCAGGCACATTTTGTGCTCTATGCCAGGTAGTCAAATGTCATCTAAACTCATCTCTGTCCTTTGCCGTTAAGTATCATGCCGGACTACGGTCCTGTCGAAGGCCATCTCTCCATCTCATTGGTGGACGTCTGGGGTGACGATAAGTGTAGGGCCACCATGACGTCACTTTACGTGTCCATCTATTGTCAGGCATGCTTACCACGTGGCCTGACACCTGTACTTTCTTAACAACACCATATCTGCAATGTGATTGAAGCAGGTTTCTTCTTCTTCTTCTTCGTACGCAGTCAGACAGTAACAATTATTTTTTCGGTCATCCTGAGGCTGTCGCCGCTGCCATAGAGCTTGTCTTGCAGTTCCACTGGTGATGGCCACATCTGCTCTCTCTGATCCTCATATGTCGGGCAGTTCTGCAGCAGATGTTCAGCGGTCATTTTACCAGTACCGCACGGGCATTCGTCGGTACCACCTATCTGATTGAAGCAGGTTTTACTCCCCATGGTGGTATGCGGTCTCATATTGAAAATGACAGTGTTCTACGCTTCATCACTCGTTAAGTAACTTGGAGCCATGCCATGTCACTTTTTTGTAAGTTCCACACCTCGCAATCATACACCATGGCGGGAATGATCAGGCTGTTGAAGGTGTGAGCTCTCACTTTGTTGTTTTTCATCTGTTGAAGTACTGTCTTGATGCGGTTGAAGCTGATCCACACCACAGCTAACCTTCGAGAGATCTCTTTATGCAAGTCATGGGAGTTAGTAATTTCTTGGCCCAATTAGATGTACGAATTAACGTTTTTGACGGAATCAGTTCCAAGCTGCATTTCCTTACAAGAACAGAAACTGTTCAGCATGCATTGTGTCTTCATTGTGCGACCTGTTAATGTATCAAATGTTGACAGATCCTCAAATGACCTGTCCAGGATCCATTATAGGAGTGAACCTTAAAAACAAAAAGCTTGTCTAAATTAATACTTGTTCTCCACTAGGATCATGTGGTCACTAGTGTAGCTGGTTTCCATGCAGAAAGTTGCCACCAGAGTATTTATATACTCTAGCAGTGGATAGTTCTGCAGATCTATACACAAACCTCTTTAGTCATTGTCTATGCCAACATAGTATGATGCGGTGAGCTTTGCCTTTCCTTCCCTCCCCTGGATTCACAGAATGATAGAGTTGTCATGATTTGTAATATTTTCCCTGGGAAAATGTGTGATTCACTCTTTGATTCATGTAACGTATATGGGGCTGTTATTTATTATTGTGTAGTGTGCAATATCTTGAAATGTGTATGTATACACGCGTATGAGTCTTGGACCAAGTCACAAGCAGGGCTGGCTATGTGGCTGTGGTACATTTACTTATATTGTTAAAGTTAACACAGAATCAACTATAACACTGTGTTCTTGGAATAATGTCAGTTGCCAGGTAGCTGAAGCCTTCGGCTATGCGTAGTAGGTATTTTAGTACTTCCTACGGATTACTAGGCCTGAGGGAAGGTATAAATAATCTGGGTAGATTTTTAACTTGAATTTTGTCCGTCTCGAACCCGCGACTACCAGCACCCGATACGGACATCTTACCTCAAGACCACTGAGCCCCCTAGGCTGAGTTCAGCACATTGATATGACCATAATAAATGATTAAATGTTGATATGACACTACTCAATTGTTTAGTATGTAATTCAGTTCAATTCATCCCGTGCCCTATTGAGATCACAGGGTTATCCCTGCTGACACCTCCATAATCCAGCACCATCCCTCTCTGTCTGCGGTTGCTTTTTGTGCCTCCTCGGGTCATAAGTTAGTATATTCATAGATGTTGTCTTCCAATTGTTTTCTTGGACGCCCCCACCTTCGCTTGTCTTGTACTGTGTCCTGTAGAAACCTTTGTACCCAGAGACATACCAAGTCATCTTTCACCCTATGATTGTTGTGAGGAGGGCATCATACAGTCCACTTGCACTCTCGATTCTTCATCATTTGTGGTACGGTCTTTGAAGGCGAAATTTAGGAGTCTTCTAAAACATGTCATCTCCGTGGCCTAGATTCTTCTCTGGAGGTCTACTGTAATATCCCATGTTTTACGGGCATAGAGGAATATCGAAAGAAATTATGTATGTAATTGGGTCATTGTTATTGTTTGCCCACAAATAAGTACATTTACTCATCTGTGTACCCTGAAAAGGACGTTAACTGATGGGCTTCAGTAGCTTTCTTCACATCCCACGTGTGCTGATGGACCGGGGTCCTCCCAGCTGTTGCACTATACTTGGCTTCATCTGCTTGTCGATCATTATTATGGGGATAACGTTGATCCTCACATCGTTAACCAGACGGCTATAAAACAGCCTTTTTTATCAGGGAGAACTGCATGGAAGTGAGGTGATAACTTGGTGAGTGTGTTCATTAAAATTTATTATCACATGAGTGAATGAGAAATGTCTGCAGTCATTTAAAGTACTACTAATGTCAGTAAAGTAAAGTAAAGTACTAAAATTTGTTTAAATAGAATGTTTCAGGAATGTCAGCTTATGAAAAAATTGAATGAAAACTGAATTTTCTTCTTCTTTGGCATCCCTCCTGAAAAAAACGTTTGTGGCCGCTGTGTCATAGTTTGCATTGAGGCTGCGATATTTGTGCATTCAGTCCGACACATCCTATTTCAGCGCTCCATTTTTGGGATCGAGTTTGCCTTCACTCTTCGATTCCTATCTCTTAGTCAGGCTCCTTGGTTGCAGTCTGTTTCCAGGGCTACCACTTGGAGGCAGAATAGAGTCTTGGTCAGTTATGGTTCACTGACCCTGATGCAAGCAGTCAGCTATGAGTCTCTGGCTGCTGTCAGCTCATTTACTGCTGCATGTTCAACCCTAACACTGAATTTTATATTGTTGTTAACATACATTATTTATCTTAAATTTCATTTAGCATGCCATTATACCCATGAAATCTGTGAGTTTACTTATTTTCAGAATGTTGTAGTTGACCTATACCATGGCTTGCAGTGTGAGCAAGAAGTATTTTGATTGTGTTTTTATAGATGTGTGAATATTCTATCAGTCAAAACATCAAATAGGGAGACTATTGTTATATAGATTCTAGTTATTGCAGTTCTTTCAGACCGTACACTGTTGTTATGGACCCATCTTTTGAGAATCTCTGAAAGGAGGCAGGATTGTAGACATAATGGGGATATTACATCTAAGATAAGAACATAATAAAGTCACTTCATGTCCACTATTGCAGCAATTGATAAGTTCTCAGATGATCAGGGAGGAGTGCTTGAGAACCAGCAGAGTCCGCAAGCTACTGCAACCATCAACAGATGCACCCTTTACCATCTGCTGGAAAACACTGAGCACTTATAGAACTGTCTGAAATGCAGTGATATTGGGTCTGCTTAATATTGCATGCAGTTAGGCTCACAACACGGAAAATAAAATTTCTCACATGGTGAAATAGTTGGTGCATTTATGTTTTTTATGTGCATTATGTTTTATTGGTACACATGTTTAGTCATTTCTATTGCCTCAGAAACGTGTGTAATCCAAGAGTTGTCTTTCAGAGATATCTGCACAATAGGTTCAGGTTAAAGAGGGCACAGGTACAAATTAATTAAGGAAAGGTCCAGATTAGCTATTAGGAAATATTTTTTTAGTCAGTGTGGTGAATGTATGGAACGCATTGCCACAAGAAATAGTGAGGTCAGGGTCAGTTGATGCATTAAAAAATAGATTGGATGCTGTTATTTTTAGATCAAGTTGACTAGAAGAAACTGGTTGTATACAGAATTTGCAGAGCCTTCTAAACCAGTAAAGTTAAATATGCAGAGCCACAAATGTATTATAGTTGAGTTGCATATATTTAACTGACTGGAAACAAAAACAGATATGATCAAATTTAAAAAGCAAAAACCCTGTGTGGTCAATGTTGTATTGTAGCAAATGACAGTACACAACTTGAAGTAATAGATAAGACAAATATATTTCAGTATGGTACTTTTCCTTCTGCACTAAGAACTATGTTAAACATTTGCTTGTGAATTCAAAAAGATCTCTCACAACAGTGCAAAATAATTTTGTTAGAACCATCTTGAGGTAATTATAAACCACTTTAAGATAGTCTCATATTAGATACCTGCTATTGGGATGAAGTGAAACATTTCATTGTACTACAGCTTTGCTTAGAGTTCAAAGGTCAGTTGTTCCTGTTGTTTCATGATAAAAACAGAGGTGCAACAGGAATACCTCTTGTCAGCTTTCCTCTTTTTATTGGCTGTTGGCTCAATCATGAAGACAATGACAATCATCAAAATTGGTCACTGTTCACACAACTGGAGGATTTGAACTTTACCGATGACTTGACCCTTCTGTCCCAGAGCCGAATTAACTACTTAAGAGTAAGATATTTAAAATAAAGGTTTTATATATGGTCCGAAGGTTAGGGCTACGAGTCTGCAGAGGCAAGACCAAGATAATGAGAATAAATGGGGACGAGAATATTCTGATTGGGCGTGGCTCTCCTCCGCGGTATAGATTAGTTCCTTTATCTGGGCAACAACGGGGACAAAATATTCTGATTGGGCGTGGCTCTCCTCCACGGTATAGATTAGTTCCTTTATCTGGGCAACAACGGGGACAAAATATTCTGATTGGGCGTGGCTCTCCTCCACAGTATAGATTAGTTCCTTTATCTGGGCAACAACGGGGACAAAATATTCTGATTGGGCGTGGCTCTCCTCCACGGTATAGATTAGTTCCTTTATCTGGGCAACAACGGGGACAAAATATTCTGATTGTACGTGGCTCTCCTCCGAGGTATAGATTAGTTCCTTTATCTGGGCAACAACGGGGACAAAATATTCTGATTGTACGTGGCTCTCCTCCGAGGTATAGATTAGTTCCTTTATCTGGGCAACAACGGGAACAAAATATTCTGATTGGGCGTGGCTCTCCTCCGAGGTATAGATTAGTTCCTTTATCTGGGCAACAACGGGAACAAAATAATCTGATTGGGCGTGGCTCTCCTCCGCGGTATAGATTAGTTCCTTTATCTGGGCAACAACGGGAACAAAATATTCTGATTGGGCGTGGCTCTCCTCCGCGGTATAGATTAGTTCCTTTATCTGGGCAACAACGGGAACAAAATATTCTGATTGGGCGTGGCTCTCCTCCGAGGTATAGATTAGTTCCTTTATCTGGGCAACAACGGGGACAAAATATTCTGATTGTACGTGGCTCTCCTCCGAGGTATAGATTAGTTCCTTTATCTGGGCAACAACGGGGACAAAATATTCTGATTGGGCGTGGCTCTCCTCCACGGTATAGATTAGTTCCTTTATCTGGGCAACAACGGGGACAAAATATTCTGATTGTACGTGGCTCTCCTCCGAGGTATAGATTAGTTCCTTTATCTGGGCAACAACGGGGACAAAATATTCTGATTGTACGTGGCTCTCCTCCGAGGTATAGATTAGTTCCTTTATCTGGGCAACAACGGGAACAAAATATTCTGATTGGGCGTGGTTATCCTCCGAGGTATAGATTAGTTCCTTTATCTGGGCAACAACGGGGACAAAATATTCTGATTGGGCGTGGCTCTCCTCCGCGGTATAGATTAGTTCCTTTATCTGGGCAACAATGGGAACAAAATATTCTGATTGTACGTGGCTCTCCTCCGAGGTATAAATTAGTTCCTTTATCTGGGCAACAACGGGAACAAAATATTCTGATTGGGCGTGGTTATCCTCCGAGGTATAGATTAGTTCCTTTATCTGGGCAACAACGGGAACAAAATATTCTGATTGGGCGTGGCTCTCCTCCGCGGTCTAGATTAGTTCCTTTATCTGGGCAACAATGGGAACAAAATATTCTGATTGGGCGTGGCTCTCCTCCGAGGTATAGATTAGTTCCTTTATCTGGCCAACAACGGGGACAAAATATTCTGATTGTACGTGGCTCTCCTCCGAGGTATAGATTAGTTCCTATATCTGGGCAACAACGGGAACAAAATATTCTGATTGGGCGTGGTTATCCTCCGAGGTATAGATTAGTTCCTTTATCTGGGCAACAACGGGGACAAAATATTCTGATTGGGCGTGGCTCTCCTCCACGGTATAGATTAGTTCCTTTATCTGGGCAACAATGGGAACAAAATATTCTGATTGTACGTGGCTCTCCTCCGAGGTATAAATTAGTTCCTTTATCTGGGCAACAACGGGAACAAAATATTCTGATTGGGCGTGGTTATCCTCCGAGGTATAGATTAGTTCCTTTATCTGGGCAACAACGGGAACAAAATATTCTGATTGGGCGTGGCTCTCCTCCGCGGTCTAGATTAGTTCCTTTATCTGGGCAACAATGGGAACAAAATATTCTGATTGGGCGTGGCTCTCCTCCGAGGTATAGATTAGTTCCTTTATCTGGCCAACAACGGGGACAAAATATTCTGATTGTACGTGGCTCTCCTCCGAGGTATAGATTAGTTCCTATATCTGGGCAACAACGGGAACAAAATATTCTGATTGGGCGTGGCTCTCCTCCGAGGTATAGATTAGTTCCTTTATCTGGGCAACAACGGGGACAAAATTGGAGGCACAAGAACATCTACTTATACCGCAGAAGGCACCAACAGCCTTTATTATGTTGGGTAAACTCTTAAGATCCTGGGAAATGAGGCCCACGACGAAGATTAGAATTTTCAACTTAAATGTTGTGGACAACAAAGGAGTTAACAACCAGAGTACAGGTGTATGTGCACGGATGCTTACGCAGAATATTGGGATTGAAGCGGTACAGTATGTAGGATAAAAAATATTGACCTGTGTTAAACCAACTGTCCGTCACGCAAGAGGTGAAGAAATGACAATGGGGATGGATAGGTTACACCTTGAGGAGAGATACTGATAGCATTACTCAGCAGTGTCTGCACTGGAACCTGATGGGAAAGAGAAGTAGACCTCCACACACCTGGAAACGGGAAGGCAAGGCAAATAGAGCACTGATGCCACTTGACACCCTTTTCAGGTCGCACAAAAGAGTAAACTTCCTCATTGTGGACATTCGAAACAATAACAGCTACTAAGGTGTTCATCCTGAAAAGAAGCTATGTCATAGTTTACAGCAAGGCTGCAACATTTGTGCCTCTTGGCCCGACACATCCAGTTTCAGCTGACATTTTTAGTACTGGGTTTACCTTCCCACTGTAATTCCTAGTATCTTAGCCAGACTACATTAGTGTAGCCTGTTTACAGGTTTGTTGCTTGGAGGCGGAATAGGGTCTTAGTCGGCTCTGGTCTGCTGATCCTGATGCACACAGTCAACTATGAGTTGCTGTCAGTTCATTCACTGTGGTGCATCTTTGGCCCCAATTCATTGATTGAAGTCTTAGCTTGTGTGAGGTGTGTTGCCATTTCTTTCTTGGTGGCTACATTGCCTTCCTTAACAGTTAAATATTGTACGCTTTTGCATCTTGGTAGACAGAGTGATTCAACCAGGTTATGAACTCAGTGAGGAGTGGCTAACCGAACAGTTTGGATGTCACTCCGACAGTCTAGCCAAAGAGGGAGTGAAACTGATACCTGAACAATACCTGGTCAACTATGAAGAAATAAAAGCCATAATAAAAGTGGCAGGAAGAACACTCCAAATACCACGCAGGTGAAAGATACTACCAACTGTCCAGAAAAGACAAGGTCTCCGAATTGGTCACAACAGAATTAGACACTACTTGTGCGCCAAATTCAAGATAGGCACCATCTGCCTATTGTTACTGAGGCCTGGTAACATGACAGCAGCAGATGTGCTTCAAGACTGTCCCCAGCACATAGATCTGAGGAGAAGGATGTGGTTAGCGCTGACTCCCTTCAAGGAGAAACTGTACAACTGTATTGAGACCCTGAAAAAGACAGCAGAATGTATTGAAGATTCCAGATATCCAGTCTAAATGAGTAATAATCGCAAAGGAAGAAATGTCAGCCTTTGACCACTACGAAATGTGTTTAAATTGTTGGTAAGTCATCTGTTTTTTTAAATATCATAGATAAAAATAACCTAATCTGTACAGCATGTGATGACTACAGGGACAAATGGCCTTTATTCCTCAACCTTAGAAATCCACCCATTGAACCTCAGCAATAGAAATAAGCTCTGTAGCGATAGTTTTGTGTTATTTCACAGTAACAAGCAAGCAATCTATCTGCTCTGCCACTATTAAATATGGTTACGGTAATCCTATAAAAGTCAATGCCATCAGGGATAAAGATCTAGGATTTTCTGAGGTGATGTCATGAAATATTAAAACTGGTGTGCTAAACAGATAACATTTTGAGATGCTTACTGCTAAACTGTTTTACATTATGGTGTGACTTATACAGCTTAGAGTTGTATCATTTCAGATAACCACTGACGTTTTGGGATAAAACAGACAGCTATACTGGTTATTTCAGATAACCACAGACGTTTTGTGATATACAGAGAGTTGTACTGGTTATTTCAGATCACCACAGATGTTTTGTGATATACAGAGAGTTGTACTGGTTATTTTAAATAACCACAGATGTTTTGTGATATACAAAGAGTTGTACTGGTTATTTCAGATAACCACAGATGTTTTTGTGATATACAGAGAGTTGTACTGGTTATTTCAGATAACCACAGACCATTTATGATATACAGGACTGTAGTTTTTGGAGCCAGGTTCCATTATTGCGATTGATTCGCTCCAAATGTTGTTGCTAATACCACCCGCACTTAAGTTCAGGTACTCATGACAATTTTTTTTTTTTTGGTGGTGGGTTACAGTGGCTCTCCTCACATCCTGGGGCATATTTGAGAAGGTGGGCTGGGGGATTCTCCTGGCTTTAGTGCAATGTGAGACTCTTCTGAAAGCTAATCACTATGGGGGTCCCGGTGCTGATCCCCATCTCATTAGCCAGACTGCTATAAAACAGTCTGTTTCCAGGGAGTACACCTTGGAAGTGAGGTGGGGGTCTTTTTCATTTTCTCTCCCCACACACCAAGTGAAGCACAGGCACAACTTGCCCCCTACAGCAAGCATGTATTCAAGAACTTGAGGTGGCGGTTTCATAACAATGATTTTATATGATAAGGTTGCTAGCCCCATGCACTACCCTCTATGGTGGTTGGTTTGAATTGACAGAACAGAGATCTATAACGTTTCAGATAAGTATTAGTGTTTAGAATTAATTTGTGTAATAATAACATAGTTGTGATTGTAGTTTACTGTAGCATACGTATTTTCAAATATAGTGGCCTTGTTATAACAGATAGTTAGTGACTTGACAGAATTAAATAGCGTGGAACAGTGAGCGGTAGTAACACTCAACTCAAGTAATATTTGTTTTTTTGGCGTTGCTTTAAGAAGTATACATTTTATTAGGTATTAATATAACTTATTGGCTAACGGTAATAAATAGCAAAATTAGTATGGCCACTAAGACAAGACGAAATGCTGCGAAGAAAGGCCAAGTCAGATTGTGTGATTTGTGTGGTGAAAATGTTAGTATTACTACAACGTTGGAAGATGAAGGAACCGTTTTATGTAGGATATGTAGAGTTGAAGAGAGGCAGGCACAAATGGAGTGCAATATAAGTGAAAATGAGAAGAGATTGGAGATAGAAAAGAGGCAGATGGAAATAGAAGGGAAACAAGTGAAAATGGAGGAAATTTTAAAGAAGCTGCAGTCAAGGTGTAGTCAAGGAAGTAAGGGAGATTTGAGTGAGGAAACAGTTCACAGGGCAGAGATCTTTGGAGAGAAGTATGCACATTTAGGTGAGGGGTCAGTATTGGTAGTAGGAGATTCAATGGTGAGAGAGGTTGGCAGACATTTGTCTAAACAACACAACATGTTTGAAAGAATTGATATTGGGGGAGCAAAAATAGAGGATATAGAGGGGAGAATAAAGAGGATAGATGACAAAGGAAACAGTCATGTGGTAGTATTGGTAGGAACAAATAATGTAAAGAGAGATGGTACAAAAATAATTATGGATAAATATAAAAGTCTTATGGGAACAATTAAGGAAAAAAAGTTTAGAAAGGTCACAATGATGGGCATTTTAGATAGAGCAGATGGGTCAGACTATCTAGATAGCAAAATAATAGGTATCAACCTTAGGTTACAGGTGATGTGTGCGGACATGGGAATGGAATTTATTGATGTTAAAGTAGACAAAAGTAAAATGTTAGATAGGGGAGGTTTACATCTAAATGAGATAGGACAGCATGTTGTAGCAAAGTATATGTTTAATCATTGTGTTAGAAATTTAAACTAGTAAGGC
This sequence comes from Ariolimax columbianus, assembly GCA_036924085.1. Taxonomy (NCBI): domain Eukaryota; kingdom Metazoa; phylum Mollusca; class Gastropoda; order Stylommatophora; family Arionidae; genus Ariolimax; species Ariolimax columbianus. The sequence goes on along the minus strand of JAVGWX010000011.1, from coordinate 35,011,297 downwards.
CTATGAAGTATGAGACTAAAGATAGGCCTTCAATAGGGTGCTATAGAGGATGTAGTCAAAGGGGAGAGTTGGTGTCAGGGAAGTGTGAAATAAATAGTGGAAAAGCAAACACTAAAATAATAAAACAGAAGCAAAGAGAGGAAAACCAACAACATTACAAACTAAAATGTTTTTATGCAAATGTGAGAAGCATAGTAAATAAGAGAAGAATTGGAACTGTATGTAGAAAAAGAAAAATCAGATATAATAGGGTTAACATAATCATGGACATATAAGGAGATTGCAGATAGTGAACTTGAAATTGAGGGATATACAATGTTAAGGAAAGATAGGATAGTTGGAGACAAGACTAAGGGAGGTGGCGTTTTATTATACTGTATAAATTCTGTTAATATAACGATCAAAAATAATTTATCATGTGGTAACAAAAATGAAAGTGTATGGGGAGAAATAGAAAGTGGGGGTGAAAAAACAGTGATTGGAGTGTGCTATAGATGTCCATCAAGTCAAAAAGAGGAAGATGAGGAGCTGATTAGTAGCATAGCAAAGGCAAGTGAAGGGAAATTATTATTAATGGGAGATTTCAACTTTCCAGAAATAAAATGGGATATGGCAGAAGCACTTGTAGAGTCAAAACCTTTTGTTAAGTGCATAACTGACAATTTTTTAATTCAACATGTAGAAGCAACCACCAGAGGCAAAAACATACTTGACCTAGTTTTTACTACAGAGGAAAATATGATTGAAAACGTTACCATTGGGGAACTGTTTGGCTCAAGTGACCATCAAATCATCCGTTGGGATTTTATTGCAGGGAAAGAAGTAAACATAAACACGCGAACATACGACTACTCTAAGGCAGATGTTAAGAGGATGAAGGAGACAGCGAACCACATAATCTGGAAAGATATTGTCGTAGGAACAGATGTTGAACAGGAGTGGGAGAGTTTTAAAACAGTTCTAGAAACGCTAAAAGAGGAATGTGTTCCATGTAGGGAGGTGCACCCCAAGCGTAAAAAGTGGATAACTAGATTTGTAGTGAAATCTAGAAGAGCTAAAAATAAAGCATGGAAAAAATATATAGAGGCAGGTAAATCAAAAGAAACATATGTAAAATATTTGGACAAGCAGAACATATCTCAGAAAGCGAATAAAACAGCAAAAATAGACTTCGGAAAAAAACTTGCTCAGAGGATCAAGACTGACAGAAAAAACTTCTTCTCTTATGTTAGAAATAAACAAAGAACGAAAGACAAAGTAGGCCCTCTCACAGACAGTACAGGGAAAATAATAAGTGAGAATAGGGAGGCAGCTAATCTGCTCAATCAGTACTTTGGCACAGTCTACACAAAAGAGGACTGCTCAAAGATCCCAGAGCCTATAGATATTTTTCAAAGAGACATGGATACAGCAGGATTAAGATCAATCTGTATTACAGAGGAAATGGTTTTTAAAAAATTGGAGGGGTTGAAAGTGAATAAATGTCCAGGTCAAGATGGTATTCACCCACAATTGCTGTATGAAATTAAAGACCAACTAGCAAAACCATTGGCTATATTATGTTCTCAATCACTTTCAAAGGGGATTGTTCCACGGGATTGGAAAGATGCAGGAGTGATCCCCTTATTCAAAAAAGGCAAAAAATCAGATCCAGAAAATTATAGACCGGTGAGTTTAACGAGCATAATCTGTAAATTGTTAGAGTCAATAATCAAAGAAAACATTGTAATGCATTTAGACAAATTTAATCTAATTAGAAATAGTCAGCATGGGTTTACTAGAGGGAGATCATGCTTAACAAATCTATTAGAATTCATGGAGGAGGTTACTAAAATCATAGATAAAGGGGAGCCAGTGGACGTTATTTATCTAGACTTTGCAAAGGCCTTTGATAGAGTACCTCATCAGAGATTATTTTGAAAGTTAAAATCACATGGAATAGGTGGGGAAGTTGCCAAATGGATTGAAAATTGGTTATCGGGAAGAAGGCAGAGGGTGGGCATAAATAAGGAGTACTCTGAGTGGTGTGAAGTGAAAAGTGGTGTGTAACAGGGCTCGGTTTTGGGACCAATTTTGTTCTTGATATATATAAATGATTTGGACATTGAAATATGATCCATGATTGCAAAATTTGCTGATGACACAAAACTATGCAGTCGTGTCTCATCTAAAGCAGAAGTGGATATATTGAGGTCGGATTTAGATAAAATTCGAGAATGGTCTGTAAGCTGGCAAATGGAGTTTAATGTAGATAAATGTACAGTCATCCACATGGGCAGATCCAATATGGAACACAATTACAGAATGGGAGAAAACAATATTAGAAAGATAGATGAGGAAAGGGACCTAGGGGTTATAATAGATCATACAGGTAAGGTGAGTGAGCAAGTTAAGGTAGCAGTGAAAAAGGCAAATGCAATGTTAGGTATGATAAAAAGAAATATTAAACATAGGAGCAAGGAAGTGATCGTCAAACTGTATAAAGCTTTAGTTAGACCTAGATTGGAGTAATGTGTACAGGTGTGGAGTCCTTATCATAGAGGGGATATAAACATGCTGGAAAGAATACGAAAAAGAGCGACAAAGATGATAGTGGGATTCCAGAATTACAGTTATGAGGAACGACTCAGAAAAACCGGCCTACAGTGTCCTGAAGAGAGAAAAAATCGTGGTGACTTAATACAGGTTTATAAGATGATCAGAGGAATGGATAAATTAGACTATAACAAGTTTTTTAAAATACAGCCACCTACAATAACACGAGGGCATAGCTACAAGCTGACTAAAGAGAGGTCCAGATTAGATATTAGGAAATATTTTTTTAGTCAGAGAGTGGTGTCTGCTTGGAATGCATTGCCAGGGGAGGTAGTGGAGGCAGGGACAGTTAATGCATTTAAGAATAAACTGGATGCGCATAGCTTTTAGAGCAAGGTGATGTAAATGTAACTGGTTGTATACAGTCTCTGCAGGGTCTTCTAAACCAGTATAAAGACGTTAAGTTAAATTAAGTTAGTAATCTGTTATGACATGCTTGGAAGCTTACAATGGGCCTAAGCTTTTCAACTTTTTTGAGTTAATTTTGAAGTTAAAAAATGTCTTATTTTTGTTTTATGTAGTGGAGAGCACATTTAAAACATGATAAATAGACTGATCATTTTGTCAAGTAGTTTGTATAAGATTTTGATATGTTCAGCATGGCTAGTTGAGTTATGATGGCTAGGATGTCACTGTGCAATAAAATCTTGTTATATAGTCAATGTACAGAGTTCTTAAATGGTGACTAAGCTTGAAAGAATGCAGATTGACCATATAAATAGTGATGAAAGAATGCAGATTTGAAGTAGCGAGGATATAACGCAGATGGATCTTGTCAGTTTTTAAAGAGTGACTGATACCAGCAGACAGAAAATCACAGTGGAAATCAATAAAGATGCAATAAGGCAAATCAAATCATTGGACAATTATCATCAATGCTAAAGTGACAATAACTACCAAAAGAGCTTTATACAACACGATTTTCATCCAGACATTGTCCTATCAATGTCAAAACTGGACACTAGCAACTGACAAAAAGAACAAACGTAGCAGATGAAATGAGATATCTACGAAGGTTATTGGGTGTAACAAGAAGATACAAGCTCAGAAACGATGACATCAGGAGACTGGTGGGAACAACGCCAGTATTAGACTACATCAGAAGACATCAACTCAAATGGTTCGGCCAAGTAACAAGACTGCACACATGCATCTGCCTTTGTAGCTCCTGTGTCGGCTCTGATTTTTTCCCCAACTTCATCAAGTTTCTATTAACGGCTGTGTTGAATGGGAGAAGCAGTCATACAATGAAAAAACCAACGACATGCTCAGTCACAGATAGGCAAACAGCTACGTGATATGAACCTTGTACAATGGTTTTGTAAGCCAAACTCACATCCCCTTGGCCACACACTCCTATATTTTAGTGAAAAGGAAAACATAGCCTTACATCAGCTGCTACCAGTACTTACTTTCCGTGTCCAAGCACTACGTTATACAGTATGCTTTCAGTATTCAGCGCCATGGATTGCCTTGTCATTTGCCTTCAGCATGTTGCGCCTATTGCATGTTTCCTGGAGGTTAGGGGAGGTCATCAGGTGGTCTGGGTTCTGTATTGCGCCAAAGTCACATGTGTCATCATCTGTGTATTCCCATCGTTTCATATTCCTCTTGCACTGTGTTACACCAGTTCGGAGTCTGTTCAGCGACTTCCATGGTGTGTATGGTAGATGATGATGTCCGAGAGGCAGGTTCCCCCCGAAGTTCTCTGGGGCCTGCATCAATTTGTGCCATCTCTCGATACAGCGGCTGTCAAGGCTGTATTGCTTTTAGGAAACTATGTCTGTATTTGAGTCTTGTGCTCTGTACCTGATGTCCAAACATGGGGTTTCTTGGATCGTGCTCCTGTTTGTCTCATTCAATTTCTGATGTGACACTTCTTTGAATCTCGGGTGGTGCTACCAGTTACTATCATTGAAGTCTCAACTTTAGTGATGTGAGTAACTAGTTACCTTCACTAACTTTTACAGTCGGATAACCATTTACATCTGGGTGCATAACTTGGAGATTTAACCTGCTAAATTTGTCATGATACACAAGACCTCTTGGATTATCAGATAAATTCCATTTCTTTAGTCATTACTGGGGAACTGAGTGGTCTCGAGGTAAGAAGTCAGCCTCGGGTGCTGGAGGCCACGGGTTCAAATCACGGCATTGGCCAGGATTTTTTTCCCATGGACTTTCTGGTATTTCCAGATCTTTGGGTAGTAGAGATTGGACACCTGTGTGCAACGGTGCACACGTTAAATATCCCTCAGTAGTTGGAAATCGAAAAGAGAAGGCTTAACGACCACTGCCCGGACAAAATTTAAAAATTGTGTTAAAAATCTATCATATCTATTACGGGATCCTCGCTGGTGCTACAGACTTTGTGCACTATTCTGAGTTTCTCTAAAAATACGAAGAAGAACAGAGCACTTATGTGTTAAACCATGTGCAAAGAAGTTGATTCTTCGACTAAACTAAACTATTCATTACTACCTGAATCATTTAGATTTAGTCATTTCAATTGTTCCTAAACTTTTTCGGTTCATGGTACCCTTAGTGTAATAGGATTTTTGCAATACTTAAACCTGCCTCACAGTTACAGTGGACAGTTTGTGCGACTACATTGGTTAACTTAAACAAAATTAATAAAATATGTATTTCAAATTCACAGTTTATGTAAAAGGTATTAAATGAGTACATATTTTTAACAATCAATATCATTAAATACATATATCATAATTAGTTGAAGGAGCGTGTGGCCGAATGGTTTCAAGGCCTGCCTGCCAACAAGGAGGGCAGCAGTTCGAATCCCCGGTATGGCATATGTTGTTTTTCTGTTGGGGGTGAAATAAACAATCATAGCCAGCACACGATGTGGTGACAGCAGTGGTGAAGCGGCCTGTAGTCCTCAGCCTTCAAAACCCCTCGACTACCCCAACAATGGGAAAAATGTAGCATGACAGTTTTTTATGACAGTTGAAGGAGTGAGATACAAACAAGATTCTGATTACGGACAGGCTCTAAGGACAGCGTTTGAGAAGACATGCCACACCATGTGATGTCGCAAACAGTCCTGACTTTTCTTGATTACGGACAGGCTCTAAGGACAGCGTTTGAGAAGACATGCCACACCATGTGATGTCGCAAACAGTCCTGACTTTTCTTGATTACGGATAGGCTCTAAGGACAGCGTTTGAGAAGACATGCCACACCATGTGATGTCGCAAACAGTCCTGACTTTTCTTGATTACGGATAGGCTCTAAGGACAGCGTTTGAGAAGACATGCCACACCATGTGATGTCGCAAACAGTCCTGACTTTTCTTGCACATGCTGTGGAAGACACCTCTGCTCGGATTGGTCTTACGAGTCACATTTATTATTATCGTGGACTGTAGTTACATCCCTTTTTTTCAAAGCACAATAACTATCGTCTGACAAGAAGGAAAGAACCAATGAATGGAATGTGCATTACTGCACATCTTCTCAAATCTTGGAATCAAGCTGGACACAGCAACCCTTATTTCCTGTTCCATGTTTATTTTTGCACGATACTTGCTTTTTATCAGTCATTTTTTTTCTCACTTATCCTTCTATGCCTTTCAGCGTCAGGTTATGAAGAGATCTCTAGAACGAGCCCGTCTGTGCGCCTCATACACAGTAGCATTTACCGCCCCATATTTCTGTAAGCCACCCTTTTCATGGTCGCTTTGAATCAATTGTATCTAAATAGCATTGCTTGTTGGCGGGTGCTGTGTGGTGGTAGCCTTGTTACATGGCCAAACTCTAATACTGGTGTTGTTTCCACTAGTCTCCTGATATCGTTTCTGATCATGGCTCCTTAATTTCTGATCCTTGTTACATGGCCAAACTCTAATACTGGTGTTGTTTCCACTAGTCTCCTGATATCGTTTCTGATCATGGCTCCTTGATTTCTGATCCTTGTTACGCCCACTATTTTTCGCAGACAATTATTTTTGCATTTCCCCTATTTCTATATTCCCAAAGGCAATGTGCGTTGCACTATGTTTTTACTTTGCGCCAGTTGGCCCACCACATCCGACTTTGGCATGCATTTTATGTAAGGGCCTGCTTACTCCTGCATTTTCTAAGGGTTTGCTTCCTCTGAGTAACAGCTTGTGCTGTGATCAGAAGTGAACACATCTTCGGATTGTGAGCTATGTCACTTAACCACTAGCACACGTGATCCCCTTTCACTGGTATTTTTCATTTGATGGTAATGTCCAGTTTTGACATTGATAGCATAGTGTCGGGACGAAAATCATGTTGTCACTCTTTATGTCACAGTGGCCGACGAAAATCCGACCTCACGCAAATGTAGTCACAAATGGAATTAAGATTCGCTGAACTTTGCTACTTCTATCTATCTTCAGTCCTCTTATGTTCGTGGGGAGGTGCGACCTCCTTTGTTTCACATTTTTTGGCAAGTTAAAATCCACTGGTGACTTGCCAGGTCAATCCCAGCATCTGTTAGCCCCTGGAATATACGATCGCCTATTTTTGAGACTGGTGGAGGTGGAAGCGTAAATTAGAGCAAGGTAGACCCGCAGCCTGTTACGCGCCATCTAAGCCTCTCGGTTAACCACATAACAAAGATCTGTTGTTATGGCCACAGTCCCCTCTTTTTGCGACATGTTCTCTGTGGGGTGAGAATCCCTAGAATAATTTGAGTAGATTTTTAACTTGAATTTTGCTTGAGCAGTAGCCGTTAGTCCTACTCTTTTCGATTTCCAACTACTAAGTTATCTTTAACGTGCACGCCACTGCACACATGTGTCTGATCTCATTACTCAGAGATCAGGGGAAATATTTACCGGATGATCCACGCAAAAAAATCCTGGTGTCTCTATCGGGATTTGAACCCACTACCTCCAGCACCCGAGGCAAACACCTTCCCTCAAGACATCTCCCCTTTGCCACTATCAGCAGATATTCATCTTTTACTGATATCCATTCACATTGATGTACTGAGTGACATTCATGTCAAAAATGACTGCCTTCTTTATTGCAGTGACTAGGTCAAGCCAGAGTTTAATAGAAACTTCTAAAATTCTGACATCAAACATCATCTAGTATTACTATTAAAACGCAAAAGTTAGTGGTTTGTACAGTGTCCATTAGATGTCTTTCCTATCATCACATCCAATTCTAAAGCCACGATGGCTAAGTGTCATTTCAGTGACAATATTGGAATATTCTGATGCGCTTATGTAAACCAGCAACAGCGCCCGCGGCACAGTTTGGGAACAACTTAGTTATTCTCATGTGCGTTGCTTCTTGAATACGACAAAGATGTTTTAGTCATAACTTAGGATGTAGTTTTGGTATTTATGCCCATGTAAAACACTCACGTACATATAAATGTCATTATTTACATATGTTTCACGAAAGGCAGTTGGAAAAGTAACACATCCAAAACAGAAACTGTAGATCACTTGAAAACATGAACATTATGGTAACGGGACCCTGATTAAACAAGTGCAGAAATTCAAATACTTTGGCAGTGTTTTCACACAGAATAGAGGTCGAGACAGAAAAATGTAGATCTGCAATTGCATATCAGCTATCGTCATTATTGAAACACTAATATGCCCACAAAAAGACTACTGATCAACAATACATTCATACCAATGCTCTGTTACCAGTGCCAAATATGGACTTTAAAAAATCTATAGAGAAACAGATCACAATATGTGAAATGAGATGCATCCGAAAAACCATCAACGTAACTAGAAGAGGCATAATATGGAATGAAGAGGTCCAAAACATCGTAGAAGCAAGACCATGTACCAAATATATCGATGGGCATAGAATCAAGTGGTTTGGCTACCTAATGAGAATGCAACCTGACCAACTAGCTCTGTACACCTATAATGCATGGTTATCAGGTTTACCCAATTGTGGCTGAACATGATGGATATGAAATATTACAGATTTTATGATGACTAGCTTGACGATAGTCTGGCCCTGGACAGAAAACCATGGCTCCCCACAAGTGGATAAGACAAGACTAGCCATGCAGCCACTCTAAGTTTGATTTTATTTCAGTGGTACCATTTTTCATGCTGATAACTTATTTTTCCTAGAAAATCCATAGGGAAAGCACGTCAGACACTCTTGTATTACCTTTATCATAATAATATTTGGTGAGGTGTTTGTATAGAGCTTTCCTTCAAACCCTACAGCACTTCCACACTCTCTGAGATGTGTAAACCCAAGCATTGGGAAGTCTTCTACTCAAGAGCAGTTTACATGTTTACACACAAATCACTGTAAAACAAGATTCTGTAGTTTCAAATTATTTATGATTACAGCCTGACAATCAATATAAACTAGTATTCTGAAATCATCAGGTATTTTTTATCAAATCATACACAGGTATAAATGTACTATACTGGAACCACCTCATTCTTTGAATCTCATTTTCCAGAAGAAGCACACTTAGAACATAACGTCTTTCAATCACCCCCTCTCTCTCTCTCTATATATATATACACTAAGTAATAGTATACAGTGGTACAAAGGCAAATGCAATGTTAGGTATCATAAAATGAAATATTAACCACAGGAGCATGGAAGTGATAAACTGTATAAAGCTTTAGTTAGACCTGGATTGGAGTAATGTGTTCAAGTGTGGAGTACTTCTTGTAGAGGGGATATAAACATGCTGGAAAGGATACAAAGTAGAGCAACAAAGCTGATAGTTGGATTCCAGAATTACAGTTATGAGGAAAGACTAAGAAAAACCGGCCTAGTGTCCAGAAAAAAGAATAATTCGAGGCGACAATACAGGTTTCTTTGATAATCATCGGAAAGGATAAATTAGACTATAACAAGTTTTTCAAAATACAAGAACATGAAGGTACAGCAAGGAAATATAAAAGAAACTGGTTGTATGCAGTCTTCTAAGCTAGTATAAAAACGTTCAGTTAAAGATCATGTGCATCTTTCAATAATTGTCAATCAATCAAAACCCTTCTACCTGATGTAGAGCATTGGAACTCAAGAATCACCACGAGTTTCGAACAGTCTCCCTCAAGTCTGTTATCTTGAACTGGTGCTGGGGCTTGCATGTCTCAATGATCCCAGGAGCTAAGCCAGCAGATGTGGAAGCTTCCAGAAGGGTAACCCAAGCTGGATAGATCATGGAGGAGGAAATAGACTAAACATGGACAACTCACCTAGAGTATGTTAGGTTGGGGCTGACCACCCAAATCTATAAAAACAAAAGTAGTTATGAAACAATTGACAACAGAGCAAAAACAGACGACCTTGGGAAGGGAAGGGCCTTCGAAAAAGAGAAGAATCCTGTAGTAGAGTGAAAGCCGCAAGGAAGCTCCACGACTGACTGCCCTTCTGAATACCATGGATATAATCAGGAAAGATGAGACGACAACTGGGGAAAGGATCATTTATTATAGAAACGAGGGACCTCATGCCCAACACACAGAGGGAGTGAGACACAGAGGGCACTCACAAAGTGGGACGCTATTACCAATAGAATCATGAGCGCAAGCTTCAGAAGTAGGAACGAATAAATCAAGATCAACATCATTCAGTGCTATGCCCCAACTATCGAGACTGAAGATGATAAGAAGCAAAAGCTTTACGAGCTGAAAAAAAATATCTCTTAATATTGATGGGAGACTTCAATGCTAAAGTGGGAGCAGACAACCTGGATTGACCAGGTCTGCAGAATGAATGAAGATCAGCTACCATGGTAGATATGGTAACTTTTGGACACAAAGAAGCTAAAGGTTGGCCTTCTTTCCCTCCCCTTATTATAAACAATTCAACATGTAAACATTTGACTTCCTCCATTTGTGCACAATTTATAATGAAAGAGTTGTTTTTTGCTATTTTATTTTGTAGAGTTTCTTCTTTCAATTCCCAGGAAAATGAGTTGTTCCATTTTCTATTCCTTGTATCATATTTGAGACATTGTTTCTAGAACTTTCTTACAAACCCAGATATCCTATTTCACTCTCAGCTGGCTTTTGGACTGTGAATGACACTATCCCATGCAATCTCTAATGTGTGAACCAACTGGTTCACTGGCCACAAAAACATGTAATGACATTTCATTTTGTTACGGTTCAGTTACAAATACTTGTACTAGCATTCATTGAACCAATAACAGAAACTTTGAACACTTTTGCCAGCACTGTAAATAACTAAATAGTGCTGGATTCCCAAGATAGCATCTCGTGGACCACCATCGAGTCTTATCCTGTGGTCTGCAGCATGAGTGACATCACAATGGGGAGACAAGAAATAAAAGTTTCAGAAGATGGGCATTAATCTCATAAAACTCTTCATTTCCAAAAGAGAAAGCAATCAATCAAAACCGTTCCAACTCCCTATGGAGCAGAGGTCTTCAACAAATACGCACTGTCATCAAATGTTGACCTGTTCATATCTTTTAAAGTTTGTGTGGCTTAAAGGTTCTACAATGCGCAACCTTCCTTAGCCTCCTCTTGCAAGTTGCAGTGTTACTATTCTTGGCTCTCGTTTTTAGCAAACACTCAAATGAAAAGAGGAACAAAGACGTAAAACAGATGAAAAATGGCAATGTAGAATAATAAGTAAATTGCAGAATATGGTTTACATTGAATGAATGCTGTGGAGCAATTAGGAGCATTACAATGCAGAGATAGTGTATTCCATAATACAGACTGACACGCAGACAACCAACCATCTATGAAGCAGTTATACTAAATTACAGATGTTTTCTTTGCACAGGGTGAATTATAGCAGTTTGACATTTGTATATGGTCTGGATACGGCTCTGTTGATTCCATGTTTGATTTGTGCTACATCTGACGAAGTTTGGCGAGCCTCTGTGATAGTTCATCCTGAAAGGCAAACATAAATAAATATAATAGCAACATTGGTGAACTCTTAAATGAACTTAATTTTTGCTGACGATCAAGCAGTCATAACAACTTCAGAGCTACAGTTACAGCAACAAATTGATAAACTAAATACAGCATGAAAATCAATGTATAAAAAAACTGAGGTCTTGAAAATGTGTGGCAAGGCACGTGCAAGCAGAGATCCAACTTCTCAGAACACGCATTTTCCCAGCGGCTGCATACAGTCGTGAGATATGGACATTAAACAACTCAATTGCAAAAAGATCACAGCTTTTGAAATGAACTGTGTGGGAAATGGCGTGGGCTAGTGGTTGGATGCACTGGGCCGACAGGCGCAAAATAAAAACCGTAGTGCAATGCACACCGCCTTGGGGAATAGAGAAATAAGGTGAACACAAAAAAAAAGAAGAAGTGAACTGTTATAGAAGGATGTTGAAAATGTCATAGACAGACAAATAGTCAAATTTTGCAATCTCTGCATCATCATTATGTAACGTGTCCTCTCACAACAGCCGATTTGTAAGACTCTCGATCTCTAGCCAGAACTCCCGCCTCTGTCGCTATTATCTTCAGAACCTCCGTGATGTCTTCATGTTCATCTTCTCCTAAGTCTGATTCTGACCCGCTTTCCAGGCATCAAACCCTCCAGTAACGTTCTCTCCAGGCCATTATGATGTTTGATGTGGCCAAAATATTTGAGCTTTCTGGACAAGGTATTGTTTACTAACCAATTGTTTTGAACATCCAGTTCTTTTAGGATATCTGCATTTTTACTTTTCGCGGTATTTTGAGCCCCCCTCATAATATTTTAGTTCAAAAGATTCAATCCTTTTCTTAAGCGTTTGTGTGGTGGTCCACATTTCACATCCGAACGTTGCCGGGAAGATGCAAGTTCGCAGGATTTTTATGTTCATTATTTTAGTTCTGCCATAATTTTCTCATTTTATTCAACCTCTGCATTGCCATAGCCATTCTCCGTCTGACTTCCTTTAGGCAGTCTTCATTGTTGCTTATAATTGAGCTAAGGCAGTCAAAACATGTGACTTTCTCAATCTCCTGTTGTTCTAAAATAAATTTAGGTTTGGTCTTTGTCTTGTGCTCATTATCTTGATTTTACTTATATTCAGGTATAGATTTTGGTCTTCACTGTGTTGTTTTACAGACAGGATCATTCATTCCAGTCCCCTGTTATGGTTCCTGGAAGAAGGAAAAAAGGTCGACGCCAACGAAGGTGGCATCAGGACACTACAGACAATCTGAGAATGTCTTTGTATGATGCGAACCGACTCACCCTAAACCGAGATGCATACAGAGCTGCTGTGACGGAGACTAGGTTCTAGGAAGAATGTGTCACATGATGATCAGAATAATTAATAAACACATCATATATAGCCATGCTATGTTGAGTGTCAAAGATGGCTGCAGGCTGATGCCAAGATGGAATACTTCATATCAAATGACCAGAAATAATAGCAGACTTGTGGAAAAAAGAACACCCATCACAGCTGGAGATTAAGTAAAGAAGATGGAGACGGGTAAGTCTAAGGAATCATCTAAGAATATCATCTTCTTCTTCTTCGTACGCCAGCTAAAACACCCATATGAAACCGATGATCATCATCTCTTTGAGTGCTCAGCGATGTTAGGAAAATGCATCTTCCTCTGAGGCCAAATAAATGCTAGAACACTTTGTATGGCACTAGACAACAGCTGATAAATACGTGCAGATACCATTACATGGCATTGGGTCGCAGGGTAAAAGCCTGGATGTTGCTGGATACATAACAACAATAAACGTGGAAGAAGAAACTTTGAGTGTCCAAATAAAATATTGATGATGTGTGTTAGCATAGCAGTGTCAATATATCTCCTCTGCTCTTCTGAAGACTCAACAACTAGGAGAAATTAACCCTTTCAATTCCAGACCAATTTTCTAGATTTGTGTTTGTCTGTCCAGGCCAAATGTTGGAATTCTGTCCATTAGTTTTAACCAAATTAAATTGATTAATATTAAACAAATTTAGCTAGAATTATCATCTAACTTCGTAAGACACAAAATTAAACTATGTTTAGTATGAAGTGTTAAATAGCATTAAAGCGAAGTTGGAACTGGAGAGGAAATAAGTTTTTGGTACTTACCACATCAGATGTTTCGCAGATACATTTCTCAATTCCTATACACATACTTTTTGTATTATTATGTGTCAGTCAAAGTTTGAATCATGCGTGCATGAGTAATCTAGGCGCATGATCAAATAAAAAATAATTTCTCTGGCCTTGAATTTTTAAAAAACACTTCCATTAAATAATTTAGACAACAAATTGTTATATCTTCTGCCAGCTGGGTGTGAACAATGTCCGCGAGAATAATTTGAAATTGTATTCCAAAATTAACAGCTGCAAGGGGAAGATGATTTGAGTGGTCGTCAATGTCAAACTTCAAGGTCGGAGCCCATGTACCGGATGTTGTTGGTCTCATGACACATTGCAGAATTTAGCGAAATAACATTGCAGGCGCATTTGTAATAGTGTGAATACACAACATGTCTGTGCCAGGCAACCCAAAAAAATAGGGGTCAAAAATGAAAGCAGCCCAAATACTGCAACCCGCAACCGACCTAAATTTCCTGGGTTGGAGGCCCATTGTCAAATCCCATCTAAAGCTGAGAGAGAGTAGGCCAACTGTTGAAGCCATTATGTGTGAGGGTGTCCTCTCGTGCTCCTCTAACAAGCTGGTGGGTGGTTGTTGATACAGAGGACAGATTTGTGGAGAATCTGATAGGCTGGGACATCCTGAGCCAGGCGAACAACATTGCCAAATAGGCAGAGGTGCCAGAGATCCAATTTTTCCAGACAGGAGGGAGTTTTGTCTTTGTGGCGACCTTTGCATTTCGAACAAAGCCATTCCAGTAGATTCTGTTTCTTTTTTTTTCGTTCGCTTTATTTCTCCATTTTTCAAGGTTGCACTGCGGTTTTTATTTTGTGCCTGTCGGCCCAGTGCATCCGACTACAAGACTACAAAGAGGTCAAGGAAAGTATCTTGGCCAGTACATTTTGCCTGACCCTGGCTAACATGTCTGAATAGTATGTTGTGCTTGACCAGACATTTTTCTTTCTTCTCCGGGACACCCAGACGTTAGTCTTTCTTCCCTGGGACAACAGTAAAATCATCCTACCTGCTCTTGTGATGCATGTGTTGATGCAGTGGCTCCAATGGCAGATCCCTGAGCTGATGGCAAATCCAAATTCAACTCCAATCTGAAATGGGTACAAGTACCAATAGTTTTTATGTTGTCAATTGGAAAAGAGTAAATCAAAGGAAATGACTGCTGAATTAATTAAATTGATGCTGATTCAAACTACTTTCTTACTTAGCCGCTCCACTTCTACCGTGAGGTGTAGAAGTTTGCCAGAGAAAACACCATACTGTTCTATCCGGAGTCTTTCACCTGGCCTCTTTCCAATTTGGCCCTCTTGTCACTTAGGGACTGTCGTATGTTTTCTTCCCAATGTACTTTTGGACGTCCTAGGAATCTGATTCCTTGACTTTTTACATCGCATGACCGCCTAGGCATCCGAGGGCTAGAATAGATGATCCTGTCTGTAAAACGACACAACAAAGAGCAAAATCTACTCATAAACACCGACAAGACTAAGACAATAAGCACTGACATGGTGAAAATCAGACCTAAAGTTATAGAGACGCAAACAATTACTGAACATCATGCGTTTTGAATATCTCAACTATCTGGGGTAGTTGTCTCGCCGCAGCGACTCAATTTCAACCAGTGTTCGTAAAGCGATCTCAGTCCCGCCAGGCGGAGCGATAGCGCGGGCTTGCGGAAAACGCTCGCCTCCCTTTCCCCGTAGAGCGAATTGGGTGCGGTTTGTTGTAGCGGCTCCTCCACCGAGGTGCGCTCGTCTGGTCCGTATCAGGAAACGTGGTCCGTCTGTGGTGATTTATCTAAGGCTTATAGCAGAGCTCGACAGTACGTCTCGCTGGTGGTCCGACTCTCGCAAAGAGCTTGTGACCGGCAAATGGAAAGCAGGAATCGTTGCCTCGACGCCCTGCGTTCTCCTACGGAGAAGGGCAGGCCGGCAGGCCATATTGTCTCTAGTCCCAGTGAAATTCATCGCCGAGGTCGTTGGGATCCGTTCTGCACAGAGCGCTGCCATTCCTCCTCGAGCGAGCCCGGTCGGTCGGTCGTCTGGTGCGTGTGGGAGGCCCCTGTCAGGCGGTCCTAGGTCGACGGAGTGAGGGACGGGTGGAACAACCGTCCGTCCGTCCCGTCAGTCGGTCCCTGCGGCCGTCGTCCCAGTGAGGCTTTTTACACACCCTTCCTCCGCCGACCGGTGTGTGCTGTACGTACGTCTCCGACAGATATCTGGTTGATCCTGCCAGTAGTCATATGCTTGTCTCAAAGATTAAGCCATGCATGTCTAAGTTCACACTGTCTCACGGTGAAACCGCGATTGGCTCATTAAATCAGTCGAGGTTCCTTAGATGACACGATCCTACTTGGATAACTGTGGCAATTCTAGAGCTAATACATGCTTACCAAGCTCCGACCCTCGCGGAAAGAGCGCTTTTATTAGTTCAAAACCAATCGTCGTTTCCCCTCGCGGGGTTGCGGCGTCCCCACTGGTGACTCTGGATAACTTTGTGCTGATCGCATGGCCTCATGTGCCGGCGACGCATCTTTCAAATGTCTGCCCTATCAAATGTCGATGGTACGTGACATGCCTACCATGTTTGTAACGGGTAACGGGGAATCAGGGTTCGATTCCGGAGAGGAAGCATGAGAAACGGCTACCACATCCAAGGAAGGCAGCAGGCGCGCAACTTACCCACTCCCGGCACGGGGAGGTAGTGACGAAAAATAACAATACGGGACTCTTTCGAGGCCCCGTAATTGGAATGAGTACACTTTAAACCCTTTAACGAGGATCTATTGGAGGGCAAGTCTGGTGCCAGCAGCCGCGGTAATTCCAGCTCCAATAGCGTATATTAAAGTTGTTGCAGTTAAAAGCTCGTAGTTGGATCTCAGGCGCAGGCGGGCGGTCCGGCTCGCGCCGGTTCACTGCCCGTTGTCTCCTGCCCTACCGTCTGCCGGCTCTCTCCCACGGGTGCTCTTCGCTGAGCGTCCTGGGTGGCCGGCGCGTTTACTTTGAAAAAATTAGAGTGTTCAAAGCAGGCCTCGGCTGCCTGAATAATGGTGCATGGAATAATGGAATAGGACCTCGGTTCTATTTTGTTGGTTTTCGGAACTGGAGGTAATGATTAACAGGGACAAACGGGGGCATTCGTATTGCGGCGTTAGAGGTGAAATTCTTGGATCGCCGCAAGACGAGCTACTGCGAAAGCATTTGTCAAGAATGTTTTCATTAATCAAGAACGAAAGTCAGAGGCGCGAAGACGATCAGATACCGTCGTAGTTCTGACCATAAACGATGCCGACTAGCAATCCGCAGGAGTTGCTTCGATGACTTTGCGGGCAGCTTCCGGGAAACCAAAGTGTTTGGGTTCCGGGGGAAGTATGGTTGCAAAGCTGAAACTTAAAGGAATTGACGGAAGGGCACCCCCAGGAGTGGAGCCTGCGGCTTAATTTGACTCAACACGGCCAACACTGAAATGATTGACATGCCGAGACCACTTTTCTGGTGTCTAATATGGAACTGGTGCTGGATTTAGACCCTCAGAAATCTGGGGTTATGCCCCCTGTGGCTCGGTTGGTTTGCATCGAGTGTTCTGACAAAGGAATTGACGGAAGAGCACTATCAGGAGTGGAGCCTGAGGCTTAAATTAACTTAACACGCCAATACTGTAGAATGACGGTCAAAAAAAGAGCACCTTCGTGGGGTCTAATAGTGAACATGTGCTGGAATTAGACCCTCGAAAATCTGGGGCCACCCTCTAAGTAACTTGACTGTCTCGCTAAAGGAATTGACGGAAGGGCACCACCAGGAGTGGAACCTGCGGCTTTATTTGACTGAACACGCCAATACTGTAGAACGACTGACAAATCGAGAGCACTACCGTTTGAGTCTAAAAATGAACGTACGCTGGTATTAGACTCACGGAAGACAAGTCAGCTCTCAAACACTCTAATGAAAGAACGCTACGGAAATCGTGTTTAACCCCGCAGAAACCGCAGATTTCAAATACCTGGTCATTGACAAACAAAAGCCCTCAATAAATTCGTCTGACCAAATAGTGAATGGGTGCTGGAAATAGACCATCTGAAGACAGGTCAGTTTTACCCTACTAATGACAGGGCGTTGCTACGGAAAACCAGCTCATATCGAGAGGAGCCGCAGACACTTTGGTTCACGTACCAGGCTGATAAGCCAATGGCGCGAGGCTACCATGTGGGGGAATACGGCCGAACCCTTGTAAGCCGCAATCCCGCCCAAAATCTCAGCACCACTGCAATGGGAGGCTCCTACATGCTCGGGACCTGGGGCGTGCGCCCCAGCCATATCCGGTAGAGCCGCAGCAAGAGGTCCTTGCCGTCCGCCGATCAACTGCTTGATACTCACCTTATACGACGATGGGGTGCGAAACCACCAACTAAAGACTTAGTACCTGGTCGGGGTGTCGAAAACAGTAGAGCAGCCACCTCACTGTGAACTGTCGAGACTCAACCAATGACCATGAGAGCTGTCCGCACACCAGGCGAACAACATCTCGAATGCCCGTGCGGTACTGGTAAAATGACCGCTGAACATCTGCTGCAGAACTGCCCGACATACGAGGATCAGAGAGAGCAGATGTGGCCATTACCAGTGGAACTGCAAGACAAGCTCTATGGCAGTGGCGACAGCCTCAGGATGACCGCCGCTTTTTTCGAAAAAATAATGGTTACTGTCTGACTGCGTACGCAGAAGAAGAAGAATATCTCAACTAAACTGTAAGCAACAACGAAGATTGCCAAACAAGAATAAGGAGAAGAATGACCATGGTTGCTACAGAGGACATGTCAACTGAAAAATGTCTGACAGAACACTAACAAAATTACCAAAATAAAAATCCTGAGAACTTGCACGGTCAACCATAGATGGAAACATGGTCAACCATTGATGGAAACATGGTCAACCATGGATGGAAACACGGTCAAGGATAAGATGGACAAAGGACATTACAGAGGTTTTGGGGGTTGACAGTAACGGAGACAGGCAAGCTGGCCAGTGATCAAGTGGCTTACAAATCAGCTGTAATAAGAGCAACGTTTTGCAAAGGACATGCTTCATGATGATAATAGAATTGAAAGTATTGATTACAATTTTAAACAAAAAATGAAATGGAACCAAATATTAGGGCTCGTTTGGGATTTCAACCCTGACGTGATTCGATCAGTTATTCAAATTACTGTGGATAAACAACAAACAAAGGACACACCGGAATTAACAGTATGATAAAAAATTTAGATAAAATTATTTACCCAGCCTCATCTGCAATCTCTTGCATGAGAGCATCAACTTGGTTCTGTGGTGTTGTAAGTGTTGATGAGTTCATCATTGTGTTCTCCATCACCTGGGACTGTACGTCTAGATTCTCAAACTGTTGTTCAAACCGGTCCATTAGTTGAGAAATCTACAGAGCAAGTTCAGAAATCAGACAAAAAGCCATTAGATCAGGAATGCAGCTGAAATACTGTCTTCTCCATCTGGTTCTAATGCTTTCAGATGTCAACTTTCAATATATCTAAAGAAAGTAGCAGTCAGTTTGTAATTATTTTGATCTTCAATTAGCTAGTCCAGAAATTATATTTCTACTTCGTTCGTTCTCAATCTCCCGCTACCAAACCCTGAAAAAGGCCTTGCAAGTAACAGGAAGTTGTCTGGACATTGGAATGTGGTGTGTCATAATTCACAGCTTGACTGCGATATTTGCACCTTTCATTGCGACACATCTGACTTCAGTAGGCATTTTTTAGTGCCAGGTTAGCCTTCCCTTTTCGATGACGTCTCCTTAGCCGGTCTGCTCTGTTGCAGCCTGTTATCTAGGATCACTGCATGGAGGTGTAGAAGGGACTTGGCAGCTCTGGTTCTCTGACCACTGCAGCTCATGCACTGCTAAGCATCTCCGCTTATCCAGGAATGATACTGGTGGTGTTCACATGTGCTTTCTCCATTCTACATCACAAATGTTAAGATGGGGGGGGTCATCTCTAAAGTACTGAATGAACAAAAGTGTAACAGGGCTATGTGTCATGGTGCAGTATGTAACAGGACCACCGTTCAGGAAAACATAGGGATTAGAGACAGCAGCTGATTCTCTGTAACTAAAAGTAGTTGGGACATTCAGCTGGCACGGGTCAGTTAGAGTTCGCCTCATGTCCTCCAGCTAGCAAAATCAGCTTGTCGTGAAAAATGATGAACTAAAAAATGGTGTGTATGTGGTGAAATGGGGCATTAATCTGGCCATTTTGGATGTAGTATATGGAGTTCAGAGTACGGGTGGAGGAGTTAGGCAACAATTAACCGTACGTCATCCTGTCACATTTAGAGTGACAAGTAGTCATAGGAGTCAACAGGATTCAAAAAGGGGAGTAGCTAAGTAAGATTGACAGCAGACCAGTCAACCAGGAAGGAAGAGTAGATCTACTAACTACCGCCATCTTGATTTAGGTGGAGCTAAAATGAGTCTATAAAATTGAGACAGACAAATAGAGACATTCATTCGTGAAACAAGAGTTTTTACAAGGACGTTATTTCACTATATGTCAAGAAGATTGTACTACTGCTCACTGGTGCAGATGGTGGACTCCCTGTTAAGAAAATGTATCTTGTTTGTTATCCTTAATCTCCTTCTGCGTTCATCCTGAAGAGGACATTGTGATGCTGTGCCATATTTTGCAGCAAAGCTGCTATATCTGCATCTTTTGTCCTGACACATCTGGTTTCAACTAGATTTTTGGAGATTTAGCTTCCCACTGCAATCCCTATCCTCAAATCCAGAGTTCAATAGTGCAGCAGCTTCCACTTGAATTGGGGCTGGTCTCTCGCTGGCGCGATTGACTCTCATCCAGTATTCGTACAGCGATCTCAGTCCCGCCAGGCGGAGTGAGAGCGCGGGCCTGCCTAACACGCTCACCCGCCTTTCCCCGGCACTGTAGCGGGACCAATTTTGTGGAGTCGTACCGCTGGAAACGGTGCGTTACTGTGGTCCGTATCGAGAAGCTATGTCAGTCCGTTATGGTTATGAGAAGGCGTATAGCCTATCTCGACAGTTTGTCTCGCTGGTGGTCATTCTCTCGCAAAGAGCTTTTGACCTACAAATAGAAAGCAGGAATCGTGCCTAAAGGCCCTGTCCTCGCCCGACCAACCCGTCGGAGAAGGGCAGGCCGGCAGGCAAAAATCGTCTCCAGTTCCAGTGAAAATAATTGCCGGGGTCGTTGGGATCCGTTCTGCACAGAGCGCTGCCATCCCTCCCCGAGCGAGACCGGTCGGTTGGTGTGTGTACGAGCCCCTGTCAGGCGGTCCTAGGTTGACGGAGTGAGGGACGGAACAACCGTCCGTCCGTCAGTCGGTCCCTGAGGCCGTCCTAGTGAGGCTTTTTACACATCCATCCTTCCTTCCATCGCCGACCGGTGTGTGTGGTTCGTACGTCTCCGACAGATATCTGGTTGATCCTGCCATGAGTGGAGCCTGCAGCTTAATTTGACTCAACACGCCAACACTGTAAAAAGACTGACAGACTGAGAGCATTTTCGTTGGGTCTAATAGGGAACGTGTGCTGGAATTAGACCCATGGAAGACAGGTCAGTCCTACCCTCTTAATGAAAGAGAGTTGCTACAGTAATCCTGTTTAACCCTAGCGGAACCGCAGGTTTCAGACACATGGCAATTGACTGTCTAAAAAGCCCTCTATTGATTCGTTGGGTCTAATAGTGAACGGGTGCTGGTATTAGACCCGCGGAAGACAGGTCAGTTTTACCCTACTAATGACAGGGCGTTGCTACGGTAATCCTGCTCAACTTGAGAGGGACCGCAAGTCGCAGACACTTGGTTCACGTGCTTGGCTGATGAGCCATAGGTGCGAGGCTACAATCTGAGGAATTACGGCCGAACGCCTCTAAGCCGGAATCCCGCCCAAAATCTCAGCACCACTGTGATGGGAGGCTACAATATGGTTGGGACCTGGGGCCCGACCCGGTTGAGCCGCAGAAAGAGGTATATGCCGCACGCTGATCAAAGCGGGCGGGAAGCTGCCCGATAGTCACTCCATACGGCGATGAGGTGTGAAACCACTAGTAGAAGACTTAGTTCTCGGTCGGGGTGTCGCAAGCAGTAGAGCAGCCACCTCACTGCGAACTGTTGAGACGCAACCCTTGATCATGAGATATGTCCGCACACCAGGTGAACAACATCTCCGCGCCATTACCAGGCTTGTCCCCTGGTTAAATGCATTCCTGCCTCGCTCTCTACATCTGTCTGCTATCAGTCATCCCAATGGACGCAGAAGAGATGCAGGCCAGCAGACATTGCACCTCTGCCCTATTGTGACAATCTCCCAGGTGGCGGGAAATGCTAGGCGTACCATCACTGCAGAAAAGCCGAGAAAATAAAGGGAGCAAAGAGATATCCCTCACATGCACATGCTACGTTTCTGGCAGGACGTGACGATCCTGGGATACAGACACACTGGACTGCCTCTCTTCCGGTATAGTACAAACCAGTACATAGTCCATATCATATATCATCACCGCACCCTATAGACACGAGTGGTGAAGACTCGATAGTCCTGTAAGACAACTTCCATAAGAGAGACAACTCTGATCACAAACAACTGCTGCCTTGCAGATAGGCTGGGGACAGCCAAAGGCTAAGGAGAGCATCCCTACAGAAACGCCTGTTGAAATCGGATGCACTGGGCCACAGGCTTAACAAGTAACACAGTGCAACGTATATCGCTGTATAATGACTGTACAACCTAATAGAAAAAAGCATGGCGCTCATCCTGTGGAGTACCGCCAGGCAGCAAGAGTGTCGGGCCTCACGCCTCGAAGGGGCCCAACCATTGCTGCTGGTGGTCACCCACCCATGTGCTGTGGAGTCGAGGCACATGGTGATGGGGCAAAAACTATTGACCAAAAACACAAGACCCTCAGAATACTACAGTGGAACGCGGAGGGAGTCATTAACAAAAAGCTCTCCCTAACACATCACTTGCATGAAGGTAAGATTGACGTGGCATGTATCCAGGAAACGCACCTCAAAAACAACCATAAATTCTCAATCAGAGGATACCAGGCCTTCCGTCTGGATAGAGAAGGTCACAAAGGAGGGGTTCTGATACTGACCCGTAACTGCATACCGAGTAGCACGGTCACACCGGACAAGCAGAAATTGTAGGAGTTGACATAATGGCTCAAGAGACGAAGATCCGCATCTTCAACCTGTACGGACCACCAAACAAAGACCTGTCACTCTCGAGTATGGAAGTCAAAGACTCCAACTGCATAGTAGCTGGAGACTTCAACAGCCACTCGGAGAGATGGGGATACTCAGACACAGACAGCAGAGGTGATGAAGTGGAAGATTGGGAGACACAAATCTCTGCCTTATCAATAGGCCGGAGGATAGTCCTAGCTTCTATTCTAGAACATGGCATACCACCTCTACTCCAGACTTGGCCTTTTCCACTGTGGATATTCACCACAAAATAGACCGCCAGGTGCTAAACCAATTGGCAGGTAGCGACCACAGGCCAATTAGGCTAGAAGTTGATATGGAAGTAGGGAAATAAAATCACAGGAAATAAAACCGCTCCCACGTTAGAATTACAAACGAGCCGACTGGGACAGATTTGCAATCCTGACAGAAGGGCTGTGTGAAACCATCAACACACGGAATACCAATATGAAGCCCATGGTGGAAAGCCTAAGCAAAGCAATAATGCAAGCTGCCACTGAAACCATCCCAAGAGGGGCAAGGAAAAACTACAAGCCTTATTGGAATGATGAATTGCAGAAAGCGGAAGACGAAGTCTCAAATGCTAGGAACATGGCAGAGAGAGAACAATCTATGGAGGCAAATATCGCCCTCAAAGCCACCACAGTGAAATACAAATACACTCTAAACCAAATAACAAGAGAAAGTTGGAAAAACAAAACAGAAAGCCTCAATTTAGATAAAGATGGGAATTAACTATGGAAGTTAGTCAGAGCCATGAATGACGAAACTCCATCAAACAAACAAATTACCATCAAGCAGGGTGACAACATGCTCACTGGAAAAAAAGCAGCAAACGCCTTTGTTGAACATTATGCCAGAGCTAACCACATCGATGTCCCTGCAGATAGGCATACAGACATTAGGGAAGAACAAAATGGGCACGACAACATCAATATGGTACCAGAAGAGCACATGATGTAAAAACTAACAATGAATGAAATGGAAGAGGCCATGAGAACTTTAAAGAAAAAGAAATCAACCGGAAAAGATGGAGTAACAAACGAGATGCTGATGGGGATGGGCCAAACAGCAAAGAGGAAGTTATTATCAGTACTGAACCAAAGCTGGAAAAGGGGTATTGTACCTCAGGCATGGAAAGATGCAGTACTTGTACCATTACCAAAGAAAGGAAAAGATAAAACAGATCCAAATGGATACAGGCCTATCAGTCTACTGAGCTGTGTAGGCAAACTGATGGAACGTATGATAAACACCAGACTGATGTGGCATCTGGAACAAAAACACATACTAATTCCACAGCAAGCAGTCTTTAGACAGCACAGATCCACTGAGGATCATATCACCCTCATAGCCCAGGAAATAGAGGATGCCTACCAGGAGCAAAAACACACAGTAGCGGTCTGGGTGGATCTAGAAAAGGCATTTGACAAAGTCTGGAAAGAAGGACTTAAAGTCAAGCTACGAAGAAGTGAAGTTTGTGGGAAAATGTACAAATGGATCAGCCACTACCTCAAAAACAGAACGGCCAGAGTCCAAGTACAAGGGCAGATGAGCAAAAAGGTGACACTTCAGCAGGGAGTACCCCAAGGGGAAGTACTGTAACTCACACTCTTCCTGGTGTATATAAACAACATCACAGAGAATGTACCAAAAAGAATCCACAGCTCAATGTTTGCAGACGATCTGGCTATGTGGACCTCTGAAAAGAATCTCACCATAGCAAGTAATCGGTTGCAGCAGGCCCTAATATCGCTTGAAGAGTGGGTGAACTCATGGCTGGTCAAAATAAATGAGGAAAAAACAACATGTACGATATTCTCGCTTTCAAACAAACCCCAAAACACCAAAATAAGTCTTAACGGCAAATACCTGTGGCCAATCAACAACCCAAGCTACCTGGGAGTCACATTTGACCGGCGTATGACATGGAAAAGTCAGATCGAGAGAAACCGAAAGAGAGCCAGAGAAAGAATGGCAATCATGAGGAAACTTGCTGGCACAAACTGGGGAGCAGACGAAAGTATACTAAAGAAACTGTACACTGGAAGAGTGAGACCAGTTCTCGACTATGGCATTGCGGCATGGACAACAGCACCAAAGGCGAACTCCGATAAAATTAGCAAACTTCAAAACCAAGCCATGAGAGTTATAACAGGAGGCATGAAGTCAACGTCAATTGTAGAACTTGAAAAGATTACAAAACTGCAATCCATGACCCACAGAAGAGACTACAGAGCCCAGCAGCAAGCAGAGAAACTCAGAAGACTGACTGACCATCCAATGCATCAGAGACTAAAAAATTTTGGAAATGAGAAACTAAAGCGGAGAAACTTTGCAGAAATAGCCAAAGCAAAGATGAACGAAGACCCTATGAACGCACTAACAACACCAAAGCCCATCCCTACTGTACGAAAACCTACCTAGAGGTAGCATATATTTCCAGAGGTGGAAGAAAATATACCAGGTATTGGAAACAAAAACAGCCAGACTGAAAAAGAAAGAAGAGATACAACCCTGAGCTACATAATGGAAAACTACCCAAGCATGGACTGGACCCATGCATACACCGACGGTTCTTTAACAAATACAACACAGAACGGAGGGGCAGGGATATTCCTGAGCCTACCAAATGGCAGAAAAATAACACTGTCAGTGGCTACTGGAAAATACACAAGCAATTTCAGAGCGGAGGCAGAGGCACTGAGGGCTGCAGTAGAAGAAATGCTGACAGGTAAAAGGAATGAAAGCCATATAGTCCTGCTCACAGATACACTGGCCGTAGTCACAGCACTAAAAAGCCAGAAAAGTACTGAACTTAATGATTTAAGAGCAGTACTCTGTCAACTATGCCAGCAGTCCGCACCAAAAAGAGTAGTGGTACAGTGGGTTCCATCCCACTGTAACATCCAGAGCAACGAGGAGGCAGACAGACTGGCAAAAGAAGGTGCAAAACTACCACAACCAGATACTAGTGTGACATACGAAGAGTCAAAAAGGCTTATTAGAGCTAGATACATGACCAAATGGGAAACAGAACATACTGGCTACACAAAAAACGATGCCTATTACCAGTTGAACAGAAGAGAGCAGGTCGTGGTCTTCAGACTTCGCACTGGCCACAATAGACTGAGGTACCACCTATTCAACAAAATGAAGATAGGTGGCACTGACGAATGCTCGTGTGGTATCGGGAAAATGACCGCTGAACATTTGCTGCAAAACTGCCCGACCTATGAGGATCAGAGAAAGCAGATGTGACCATCACCAGTGGCAACACTAGACAAGCTCTATGGCAGTGTCGACAGCCTCAGGATGACCGCTGCTTTTTTCGAAAAAATAAAGGTTGACGTCTGACAGCGTAAGAAGAAGAAGAATGTGGAATACGGTTTTGGTCAGCTCTGGTTTGCTGACCCTGATGCAAGCTATAAATCGCTATCTGCTCATGAACTAGGCTTGATTGTAAAAGGCTAAGACATTAAGACACAAATATAATGAACTAGGCCTGACAGTAAAGGGTTTAGACATGATTATAATGAACTAGGTCTGACAGTAAAGTGTTAAGACACAAATATAATGAACTAGGCCTGACAGTAAAAGGTTAAGACATTAAGACACAAATATAATGAACTAGGCCTGACAG
The DNA here is from genome assembly GCA_036924085.1 of Ariolimax columbianus. Lineage (NCBI taxonomy): Eukaryota > Metazoa > Mollusca > Gastropoda > Stylommatophora > Arionidae > Ariolimax > Ariolimax columbianus. Next base: position 34,984,757 of record JAVGWX010000011.1, on the reverse strand, counting down.
TAAAGGGTTAACTAGAAATTAGCTACAATAACATATTTGGCATGTTCAAGAAAATACCTTTTCCAGATTCATAGATTTCATGGCAGACTCCATAGACTTTACAACTCCTGCCATAGAATTTGTGACCTGGCGTGTTGTGACCGCTGTTTGAACACGGGAAGCAACCGCATCAATTCGGGCACTCATTCTTCTGTAGTTCAAGGCTTGATTTTTCTGTCTGATTGAATTTTCTGCATGGATTTTAGCCCCTTCCACATTTCCTTTTTGAATTGCCTGAAGTAGTTTTTGATGAAAAGAAACATTATTGAAATATAGAGAACAAAACAAATCAATTCACGCAAAATTATTAATTTTTTCTTTAATTAGGAACATTGGGCTTTGACAGTAGTTAGCCTCCTTGTAGGAAGTCTGTACCAAACCTGTCACACACTATTTTACTTGCAGTCCCATGCACAATCTTTCTTTCTGCTCTGTTCCTAAAAATCAATTTCACTGCCCTCTGGGCATACCGATAGGTGCTTAGTCTCTCTCAGTAAATTAGTGTTTGCCAAGCAGGATATCTTCTTTTTCCTTGCCCTGAACCCCAGCTTGACCATTGCCTACAAGGTCTCCTGGATGTCTTGGACCATCTCTTGCCTATCTGACCCAGTGATGTACATGAGAATGCCATCGCAAATGTTAGTGCTGGCCCTGTGAGTTGAATGTTGGCCACCTTTATTATGTAGATGTTGAATAGCACCGGTGAGACTGGACAGCCTTGCGGCAGTCCAGGGCATATTCACATCGGCTCTGATGTCAAAGATCCCAAGTGTAGTGCAACTGTTCTCTCCATTTATCATTGGCGCCTCAGTCTCTACTATAGACCATGCGCATGGCACCCAGTGTTTTGTCCAACTCTGTCTCCTGTATTTCGACACTGTCTGCTATGGCTGTAAAGGCTGATCCACGAGTGACAGTCCCTACCACAGATTATACAACCATGCTGAGAAGGCTGGTTTGCCAGGGTGTTCCTTGATCTCTTCAGTCTTTCTCTTTTCTCTCAAGCCAGAAAGCCTCTACGAGTGTCAGCAGTCACTATGTCCCCTCCAACTAACTGAGAGACAGTCAGTCAGTCTCTCCATAAGAGCAGCGGCTATCCAGCAATGTTGTTTAAGGTGGTAAAAGCTGTTCTGGCTTCGTTCATTCTGCTGTTGCTGACTCCATCTACTCAATTCCATCACCTGGCCTGTGTTCCCCATGCATGTCTTTGATTGTAAACTATTAAATGAATTAGAAATGGAAAGAAAAAAAGAGAAGAATACAGAAAAACCTCAGGAAAAGGTCTGACATGTTTCTTAGTTACCTTTTTTAACTTGACTTTCTCCTCTTTCTCAGATTTTTCTGATCTTTTTGCTTGTCGCTCAAGATCTTTTGCAGCAAACTTTAAATTGAAAAGGTTTTCAAGCAGGAATTAAGGAAACTAATTTCACAACCAATTATGGATCAGCTGTTCTCTCATATTTTCACAAAATTGTATGTGGCCATAGCCACCCTTAACACAATTTTTTAAAATATATAACATAAGATAAAACTAAAGTTGTGCTCCAGTAATGACATAATAATGACCTCCACTTACCTTTCTCTTGATTGTATTATTAATTCAATAGACTTCTGTCTTCCTTATTGTGTAATGTACATTACAGAAAAAAACGAAAGTACCTGACAATCGTAAAATGACATTAATCATTGTTGTCCATAAATAGAACAGGCCCCAAAAGACAAACACAAAGTCGTGCAAGTTATAAACTAAATGTCACTATAAAGTATGATACTATTTCTTGTAGCTTCTGAAATTGTGCTCTATGTTTCATTTATCACATTATGAAAAGCTAAAAACAACTTATCAATCGGTAAGTCAAGAAGTGTAAACAATATTTTGAACTCTTGATTGATTCTGATAGTGTGATAGTTGTACTGTACACAATAACATATGTACAGATTCTAGAAATAAATATGATTATTTCAACACCTAAGCAAAGTGATAGAGGGATTTACCCGGATTACCTGTCCACAATTCTAAATTATCACTATCAGCTGTAAAGAAATATAATTAACAAATAAACTATTATTATTATAAATAATAAACACATTACTCAGTCATTACGCCACTACAGTTACAGTAGTTACTACTGAGTTATGAGTAGTACAGTTACAGTACACTAACTACTACTACTACTTTACTACAGACTACGCCATAGTTTTTAAATAAAACAAGACTAGACGGCTTTGAAACTGGGAAAGGATACTCTCCATGTTGGACATAGTTTGGTCACAGAATGAAATGGTCTAAGAAACGAACTGCTTCTAATGGTAATATAAGGTTGAACAACGTGACGAAGTCTTGTCTATTTCTGGCTGGTGATAGCTGTTCGGCTGATGGTGACACACACACAAACTGGCTTGATGACGTCATAGGCGGAAGTAAACACACAACATGGCCGGTCAAGCTCGGAGAGAGATCAGGGATTATTTGAGAACGGATCGAAGATGGAAGGCAACCCGGTATGCAAAACTGCTTGCTGAAGTCGGATGTGTCGGACCAAAAGGTGCAAATATCGCAGTCAAGCTGTAAAATACACCGCATTCCGTTCTCTTGACTACATGTGGATACTTGTAAAGCCTTTTCATGGCTTGCTAGCTGGAGTTTGAGAACGAACGACGAAGAAAAAAATATAAATGCCCCTTCATGTTAATGAAAATCCACGATTAGTAATCCGATACGATTCTGTGACTATTTGGAAGTACTTCTTTTACACATTGAAGTCAAAATTGGATTGGCTTGGCTACGTTCGTTCTCAATCTCCAGCTACCAAACCATGAAAGGGCGTAAGAAGCAGAATGTAGTCCAGAGAACGGAATAGGGGTTGTGTCGTAGTTTACAGCTTGGCTGCGATATTTGCACCTTTCGGTCCAACATATCCGACTTCAGCAAGCATTTTTTGAGTACCGGGTTAGCATTCCCTCTTCAATCCCTTCTCCTTGGCCAGTCTGCTCTGTTGCAGCCTGTTATCCAGGATCACCGCGTGGAGGTGTAGAAGGGTCTTGACAGCTCTGGTTCGCTGGCCCTGACGCTAGCAGTCAGCTATAGGTCGCTGACCGCTGCAGCTCATGCGCTGCTCAGCATCTTGATCCCAGCTATGGGTTTCTGACCATTGCAGCTCATGCGCTGCTCGGTGTCTTGATCCCAGTTATGGGTCGCTGACCACTGCAGCTCATGCGCTGCTCAACATCTTGATCCCAGCTTTGGGTCGCTGACCACTGCAGCTCATGCGCTGCTCAGCATCTTGATCCTGAAGTCGAGATTAATAATAACGTCATCATCGCGTGACATTTTCTTCCCAGAACGTAGTCCCCGCCATGACAGTTCTGTGCTCATCTCTGTTTAGGTCGATTCGGTCAGTCATACAAAGACATTTCCAGACTGTAATGTCCTGATGCCGTCTTCGTTAGGGTCGACCTCTTTTCCTCCTTCCAGGAACCTTGCCCTCCATTATCACTCTTTCTAGAACCTTATGTATCTTCACATGACCGAAATATGTCAGCTTTTTCCTTGCGATGCTGTCTAGAAGCCAATTCCCTGTAACATGCAGCCATTGCAAAATTTCTTTTTTGGTCTGTGGTATTGTCAGCATCGTTCTGTTAACACAAAGAAGCCGCGCGCTTTTTTGTTTGTTTGTTTGTTTGTTGGTTTAATGTGTTTGCCTCTCTGTATTCTACTGGCGGGATTCGCCCCTTTCCACAGCTTTTCATGTGATATCATAAAGTGTTAACCAGTGCTTGGGTGCATGTGTGTGGGTATGTATGTACCTTATTCTAGATTTGGGCGCTCTCAGGAGTCAACCCAACCAAAGTGCAATGGATAGGTTTCACCATGTGAGCGAGTGTGAAAGTTGTGTAAGAGTGTGATCGTTGGACATAGTAATATGAAGTAGAGTGTGAAGTAAGGAGAATCAAGAGATCGTGGTTCCTCTTACATTAAAGTATCAACTTGTCCGCGCTTCTAATTGTTTGTTTTTTAAAAAGTTACAGGGAGATAATAACATCATCATCATGTAGCGCGTCCTTTGTAGAACGTCGCTCCCATCACAGTCTGTCTGAAAGAAACTCGTTCCCTTGCCAAAACTCCAGCTTCCGCCACTGTCATACTCATCTTGGTGCCATCGTCTTCTTGGTCTACCCCTTCCTCTTTTGCCTGGCACCATACCTTCCATCACCGTCCTCTCAAGACCGTTGTGTCTCTTGATGTGACCAAAGTATTTGCATTTTCTAGCCAAAATGGAATTGATAAACCAGTTCTCCTCTATGCTCAACTCTTGCCGAATGTCTACATTTGTTCTTTTCTCTGTCCAGGGTATTCTGAGGATCTTTCTGTAACATTTTGACTCGAAGGATTCGATTCTTTGTCTAGAAGTTTTGGTAATCGTCCATGCTTCTTAACTTAACTTAACTTAACTTAACATCTTTATACTGGTTTAGAAGACCCTGCAGAGTCTGTATACAACCAGTTACATTTACATCACCTTGCTCTAAAATCTATGCGCATCCAGTTTATTCTTAAATGCATTAACTGTCCCTGCCTCCACTACCTCCCCTGGCAATGCATTCCAAGCAGATACCACTCTCTGACTAAAAAAATATTTCCTAATATCTAACCTGGACCTCTCTTTAATCAGCTTGTAGCTATGCCCTCGTGTTATTGTAGGTGGCTGTATTTTAAAAAACTTGTTATAGTCTAATTTATCGATTCCTCTGATCATCTTATAAACCTGTATTAAGTCACCACGAATTCTTCTCTCTTCGAGACACTGTAGGCCGGCTTTTCTGAGTCGTTCCTCATAACTGTAATTCTGGAATCCCACTATCATCTTTGTCGCTCTTTTTTGTATTCTTTCTAGCATGTTTATGTCCCCTCTATGATAAGGACTCCACACCTGTACACAGTACTCCAATCTAGGTCTAACTAAAGCTTTATACAGTTTGACGATCACTTCCTTGCTCCTATGTTTAATATTTCTTTTTATCATTCCTAACATTGCATTTGCCTTTTTCACTGCTACCTTAACTTGCTCACTCACCTTTCCTGTATGATCTATTATAACCCCTAGGTCCCTTTCCTTATCTATCTTTCTAATATTGTTTTCTCCCATTCTGTAATTATGTTCCATATTGGATCTACCCATGTGGATGACTGTACATTTATCTACATTAAACTCCATTTGCCAGCTTACAGACCATTCTCGAATTTTATCTAAATCCGACATCAATATATCCACTTCCGCTTTAGATGAGACACTACTGCATAGTTTTGTGTCATCAGCAAATTTTGCAATCATTGATCTCATATCAATGTCCAAATCATTTATATATATCAAGAACAAAATTGGTCCCAAAACCGAGCCCTGTGGCACACCACTTTTCACTTCACTCCACTCAGAGTACTCCTTATTTATGCCCACCCTCTGCCTTCTTCCCGTTAACCAATTTTCAATCCATTTGGCAACTTCGCCACCTATTCCATGTGATTTTAACTTTCGAAATAATCTTTGATGAGGTACTCTATCAAAGGCCTTTGCAAAGTCTAGATAAATAACATCCACTGGCTCCCCTTTATCTATGATTTTAGTAACCTCCTCCATGAATTCTAATAGATTTGTTAAGCATGATCTCCCTCTAGTAAACCCATGCTGACTATTTCTAATTAGATTAAATTTGTCTAAATGCATTACAATGTTTTCTTTGATTATTGACTCTAACAATTTACAGACTATGCTCGTTAAACTCACCGGTCTATAATTTGCCGGATCTTATTTTTTTGCCTTTTTTTAATAAGGGGATCACTCCTGCATCTTTCCAATCCCGTGGAACAATCCCTTTTGTAAGTGATTGAGAACATAATATAGCCAATGGTTTTGCTAGTTGGTTTCTAATTTCATACAGCAATTTTGGGTGAATACCATCTTGACCTGGACATTTATTCACTTTCAACCCCTCCAATTTTTTAAAAACCATTTCCTCTGTAATACAGATTGATCTTAATCCCGCTGTATCCATGTCTCTTTGAAAAATATCTATAGGCTCTGGGATCTCGGAGCAGTCCTCCTTTGTGAAGACTGTGCCAAAGTACTGATTGAGCAGATTAGCAGCCTCCCTATTCTCACTTATTATTTTCCCTGTACTGTCTATGAGAGGGCCTACTTTGTCTTTCGTTCTTTGTTTATTTCTAACATAAGAAAAGAAGCTTTTACTGTCAGTCTTGATCCTCTGAGCAAGTTTTTTTTCAAAGTCTATTTTTGCTGTTTTATTCGCTTTCTGAGATATGTTCTGCTTGTCCAAATATTTTACATATGTTTCTTTTGATTTACCTGCCTCTATATATTTTTGCCATGCTTTATTTTTTGCTCTTCTACATTTCACTACAAATCTAGTTATCCACTTTTTACGCTTGGGGTTTACCTCCCTACATGGAACACATTCCTCTTTTAGCGTTTCTAGAACTGTTTTAAAACTTTCCCACTCCTGTTCAACATCTGTTCCTACAATAATATCTTTCCAGATTATGTGGTTCGCTGCCTCTTTCATTCTCTTAACATCTGCCTTAGAGTAGTCGTATGTTCGCGTGTTTATGTTTACTTCTTTCCCTGCAATAAGATCCCAACGGATGATTTGATGGTCACTTGAGCCAAACAGTTCCCCAACGGTAACGTTTTCAATCATATTTTCCTCTGTGGTAAAAACTAGGTCGAGTATGTTTTTGCCTCTGGTGGCTGCTTCTACATGTTGAATTAAAAAATTGTCCGTTATGCACGTAACAAAAGGTTTTGACTCTACAAGTGCTTCTGCCATATCCCATTTTATTTCTGGATAGTTGAAATCTCCCATTAATAATAATTTCCCTTTACTTGCTTTTGCTATACTACTAATCAGCTCCTTATCTTCCTCTTTTTGACTTGATGGACATCTATAGCACACTCCAATCACTGTTTTTTCACCCCCACTTTCTATTTCTCCCCATACACTTTCATTTTTGTTACCACATGATAAATAATCTTTGATAGTTATATTAACAGAATTTATACAGTATAATAAAACGCCACCTCCCTTAGTCTTGTCTCCAATTATCCTATCTTTCCTTAACATTGTATATCCCTCAATTTCAAGTTCACTATCTGCAATCTCCTCATATGTCCATGATTCTGTTAACCCTATTATATCTGGTTTTTCTTCTTCTACATACAGTTCCAATTCTTCTCTTTTATTTACTATGCTTCTCACATTTGCATAAAAACATTTTAGTTTGTAATGTTGTTGGTTTTCCTCTTTTTGCTTTTTGCTTCACAGCCATAAGCTGCCACAGGAAAAACACAGGCTCTCAAGACTTTTACTTTTATCGTTTTGTTGGTGCCCTGCCATAATTTCTTCAGGCTGTTCAGTCTCTGCATTGACATAGCTAGTCTTCTTCTGATTTCTTTCGAGCAGTCACCATTTTTGTCGATTCTGGAGCCCAGATATTCAAAATGTGTAACCTGATCTATTTCCTCACCACACACTGTAAATGTATGCTGACATTGTGTTTTATCGGTGGTCATTATCTTTGTTTTGTTTATGTTTATGAACATATTTTGATCTTTACTATGTCCATTAACGGCTGAAAGTAGCTGCTCTAGCCCTTCCGCACTTCTTGATAGTATCACTGTGTCATCTGCATATCGTAACTCTGGAATCTCGTACCCCCCAATCGTAAATGGGTTGAAACTTTCAATGTTCTCATCTTCTCGCACATTTCTCATTATTCATTCCGCATATATGTTGTACAGATAAGGTCAGAGTATACATCCCTGTCGGACTCCCTTTTGTACTGCAAACCAATCTGATGTTTGCCCAGATACTCGGACAGCGGCTTGTTGATCTTGGTATAATGTTTCAATGAGATGGACTATATGCAAAGGAAACCCCATTTCCTTCATGATTCTCCACAGATGTTGATGTTTTACCGTGTCGAAGGCCTAAGTGTAATCAATGAAACATGTGTACAGGTCTACATTAAACTCTCTACATTTTTCATAGATATTCCTTAAATTGAATATGTGGTCCCGGGTCCCTCTGTCTTTCCTAAAACCTGCCTGGACTACGTGAATTTCAGATTCAAACCTTTTCTCTATCCTTCTTAATAGGATTCGCAGGAGTATCTTGCTATCATGGCTGATCAGTGCGATAGTTCGGTAGTTCGTGCACAGCTTCAGGTTGCCTTTTTTGGGGAGGGGAATATAAATTGATTTCTTCCATGCTTCTGGCCACTCTGCACTGTGCCATATCTGTTTACACAGCTTGTGGTAGACTCGAGCACATGCCTCTCCTCCTGCTTGTATTAGCTCTGCTGGGATATCATCGCATCCTGGGGACTTTCCCTTTTTCAGGCTTTTAATTGCAGAGCGTACTTCTTCCAATGTTGGTTCAGGTTCTTTCTCATCCTTTGGTAGGATTGTAACTGAGCGCTTTGTGCTGTCTCCATACATGGTTCTGCAGTACTCTCTCCATCTATTCAGTATGTCTTTGGTTTCTGTTAGTGTGTTATCCTCTTTGTCATTTATGACATGTGGAACCGGACGGAATTCCCTTGTCAGTGTTCTTATTGCTTTGAATGCATCTCTTTCTTTGCCTTGTTGTTGTAGGTTTTCTATATCCTTACATGTTTCTACTATGTATCTTCTTTTATCTTTTCTTATTTCTCTTCTAACTTTTCTTGCGCAGTTTTTATATGCTGTGTTGGTCCCCTTACTTCCCATTTGTTTTAATTGTTGCCTTTCTGCAATGAGTTTCTGTGTTTCGTCTGTTATATAACTCTGTGTCTTGTGCAATATCTTTGGAATCATTTCTTTTGCTGTCGAGATCAAAATCTCCCTTGTGTACGATGTCAACTCCTCAGATGTCATCTCTTCCTGTATAGCAAGCAACGCCTCAAATTTGTTTTCTACTTTGATGTTGTATTCAGTAGGTATTGCTGATACATCGAAGCGTATTGGCTGGCAACCTTTGTAGATCCCGCGTAGTCTTGTTTGGAAAACTGCAAACAGTAATTCGTGGTCCGTATCGCAGTCTGCTCCTGGCAGTGTTTTTGTCGCCAGCACATTTGATCTCCATCTTTGTTGCACTAGGATGTAGTCTTTTTGGTTTCTGCTGTTGCCATCCGGGGAGGTCCACGTGTACAGTCTTCGTGGATGTTGTTTGAAGAAGGTGTTGGCAATGGAGAGGTTGTTTTCCGTGCAGAATTCAACCAGTCTTTCTCCTCGCTCATTTCTGTGTCCCAAACCAAAAGGTCCTCGAACACTTCTCTCCTCTTCGGCTCTTTCCTCTCCGACTTTCGCATTGAAATCTCCAATGATGACCAAGATGTCTCTTTTTTCAACTTTTTCCATCGCTTCTTGCAAGGTGTTATAAAAATCATCCATTTCACAATCGTCTGCTGCTGATGTTGGTGCATACACTTGAATTATTGTTAAATCTCTAGTCTTTTTCTTTAGTCTGATTACAATTATGCGGTCGTTGACTGGATTGTAACCCAGTAGTGAAGGTGCTGTCTTCTTTGACAGAATAAAGCCGACCCCGCTTTTTCCACCCTTGTCCGTCCCAGAGTATATAAATGTTTCTCCTGAGGAGCTGGTACAGTGCCCTTGTCCGGCCCATCTATGCTCAGAGACTCCAAGAATCTCTATCTTGGTTCTCTTCACTTCTCTTCCGATCATGAATAACTTGCCCTGGTATAGGCTCCTGACATTCCAGGTGCCTATTCTTAGTTTTGTTTTTAGTCCCATTTCAGAGTTGTCCACTGTAATGCAGTCAGGCTTTAGGCCGTCATCTCTATTACTTGTACTGACTCTGAAATTGGCCTCTTCCCCAGTTGGCGTCGATGATCTGCCTGGTCTGAGGGCCTCACCATCAGATCTTTGAGTTTCGTTTCTCTCGACTGTCATAGGTTTCTTGGCATTTTACATCCAGTAGTTTGCCATTGCTTTCTGGACATTGTTCTGGCCGCTTACCAACTATGGTCTCTGGTGCGCCTTTAGTCCGATACCAGGCGTTTCCAGCTCCCGCTTTCAGAGTCGTTGTCGCACAGGTCGATTTTCAGCCTCTTCCACCAGCAGCTGTGTGTACTTGTCAGGGGTGGACTCCCCTTCTTGTCATTTCACCCACGTAGTTTAGCCGGCCAGCCAAAGCCGTTGCCCGGGGGGTGGCGCTGCCGTACACAGGCAGACTCTAGGAGCTATACGTGAGCTAGACAGAAGTGGGGGAACCAAATAGGATTCTGGCCATCAAGGATGTGGCTGCCTCTCACCGTGAGGTGCTATCCCTTACACACTTCTGCCCTACCCCCCAGATAATAACATTTGCATTTTAATTTAAAAAGCATTATTTAAGGGGAATAACCTTTTAAAGTAAATATCAAAATGTTATATTTCTTATATACGTAAAGAATCTTGTTCAAAAAGTGTATATTATTTTAATTTAGAAAACTATTATTTTGTTATTAAAAAAGCATTACAATTCTAAAATAATCTAAAACAAATATAGATAGTTGTATCAACATTTCTGACATGTAAAATAAAAAACGTTTATAGGATACTATTTCTTTTTCTCTTATCAATTTTGGAAACTATTATGTCAGCTATCGACACTGTAAAACGCACCTTGTGTGCGGAATTTTATAGTTTGTTACTTTTTATGTGGAATGCGTTTCGGCGCTATCAATTGTTTGAAAAGTAAACATATCCTTCCTTAAAAATGTCTCATTATTGTCTATTTATCTCAATTACATTTAACTCTATCACACAATCCTGTCCGACAGCCATTTAATTGTCAGTTAGAGGGGGATATGTTTAGACCTGCATATGATTCTGTCAAGACTTCTGTCTTAAGAAGGCATAACACAGTAATGCTTCCCTGGGGCGGAGATAAGCAGTGATCATGACCTGCTCATGATAACATTTCTCCTCATTTTAATGAAAATATCAACATTACATGATCAGATAGAACCTTAATAATAATGTTCGCCTAGGCTAGGCATATGAGGCCCGCTGAGTCGGTCGAACGCCACCTTGTCCAGTAAACACGGACCTTGGGGTTGCTATCTGTGGAAGTCACGTGTTTCGTAGACGGCCATTTTGCGTTTCCAGCCAGCTGGTTGGATGCTCTTAGCACTTTGAACTCGATCTGGTGATCTAGAACTTCCTGATCCAATCGGACAACATGTCCAAATAGGGAAAGGCGACAACGGTCGAGGACTTCCGATACAGTTGACCTTGGCAGGTTGCAAGACCCTCGTGTTGCGGAGGTGTTCCAGGCCACGTTGGAGAGAAATCTTGTTCCACTACTTAGTACAGATTCAGACAAGGAGGTGATGGATTCCCAAGCAATGGCACAATCCTTCACCATTCTCAGGGACACCGTAAAATAAACTAGAAATCCAAATCTTCATACCATTTTTCTTTCACCATGTTCAAACGTGTTGGGTGTAAACAGGAACAGTATTATGCTGGTTGGCTGAACATTATTGCAACAAATGTTATTACGAGCCTTATATCCACGAACGGGATCAAGATGCTGAGCAGCGCATGAGCTGCAGTGGTAAGCGACCCATAGCTGACTGCTAGCGTCAGGGCCAGCGAACCAGAGCTGAGTGGTGCATGAGCTGCAGCGGTCAGCGACCCAAAACTGACTGCTAGCGTCACGACCAGAGAGCTGCCAAAAGTATACTAAAGAAACTGTACACTGGAAGAGTGAGACCAGTTCTCGAGTATGGCATTGCGGCATGGACAACAGCAGCAAAGGCGAACTTTGATAAAATTAGCAAACTTCAAAACCAAGCCATGAGAGTTATAACAGGAGGCATGAAGTCAACGCCAATTGGAGAACATGAAAAGATTACAAATCTGCAATCCATGACCGACAGAAGAGACTGCAGAGCCCAGCAGCAAGCAGAGGAACTCAGAAGACTGACAGATCATCTAATGCATCAAATACTAAATAGATTTGGAAATGGGAAACTAAAGCGGAGAAACTTTTGCAGAAATAGCCAAAGCAAAGATGAGCGAAGACCCTATGAACACATTAACAACACTAAAGCCCATCGTTACTGTACACAAATCTACCTGGAAGCAGCATATATTTCCGGAGGTGGTAGAAAATATACCTATATATAAACATGCTGAATATACACACACTTCTGAGAATAGCTCAGTTAAGGTGGACTGGCCATGCTCGCATGCCCGATGGGTCAGCGCATGCCCGATGGGTGAGTGCATGCCCGATGGGTGAGCGCATGCCCAGACAGCTGTTGTACGGTGAGCTCATAGCAGGCTGGTTCTTGCCGAGGGAGGAGGAAAGGGGAGGGGGACAAACGCTACACAGACTAGTTGAAAATGTTTCCGAAAAGCTCCTGCATTGATGTCACCTCCTTCGAGATGCATGCAGAGAATTGTACCACCTGGTGCGCTAGTATCACCGAAGGTGCTCAGATCGCAGAGAGTAAAGCCATCGTGAAGACAACGCAAAAGCGTGCTGCCCGAAAATACAAAACGCACGGCAATTTTACATCTCCATATGTGTGCCGCCATGAATGTGACAGGTTATGCCGATCCAGAATTGGTTTTTACAGCTATAAGAGAACACATTTCGCAGCAATAGTCTGATGCTGTCTCCATCTTCGCTTGCGATGGGCAACTCTTATTATTAGTTCTCCACCCTTCGTCCAGCGAACGAGTGTGGACAAACCATGTCCTGATTCATGCTATCAAACCAGGACCGTCTTTGTCTTCTTCCATCTTGAAGACGTAACATTATTTTTTAGATACAAAGCGGCTTCAGGTGCAGTGATCACGGCTTCATAGTTGGAGCAAACCTCCCCGCAAGCATTAGACAGTTCATCAAAGGATACCCATCCGGGTATTTTATTTAAATACATAAAATAAACAGCAACATTAAACAAATTACCTTTCTGTAGTCCCAGAGAAAAAAAACAACATATCTTATTATAAATAAAAGCTTGTACCGAAAAAACGTAGTTAAAATAACAATTATTGTATCACAGTCTGTGGGATAAAATATATTTATTTCCGTGATTTTAAGTTCATGTTTTATATCCGGATGTGATGTAGCTCATTGTAGTGAGAAAGCAAAAAGTGGTTAAACGATTGAGCATTTCTGCATGTCACAGTCGAAGCATCGTCTGTTTGAGGAGTTGTAACTATTTTCCAGAAATTGTATTCTCCGATTTAACTTCACTATGGTATATTAGCTTATGTAAAAATCTGTGGCAGAATTTAAGTGTCTGTAATCGTGTAGCAGTCCCGACTTTAACATTCGTTCTAACTGAACTCGGAAACTTGGCTGTAGAGTCAAAGAGTGCCGAAAGACTGAGAGAAGGCGAATGACGACTTAAAATTGTAAATTTTCATAATTATGAATATTATACACAATAATCCACTTGGTTACGCGATTTGTGCCACTTGAACGACGAGGAGACTCGCAATGCAAGTGTAGAATTGAGATACATTAATATGCCTAAGGACATGGATTGAATGAATTGATTGTAAATAAACCGGCTTTTGAAGAAATAACTGATAGTGATATTATTATTAGGCAAATATTAATAACTAAATCATAAATGCTAAATTGCCATAGTGGAACACATTACAAACAGATACACACACGCATTCATACAGTGATACACTGACCAATACGTTCACATTACAGACCAATACACTGAATACCGAACACTACACAACTGGACAGTGTAGAGTACTACTAGTCTATATTACTATAGGTCTATATAATATTAAATAATTAATACTAATAATTAATAGTAATACTAATAGGAGTAGTGTATTGATAATAATTTTTCAGCAGATAAGTAGTAGTTACTGTCACATAGAATCAGAATGGCTGGAAGCTGCACATAGATGTGTTGTGTCAAGAGCTAAATGCTAAAAATTGGTATCATCGCCTTGTGACTGTTGTGAAATCAATTTCTGAAATGTGTGTTTTGGTCTGCAGCTACTTTGTTTCCTTGGTCCCATCTTGAAGATTCCAGAACAGAAAGTTTCTTAAAATGCTATAAATGTTGGTGCTTTCTCCTCATGTCATGTTCAACTGGTAGTCTATTTGTCTTGTGGTTCTTTCCAACAGTTGCATGTTAGTGATCTTATCATTTATGGTGTAGATTCAGGAACAAGACAAGTGGGAACATAAGTATCCTGGTCAACAATCAATTGAATGACGTATATTACCAACTCAGCAGAGATGAACAGGTGGCATCTTTTGACTGCACAAAGGTCACAATTGTTTGTGGTACCATTTATTCAACAAGCTAAGGATTGATAGAACATACTGATGAATGTGTCTGCATTACTGATAGAGTGACTGCTTAACATCTGCTACGAAGGTTTCTAACATACGAAGATCAAATAAAGCACATATGCCGATATGGCCATCACCAACAGTACTTTTCCTGTGGGGTGGTGGATATTTAATAATAGCCTCATGTCGACTGCTGATTTCTTTGGATAAATTCAAGTTGTCTGAAAGCTTACAGAGAAGAAGAATACCATTTTAAACTCTCTATTCTGGTTGTTATTTTTGTTCTCCGTTTCAAAGCTATACAATAGAACAGACTTTACATTGGAAGTTTCAGTTTTGTGTTGGACTTAAATTTCTGTTGATATTCATGAGTTTCCCAATGCATTAATTACTAGTACCTCTTGCCTTTTGTATTCTTATTATGATATATTTATCTGTACCTCCTGTTTTGTATATATTGCTACCAAGATATATGAATGATTCCATATTTTGTAGAAGTGTCTCACAACACAATCTGATTGTCATTAGCTGCATTTATTCTCCTAATCTTAGTTTTTTTTTTTCTGTTTATGCTAGGTAACAATTTTTGAGACCTATCATCAATAATATTTATTTTATTTTGCATTTGAGCATTTGATTGTAGTTATGGGACAGAAGAGCTAAATCACCAGCAAAACCAGATATCAAGTTGTTTTGTCTATGTTCAATATTAGGAATCCTACATTGAATGGTTCATATGTTGTATACCTTCCAATATTTCATTTTTTACTTTGGCTATCAGAAGATAGCAGACACCATGTCTGCTTCACTATATACTTTTGCATTGTGTAATGCCTATTTGAACTTCTTATTTATATATACATTAACAGAAATAGTTGAATTGTAATAAATACCAATTTAATTGATATGTATTAATGTTCATTTATACTTTAAAAATTAAATTTCAGTTCAGAAATCAGTACGACAATGATGTCACAGTCTGGAGTCCACAGGTAATAGTTATTGTTCCATTATATTGTGCTGCATGAACTATTGACTGTTTTATATATATATATATATATATATATATATATATATATATATATATATATATATATATATATATATATATATATATATTGCTGTATGAGGCATGTCTAGAAAGTTTTAGAACTATTTAATATAACTTTTTTTTGACTTGACCTGAAACTGAATCGGCCTTGTCCCCTTATAAATACACCCTTCCTCTATCAATATGAGGGTGGACATATTCAAAAAGTAATGCACCACATCGTTTTTCTCAGCTAATAATGAAAATAGAAGCATGAACTTTTGCACACCTCAATTGTGTGTACCAAATTGCACTGCAATCGGCCGAATAATACGACTGCACTAAACTGTTGAAATGGAGCATGTTAGCGACTTGCGTTATAAGCAGCGAATTATGATATAATTTATTTGTTGCAGAGAAGGAAATGGTAATGAACATTCCCAAGCATCTATGGGATGTGTATGGACGTTTTGTAGTCGACAAGAGTACAGTTAGTCGCTGTGTTCAGAGAATCAAAGAATCAGGAAGTGTAGATATGGAGCTGCTTGATCGGCAGCGTAGTGGATGTCCTGTCACAGCCACCAACTCAGAAATATTGAAATGTGCTGAGGGCATTATTCTTACTGATAGGCGAATCACTGCTCAACAACTGGCCTTACAGCTGTCAATCACCATTGGTAGTGCAAATGCAGTTATAAAAACTCTTGGATTTTCCAAGGATGAGTTCCTCGAAGTCTCACAAATATGCAAAGGAAAACAATTATTCTGAATTGTTGGAGCGTTTCAATGCTGATGAGAGAACGTTTTGGCTAATATTGTTACAGGTAACGAAACTGAGCACATCGTTTTGAACCTTAGACAAAAAGACAGTCCATGGAGTGGCATCGCGCACAATCATCACGAAGAAAAAAATTCAAGACAACTCCTTCAACTGGAAAGGTCATGATTACTGTCATTTGGGACATTGAAGGTGTGATTCTTGTGGATGTGATGCCAAGAGGAGAGACAATCAATTCGCAAGCTTACATTAAGACATTGAAAAAACTCAATTGATGTTTCCGCACCTCGGCCGCACAAGAATCCAGCAGACCTGCTTTTTCTTCATGACAATGCGCGCCCTCGGCAATACATGAAGCAATCACCAAATTGGGTTGGACTGGACTACACCATCCACCTGATTTGGCACCCTCTGATTTTCATCTGTTTGGTCCACTCAAAGATGCACCCAATGTATAAGTGATTTATGCAGCAAAAAAAGGGCTACATGATCAAGACAAAATCTAGGATGGCTAGGAATACATGCACTTGTTTTGCGCTGGCATAAAGCTGTACAAGTTGATAGGGATTATGTTGAATAATACAGTTGTTTACATGACATATCCATGTATATTGTGTAGAAATGTCATGTCTTTTGAATAAACAGCTCCTGAGAAAAACGATGTGGTGCATTAATTTCTGAATGCCCCTCGTACTTTGCTGCAAACACCGTTTCCATTTCTGGAAATAGATCATGAAAGCTTTTTTGGGGATTATTCATAGATCTGTCTGCGAATTGCCAGTAACTTCTTCAATTGTCTGAATTCATTGTTCTTTGAAGCTGAATTTGAGTTTGTGAAATTCAAAAAAATTTTTGCTCAAAATTCCAGAATGAGCAATTGTACGTGGGCTGGCACATTGTCATGGTAGAGAAACCAAGCATTTTTTCTCCACAGCTAGACCTTTTTCTCCAGACGTTTCTCTGTTAGGATGTCATGGCACAACCCTTTGGAAATGTTGCACTCTTGTGCTATTTCCCAAACTGTCACAGATGATGGTCTGAGAGCACTATCTCATGAACCAAGACACCATGAGTGGTATAAGATGATGTTGTGGGTCGTCCTGAATGCGAGTTGTCTGTTGACTGCCAACCAGCCTTGAATCACATAAACCATTCGTAACAATGTGTTCGCCTCATGCACTCATCCCCATAAACTGGCTTTAACATTCCTTGAGTGTTGTTAAACGTCTTTCTGAACTTGAGACAAAACTGAAGTTTCTGGCTTTTTTGGTTACTGGATTTGCCTTCCCACTGTCTGCCTGCCTACCTACCTACCTACATATCTATGTTCAGTCCACTGTTAGATGTCATGGGGAGGTGTGACCTCCTTTGTTTCATATTTTGTTTGCACGTGAAAATCTGCTGGTGACTTGCCCGATCAATCCCAGTATCTGACCAACTGTTAGATTGGTAACCCCTGGAATATATGATCGCCTATTTTGGGACTGGTTGGGGTGGAAGCGTAAATTAGAGCAAGGTAGACCCACAGCCTGTCAAGCGCCATCTGTGCCGCTCCACTAACCACAAAACCAAGACCTGATTATATAGCCACAGTTTCCTTTTTTCAACATATTCTCTATATGGCGAAAATCTCTAGAATAATTTGAGTACATTAAAAAAATTTTGAAATTTGCCTTCCCATTGCGATCCCTATTCTCATAGTCAGACTACACTAGTGCAGCCTGTTTCCAGGACTGCTACTTGGAGGCGGAAGGAATTGGGTCTTTGTCAACTTTTTTGTTGTTGCTGATCCTGATGCAAGCAGCCAGCCATGAGTTGCTCGGTGCTGTCGACTCCTTCACTGTACTGCATCTTCACCTACCAAGCAAGACTTGATTTTGATTCACTGCTCATGAAATTCAGAGATCTTGAAAAGCGTAAAACTTAATCTGCACACACATAAGCAGTCAGCTCATCATCAAGTGCCATGCCGACATGCATATGCGATCATGTAACTCCGCAACTCTCTCTCTCCCCCTCCCCCCCCCCACTCTCTCTCTCTCTCTCCCCCCCCCTCTCTCTCTCTCTCTCTCTCTCTGGTGCTGGAAATCAGTTTCGTAGTTCATGCCCTTGTCATACAAAAGAAATGAAGCACGAGCAGTGAACCAGAACTGACCCAGACTCTATTCTACCTGCAAGTGGCGGCCCTGGTAACAGGCTACATTAATCTAGTCTGTCTAAGAGAATATGGATCACACAGGGAGAAGACAAGCCAGGTCCCCAAAAAGCCAGCTCAAATCTGATTGTTGAGTCGAAAGATGCAGTAAACTACGTCACAACAAACCTTTTTTAGGATGAACACAGAAGAAAAAGAAGTTAGCATAGACAAAACCTTGCAAGACAGTGTTGACTTTAGTGCATTACAGACATCTGAAACCATACAGCTCTAAGGACATTTTTGTTATCAGTAATATTCTTAGACTGGTCGATGTCCAAGTTATGCTCCTTTGAGCTTGACTGAATACTTTGCTGACATATTTTGCTAAATGATTACAGGGAAGGATACATCAGCTTGAGTATGCCATGGAAGCAGTCAAGCAAGGGTCAGCATGTGTTGGACTCAAGTCTAAAACCAACGCCATTTTAGTTGCGCTCAAAGTTAGTACCTCTTACTTTTGTCATGTATCCCAAATGTTTTATAGCTTCACTCGTAAATGTTTGATATCCCTAGTATGTCATAGCTACACTCGTCTAAATGGTTTATATCCCTAATGTTTCATAGCTTCACTCGTATAAATGTTTTATATCCCTAGTGTTTTATATCTTCACTCATATAGATGTTTTATATCCCTAATGTTTCATAGCTTCACTCGTATAAGTATTTTATATCCCTAATGTTTCATAGCTTCACCCATAAATGTTTTATATCCTCCCTAGTGTTTCATAGCTTTACTCGTATAAATGTTTTATATCCCTAGTGTTTTATATCTTCACTCATATAGATGTTTTATATCCCTAATGTTTCATAGCTTTACTCGTTAAAGTATTTTATATCCCTAATGTTTCATAGCTTCACCCATAAATGTTTTATATCCCTGGTGTTTCATAGCTTTACTCGTATAAATGTTTTATATCCCTGGTGTTTCATAGCTTCACCCATAAATGTTTTATATCCCCCCTAGTGTTTCATAGCTTTACTCGTATAAATGTTTTATATCCCTAATGTTTCATAGCTTCACCCATAAATATTTTATATCCCTGGTGTTTCATAGCTTTACTCGTATAACTGTTTTATATCCCTGGTGTTTCATAGCTTCACTCGTATAAATGTTTTATATCCCTAATGTTTCATAGCTTCACTTGTATAAGTCTTTTATATACCTGGTGTTTCATAGTTTCACTCGTATAAATGTTTTATATCCCTAGTGTTTCATAGTTTCACTCGTATAAATGTTTTATATCCCTGGTGCTTCATAGCTTCACTTGTATAAGTCTTTAATATACCTGGTGTTTCATAGTTTCACTCGTATAAATGTTTTATATCCCTGGTGTTTCATAGCTTCACTCGCATAAATGTTTTAATGTTACAACTTTGAGAATACGTAAATCAAAATAATGAAAGAACTCAATGCTAGTAGAATTGTTGTCTTTGTGTTTTGCCTCATAATAGCGATACATGACCATTTCAGGCAGTTGTTATTGGTTATATCAAGGCATAGTTGATGTTAGTAGATATGAATTGAGATACATTATTTGAGAAAATCCTCTCTGAATATCATAAAGCAATTTTTTTTCTATTAATCAACTTTCCTTTGCGATTGACTTTTGGGGATTCTAGATAATAGTACTTGGGTCCTGTGACTTTTCTCCCAATAAGGGGGGGTCATGATTATGTCATTGGTGTGCAATATAGAGTGTCAAGTTAAACAATTCTGAGGAGCCCTGGCGCGCTTACCATCTCCACCAACATGCAGAGTCTCGAGTGATTTCCGTATACGTTAGTTCCACCATGTTTCAGATTTGCAATAGGGCATGGCACACATTTCTTGCAGTGCAATGCTGAGTTGGGTCCTCATCTCTTAGCACTGATGAGTTGGGCACCCTCAGTGCCGAGCTGGTACTTGAGCCCTGGCAGTCTACCGCCTCCACCAACCAACATGACCCCCAAGAGAT
This sequence comes from Ariolimax columbianus, assembly GCA_036924085.1. Taxonomy (NCBI): domain Eukaryota; kingdom Metazoa; phylum Mollusca; class Gastropoda; order Stylommatophora; family Arionidae; genus Ariolimax; species Ariolimax columbianus. The sequence continues at coordinate 34,964,409 of JAVGWX010000011.1, read as the reverse complement.
TTCGACATAAGGAAGTTTCACAATTGTTCAGTTTTGCAATAGGACACAAGACACTCTCACCACAGTGCAATGTTGAGTTGGGCACCCTCAGTGCAGTGCCGAGCTGGTACTGGAGCCATGACAGGTTTACATAATGTGTGCCTTAACCGCCAGGCTGAGTCACAGCTTCGCTATACCAATTCCAGACACGTGCTCTGACGATACTACAAAACTCAGTCTCACTCACTTGCTGGGAGGTGTATCCTATGGTAAGCCCTGCACACACACGCACTGGTGCAAACACTGTAAAGTCATCAAATGATTTTCTAGAGGAGAGCTCCAGATATGAATGAAGTAATCTTAACCTTTAGCACGCCCTTGTCCGATCCCTTCTAACCAGCAAAAACGGTGTGCGGAAAATTTTTTTTTTTTTGAACGGAGTCACTGCTGAGTACGTCCTCCATATATACACGATATTTTGCCGGTTAAAGTATCGTGTGTTCGATTACAAATGGCTTTTGAACAGTTTTAATTTTGTATACGCCGTTTGGAGCAAGCCGACTTTTTGCGAAAGGGGAAGTAGGTTGTTGAGAAAGATTTTTATCGCGTAGATCTGTTTATTTTGTTTGTTTAAATGAAAGAACTATGTTTGAATTGAAACTAACAGTTGTGGCGATATTGTAAACACAGTATCGATACGTTGTTGTGGTTTCCATGGTTTTCTATCGAAGCGACTAGGCCTAGTGGTCGAGTCCAAATTTTTCCCGAGATTTTCATAAATTTTCAACTTCATCTTTTTAAATCTCAAAAACTAACAAACATACAACAAAAACAATAACACCCACATGTTCGTTATGCTATTGTGTATCTATACGCCAGAAAATCATATTTATTGACAAACAAACATAAAAGTTACACATTTTGAAAGACGACTACCACAGCGACTAATTTAGAAAATTAATTAGGTCAAATTTTTTTCAAAAATTATGTAGCGTGCCTAAGGTTAAACAGGAAAACATGGAGAAAATGTGGCTTTGTATCTGACAGGAAAAGGAAATGGTACAAAGCACTTTGATGTTATAAGTGCCTATTGAAAATTTTGTACATAACTTAGTTAAGAAAATACCTGCTAAAGGCAAGCAATTTAACCACCCTCTGTAGCCCTGTCCAAGGTCACAGAGTATCTGACCTCCCGTTAGCAGCTGGCAGGGACATTGCTGGACAAATTCACAGTGAAAGCCAGGGTTGGACATGGAGGGTGACCGTTCGACACCACAGGCCTTGTTACATATGCATACATACATACATACGACCGTTTGAGTTGGCGAGTCGTCTACACTAAAGAGATTTCCAATAATCATCTAGGTTACAGGAATAAGAAAGGAAATCAATTAGGACAACTGATGTGAAAATGAATATTCTTTCTAGAAAGTGATCAAGTAGAGCCAAGACTGGGTGGGCTGTTGTTGTTGTTGAATGCCCGTAATGAGTAGGATTACTCTTTTGTGCCCCCTAAAAAGGACGCTAAGTGGTGGGCTGTAGTAGCCTTCCTCACATCCCGCATGTGCTGATGAAGGTGAACGGGGTCCTCCAGGCAGCTGTGCTATGTTTGATCTCATCTACGTGTCGCTTACTACTACGAGGATCACTTCGATACCTTGCCTTGTTAGCTTAGGCTGCCATGAAAACAGCCCATTTCCAGGGAGGACTGCGGGGAATTTTGCAGTATATTTTGCTAGATGTTAGTTTTCCTTCCCATTGGTTGTACTGAAACGCTACTGTTTATGAATGCATTGTACTTCAACCATTTTTGAATTGTTCCCGCTGTGGTGTTCTAGCCATAAAGATCTGGCTTACGGTATTGACTAAACCTACAGCCTTAATATTTCTTGCTATATCCTCTACAGCGTGCTCCCTCAGAACTGTCAGCCCATCAAAAGAAGATTCTACCAATTGATGACCATGCTGGGGTGTCCATAGCTGGCCTAACGGCAGATGCTAGATTGTTATGGTAGGTTTTGTTAAGAATTATCGTCATTGCACTCCAGGTAGACCAATAGATGATTTGTCTCTCTCAGCAAAAGATAAAGAGTGTAGATACTGATGGTTACTTCAGCTTGCTGGTTGTACACACTCCTGCTACGCCCTTTCAGGCGCACCTCTCTGCTGGACCCGCATACGATTTTAAAATTCTGCAATCTGTGCCTTGCTCGGTCAGCGGCTGCGGAGTCTTCAAGGATTATATATTAGTCCAAGATTATTTGTAAAGCTCAGTCCAATGTCAACAATTGCAGTCAGGGATGAAGATAACTCTTCATGTACTAAGCCGCAGGCTATGTGAGGTGGTGTGGCCAGTTATACCTTTTCCAACATATATCAGCTACCCATTTACAGCTGGGTTGACTAGAGGAGCGGTCGTATTAGGAATGAACAACATCCTGATTTTTTTTTTCTGTCCGTCCATGATTTCGAACCCAGACGCGCATAATCCCAGTCTTAACAAGCCAGCTCACTGTCGACTAGGCTACACACTCCACTATATATTAGTATAAAACGTTAAATTACATTAATGTAGAGGTGAAAATGATAGAGAAAATGATTTTTCATGCATGTATGTTTCGCAGATGTATCCATCAATTCCTATACAAATACCTTTTGTATTATGTCAAAATCTGAATCCATGTGTTAAATATCCACAAGTAATCCAGGTGTGTGATCATTAGACTGATTAAATAAATAATTTCTGTAGTCTTGAAGCCCAACTTTTGATGCAATAAATAGTTTGACTTTCAAATCTTGTATCACGATTTGTAATCGATTTGCCAGAAATAATCATACAGTCGAACATCAATTGCGCATGCGTGGACGCAACCATCGCGTACTACCATAAAAAAAATGAAATTCGGCAAACTAAATCACGAAACATATGTTTCAGAGGCCCATATTGGTCGCAACAGGCTTCTATTTTTAGGTTTTCGGCGGCCAGCGCCTGGCGTTGCAAGCTGTGAAGTGTAAAACAGCTCTCAAATAGCCACCCTAGAGCCAAAGTCGCTGCCTCTCCATTCTGATACTGGACATTGTCAAGTATGCACCGCTCCTCTCAGCAACGACCTTGCTTCTCACACTAGCAGAGAATCCCTAGCTGGCTTTCTTACCACACAGATCCATCGGTTTATATGACAGCATCAGAATCCTAGACATTTTCACTTATAAGTTGTTTAACCTCGAGGTTCGCTTTCCCATTACACCAGTCTCTGCATTCTCTTCCCACAGTGATAATTACCCGGTGGTAGATTTTATCTACCGTAGTGGTAGTCTGTCATTTTATCTACCACGTGAGTCCATTTTTGCCCTGTGTTTCTGGTCCCTACTGTGGTTACTGATCAATAGTTCTCTCTGCCTGTGCCATCCATGACATTCCTCTCCTGATTCTTTGACACTTGATAAAATCAAGATCTGATTAGATATGGTATGTTTAACTGACAAAGGTCTTATAGCAGATACTATTGTGGGAGCAATGTGTTCGAGGTTTTATTATGTTGGTCTTTAGTTACAAAACTATTCAGTGGATACAATTGGAGGACCTATACTATGCAGATGATCTGGTACTTTTGTCATTCAGTCATTGCCAAATGTAAGAGAAACTTGATAGAGTGAAAGAACAATCGGTCAAATTTGGACCGAATATCAACAGGAATAAAACCAAGCTCCTTAAACTCAACACTATCAACAAAGAATCAATGGTGCTGGAGGGAGAGCAGTTGAAGGAAGTGGATACCTTTTACCTATTTAGGCAGCAAAATTGACACATAAGGATGTACAGATGCAGATGTAATTGGTAAGGCTATAGGGTCATTTCTGACACTAAACAACATGGAGATCCAGAGAAATCAAGATTCAAACCAAAGTTAGACAATTTAATGTCGGTGCTACTGTGTGGAGAGCGACCATTGTCATACAACAACGACTCCAGTTCTTCATTAACAAATGCCTACGAAGGACAATGGGCATAACATGGCAGGACATGGTGAGGAAAGAGGACCCATAGGAAGGGGCCAACATCCACTGGCACAACAAATTAAGCGAAGAAAGTGGGACTGGATAGGACATATACCATGGAAGGCACAGCTCAACATAGCCAGACAGGCTCTTACATGGAATCCTCGAGGAAAGAGAGAGGCAGGTAGACCAACAAATGCATGGATAAGAAAATGTGTGAAGGAACTAAGATTCAATTACACCTGCAGAAAGAGCAGCCAAGAACCGTGTATGCTGGTGGGATGTTGTCCCTGCTGCAATGGGTGAATCCCTGCCAGTCCATCACAGTGAAAAGTCTTAAGACTGATTGTAAGGTTGTCTGAGCATGTCTCTCCATTTGACGCCATCCTCTGCAGCTCTCTTGATCAGCATAAGTTAGTACATTGTCTCTACATGCCAAAGATGTAAATGTGAATCTTGGTCATTGCCTTCCTCTTTTCCCCCTACATCTTGCCCCTAAGTATGTTCCGTTGAAGACTTTCATGTTGTATATTGTGTCCCAGCCCTAAATCTTCGTTCTTGTATCATTTTCAATATTTGTGTTTGTGCTCTTACTTCAGTGAGAACATTGTCATTGGATCTTCTTTCTGTCTAACTCACTCGTTCCATTCTATGGTATCAAAATGACGTATGATTCATAAATTCTTATCTATGCAAATTAAGAAAACCACAGCTTAATTATTTGTACACCAGCTCTAGGTGAAAAAAATGAATACAAATTTATTACGTTAGATTATGTTTTTTAATTGAGTAGTTAATGTGTTAAACTTATAGAATAGTGATGTGCTTATAGAACATTGATAAACTTATAGAAAGAATATGTGTTTATTACTCTTTCTATTGATGATTGACAGCTCCTTCAATCACAACAATCACAGCACATTCTGTTTCTTGATTCCCTTGCATCCTGTTTTGATAATGGTTGGTTTTGTAGATTCGGATGTGTTATTAGGTCTGATCAGATAGCGGTTTCTAATAACTGTCAGTGTGTCCTCATGAAACTGTCAAGAGGTCAGAAGTTACTGTGTGGGTTAGTACGAGGGGTGTTAAAATCAAACCAGGACTTTTTGTCCCAGTTCTACCTGAATGTGTTATAACGTACTGGAACTGCTATCAGTAGTTAGGGACACTTAGAAGGCGTGAAACCTGCGGAAATTTACAGAAGATTGAAATTACAATATGGTGATGAGACACTTGGCTGCAGTAAGACATTTTAATGGAGTAAATGTTTTAGAGAAGGCCGTACACTTGTGAGTGATGTCCCGTCCTGCTCCTGCAAAATAATGCTCAACATCATACATGTGCCATATGCAGCAACTTGTCTGGGAGGTATTGCCACATCCATATTACAGCCCAGACCTTGCTCCGAGCGATTTTCACCTGTTTGGACCCCTATAAGAAATCCTGGTTGGTCGACATTTCAGCACTGATGAAGTGAAACAGGCTGTCCAGGATTGGTTCAGACATACTGATAAATCTTTCTACGCTGAAGCTTTTCAAGCATTACCTAAATGCCAAGATAAGTGCATAAACGTTGCAGGAGATTATATAGAAAAATAAATGGCATTTTGACTCCTTTTTTTTTTTCACAACATAAAAAGTCCTGGTTTGACTTGAACACCTCTCGTATATTTTTTGATATTTTCTTAGATCTATTTCTTGGTCTCTTTTAATTGTATCTTCCATCCACTCATTGTGTCTCAAACATATGTGAGTAATATTCCTTGCTTGTGTCCACAGTAACTTTATGAGAAGTGAGTGCTTGAACTCCCGCTGGGCTTACAGCAAGCCACTGCCCATCTCTAGACTGGTGTCCATGGTTGGCAGCAGTATCCTTTTTGTGCATGGAAAAACAACAATAGTTTAACCAGTATTTATTTGAGCACATTCTAGAGGTTACAAATAAGAATATTTATTTCTGTACAAATCAGAGAGCTGGAGTCATATTTAAATATTCATAGAAACAAGAATGGGTTAGTTTTATGTGGACCCAATTACAAACTGAACAAAAGACCGTCCCAGCTACAGTGGTTTGGCCATGTCTGTAGACCAAAAGAAGATCGGATACCAAATGAAATGCTGATGGGTCTGGGCCAAACAGCAAAGAGGAAACTACTATCAGTCCTGAACCAAAGCTGGAAAATGGGTATTGTACCCCAGGCATTAAAAGACGCAGTACTTGCACCAGTACCAAAGAAAGGAAAAGTCAAAACAGATCCAAATGTATACAGGCCTATCAGCCTACTGAGCTGTGTCGGCAAACTGATGGAACGTATGATAAACACCAGACTGATGTGGCATCTGGAAGAAAAACACATACTAATTCCACAGCAAGCAGGCTTTAGACAGCACAGATCCACTGAGGACCAGGTCATCCTCATAGACCAGGAAATAGAAGATGCCTACCAGGAGCAAAAGCATACAGTAGCGGTTTGGGTGGACCTGGAAAAGGCATTTGACAAAGTCTGGAAAGATGTCATTGGCTACTGGAAAATACACAAGCAATTTCAGAGCGGAGGCAGAGGCACTGAGGGCGGCAGTGGAAGAAATGGTGACAGGTAAAAGGAATGAAAGCCATATAGTCCTGCTTACAGATGCCCTGGCCGTAGTCACAGCACTAAAAAGCCAGAAAAATACTGAACGTAATGATTTAAGAGCAGTACTCTGTCAACTATGCCAGCATTCCGCACCAAAAAGGGTAGTGGTACAGTGGGTTCTATCCCACTGCAACATCCAAGGCAACGAGGAGGCAGACAGACTGGCAAAAGAAGGTGCAAGACTACCACAACCAGATACTAGTATGACATACGAAGAGTCAAAACGGCTTATTAGAGCTAGATACATGACCAAATGAGAAACCGAACATACTGGCTACACAAAAAACGATGCCTATTACCAGTTGAACAGAAGAGAGCAGGTCGTGGTCTTCAGACTTCGCACTGGCCACAATAGACTGAGGTACCACCTATTCAACAAATTGAAGATAGGTGGACTGACGAATGCCCGTGTGGTACCGGGAAAATGACCGCTGAGCATTTGCTGCAAAACTGCCCGACATACGAGGATCAGAGAGAGCAGATGTGGCCATCGCCAGTGGCAACACTAGACAAGCTCTATGGCAGTGTCGATAGCCTCGGGATGACCGCCGCTTTTTTCGAAAAAATAAAGATCGATGTCTGACAGCGTAAGAAGAAGAAGGATACCAAAGCAGTCATGGGAGATAAAAAGTCGGTCAAGGACTCAGGACGTCCCAAAGTACATTGGGAAGACAGCATATGAAAGTCCCTAAGTGATCGAGGGCTGGATTGGAAAGAGGCCAGGAAAAAGATGGCGGATAGAGCAGTGTGGCGTTCTCTCTGGAAAACCTGTACACCTCACGGTAGAAGAGGAGCGACTAAGTAAGTAAGACAAAAGACCATCACATAATTTTTGATTGGCTTATTCTTAGGTCCTTCTGGGTTGAGCGCCAACAGGGCTGCTGATCTGATTCGCTACTGAATCATGTGTGTTTTTCTGTGATCTTTGTGTCCCATATTGCAGTGTTAAAGATTCCTCTTGGATAATGTGTTTCTCACATAGGACGTGTCCGACAAAGTGGCGAGATGTGTTTCAATCAACATGTTATAGAATAGAGTTGAACACAGAATACACAAGAGCGATTAAAAGCAAACGGTCAAGATGAAAACAAGGCCGGAAAAAGAATAAGGAAAGGTATAACCATCAAAGTGAACCTGTGACGTCATGCTTGAGTAGACAGGGAGATCATAGACACATTTACAATGTGGAGGGGCACGTGGCCTGGCGAGGGATGGTCTCTGCCGGATGCAAAACGGCCCAAGACATACCGATATTGCAATAAACATTGAGAAAAATCATAAATGCACCAGCCGTCTCAATACACAGCAACATCAATCATACCACTGAGTTTAACTCGTCCGGAGGGGACGATGAGGCTATTGCCTGGGCAGGCAAAAACACACTGATCAGAGAATATTAGCCAGGGCCAGGAGAAATATACTGGCCAAGACCCTCACCTGACCTCCTCGTTGGTCATCCTGGAAACGGCTGTTTTCGAGGCCAACAGTCTGCCTAACAAGGTTAGGTTCGATGTGATCTCTGTAGTATTGAGCGACGCGCAGATGAAGCCAAGCATAGCGTAACCGTCTGGAGGACCCCTGTCCACCTTTATCAGCACGCTTGAGATGTGAGGAAAGCTACTGCAACCTGTCACTTAACAGCCTTTTCAGGGCACACATAAGAGTAACCTGCTCACTGTGGGCATTCGAAACAACAACTCGTCCAGATGGAAGATTCGATATCCTGGCACAAAACCAAGTGGAGTGGCAAGAATTGATCCAACAATCTGCAGCACTGGTGACCCCATGGAGTGACGGGAACTGGTCCAACAATCTGCAGTATTGGTGCCCCCATGGAGTGACGGGAACTGGTCCAACAATCTGCAGTATTGGTGACCCCATGGAGTGACGGGAACTGGTCCAACAATCTGCAGTATTGGTGACCCCATGGAGTGACGGGAATTGGTCCAACAATCTGCAGTATTGGTGACCCCAATGGAGTGACGGGAACTGGTCCAACAATCTGCAGTATTGGTGACCCCATGGAGTGACGGGAACTGGTCCAACAATCTGCAGTATTGGTGACCCCAATGGAGTGACGGGAACTGGTCCAACAATCTGCAGTATTGGTGACCCCATGGAGTGACGGGAACTGGTCCAACAATCTGCAGTATTGGTGACCCCATGGAGTGACGGGAACTGGTCCAACAATCTGCAGTATTGGTGACCCCAATGGAGTGACGGGAACTGGTCCAACAATCTGCAGTATTGGTGACCCCATGGAGTGACGGGAACTGGTCCAACAATCTGCAGTATTGGTGACCCCATGGAGTGACGGGAACTGGTCCAACAATCTGCAGTATTGGTGACCCCAATGGAGTGACGGGAACTGGTCCAACAATCTGCAGTATTGGTGACCCCAATGGAGTGACGGGAACTGGTCCAACAATCTGCAGTATTGGTGACCCCATGGAGTGATGGGAACTGGTCCAACAATCTGCAGTATTGGTGACCCCATGGAGTGACGGGAACTGGTCCAACAATCTGCAGTATTGGTGACCCCAATGGAGTGACGGGAACTGGTCCAACAATCTGCAGTATTGGTGACCTCAATGGAGTGACGGGAACTGGTCCAACAATCTGCAGTATTGGTGACCCCAATGGAGTGACGGGAACTGGTCCAACAATCTGCAGTATTGGTGACCTCAATGGAGTGACGGGAACTGGTCCAACAATCTGCAGTATTGGTGACCCCAATGGAGTGACGGGAACTGGTCCAACAATCTGCAGTATTGGTGCCCTCAATGACCTTTCGGGTTACGGGACTGATAATGATTCTTAGAACCTGCAGTAAAAGCTTCCAGAAGGGTCGTCTAAGCTGGATAGGTCAATGGGGAGGAAAAAGACTAAACATGGACAATTCATGTAGAATATAATAGGTTAGATTAGGGCTGACCATACAAATCTATAAAAACAAGTTGGCGACAAAAACATTGACAACAGAGCAAAAGTAAACAGCCTTGGGAAAGAAAGGGCCTAAACAAGAATGACGCAGTGAATTGAAAGCCGCAAGGAAGCTTCACGGCCGACTGCCAAGAGAATATGAGAAGCAACTAAGATGAAATGATTAGACCAGGGAAAAGACAGAAAGAACAGGACATTGTATGCTAGCGGGATGTTGTCAATGGCCTATGCACTGAGAGGAGCTATGGACTTTGATTATTTTTAGAAACTCTTTGTGGACTGCGGATATCATGCAGAAGTTACAATTCTAACTTGATCTAAGAGATTCTTTTTTGTCATTTGCTCTGCATGCGACGTTAGCTCACCCTGAAACATAAATTGTACAAAAGCCATCTTAGGAAAAAGATGAGGCTTGCTAGATTTTGCACAAAGCTAAAGTAACATCCATGCTAGTGTAGTCATACATATTAACACTTTCCAGTCCTGTAAAATTTTGCGGATTTATGCCTCTCAGTTCGGGCCAAGTGCTGGAATTCTGCATGTCAAAGTTTTATTCAAAATAATATTAATTAATATTGAACAATTGGAACTAAAATGATCTAAAATTCGTAGAACACAAAATTAAATTATCATGACAGACATGAAGTATTCATAATAAAGACAATATGAATATGAAATATTAAATGACATTAATGTGAAGGTGGAAATTAGGAAAAAACATTTTTATACTCCCTGCAGTGTATGTTTAGCAGATGTATCCATCAATTTGTTTACATATACCTTTAGTATTATCTTCCCCAGTCATAAGTCTGAATCAAGCTTGAGTTGAATATCCACGAGCAATCCAGATGCGTGATCATTGGAATAATCAAATAGTAAATCATTTCTCAGGTCTTGAAGCCCAACTTTCCACTGGATAAATGTGTAGACTTTCAATGATCATAACACAAATGTCCACTTATCGGAAATAATAATAATAATAGCTGTCCGTCGCAAATGATGATAACAGCAGTCAGACATGTTGTGCTGCACCTCACCAGTGAGTTCGGAGGTGGCTGTATAGTCCAATTCTGGCATGGAAAATCCTTCCACATAGGTAGCATTTAATGACCCAAACACGTTGAGGGTCAGTTGTTTTGTCTTTTCGCAAAGTGCGTTTATTCTGTGCTTCGGAGGTCCGTCATTCCTCAGCAATGGAGGTGCCTACACCGTGTCTTGCGCTCCTTTGCGAGGTTTTCCCATGCCTTTGCATCGATGCTGAAGCGTGTCAGAGATACTTTGAGGGAGTCTTTGAAACACTTCTTTTGATCACCAACTTGACGCAGGCCATCTTTCAGTTCGCCATACATTAGTTGTTTTTGGGATGTGGTTGTCTGACATGCTCACGACGTGACCGGCCCACCTGATCTGGGTCTTCTGCAACAGTGTGTGGATGCTCAGCATTTTGCCTTCATGAATATGTCAGTGTATGGTATCCTATCCTGCCACTTTATTTTGAACAATCTATGGAGGCACCTTGTATGAAAGTGGAAATACCCTTATAGTTAAACATCATGTGCGCAACCATCGCGTAAAAAATGAAATTCCACAAACTAAATCACGATAAGCTAACTCAGATTTTCATTGGCCGATCTCGGGACCTATGAGCTGGGAAGAGCTAACACACAGACACATCTCTGATTGCCATCTTAGCACATTGTGCTTGCTGTATTGTAATCATAATTTTGGTGTTCATAAATTCAAACAAATTAGCTGTTTTAATTTCAGGACCAATTTAACCCTTGACCGGTCAATAAAGACAAATCTTGAGGTAGAAAGAATTCCAGCAATACAACTAGACATGTGCTAGATTTGAACTCACAGGAAAGTGAAAAGTGAGAAGGTAAAATCATTTGGTAAAGCCGGGAACGGCGTGGGCTAGTGGTTAAGTGACACGACTCACTCACACCCCGAAGGTGCTGGGTTTGCTTGCCAATCATAGCACAGGCCGTTATCCCAGGGAAGCAAATTCTTAGAAAATGCAGGGTAAAGCAAACCCTTATATAAAATGCATGTCGAAGTCGGATGCAATGGGCCAACAGGCGCAAAATAAAAACATAGTGCAATGCACACTGTCTTGGGGAATAGAGGGGAGGGGGGGGGGGGGATATTAAAATTAGATAAAGCCTGGTCAGGTGGGTTTTGTGCACAGAGCTCAGGAAGATTTGCCCTAAATAGGGACTCAACCCTTTTCAGTCCTGGATAAATTTGCCTCAATATCCTTACCAGTCCCTGTCTTCCATGTCCCGAGTAAAGTCTGAATCGAACATGTGTTAAATATGAACGTTAAATCCACATGTGTGATCTTTAGTCTGATCAAATAATGACTAATTTCTCCGATCTTGAAGTACAACTTTCCTCGTACTTAATCTGTCAACTTTTAAACTTTACCACATTCTTGTATTTCTGCCTATCAGTTATAACTCCATGTTATAACTCATGCGTGAATCTTGTAGGTGACGTCAAAATGAAAAATTCTTCAAACTAATTGACAGAATGTAACAAATTTTGTTCAGAAGTCTGTATTAGATGGAAATGGACATCAGCCGGTTCTCTACGTTACAAGCAGTAAAGGTTTAATGACCTATGCAGATTTACATTCCAAATAGAACCAGAATGAACAAATCAAGTCAAAGTACAGATATTGTTCCATAACCTGTCACAGAGTCACAGATTCCAACACAGAGATATGGTCGTCGTCCATTTGGGGTTGGATTGCTGGTCGCAGGTTATGATGTAAGTATGTTTAATCTTCCCCGTGTTGATTCTCAAGGCCCTTTCTTGGGGGTGGGAAAGAACAGACCCATTGCACATTTAACATTTAGATGTTGGCTAAGTTGTGGTGGTGTAGTATTGACCATCTCAGCATGCTAGAAGAGCTCACCGAGGCCTGCATTAAAAGCGCCTGTTGTTGTCGTGGAATGAGTAAGTTTACTTTTTTGTGTGCTGTGAGAAGGATAAGTAGAGTTTTGCAGTAGCTTTCCTCATGTCCCAAGCGTGCCGATGAAGGTAGACCGTGGTCCTCCATGCAGTTGTACAATGCTCGGTTTCGTCAGTGTTACGTTCACTTTTTATTTTTTTTTGGCGTTCTCCTTATTTCTCTAATCCCAAAGGCGGTGTGCGTTGCACTGTGGATTTTATTTTCGCCTGTCGGCCCAGTGCATCCGACTTCGGCATGCATTTTATGTAAGGGTCTGCTTCCTCCTGCATTTTCTAAGGGTTTGCTTCCCCGGGGTAACGGCCAGTGCTGTGATGGGGATCGAACCTATTGGTAGCCGTGCCATTTAACCACTAGGCCACGCCGTCCCTTCACTACTACATGAATCACGTCGACCCACGCTTCATTAGCCAGACTGTCATGAAACAGTCAGTTTCCAGGGAGAATAATGTAGAAATGAGATGGGGGTGTTGATCTGTATATTTAGCCTGACCAGACAGTCTCTAGTCCCCTGCAAGCACACGTGAATGTCACGTCTCACGTTCCTGGCCTCTCTCCATGCATAATCAGGTTTGTTTTCTTGTCATTTTCTATTTGCAGTTCATTAAAAAAAACAACCAATAATCCCCCAGTATCATGGCAGCTTCTTTGAGAGCATATGTTCACATTTGTACTTTCTTTGTACTCAAGCAATTTCACAACGCAGGCAGAGGCACTGAGGGCTGTAGTAGAAGAAATGCTGACAGGCAAAAGAAATGAAAGCCAGATAGTCTTGTTTACAGATGCCCTGGCCGTAGTCACAGCACTAAAAAGCCAGAAAAATACTGAACTTAATGATTAAAGAGCAGTACTCTGTCAACTATGCCAGCAGTCCGCACCAAAAAGAGTAGTGGTACAGTGGGTTCCATCCCACTGTAACATCCAAGGCAACGAGGAGGCAGACAGACTGGCAAAAGAAGGTGCAAGACTACCACAACCAGATTGTAATGTGACCTACGAAGAGTCCAAAAGACTTATCAGAGTATGTGCAATAGAGTCTGGCCAAATGGGAAACAAAACATACTGGCTACACAAAAAAACGATGCTTATTACCAGTTGAACAGAAGAGAGCAGGTCGTGGTCTTCAGGCTCCGCACAGGCTACAACAGACTGAGGTACCACCTTTTCAATAAACTGAAGATATGTGGCACTGACGAATGCACTTGTGGTACCGGGAAAATGACCGCTGAACATCTGCTGCAAATCTGCCCGACATACGAGGACCAGAGAAAGCACATGTGGCCATCACCAGTGGCAACACTAGACAAGCTCTATGGCAGTGTCGACAGCCTCAGGATGACCGCTGCTTTTTTCGAAAAAATACAGGTTGACGTTTGACAGCGTACGAAGAAGAAGAAGAAGTACTTTCTTTGATTTATTTGTTTTTATATTTTTTATACATCAGATTTATGTTACGTGTGTTTTCTTGTGTAAAACTACCTTTTAACTGGTTTGTTGTTCTTCTGCGTTCGTTCTCAATCTCACGCTACCATGCCCTGAACAGGGCTTTACAAGTAGCAAGATGTAGTCCTGAGAACGGAGTGCGTTTGTGTTGCTAGTTTGCAGCTTGACTACGCTTTTTGCACCTTTCGGTTCGGTTGAACACATCTGTCTCCGACAGCAGGCATTTATTGAGTACCGAGTTAGCCTTCCCTCTTTGATTCCTTCTACTTAGCCAGCCTGCTCTGTTGCAGCCTGTTATCCAGGATCACTGTGTAGAAGGGTCTTGACAGCTCTGGTTCACTGGCCCTGATGCTAGCAGTCAGCTCTGGGTTGCTGACATTGACGCTAGCAGTCAGCTCTTGTTCACTGAACCTGATGCTAGCAGTCAGCTCTGGTTCACTGAACCTGATGCTAGCAGTCAGCTCTAGTTCGCTGGCTCTGACGCTAGCAATCAACTCTGGGTTGCTGACATTGACGCTAGCAGTCAACTCTGGGTCATTGACGCTAGCAGTCAACTCTGGGTTGCTGACATTGACGCTAGCAGTCAACTCTGGGTCGCTGGCCCTGACGCTAGCAGTCAACTCTGAATTGCTGACATTGATGCTAGCAGTCAACTCTGGGTTGCTGACATTGACGCTAGCAGTCAACTCTGGGTCATTGACGCTAGCAGTCAACTCTGGGTTGCTGACATTGACGGTAGCAGTCAACTCTGGGTCGCTGGCCCTGACGCTAGCAGTCAACTCTGGGTTGCTGACATTGACGCTAGCAGTCAACTCTGGGTCATTGGCGCTAGCAGTCAACTCTGGGTCATTGACGCTAGCAGTCAACTCTGGGTCATTGACGCTAGCAGTCAACTCTGGGTCATTGACGCTAGCAGTCAACTCTGGGTCATTGGCGCTAGCAGTCAACTCTGGGTTGCTGGCATCGACGCTAGCAGTCAACTCTGGGTTGCTGACATTGACGCTAGCAGTCAACTCTGGGACATTGATGCTAGCAGTCAACTCTGGGTCATTGACGCTAGCAGTCAACTCTGGGTCGCTGGCCCTGACGCTAGCAGTCAACTCTGGTTTGCTGGCTCTGATGCTAGCAGTCAGCTATGGGCTGCTGGCCCTGACACTAGCAGTCAGCTATGGGTTGCTGACTGCTGTAGCTTATCTTAACTTGTTTGTTTCTCATACAAGTAAATAATCTAAACATTTATACCAAACTGTCACCTCAATTTGTGACCATCTCTCCACAGAATCATTGCGACTGTCACTTTCTATTAATTGAAATTTTGGGCTGTCCTCTTGAACTCCTCCATTAAGATGCCACTTGCCTGGACATTCCTCTCCCATATGTGTTTCACTAAGTTTTCTTAGGCTTCCCAACTCTCCTCTTTCCCCATGGGATTCCAATCCGTCACATAGCTGGTTAAATTGTTCGTTTTCATCCCAAGAGTGTGTCCTATCCACCTGCATTTTCTCTACTTAATCTTCAGCTATATTGGTTTTCATTGTGTTTTTTTGGCACAAGTCTGTGTTTGTTATTACATTATTTGTGGCCTCTGACGCTAAAAAAAAAATGGTGTTCTGTACTGTAACTTGGTTGATGTGTATGTCAGAAAATACTTATGCACTCCAGTGCTATCTGACAAGGCAATGGGTGGAGCACAGCTACCAGTCCATCCGCCCGGGTATCACTTGTTTAATACTACATGCTCTAGCATTCTTGTTATTTCAGCCTTTAACTGATCAGTGCCACCCTGAGCACATACAGTGACACACATTAATACTAATATACTTATCTTTGTGATTCTTGTTGTCGCTACAAATTAATTTATTCACTGGCCTCATAATTTCCATTTCTTTAGTCACTTGTCCTTTTAAGAATGAGACGATCCTGACTTTTTTACTTGTTCTTATGTTTGAAAACACATCCTCATTTGTCATCAACACAGGCTCTGGGTCCACACATATACCAGACTTGTCCGTCAGCTAACTACTACGACTGCAAGGCTATGGCCATTGGAGCACGTTCTCAGTCTGCCAGAACCTACCTGGAGAAACACGTGGATGTTTTCACTGACTGTAAGCAGAAGATTGTCCTTGTACTTTTATACAGTCATCTAAGCTTTGACCATGACTTTATCTAAGTGACTGCTTCATACAGTGACTAGAGCAGGGATTCAAACCTAAAACACTATGAGGGCAACATGACTGTCTTCAGTGGGTCAGGGCCTCATGAAGACAGGTTCAGTGGGTTAAGGCTACATAAAGACAGGTTCAGTGGGTCAGGGCCATATGAAGAGGTTCAGTGGGTTAAGGGCCACTTAAAGACAGGTTCAGTGGGTCAGGGCCACATGAAGGGGTTCAGCAGGTTAAGGGTTACATGAAGACAGGTTCAGTGGGTCAGTGCCACATGAAGACAGGTTAAGTGGGTCTCACAACCGACCAGAGACGTCAAAAGAACAGGAAACGAGCTGGCACAGGAAAGCCGTGGACCTTAGTCTGGAGACATGGGTTCAAAACATGTGGTGTAATTTTAAAAAAAAACAATATTGCTTACTATGCAGAGACTTCTGAGTCAAACTGCCTTTATTCCTTGGGACTAAGATTACCCCCAACAATTGGTTGAAGCATTAAAATGATAGTTGCATATAGCCCAGGGCTGAACTATTTTCAGTCCTGGATAATTGTGCTGATTTGTGGCTTTCAGTCTGGGGCAAGTCTCGCAAATCTGTATGTAAAATAGTTTTATTTTAAATAAAATTGATATCAAACTAATTGAACTAAAACTTGCGATATAAAGACACTTATTTAATGATCTATGTCCTGCCGAAGACGGATGTGTTGGACCGAAAGGTACAAATATCGCAGTCAAACTGTAAACTAGCGACACAACACAAATCCGTTCTCTGGAATACATCCTGCTACTTGCAAAGCCCTGTTCAGGGCTTGGTAGCGGGAGATTGAGAACGAATGCAGAAGAAGAAGAAGAATGATCTATGTCATGAAGTATTCATAATAAAAAAGAGATATTAGTAGCAAGTTTTAAATGTCATTAATACGGATATCAACACATGAACAATTTTTATTTGGTACTATTTACGCCGTCTTTTGTGTTCCACTCAAAGTTTAAATCTTGTGTCTGTTGAATATTCATGTGCAATCCAGATGCGATCAAATAATAAATAATTTCTCTGATATTGAAGTCTGACTTTCCTCGCAGCTAAATGCATAAAAAAAGGTATCAAGATGATGAGCAGCGCATGAGCTGCAGTGGTCAGCGACCCATAGCTGACTGCTAGGGTCAGGGCCAGCGAACCAGATCTGCCAAGACCTTTCTACACCTCCACGCGGTGATCTTGGATAACAGGCTGCAGCAGGGCAGACTGGCTTAGGAGAAGGGATCGAAGAGGAAATGCTAACCCGTTACTAAAAAAAATGCTTGCTGAAGTCGGATGTGTTGGGCCGAAAGTTGCAAATATTGCAGTCAAGGTGTAAACTACGACACAGCGCATTCCGTTCTCTGGACTACATTCTGCTACTTGAGCCCTTTTAGGGTTTGGTAGGGGGAGCTTGAGAACGAACGAAGCGAAGCCAAGCCACATGCAGAAAACATTGAAAACTGCTTTTAAATGAGGAGGACTAACTTCTGGTCGGGCAAAATATACCGATCAGACATGTTAATCAGCTCTCCCTGGAAACTGGCTGTGTTCATGGCTGCCTGATTAACAGGGTGAGGGATAGACGTGATCGCCGTAGTAGTGAGTGACATGTAGATGAAGCCAAGCATAGCACAACCACCTGGAGGACCCCGGTCCACCATCATCAGCACACTCGGGATGCGAGTAAAGCTACTGCAACCTGCCACTTAACGTCCTTTCCAGGTCGCACAAAAGAATAACCTACTCATTGTGGGCAACAAAGGTTTTAAATGTCTACATATCAG
The DNA here is from genome assembly GCA_036924085.1 of Ariolimax columbianus. Lineage (NCBI taxonomy): Eukaryota > Metazoa > Mollusca > Gastropoda > Stylommatophora > Arionidae > Ariolimax > Ariolimax columbianus. Next base: position 34,946,460 of record JAVGWX010000011.1, on the reverse strand, counting down.
AAATAACTAACATTAAATGACAACTGTGCATGGGCAATCATCTGAAGATTTCCCTCTGTTTCACTTATCCTGGATATTCTAGAACAGAGACTGTCTATTAATGCTGTCATCTGATTTCTATAATTTGTGTCCTATCCAAAACCTTCATCTTTGGTCTGACTTCCCATTCCACTGGTTGTCTGGTTCTTTCCAACATTAACACATTCATTCTTTGGTGTTCGTCCTCAAAAGGACATTGTGTTTACAGCGAAGCTGAGATGTACGAGGAGGCTTCAAATTAAAACCTTAAAATTGGAATAGAAATGAGAAAAAAAAACCATGCCTTTGTATTATAACTTGTTAATATGGTCGCTAAGGATGTCAAGAGTGTCTTGAATGTGCCATCACGGTGCAGACAAACAGCATGATGTCATATTTGCATTTAAAAGATGGCCACCTCACTATTGACATGCATAAAAGATGAGCACTGTTCTATTGTCCGTTTGTTGAGCAGCAAAGGGGGGGTGAAACCTATAGAAAATCATCGGTGAATGAAGGTCTAGTACAGTGATGCGTGCTTTTCACTTCAGTAAGTGTATGGGTGGAGTAGGAAGTTCTAAGATGACGTGAGTTCATGACTGTTCACGACCGGATCATGCACACAGAGAACAGTTTGTCAATAGTAGGGTGGCAATCTTTTAAATGCAATTACATTGTCATGTTCGTCTGCACCGTGATGACACATGCAAGACACTCTTGAGATCCTTAGCAGCCATGTTAGCAAGTCACAATACAAAGGCAAGGTTTTCTTATTTCTATGTGCCTTTTGGTCTGACACATCCGGTTTCAGCTGGACTTTTTAGGTACCAGGTTTGTCTTCCCACTGTGATCTCTATTCTCTTAGCCAGACTGCACAGGTGCAGCCTGTTTCCAGGACTTTTGGTTGGGGACTGGATAGGGTCTTGGTCAGCTCTTGTTTGCTGACCGTGATGCAAGCAGCCATTTTTGAGTCACTGTATTGCATCTTTGACTCCATCACGTTAGTGATTTTATTACACCATTTTAATTACTCAGGAGCAGTGGTTAGTGTGCTGGCTTTCCAGCTGAGCGACCAAGGTTTGGTCCCAAGTTGGTGCTGGATTTTTCTTGATCGCAAAACAGCTTCAGTCTAAAAAAATGGGTCTAAAAAAATTGGTACCAAAATAATGTGGGAAAGTAAAGGCGGGGGGCCCTAGTGTGCCGTTGGTCATGACAAATATGGGCCTAACACCATATTCCCAATATGCCATACACGCATGAATCTGGATCTTTACTAATTTAAATTACTCAGTTCTGCTTAGAGTAGCCATTTCTGAAAATGTGTCCATATGGTTGTTTTTATTGCTCTCCATGTTTCAGAGCTATACAATAGGACTGATCGTTCCCCTAAGCTGAAGATTTTTGTTGTTGGTCTTCATTTCTCTCTTATTGAATTTGTCTTATGTAACTGCTGTTTCTCAAGGTTCTCTGGATGAGTTGGTGAAGCATGGCTTGCGGGCTCTGAGAGACACGCTGCCTCAAGAGGTGGATCTAACCTCCAAGGTGAGGGTTTGAAATATCACAAATCAAATTAGCTGAGAGTAAAGTAGTGTATCACATTATTATTGTTAACTAATATTATGCAGGTTCAGTATTACTGCATTCCAGGATACTGGTCGTTCTTGTAGCTTGCTAGTTGTACACATCCCTGATCTGTCTTCAGGCATACATGCGTGATTGCTTATTGCTTGAATTACAATAATTGTTCAATATTACCAGAGATTAGGCCAGAGGAGAGTTATGACAAAACTAATCTACTGAGAATGTTTAGTGAGTGATGATTTTAATGTTTAGTGAGTGATGATTTTAATGTTTAGTGAGTGATGATTTTAATGTTTAGTGAGTGATGATTTTAATGTTTAGTGAGTGATGATTTTAATGTTTAGTGAGTGATGATTTTAATGTTTAGTGAGTGATGATTTTAATGTTTAGTGAGTGATGATTTTAATGCCGATTTAAATATTAGGGAGTGATGATTTTAATGCTGATTTAAAAGTTTATTATTTAAGTGTTTAGTAAGTGATGATTTTTTAACACTTAGTAAAGAAAGTTTTGAACACTTTATGATGTGTTGTAGTTATTAATTGAGAGGTGATGTTTTGAGCACCCAGAATGGCTTGGCTTGGCTTCGTTTGTTCTCAATCTCCCTCTACCAAACCCTGACATGGCCCTAAGTAGCAGAATGTAGTCCAGAGAACTGAACGCGTTGTGTCGTAGTTTACAGCTTGACTGTGATATTTGCAACTTTCGGTCTAAAACATCCGACTTCAGCAAGCATTTTTTTAGTACCAGGTTAGCATTACCTCTTCGATACCTTCTCTTTAGCCAGTCTGCTCTGTTGCAGCCTGTTATCCAGGATCACCGCGTGGAGGTGTAGAAGGGTTTTGGCAGCACTGGTTCGCTGGCCCTGACGCTAGCAGTCAGCTATGGGTCGCTGACCATTGCAGCTCAGCATCTTGATCCCCTGAGTACTCGAAATGAAGTAAGAAAGGAAATAAAAACTATAATGTTCTACACTCTGTTGTAGATACCATAAAAGGGGAGTCATGCACAAGGCAGACAACCTCACTGTATAAAACATTGGGCCAAAGATGCAGCACAGTGTATGAGCTGACTGCAGCCAGAGCTGACCAAGACCCTATTCCGTCTCCAAGCAGAGATTGGTGGGAAAGCAAACCCTGTACCCCCCAAAAAAAACTCAACTGAAATCTGATGTGTTGAGCCAAAATACACAGATATTTCAGCCTGTCTGTAAACTATGACAGAATGTCCTTTTCATGATGGATGCAGGAAAAAGCAGTATAAAGCGTGGTTCTGCAGAAACCATCACGGCAAGGCAAAAAAGGAAATATAAAAATAAACTGTTTCTGTACAAGCTTTTATTTATACTAAGACATTTTGTTGTTGCTGGGATCACAGGAGTGTCCTTTCTTTTCATTTTTGTGTTTCCTTGTAGTGTGTAATTTTTTATTTTATTTATTTGGATTGGTCAACATTTATTGCGACTTTATAATCTTTCTTGTTGTTCTTTAATGTCCGCAATGAGAAATTCTGTCCTTTCTTGCACTGAAAATTGCGTTAAGTGTCGGGTTGGAGTAGCTTTCCTCACATCCTGAGCATGCCGATGGCTGACCACGTTCTTCTGGGCGGTTGTACTATGCTTCTTCATCTGAGGGACGCTCACTACAATGGGGATCACGTCGATCCACATCTCGTCAGCCAGACTACCCTGAAAACAGCCTGTTTTCAGGAAATTCTACATGGAAGAGAGAAAGTGGTCTTGGTCAGTATGTTGCGCCTGATCAGACTAGTGTCTCAGTTCCACACTTTAATCTTTGAAAGTCACCATCATTCATGTCTGTTTTTTCACCTTCATCATCTTCAATGTTTACTTCGGTTGGTTCGTAATTTTCCAACTCGGTGAACGTTTGTACGTGTTCGAATGTTTCTTGAAGTTGCTGATCTCATGGTCTATGCAAGTAAATATAAAAAAACTATGTTTTTTGGTTCAAGCTTTTGAATGCCCTGTCTAGAATCTGTCAAAATTTGTTTATAAATAAATGCTTGTAAAAAGTTTTGGTGCCAATATACATATTGTTGTTTGCGAATACCAACAATGAGTAGCTTGCTCTTTTGTGCGCCCTGAAAAGGACATTACATGGCGAATGTAATGACACTGATGAATGTTTGATAAGTATATTGTGCCTGACCAGACATTAGTCTTACTACCTGCCAATATACATATATACATCTGCAAAGGTAACTTCCTGTTAGGGTTAATACAGGGAGGGATATGACGATGATATCTTGTTTGACCCTATTGATCTTTCTTGTTCCAGAATTGTTCTATTGGAATTGCAGCCAAGGACACAAAGTTTGCTATTCTGGACAATGACGACGTTTCACCTTATGTATCCTTCATTGTCAACAATGTTTATATTGTACAGATGTTCTCAACAAGAGCTAGAGCTCCGTCCTAAGACAAGATTATTCTCTTATTTAGCCCTTTAGACCTGGCTAATTTTGGCCAATCTGTGTCTTTCAGTCCAGACAAAAACGTCAGAATTCTGTGCGTCAAAAAGTTTTATTTAACCTGTAGCACTCCAATGTCCTGTCTCTTTGAACCAGCTCGGCCTGCAAAAACGGTGTGCGGAAAAAATTTTTTTTTTTTTGAACGGAGTCACTCCTGACAGCCATTTTTTACTGCTGACTACGCCCTCCATATATACACGATATTTTGCCGGTTAAAGTATCGTATGTGCGATTACAAATGGCTTTTGAACAGTTTTAATTTTGTATACGTCGTTTGGAGCAAGCCAACTTTTTGCGAAAGGGGAAGTAGGTTGTTGAGAAAGATTTTTATCGAGTAGATCTGTTTATTTTGTTTGTTTAAATGAAAGAACTACGTTTGAATTGGAAACTAACAGTTGTGGCGATATTGTAAACACAGTATCGATACGTTGTTGTGGTTTCCATGGTTTTCTATCGGAGCGACTAGGCCTAGTGGTCGAGTCCAAATTTTTCCCGAGATTTTCATAAATTTTCAACTTCATCTTTTTAAATCTCAAAAACTAACAAACATACAACAAAAACAATAACACCCACATGTTCGTTATGCTATTGTCTATCTACACACCAGAAAATCATATTTATTGACAAACAAACATAAAAGTTACAAATTTTGAAAGACGACTACCACAGCGACTAATTAAGAAAATTAATTAGGTCAAATTTAGTCACTAATTATGTAGCGTGCCTAAGGTTAAAATAAAATAAATTATCATTGAAGAAATTGAGCCAAAACTATGACCTAAGCATCATTAGACACACAATTATCTATGACATGAAGTGTTCATAATAAAGATTATATATTAGTACGAAGCATTAAATGACATTAATGCAGAGGTGGAAATTGGAGAGACATTATTTTTCGTACTTGTTCCATTGCGTGTTTCGCAGATATATCCATTTCCTATACTTACCTTTCATATTATGTGTCCCAGTCTGACATCTCTTGAATATCCCAGAGTAATCCAGATGCAGGATCATTCGACTGATCAAACAATAAATCATTTATACGGTCTTTCGTTACAATAAATCGATAGATTTTCAAATCTCATGTGACGATCTGTAATCGACCTATCAGAAATAATCATACAGTTAAACGTCAATTGTGAATACGCGGATGCAACCAATGCATAGAGCCTTTAAAAAAAAAAATGGACTTTCTAAATCCATTGCAGTAAAAGTGGATGGGAGGTAAATAGTTGGTATCAATTTAATTAATATTGATTTGATATTGAAAGTATGTACGCAGGCTTGTGAGGCAACTAAAACCTACATTTTTCAGTCTAAATTTAGCCGATTTATGTCTTTCCATCAAAGCCAAAATGTAGGAATTGTGTGTCAAAATTGTATTAAAAATAAATAAACAAATATTTTGGAAATTTTTTTTTTTTTGGCGTTCGCCTTATTTATCTATTCCCCAAAGGCACTGTGGTTTTTATTTTGCTCCTGTCGACCCATTGCATCCGACTTCAGCATGAATTTCATGTAAGGCATATTCTTCCTCCCGCATTTTCTAAGGACTTGCTTCCCGGGGTAACGGACAGTGATGTGATGGGGATCAAACCCAGCACCTTCGGTTATTAACCGTGTCACTCAACCACTATCCCACACCGTCCCCTAAACTAATAATGAATAAACTGAGCTAAAATTACGAGTAAACAGCGTAAGACACATAATTATAACATGAACTATTCACAATAAAGATTATATTTTAACATCAAACCTTAAATTATATTAATGCGCAGGTGGAATGGGGGGGGGGTGTATTGGTGCTTACCAGATTGTATAATTCGCAGATATTTCCATCAATTCTTTTATACATACTTTTCATATTGTGTGTCCCAGTCAAAGTTTGAATCGACTAATCCAGGTACATTATCATTGTACTGATAAAACAATAAATTGCTTGTCGGGCTTTAAACATTGATTTGATATAGACAATGTGAAGACAGACTTAATGAGGCAACTAAAACCAACATTTCTGAATTTGTGCTTATGTGTTACTACCATGGCCATTTCCTTAAGTTTGAATACAGCTGGCACTAATTGAGGGTGAAGAGAGAAGTGTGCGGCATGCTCCAGATGAGCCCCCTGTGAGTTATATTTGTGTCTGTCTTTACTTTAAAATATGAGTTATTTCTTCTCTTATATTCGCACTTCTATAATAGACACAAGAAATATATCATTTTGAAAGAATGTTGTCTATGACAAAGAGAGCAAGTGGTGACTGGTCAGTTTAGGGTGTCTGTTCTTTGTCTGGAGACAGATTCGATACCTGGTAAGATTTAAAGTGATTTATTTTGGAGGTGAAGTAAAAACCTAGCTGGCATGACATGGGTGCTTGCTTTTGTTTCTCAGTCCTGCATATTCTCTCTGGACTCCCTCAGATTCAGCAGTGGAAACTGGGTTATGTTTCTTCTTCTGCGTTCGTTCTCAATCTCCTGCTGCCAAGCCCTGACCACAGGATTTTTGCAAGCAACAGGATGTAGTCCGGAGAACGGAATGCGTTGTGTTGCTAGTTTACAGCTTGACTGAGATATTTGCACCTTTTGGTCCGACACATTCATCTTCGGCAGATGTTTCTTGTTTAAAATGATAGTCGTCTGTGACATTGATATTTCTGCAACTAATAGTCGTAAGTGATCGGTTCCTCGACAAGGTAGTTAATCGTATCCACCCTGTCTCAAGTCGTGTAGTTTTGTTGCAAAATTGGATTGTTCATGCCTTCTGATGCCAGTGCTGGAGAAGTCTGGACTGTTGGTTCTGGGGTTAGCATTGGCCATCTCCTTCCTGATCAGAGTCGTTGGTTACACTACTTTTTGTCCGGCTGCTGCACATCTCCCTCTGCCCCCGTTACCTTTTGTTTACTTGTAAATTGGCTGCCCCTTGGATAAGTGCACTAATCAGAAAGGCGGAACAGGGTAAGTGCACCAACGAGGAAGCCAGAACAGGGTAAGTGCACCAATGAGGAAGCCAGAACAGGGTAAGTGCACCAATGAGGAAGCCAGTACAGGGTATTCTGCATATATCCATGACAATGGGCTGTGTAAAGAAAATTTCTAGTAATATTGCCATCTGGGTGAGCACAGTTGACTAGGTCACAGCGGTCTACCACCGTTGAAAACAAACCGGCGTGAACGCACCAATTAATAGTTCCTTCATCTAATGATGGTTTTTATGCAGTGATTACTACTATACTCTTATCTGATGACTACAGCCAATCTCAAGCTCAGGCATGTATAACTTCATAAAGAACACGAGCCGGATAGCGAATTTTGAATATATCGGCTGGCGCATAGAATATGGTTTTATTTTTTAATGTAAAGATATTGGTTATTTGATTAAAAAAATGTTCTGTTTATGTGAATTAAACTTCTTCTTCGTACGCTGTCAGACGTCAACCTTTATTTTTTCGAAAAAAGCAGCGGTCATCCCGAGGCTGTCGACACTGCCATAGAGCTTGTCTAGTGTTGCCACTGGTGATGGCCACATCTGCTTTCTCTGATCCTCGTATGTCGGGCAGTTTTGCAGCAAATGTTCAGCGGTCATTTTCCCGTTACCTCACGTGCATTCGTCAGTCCACCTATCTACAATTTATTGAATAGGTGGTACCTCAGTCTATTGTGGCCAGTGCGAAGTCTGAAGACCACGACCTGCTCTCTTCTGTTCAACTGGTAATAGGCATCATTTTTTGTATAGCCAGTATGTTCTGTTTCCCATTTGGTCATGTATCTAGCTCTAATAAGCCTTTTTAACTATTTGTATGTCACACTAGAATCTGGTTGTGGTAGTCTTGCACCTTCTTTTGCCAGTCTGTCTGCCTCCTCGTTGCCTTGGATGTTACAGTGGGATGGAACCCACTGTACCACTACCCTTTTTGGTGCGGACTGCTGGCATAGTTGACAGAGAACTGCTCTTACATCATTAAATTCAGTATTTTTCTGGCTTTTTAGTGCTGTGACTACGCCCAGGGCATCTGTAAACAGGACTATATGGCTTTCATTTCTTTTGTATGTCACCATTTCTTCTACTGCAGTCCTCAGTGCCTCTGCCTCCGCTCTGAAATTGCTTGAGTATTTTCCAGTTGCCACTGACAGTGTTATTTTTCTACCATTTGGTAGGCTCAGAAATACCCCTGCCACTCTGTTCTGTGTTGTGTTTGTTACAGAACCGTCGGTGTATGCATGGGTCCAGTCCATGCTTGGGTAGTTTTTCGTTATGTACCTCAGGGTTATGTCTCTTCTTTCTTTTTAAGCCTGGCTGTTCTTGTTTCCAATACCTGGTATATTTTCTACCACCTCTGGAAATATATGCTGCCTCCAGATAGGTTTGCGTACAGTAGGGATGGGCTTTGGTGTTGTTAATGCGTTCAAAGGCGTCTTCGCTCATCTTTGCTTTGGCTATTTCTGCAAAGTTTCTCCGCTTTAGTTTCCTATTTCCAAAATTATTTAGTCTCTTATGCATTGGATGCTCTGTCAGTCTTCTGAGTTTCTCTGCTTGCTGCTGGGCTCTGCAGTCTCTTCTGTCGGTCATGGATTGCAGATTTGTAATCTTTTCCAGTTCTACAATTGGCGTTGACTTCATGCCTCCTGTTATAACTCTCATGGCTTGGTTTTGGAGTTTGCTAATTTTATCAAAGTTTGCCTTTGCTGCTGTTGTCCATGCATGTATAACTTCATACAGAACACGAGCCGGATAACGAATTTTGAATATATCGGCTAGCGCATAGAATATGGTTTTATTTTTTAATGTAAAGATATTGGTTATTTGATTTAAAAAATGTTCTGTTTATGTGAATTAAACAAAATTGAAGTTGGTGTCATTGGTATAAGACATTGTACTGGTAGATTGACAGGGGAACATTTCGTAAGAGCTGTATTTATTTACGTTTAATGTATACTCAACGCAAAAAGTAACGTACCAGTTTTTGTGTATATTTTTATGTTTGAAAATTGTAATATTACCTTTTCATACTCCTCATGGATGAAGTCATCAAAGCCTGCAAGGAACGGACAAAAAAGTATGAAGAAGGGTACTGGAAGATGAGACCAAGTTACATATCGGAACTAGCGTTTACAGATGACGTGGCCCTGATCACGAAATCCGAAGCACATCTCCAGATCAACTTGCAGGTCTGGGAAGAAGAGAGAAATGCACATCAACAACTCCAAAACAAAAACCATGGTGATCGCCAGAGATAAGAAGAGACATCAGATAACCCTGGGAACACGACCACTGGAGCAGGTCAGCAATTAAAAATATCTAGGAGTGGTAATAGACAGCATGGGAGGAATCAAAGAGGAGTTAACCACATGAAGGGCAGCAGCAGGTAGACTTTTCCGTGCAATAAACAGAGGTTTCCTCAGTAAAAGAGAAATAAGCAGGAAAACAAAGATACATGTATACCTCTTGACCTATGTGCCTGTCCTGACATATGAATGTGAGTCATAGGCAATGACTACAGCCCAAGAAAGGCAATTACAAACTTCAGAAATGAGGTACATAAGAAACGCGGCTCAGGTGACGAAAAGGGACAAGACAACGCGTAGCAATCTCGAAGTCCAACCCCTGCAGACACGAGTGGAGCAGGCCCAACTACAGTGGTTTGGCCATGTCTGTAGAATGAAAGAAGATCGGATACCAAAGCGGTCATGGAAGATAAAAAGTCAAGGATGCAGACCCCCAGGACATCCCAAAGTACGTTGGGAAGACAACATACGACAGTCCCTAAAGTGATAGAGGGCTGGATTGGAAAGAGGGCAGGAAAAAGACGACAGATAGAGCGCGCTCATCATTGAAACGGAGGGATTACGTTCTGGGTTGGCATCTGCACCAATCATATGACAGACCTCTTTATATTAGACTGTGCTGTTACTGGCTTGTGATGAGATTGTGAAGAACCACATTACGCCTTTTATGCCGAACCATGCACTACGCATTTGCTTCAGCAGGACAATGCCCGTCCTCATGTTGCCAGAGTCGTGCATGATGAACCCCAAGTCAGAAACATCTTGCCTTGGCCAGCAATTTCACATGAACTTGTCATCAATTGAGCATGTCTGAAACGTCGACTTCAGCAACAACAGCATCCACTGCAGATTTTATGGCAACTTCGTCAAGAAGTGGCAGAACATTCCACAGGATTTACTGAGTTGCTGCATTTGATCACTGAGGCGCAGATGTCAAGCCGTGATCAACACACGGGGTTGGACACACGCTGTCCTGAACGTTGTCATTAAAAAAAATTATCCCCATGCTTCCAGACGTTGCAGAGACAATCACACGAGACATGAAAATGTCTTTCCAGTTTTGAATTATAGAATAAAGTTTCTTCCCCCTAAATTTTTTTAATTTTTTTTTTTAAAATGATAAATTAAAATTATATGATGAAAAACATTACCTGGTAGGTTAATTTTGGGCTGAGTATATATAATTGTTTACACTTTAGAATAGTTACATCAAGCTTACGGCAGACATGATGCAATTAATAGAATGTGTATCTGTCTTCATGCCCGTCAAAAGAATGTTTGGTAGGCAATGGCAGAATGTGTTTAGATGTGATTCTGTCTTGATGCCTGTCGAATGTTTTGTAGGCAATTGCAGAATGTGTTTAGATGTGATTCTGTCTTGATGGCCTGTCAAATGTTTGGTAGGCAATGGCAGAATGTGTTTAGATGTGAATCTGTCTTGATGCCTGTCGAATGTTTGGTAGGCAATGGCAGAATGTGTTTAGATGTGAATCTGTCTTGATGCCTGTCGAATGTTTGGTAGGCAATGGCAGAATGTGTTTAGATGTGAATCTGTCTTGATGCCTGTCGAATGTTTGGTAGGCAATGGCAGAATGTGTTTAGATGTGAATCTGTCTTGATGCCTGTCGAATGTTTGGTAGGCAATGGCAGAATGTGTTTAGATGTGAATCTGTCTTGATGCCTGTCGAATGTTTGGTAGGCAATGGCAGAATGTGTTTAGATGTGAATCTGTCTTGATGCCTGTCGAATGTTTGGTAGGCAATGGCAGAATGTGTTTAGATGTGAATCTGTCTTGATGCCTGTCGAATGTTTGGTAGGCAATGGCAGAATGTGTTTAGATGTGAATCTGTCTTGATGCCTGTCGAATGTTTGGTAGGCAATGGCAGAATGTGTTTAGATGTGAATCTGTCTTGATGCCTGTCGAATGTTTGGTAGGCAATGGCAGAATGTGTTTAGATGTGAATCTGTCTTGATGCCTGTCGAATGTTTGGTAGGCAATGGCAGAATGTGTTTAGATGTGAATCTGTCTTGATGCCTGTCGAATGTTTGGTAGGCAATGGCAGAATGTGTTTAGATGTGAATCTGTCTTGATGCCTTTCGAATATTTGGTAGGCAATGGCAGAATGTGTTTAGATGTGAATCTGTTATTCTTTACCTCTCAAAATCCTGGAATTCAATCAGGCACGTGTGTCTGATGCCGGGTTGCCAAATGTTGAGTAAACTCATTTCGCTCTTTTGCATTGGTGTACCATGTTGAGCCAAGGGCCTCCTTGATCGTCCGCGGCTAAAGTTGTATGGCCACCACGACGTCACTGTACTTGTCCCTCTGTTATTCTGCATGCGCACCACGTGAACGGCCTATATGTAAGTTTGTAACAGCACGATATCTATGATCTCAGTGAAGGAAGTTCGATGTCTGATCTCTGCGTTGCGGATTTGGTCTCGAATAGAGATCTTCAATGTTCTTAGCTCCATCAATGATTGGATAACACAGAATAGATCTCCATCAGGTTTCTGTAGGTTCCACCTCACAGATACCATGGCTGGAATAACCACACTGTTAAAGGTGTGAGCTTTAGCTTTGACGCTTCGCATCTGTTGCTGCATGGGTTTAATACAGTTGAAGCTGAGTCAGCTACCTGTTATCCTTCATGTGATCTCCCAATTTATTAAATGGGAGTTCGTGATTTCTTGGCCCAAATAGATATACGAATTTACCTACGGGACAATTTCCAAGGTGCATATCTCCTTTTGGGCAGAAGGTGTTGAGCATGAACTGGGTTTTCTTTCTATTGATTTATAGACCAACTGCAACACTTGCTCTAGTCGGGCTTTTCTTAGCTCCTTTGACATCGTGGCTGAGGACCCTCAGATGAGTAGAATTTCCCCGTCTATGTTTATGCCCCTATATAATAAGTTATTAAAAAGACGAATCCAGCTGTTTGATTTACAAACTGGAACGTGCGTACTATGTGTACAGGCATCTCCGATGATCTTCGAGAGGTTGGGGGATGTCAGAAAAACAGCCATCATTGATAGGGAGCTCTCTCGATTGAATGTGGACATAGCTGCTCTACAGGAAACCAGACTTGCTTAGGGTTGGCTCACTAAGAGTGAAAAACTAGACTTTCTTCTGGAAGGGTCGAGAACCTGAGGAATCTCAACAGCATGGTGTTGGGGTTTTGCTATTAAAATATTAAAAACACACTTATGGCATCAGTCGATCCTTCTTCGGAGGTTACTGACCACATCACCGCAACAGGTCCTGTTAATATTCTCAGCGTCTATGCCCCAACCCTGACATCTCCAGAGGAGGCGAAGGATCAATTCTATGGTCAGCTGGAGGAAATGATCAATAATAGCCCCAGGGAAGAAGCACTCATTCTTCTCAGCGACTTTAATGCTAGAGTAGGTGGGGACCACATAACATGGCCCACCTGCCTTGGACATCGTGGTATTGGCAGGGTAAATGACAATGGTCATAGGTTGCTGGAGCTGTGCACTCAACAAGGCCTATGTATCACAAATACTTTCTTCAAGGGCAGGCCGCAACATAAAGTATCCTGGAAACACCCAAGGTCGCATCGATGGCATCAAATCGACTTGAATGTCACCAGACGTTCAGCTCTAAACATGGTCCTCTCCACTAGAAGCTATCACAGTACAGACTGCGACTCTGACCATGCTCTTGTATGTAGCAGGGTACGCTTGCAGCTTCGCAAAATATGTCGCTCCAAACAGATGGGGCATCCCCGCATCAACACTGCGCAGATGGTGATTACTTTCAAGGCGGAGAGGTTTGTGTCTGACCTGAATCTTGCTCTTCGGGAATGATCTGAGTGTGACGTCACAACTAAGTGGAACGTTATGAAAGGTGTCATCTATAATACAGCATTAGCTACGTTTGCACATTTCGCAAGAATGGAACCAGTAATTGAGGCCAAGCGAGAAGCTTTCATCAATTATTACAAAAATGTCAAAATAAGATAACGATTGCTGCCCTCAATCAACGAACTGCTAGACAATGCGCACTGGCAGAAACTGTGTGAAGAAATTCAGCTAAATTCAGAGATGGGAAATATCCAGGGCATGTATAGAGGCATAAAGATGACACTGGGCCCTACTGCGAGAGATGCTTACGCACGCATGCTACTAAACAGGTTGAGACTGCTCGTGGACAGGGTGTACTCAGTGTGGCTTTAGAGTAGATTAACAGCGGATATATTTGTCGTTTCACCAAATCTAGGAGAAGTGCAGAGAACAAGACCAGCCACTCTTTATGATATTTCTAGACCTCACCAAGGCCTTCGACTTGGTTAGTAGAAAGGGTTTATTTGAACTCCTCGAGAAGATCGGCTGCCCCCAAAACTGCGTAGCATAATTTCTTTTCACACTGAAAAGGGCTCAGTTCTATACGATGGATTATCTTCAAACTCTTTTCCCCATCAAGAGTGCAGTGAAGCAGGGATGTGTGCTAGCGCTGACCCTCTTTGTGATCTTTTCCATGCTCCTACCATACGCTTATGACATTTGTGCACACCAGGTCAGATGGGCGGCTCTTTAACCTGTCCCGACTGCATGCCAGGAGCAGGTGAGGACGGTGCTCATTAGAGAGATGCTATTTGTGGATGATGCAGTTCTAGTGACTAATAGTGGGGAGGCCTTGCAGAGACTGGGAGACAGATTCACCGTGGTGTGCAAGCAGTTTGGTCTTACCATAAGTCCGCACAGGGCATGACCACTACGCCACCCATAAAGATTGATGGCATCACTCTGGAGGTCATCAACAGTTTCATTTATCTGGGGTCTGCCATCAGCAACACTCTCTTGCTCAAGGAGATAGGCAGGGCAAGTACCGTCATGGCTCGCCTGATGAAGAGAGTCAGGGAAAACACTGCGTTGTCTCACTACACCAAGGTCTGGGTCTATCAGACCTGCGTTCTTGGCACTCTCATGTATGGAATCAAAATTTGGAGCACTTACACTAAACAGGAACGGCGGCTGAGCACCTTTCACATGAGGTGTCTACGGCGTATATTGGGAATTGGGTGGCAAGAGAGAGTGTCATATAATACGGCCTCACAGCATGTACTCGATGTTGAGCCAGTGACGTCTACAGTGGTTGGGACATGTTTGGCCTCGCATGGAAGATGAGAAGCTGCCAAAGGATACCCTTTATGGACAGCTAGCCATTAAAAAAAATCAGCAGACCCACACTGCGATTCAAGGAAGGATGTCTGCAAGAGGGACATGAAGTCATCCGACAGATGGGAAGAAATTATTCAGGATCGAGCTAATTGGATACAGTCAGGAGGGGGCATTGTGACTGCTGACACTAGTAGAGGTCTTGTGGCTGCAGAGAAAAGAGAAAGACTGAAGAGATCAAGGAACAGCCAGGCAAGTCAGCCTCCTCAGTATGGTTGTACGATCTGTGGCAGGGACTGTCACTCGTGTATCAGCCTTTACAGCATAGCAGACAGTGTCGAAATACAGGAGACAGAGCTGGACAAAATTTCCAGGGCGTCACTCCCATGGTCTATAGAAACTGAGAGGCCTATGATTTCTCAATCTCCTGCCACCAAACCCAGAAAGGGCTTAAGTAGCAGAATGTAGCCCAGAGAATGTGGAACGCGTTGTGTTGTAGTTTACAGCTTGACTGTGATATTTGCACCTTTTGGTCCAACACATCCGAGTTCAGCACCCGTTTTTTAAATACCGGGTTAGCATTCCCTCTTCGATCCTTTTTCTTTAGCCAGTCTGCCCTGCTGCAGCCTGTTATCCAGGATCACCGCGTGGAGGCGTAGAAGGGTCTTGGCAGCTTTGGCCCTGGCGCTAGCAGTCAGCTATGAGTCGCTGACCACTGCAGCTCATGCGCTGCTCAACATCCCTGATGATGATCTGATGTGTGTAATAAGTTGTCTGTGGTCACTTTGTTCTGATGTGTAATAAGTTGTCTTTAATCACTATTCTGATGCATAAAACAAATCTCATACTAGGTTCCATCTTGATTGAATATCATATTGCTTGGTTGTAATTGAGGATGATAATAAGATTGTGCCATTTCCCCAGCAATCCATGGAAGCTGACGATCAATCGGGGGCTGCTCAACCTGAACCAGTCCCAGTGGACCCTCAACCTGCAGATGATTCGATGGACCTGTAACAGCCTGTCATTGACATAATCATTTCAGACCCACATGACTATGGGTTTATTACTGACTTTCTTGGGGTACACAAGAAATATGACAACCATGCTTGTAAGAAAGTTGAACATAGTATGCCATTTGATAAATTTGTTTCTACTTCATACCCCCCCCCCCCCCCCCCCCCCCATGTGTACAAACACTTTAAATTCAATTCTCTGGATCATTGTTGCATATTGTAGGGAAGGAAAAGATAAGTAATGAAGACTTTTTTTTGTTTGTTCAGTGTTTAAAATGAACATTCACATCAGCATGTGAAGTACGAATTCTCTGGATAAAAGTTGCTGATTAGTTCTTCAGAATCGAGGCTAAGCAATGTTTCTAAATGGATGAGTGGGGGGAATTTTGTCCCAGTAAAATAACATTTTAGTGTAGAATTCTTTTACATTATCTATCACTGTTCATTTTTGTTTTGTTTATCGTTGGATTACCAGTCATTATAATTGTGTGTGGACATGGATTAAATTGATAAAACCAGCAGAGAGCTTTCTTTGATTCATTTTCTATAATAAACAACAAAAGCACACCATCACACTCACCCACAAGGGTGTGTTTGAAAGAGGGGTTAAAAAAAAAAAAGGCACATGGTAGCCAAACTTCACCACTATTGACAGTGTCCAAAGGCTTTGGTCAGATTGACAAATTCTGTATAAGTCACAATTCTGGCTTTGAAATTTTTCTTGCAGTTAACATATATCATGTCAACCGTCCCACAACCCGCTTGGAAAACACACTGACTCTCAGCACAAGCACAAGACCCCCTTTCCTTGTCAGAACTGGTAGCCTTGCCTTTGGACATCAAGTTGATAGTTTTCCTGACCTCTGCGTGCCTTGGTGGGATCAAAGTCTGGTGGTTAATAGTAGCCTGTGAGATATGGCTTGTGCGCTGAGGATGGACAGTTCCAAAAATATGAACTTTGTCGGTCAATAGAGCCGTGGTGTCAGGAGATGAGTGATAGGACGGAGGGCCGTAGACAGCCTTCAGCACACAATAGAATTGTCTAGAGTCATTGGCTTCAGCATACCTGTGAATCACCATAGCCTTTTCATGAAGCCAGGCATCCTGCATGTACCTGAGCCTGCAAAATTCTGGAGAAGAAAAAAATGTACAGACAAGTTCTGGAACACACAAACAAAACACTTCAGATACCCAATCAATAAAACAATGGACAGATTAGACTGACTGTTACAAGAAAACAATCACGATGCAACAACAAAAAATAAAAGCGAAATTGTGATTATTTACACAGCTCTGGGATCATTTTATTAATAATTTTCTGAAAATGGCACCTCACTGTTGGTTTTATTTTTTTTTTTTACCTGACTTCTAGCAAATAGACAAGACATTTTGCTTCCAAATAAAACTTTGTACTAATCCTGTGAGAGTGGCTTCCTTAGACACTTCGATAAGTCATTGCTGATGATGATCATTTGTACCAGTTTCTTGATTTCACATCACGTTCTGATTATCAAACCACACAAAACAGTGATATTTATTTACACACAAAAAAAAAGCAGCATTAATATGAATTGCCTAAATAAAAGTAGCAATGAAATCTGACATCACAGAATGAATGCAGGTCACATTCTGACAAATACTAGACCTCGTGTAACATGAGCCTGCCTCCGTCTCCAAACGGAGGGCTGTCATCACATTACTGCTCTACTCATTTTTGCAGGTTGAACACTCATCTCGTACAACCTTTATAATATATGGAGAATAATGCTGCTCTCTGTAAACTGAGACTGCTCACATTGACAGGACTTATAATGGGAGTATTAGATAAGGTTCAGCAGGGCTATCCAAACAACATTCATTGACCACCTGTTAGATAATACAGCAATAGATTAATCAGAAGGTCTGAGGCTGCAGGAGTTGAAATGAAAGGTAGGATGAGAAGACGCCTCGGAGGACGGATCAGTAAGGGGTACATAACCAGCAAGATATATGGACTATTGGCATGCATACCCTTCACTATCACACCATCTACTGAATGAGGCTGAGCACCTATATAACTGCCGGGAGTGCAGTGATGTCAGTTTTGCTTAGTTTGACATAATGTATCTAAAAATAGCTCCACAACAGACACTGCTGTTTATGAGGTGACCATTTCCTTTCCTTCCCTAACAGTAAGCCAGGTACCTGTTTACAGCTGGGTTGACTGAAGCGTGCCGATAATGAGAATTGAACCCTGTAACGTTTTGCCGTGAAAAGCGAGTGCTCTACCAATGTGCTAATCTCCTGAACCCAGCTAAGCATAGAAAACTAAACACACTTTTTAAGCTACATTAAATCAGATGCAACACTATAAATCCAATCTGTTCTAAAGCTAAAACAATGGTGATCAAATTATTATCAAGGATATAAATAGCATGCACTAATACTAACAAAACAAGTGTGTGGTCATAGTATGCAATGGCATACTTCAATTTAAAAAATCTGCGGGATCTAACAAAGTCCAACCAGAATATTCTCAGATCCCTTTATGGAAGCAGCTTTAAACTTGATAAGTCTGTGAACACTTGATTTCACTGTTCTCTTTTGTTTCCTTCAAAACACAGCAATACTTTGGTCGCTCACCACCAATTTCCATTAGTTCCATTCATAAGGATGGCAAAATGACCTAATATATACGCTGCAGTCCTGACATTGTCCGAAGGATCTGTAATGCAGCCTCGTCTATGAACTCCATGCACATAGTCTGGTCCCAAAACCTATATAATTCATTTATCAGTTTGATCTTTATACCAATGACTTTAAGGTGCCAAAACCTATATAACTCATTTCTCAGTTTGATCTTTATACCAATGACTTTAGGGTGCCAAAACCTATATAACTCATATCTCATTCATCAGCTTCATCTCTATATTGCTAACATAAGGTGCCATACATATGAAATGTATTTCTCATTGTTGATACCATTTGATGCCTGAAGCAGTCGTATGTGACCCAATCAGTGATACCACTTTGCAATCAATAATCAAAATGTTTCATTACCAGTTCTTGATCACATACAATGAAATTCACTCACAAACATTCCACTTTAATTGGACAAGTACATTCTCAAAAACTAGATTTAGAAATCTGGGGTATCATTTCAGATTGAGAGCCAAATTCTAGTGTCACACCATAGTATAGTTTATCTGTATTATAGCTGATCCTACATTCTGACTCAAAATGTGTTTTGCAAGCCACAAAACTATGAAAGGTTACGTACAAGGTCAGCAACTTCATCATGTAAATGAAAGTACTAGACAAACCACCAATGCAAGAGCTCATACTTACTTCAGGACAAACTTCCTGCAAGACGGCCATCTACAGTAGTGGTCTCATTTTATTCTATTCTATTTTCTTTGTGCGCCAAATACGGCAGAAACAAATGATCTCCAGTTGGAACGGTGTGACACCACTGTTTTTAGATCTTGTATGGTGCTGATGCCTATAGTTGAGCCCTCTCTGATGATTGTTCTTCCGAGTGTTGCCTTGTGTCTCCCTCTTTTCCAGGTGTCCATTCGAGTGCTTGCAATGGGAGACGGTTGTTCATTGTAAGGAAATGTCCGATGTATGTCCATAGTTTTTCCTGATGATGGTCGACACGTATATTTGGTTTGTCCCTCTTCTCATCGAGTCATTAGTTATGAACTGGTCCCAGCGTATATTCAATCATTTTCTTAGACATCTATTTTCAAGGATATTTAATTCATTTTCCAGCGCTTTTGTAGTCTTCCAGCTTCCACGCCCATATGCCAGGACTGATGTCACAATTGAATTGAATAGTCTGAGCTTGGTATGTTTGCTCAATGTCGTTGATTTCCGGATGTTGGTGAGCTGATTAAAGTCGCACAAGGCCAAAGCAATTCTAGTGGAAATTTCTTCCGTGACATCTCCATCTTGTGTCATTCTGCTTGTCTCATGCTTCTAAGGTAAAGAGTATCCTTCAGCAGGCTTAGTCGCTGGTCAGGGATGATGTGCTAGAGACTTCAGTCGATCAAAGAAGAACTTGCAACAAGGCATAATATGCCATACCCTGTGTGGAAATCCCTGAACAGATTACAAATGGGAGTGCCCAGGGGTAGATTGAACTTGAAAAAAATAGGAATATGCGGACAATGATGTCTACGAATGTGGAGCCATCTAAGACCCTGAACACCCGTATAACTGTCCAAGAATGCAAGAACCATGTACTCTGGTGGATCTCGTGCTAACAAATGAAAGAGCTTCCAGACCAGCTGATTTCTGGTCCAATACTTTGTGAGGTTAATAGACATGGAGAGTCATTAGATACTAACCCAGTTTGTGTGAGGTTGGAATGGCCAGTTCCCTTTCTTGTTGTCTTTTCCTTCAATAACATTCAGGTAGCCATTAACAGCGTGTGGAGCGAACAATGAGGATGGTTGATGCTGCAGTCAGGATCAAGATGCTGAGCAGTGCATGTGTTGTAGGGTTCAGCAGTCAGGATCAAGATGCTGAGCAGTGCATGTGTTGTAGGGTTCAGCAGTCAGGATCAAGATGCTGAGCAGTGCATGTGTTGTAGGGTTCAGCAGTCAGGATCAAGATGCTGAGCAGTGCATGTGTTGTAGGGTTCAGCAGTCAGGATCAAGATGCTGAGCAGTGCATGTGTTGTAGGGTTCAGCAGTCAGGATCAAGATGCTGAGCAGTGCATGTGTTGTAGGGTTCAGCGACCCAAAGCTGACTGCTAGCGCCAGGGCCAGAACTGCCAAGACCCTCCTCAACCTTCACAGGGTGATCCTGGATAACAATCTGCAACATGGCAGACTGGCTAAGAAGAAAGGGTCGAATAGGGAAGGCTAACCCGGTATACAAAAAAACCCTGCTGAAGTTGGATGTGTCGGACTGAACAGTGAAGATATTGAGGTCAAGCTGTAAACTACATCGCAACACATTTTGTTCTGCGGACTACATCCTGCTACAGTCTTTTTCAGGGCTTGGTAGTGGGAGATTGAGAACGAACGATGAAGAAGAGGAAGTTGCTGCAGTTGGGCCCCTCACAGAAAGCATGTATCAGTCACTATTGTGTGAGCTCTTGCAGTGAACACTTCTCTTGTTGAACACGTTGAAGTTTAATAATGAAGATGATTCAACTTTGTGCTCCTGGATCAAGATGCTGAGCAGTGCATGAGCTGCAGTGGTCAGCGACCCATAGGTGACTGCTAGAGTCAGGGCCAGCGAACCAAAGCTGCCAAGACCCTTCTACACCTCTACGCGGTGATCCCGGATAACAGGCTGCAGCAGGGCAGACTGACTAAGGAGAAGTGATCGAAGAGGGAATGCTAACCCGGTACTCAAAAAATGCTTGCTGAAGTCGGATGTGTTGGACCGAAAGGTGCAAATATCGCATTCAAGCTGTAAACTACGACACAACGCATTCCGTTCTCTGGACTACATTTTGCTACTTAACCCCTTTCAGGGCTTGGTAGCGGGAGATTGAGAGCGAACGAAGCCAAGCCAACTTTGTGCTCCAAGCAAAGCATGAGGTCACCACTGCAGCTACCCCATATACAGGAAGCTTGTATCTGAGAATTAACAGCAACGGTTTCAAAAGCAATGATGAGGTTGAAGATGCAGCACAGTGAATGGAGCTGAGAGCAGCCTACGGTTCGTAGCTGGCCCCTTGCACCAGGGTCAGTGAACTAGAGCTGACCAAGACCATGTTCCGTCTCATAGGGGTGGCCCTGGAAACAGGCTGTACTGGTGTAGTCTAACTAAGAGAATAGGGATCACAGTGGGAAGGTAAACCCAGTACCCCAAAAAAGCCTGCTGAAACCAGATGTTCGGGTCGATAGGCGTGGTTATATCGCAGTCTCGCTGTAAACTACGACCTTTTCACCATTTGCCAAAAAAGAATAGCAATGGTGTTTCATGTTGATGCTGCTAACCCCATGCACGACCCTCTTTAGTTGCCTTTTACAGCATGCTTGAAAGGTTTAATAGGTCATATTCTTTTCAACCCAGCTGAATAATAATGATGTCACTGGTAAGTAAATGCCAAACTAAACTCTCTTTCAAAGTTATTAATAACTCTAAATAAACTACAATTCGAAAATAATATGCGAGAATGAACTGAAAACAAGCCCAAAATATATGGCATATCCCAACCATCACCGAGCAAGACATTATACATGCATACAATATGCGTTTTCCTGTTTGAAAAACAGACTATATTATTAATATAATAATTTATTCATACACCAAAAGCATTCTTATGCATACAAGGGCATTCATCATTAGGATTAACACAATCCTGCTGTGGTGGGTATATGCTGCTGTGGTTGTGACCAGGATCATGCAAATATGGCAGAACCAGAATTCTCTGTGTTAGTCAGTCAAACAGCACATTCAATTATCTACAAAAGAGCATATAATTCATCAAAAATACATTAACAATTAAGAAAACTACAGCTTAATTTGCACACTCACTTCAGGGTGAGGAAAAAACCTCCATTAATTGCTTCCGCTGTACATTTTTCAATTCAGTAGTTAATGTGTTAAGTCCTACTGTGCAACTTTTCCAACATTTGATCATTTGTGTGGTCAATATTGTCACAATAATATGTTAAATGACTGACATGATAAAGAAATTGTATTAATATCGTTACATATATAAGTAAAATTGTGGGCCACATATTTGTAAATGTAAACGATATCAAACGATGGGTTCAATCAAAGGTTCAATCAAAGGTTCAATCAAATGATGGGTTCAATCAAACGATGGGTTCAATCAAAGGTTCAATCAAACGATGGGTTCAATCAAACGATGGGTTCAATCAAACACGAGAGAGGCAGAGAAATGGTATGTTCTTCTCAAAACCCAATTGAAGGATTAACTCTACAAGACAGAGCCGCAGATTAATCAGGGAAATAGATGTGGCTATAACAATGATGAAGAATAAAGCTTGATGAAGCATTTTTTAGCATCACATGATGCTAATTAACCCTTTCCAGCCTGCAGCTCCCAAATTAATCACAGAAAACCTAAAATTGCCGTCTGCTGCGACCAAAACCGACTTCTGGAACATGTGTTTGCGTTTCATAATTCACTTTGTAGGATTCCCTTTTCTTCTGACGGCTTTACATGATCGGGTTGTTCCGTGCATGTGCAAAAGCTGTTTAGCTGTAAGGGTATTTCTGAAAGGTAGATATTTGAAAGTTGAATCATATGTCGGGAGGAAATTTGGGCGTCAAGAGCGAGAAGTTGTTTATTATTTGATCAGCCCAATGATCATGCATCAGGATTACTTGTGGATATTCAACATGTGGGGAGCCGCGTAGAGCAGTGGTTAGCGAGCTGGCTGCGCATCTGAGTGGTCCTGGGTTCATTCCCCAGTTGGAAATCCCAGGCAGAAATGTTAATTCAGACTGCAATGGCTCCTGTGTTGACCCAGCCTTAAATGGGTACTGGTTCAGTATGGGAAGTAAAAAGCGGCGAGGAAGAGGAGATGGCTACCGCCATCATACAGCCAAGCCTTTGAAACCCCTACGGCAGTAATGCTATGGGTTACTTTACTTTTATTCAACACACACCCGCTTCAGATTGGAATTGAGACACACTACAGGGAAGGTATGTGTAATGAAATTGACGAATCTATCGGCGAAACGCACGTGAGGATATATTAGACTATAACAAGTTTTTCAAAGTACAGCCGTCTGTCTACAAGTACAAGAGTATACAGCTATTAATTAAAGAAAGGTCCAGATTAAATACTAGAAAATATTTTTTTAATCAGAGAGTGGTGAATGCATGGAATGCTTTGCCACAGGAAATAGTGGAGGTAGTGTCAATTAATGCATTTAAGAATAGATTGGATGCGCATAGTTTTTAGATCCAAGTAAAGTAAAAGAAACTGGTTGTACACAGACTCTGCAGTCTTCTAAACCAGTATAAAGACGTTCAGTTAAGAGCACCATATTTTCCTCCCAAATTACCAGCTCTGCATTAATGCCTTTTAACACTTCATACTAATTTATCAACATTATTATGAATGTTTCATGTCAAATATGGTTTATTTACGTGTTTGACGATGTTTAGATCATAAATTTAGCTCAATTTGTTCAATATTAATTTATTTTATTTTGAATATAACTTGATTGGCTTGACACAATTAGCGCAGACTGAAAAAAGTTAACTGTTACAACAGTGGAAAAAATACAACATATTTTAGTTATTAAAATCTGTACTGACTGTATGGGTGATTGATAAGCGAACAAAGGTTAAAAGACAATACTATAATGGAAACAATAATGGTACAAGTATATAGCCTCTGGTATATAAAGGTCTTTGAAAAGACATCAGTAAAACACTTTTGTTTAAGTATATATTTAGTCTCAAAAAGAGGTGGGAGGACAATGGACAACATAAAAGAATGGACCAATCTTCGAACAGAAGAGGCACAGGCAGCGGCCGCTGACAGAAAGGGATGACTTGGGGATGTCTTCATGTGTGCCCCAACGAGCTCATCAATTGCGGGATGACTTGACGATAGAACAAAAAGTTCAGTTTTGGGGGAACCTGGACCGCAATGTAAGTGTGAAGTGTCTTACAGAAGAGTATGTTGTTGGAATGCCAACTATTTATGGATTGAAAAAAAAACTGCTAAAGGTGAATGCTGAAAGTGAAGAACAGTTATTAAAATAGAAAAAAAAACACTGTATGAATATAAAAAGACTTGAGAAATGACAGTGGTACAAAAGAATGCAGTGAACTTTGAGAAATAAAAAATTAAATGCCATAGTCATGGAAGAAGCATTATGCACCAGTTGGTCGTCTCTAAAACATTTGACTGATTGAACTCACAGATTTGAATTATTTAGAGTGTGAAAACTACAACAGATTCAGATGAAACACTTGTGATGGCTAACGCTGCGCTGTGTGTAAAAAAAAACACAGTAAAAAAAATGACTCAAATATTGCAGCAGAAACATAAATAAATGACACAGAAGGAAAAAACAAAACCAACAGTAGAATTATAAACAAAATGAGCTAATTATCCATCGTGAACAAACAAATTTCGGATCTGGTAATCTGTCAATTGTGAGGACTATACCTGTCAACACTGAACACCTGTGCTCTTTCCGGATCAATAACAATCTTAACTTTATTAAACCACCACCGATAAACCTCACTACCGCGCATACATCAAATAAATAAAAGTAAGAGTTCAAAAACAACAAAATTATATAAATTAATTTACCATATATTTTATATATGTACATATCTGTAATGTTATTTTATTAGAGTAATGAGTTTAAATCCTGCAAAACTTCCCTGGATAAGTGGATGGAACATGTAAATAAGTTTAGTTTTGTTTCTTGTTTTAAATTCTATCTATGTTCAGTCCACTTGCGCCGTTACACGTCGTGGGGAGGTGTGACCTCCTTTGTTTCATACTTTTTTGGCAGGCGAAAATTCGCTGGTGATTTGCCAGGTCAATTCCAGTATCTGTAACCAACCCTGGATCGTTTATTTTTGGGACTGGTGGCGGTGGAAGCGTAAGTTAGAACACAGTAGACCGCAAGGTAGACCTGTCAGGCGCCGTCTATGCCACTCTGCTAACCACATAACCAAGACCTGACCTTATTGCCACACAATCCCCTTTTTGCGACATATTCTCTGTGGGACGAGAATCCCTTAAATAATTTTAGAAGATTTTGAACTGGAATTTTGCCTCGCCAGCGGCCGTTAAGCCTACTCTTTTCGATTTCCAACTGCAAAGGAATTCTTAAAGTGCGTGCCACTGCACACGGGTGTCTGATCTCACTACTCAGAGATTAGGGGAAATTTTTACCAGATGAAAAAATCCCAGCCTCCACCACGATTTGAACCCGCGACCTCTAGCACCGAGGCTACCGGTTCCCCTTTTTGGTTCTAAATTAAACCTCATTTTTTAAAAGTACACACAGAATCCGGATATTTATGATAAATAAAATCGGGTCAGGTGGAAGATAAAATTAAACACAAAACGGACACATACATTTTTTTGTCCACTGTATACAAAAAAACAACCTTACAAGACTATTATCACCCTTACACCAACCTTACAAGACTAGTATCACCCTTACACCAACCTTACATGACTATTATCACCCTTACAAGACTAGTAATCACCCTTACACCAACCAAAATAAGGGGAAAAAACCCTGAAAAAAAGCAGAACCTCATAGGCTGACAGGTATGGAAGACAGTCCATGAAATGTTTGGTTCAATGTATGTTACAATAAGGGAGAATCAGATTTTGCAATAAATAATAATGTACAGAAAATCTGTTGGACACAAAAAACACAATATAACCATGTTTGCGGAAAGTGGTTCACATGTATTTCCTCTCATGTACTCCAAAACAACACGATTCGGATTGAGCATTTATTAACAAAAATCCTAAAACCTTATAAATCACAAACTTTTCCCGATAACGGAGGCTTAAACTACTTTTATTTCTCACATACTCCAACTCTAGACAGTCTATTGGACTTCCTTCTAATTGTCAAATCACGCAAGCTCCATTGGTACGGCCATGTAATATGCTCACATGTTTTGCTTAATGTGACTTTCCGAGGCACAGTTCCTGGCAAGAGAAGGAGAGGTCGTCCTAAGATGCGTTGGACGGATGATATTCGCAAGTGAACGGCCACGATATTAACTGAAGCCGCAAAGCACACAATGGATATATTACGATGGTGACGCTCAGTTCATGATGTACTGAGATGAGATACCTCTACGATCACATGGGTTACGGGACAGACGAGACCAGACCACAACCCAGTCTACCATCTTCCTGTAAACTGATTTATTTAACAGAGTGTTAAAAGGGGTGTCTGGCTGAGTGGTCTGGATGTTGGTCTCTGATCACGAGGACATGTATTCAAAACCTTGGTGAGACCGAGGACACAGCAGTGAATAAGCTAACTGCAGCCAGCAGCTAATAGTTGGCTGCCTCCATCAGGGCCAGCGGTCATATCTGACCTAAGACCCTATTCTGAGCAGCCCTGGCAAGAGGCTGCTCTCGGGTAGTCTGGTTAGGAGAATAGGGATCGCAAACTCCTTCCCAAAAATCAGAATGCTGAAACAGAATGTGTTGGGTAAAAAAGGACAGTTATCGCAGGCTGACTGTAACCTAAGACGCTACATCCTTTTCAGACAAATGCTGAAAAGAAGAAAACCTCTGTAAGGTATAGGTGGAAATTTATAAACAATATATGTACACTATATATTCTCTATTTCACTTCATTTGAAGATTATTCTGTTATTGAGGGGGATGACGTTAAGTTGTTGCAATGGATTTTTATGAGGTATATCTTTTTAGTTTGTTTGTATAATAAATAGCTTTGAAGTGGAAACTAACAGATACTTTGTTAAGAACAATTTCATTGATTTTTTTAGGAGCATCGCTCCCTAATTGGTGAGTCTAAATGTTTTATAAATTTTCACCTTCATTTCTCTCTCTCTCTCACGCACGCACACACAACAAAAACAATAGCACCAAAAAGTTCTATATTAATTTATGTTTCTACACACAATCAAATCGTATCTATAGACCGACGAATAAAAAGGTTACAGGCTCTCAAAGTCAGCAGCCGTAGTACCGGGTAAACGTGATGTTGAAAAATAATGCAGTCGCTGATGAAATTAGAGTCAATTTGAAATGAAGGGTGGCTGAGGTTAAATACTTGGAGCTTCCTGTGAAGGTGCCAGCTGTAGTTCAAGCCCGTCGCTTCATGTGTAGCAAAAACAGAAATTTATTCATATCTGAAAACAAAATTTTCACTTTCCTAATTTGCAAAAAATGTAAAAACGAACAAAATCATTCATACAATACATCTCCTTAACGGCCTCATTCACTTTCACATTATGAATGTAAATAATATAAAATTACTCCTGCTATATTTCATGTATAAAAAAAACTGACTTGTATTTCTTTAATCTACTTCTGACAACTTTTTATGCGCTGTAAGAGTGGTGGGTATAGGGTAGGGACGGGCAACCACTTAAGAACGGTAGGTAAATATCCACATACAAAAAACTATACATCAACAAGCAAGTTCCAAATGAAAATGTAAAAATTTAATTAATATAACATAACATTTTAATTTAATACGGTACGGTACTGTAGTCGTTTATAGTAAAACTTAACTTCTTTATACTGGTTTAGAAGGCTCTGCAGAGTCTGTATACAACCAGTTTATTCCACTCAATTTGGGCTAAAAATAACTAAGTGTACCAATCTATGCATTTACTGAACTACTTCCTCTGGCAATTCATTTCAAGTATTCGCCACTCTCTGACTAAACAAAATATTTCCTAATATCTGGACCTTTCTTTAATTAATTTGTAGCTGTGCCCTCTTGTACTGTGCTGTGCTGGTTGTACTTTGAAAAACTTGTTATAGTGTAATTCATCATTTGGAAATGATTTCTTCTGTTTTTCACCTGGATTTGAAGATTCACCCATTATTAAGAATGCAGAAGTTAAGTTTTTGCAACAGATTTTTTTTTAGGTAGATCTATTTAATTTGTTTATGTTGATATAATAAAGACGTTTTTAGTGGAAACTAACAGATATACTGATCTTGTAAACATTGATCATCTGTCCTCTGTGTAATTTATAACATTTTTTTTGTTCAAACAAGGGAGTCGAAAACAGGAGTCTATATTTTTGTGCTGTTATTCAACACTATCACCTTCATCTTGTATCTCAGAAACTAACACACACACAACAAAAACAATAACACCAACAAGTTCTTTATTAATGTACGTCTTTACACACAACAAAACCATTTCTATAGACCTACAAATAAAAAGGTTAGTCTCAAGGTCAACAACCATAGTAAAACGTAACGTGCTGAACAAATTATGTACCAATGTAAAGAAAACACTTTGATAAACATTCATTTTGTAATGATGAAATTTAACGTTTGTAATCCACAGACATGGATAAGTTTGTAACTAGAACTTCAAACTTTAAGGAGGTTGATAAGTGTGATGAGACAAGTGAAAACAAATCAGGTGTTACGAATAATATTGTTGATGAAAAATAAAAAGAGGAAATGGTGAAATTTGATGTAATTTCCAGCAAGCACAGGAGCTATATTTTGTTGTCATTGAAGTGCCCTATTTGTGAATACCAATTTTCCTAAATAAAAAATTCAATCTCAATTGACATTTCCAAAGCGTATACAGAGGGCTCAGCAACAAATCTTCTCCACCTAATTCTCAAAACCAAGTTGCTTAGATTGGTTGAATGAAAAAATGTTTTGAGAAACAGCGGCGAAACATGATGTGCAGGGCTTGACAAAAGTGCTTGTCTGCGATGAGTAAAAAAAACATCAGTATTTAATCATTAATTACGCTTTTAGTCGTTACTACATAATGACTATCGAACAATTATTAATGATATTACTGTTAGAATAGATTGTACAGAAGCTTGTTTATGACGGTGAATCTAAATTGACCTCCACTACCACAATTTAAACTTATTTAAGCCATCGATAAATGGTACTTCAGTGCTAAAACTATGAAGCATGTTCAAGGGAACAAATGCCATGTCTCTGACAGCTGTGCATTTTCTCTTAAGAAGAAATAGTACTTAGAAATAATACTTGTAAGTAATACAAAATATTTTGGTTTGGTACGCATTATTATGTAGAAATAAAAGTGAATGAGTGCCTAGTTTAAATTTGTTAACATAAATTGTACGGCTGCAGTCCGACTATGCTGACTGGCGACATTTTTGACAGACTGGTGAACCACCCTAAATTTAGTCAAGCTCTGATGATATGGTTTCCCTAAAAGAAAATCATTTGCGTGTTACAAAACTGTCATATTAGCGATAAAATAAAGTCATTCATGGATGCACAGCTCGTGAAGGAATGCATGATTGTAGTCATGGACACTTTGCTGCAACTATTCTGGTGATGTAAAACAGCATTACGCAAAGTGTGAAAACCTGCGACTAAGTTGTAAAACGATTACTGGAAGAATTCACGATTTGTCTGCAAATATTGAAAACCAGTTGCTTGAAGAACTGAAAACGGATCTCTCTTTTTCTTTGTTGGATGAGTCAAATGATATTCGTGACACTAGTCAACTTGTATTCCGGATCCACTTTGTTTCTACCGATTTCCAAACTCATAAAGAATTGCTTGCACTTTGTGAGAGGTCAGACGTACGGAATTGATTTGCTTGACAAATTGAAAGACTTATGAAAGTTGTGCAGAGGTTTGTTAAAATGAGTTTCTGTGACAACAGACTTTGCACAAGCAATGGCTGAAAAGAACTCCGGCTTTGTTAACCTTCTCAACAAAAATGTAAAGAACTCGATGCCGATGACGTGTCAGTATTTCTCAATAGGAAAGTCTTTGTTCAGCATTGTCCAGAAGAGACTTATTCAATGAATTGATGAACACAGTTGATAAAATCTCGACATCTCTGAAGCAGCAGTACTTTCATCTATTTGTGGAATCTTTGAAGGAACTCCATGATTGTCATCATGTCATGTACTATGCAAATGCTCATTGGCTAAGTTCAAGCTAGGTCAGTGATCTTTGTTCCCTCAAATTCAAGACTTTCTTCATGAAAATTGTAAAATGAAAAATTTCAGGATACAGAACCTGAAAGTTTGCAGTGTGATCTTCAGCGTCTGACTGATGTCATGAGTCATTTAAACGAACTGAACCAAATTGCAAGGAAAGGGAAAAATTCTATATTTACAAATTCAACCATAAATCAGAAGCTTGTAGATAAAAGACATGCCTAATTTCGCACTGATCAAATAAGTTCATATTTCAGAACAAAGCGTGCAGTTCAGGTCTTGTTTATAATTTCAGAACCCAAGCGTACAGTTCAGGTCTTGTTTATAATTTCAGAACAAAGCGTGCAGTTCAGGTCTTGTTTATAATTTCAGAACCCAAGCGTACAGTTCAGGTCTTGTTTATAATTTTAGAACAAAGCGTGCAGTTCAGGTCTTGTTTGTAATTTCATGAACAATATCAGTTTTTTTTCTTCCAACGTGAGCCCCATTTGAGGCCAAAGAGAAAAAAGGTTGTCCATCCCAGGTATAAGGTCTCATAACGAGGCTGTCCAGGAGTACAGAACTTCTAACAGAATAAGAAGCTCTGCACTAATGGCTTCTGATGTGCATACACTAAACAGCACAGCTGTATGGTTTTATCCAAACCTCATAATTAATGTGAGAGCATGACACCCCCAATAGTTCTATACATTCCTTCGAACGATTCTCCAACTACGAAAATTCTGTGATATAAAAAGACAACGACTTCCATACTGAAGATGAAGATGCTGCATCATGAGGGTTGCTGCATTGATTAAAATGACAGTACGGACATCCCTCCATCATAATGCATATGTTGCTAGAGGGGCCTCAATCTTTTTACGTCGAGTGTCAAAACTCAGAGGAGACAATACAAAACCTTTTTGTGTCATCACTTCCTTCAAATTGCTGTCTTCCTTTTGTTCTCTGAAAACAGCAGGAAAATACATATAATTATTTATCTATAATCTGTAGTAAGTTGCTGACAGAGAAAGGAAACAAAACAGTATTGTAATCCCCTTTCAAGGGTCGCATTAGTTCCTCAGTTAATTCCAAGTTATTTCCCATTATAAATTTAGGTCACGATCCAAGAATTAAATCTTGCAATAATAAAAACATGAAAGTAACACAAACATACTTGTACATGTATGTAACATGTTTCCGTTTCTAAGAATCGACGTCCCTGCACTCTCAGCAGACCAATAGGTGTTCGTCTCTCTCAGAAAATAGAGCCGGGTCAGGATGCTGATGGTCCCCGTAGCTCGCTGGTTGTACACTCTCCTGTTCCATACTCTCATGCGCCCCACTCCACTCGAACGTCGTTTTAAAGTGTCAAAACTGTGCAGTCTGAAGATTGCTGATTCATCTATTGCTGTGTCCTCATCCAACAGGCGGTCACTGATCTATTCCAAAATGTCACTCCTATCCACTTAACGTCCTTTTCAGGGCACACGAAAAGGTAAACTTACTCATTGCGGGCATTAAACAGCAACAAGAACATGGACATGTCTTCTGCACCTTCTAGAATAAAGATTGAGAGTCTGACACGATGACTGCACCTATTAAAGAGGTCTCAGATAGCCACACTAGAGCTGAGGTCGCTGCTTCCATCTCCATTCTCGTACTGGAGGTTGTTGTCTTGCCAAGCCCCGCTCCGTCCAGAAACAACCTGACCTCTCACTCTAGCTGAGAAGCCCCAATCAGATTTTTCTCGATCTGGGGTAGTTGTCTCGCCGCCGCGATTCAATCTGAACCAGTGTTCGTAAAGCGATCTCAGTCCCGCCAGACGGAGCGATAGCGCGGGCTTGCCGAAAACGCTCGCCCGCCTTTCCCCGTATAGGTATCGGGATGCGGTTTGTTTTGTCAGGGCCTCCGCAGAGGTGCGCTGCTCTGGTCCGTATCGAGAAACTTTGACAGTTGGTGGTGATTTTTCGAAGGCTTATAGCAGAGCTCGACAGTTCGTCTCACTGGTGGTCAGACTCTCGCAAAGAGCTTGTGACCGGCAAATGGAAAGCAGGAATACAGCCTGAAGGCCCTGTTCTAACCCGACCAACCCTCGGGAGAAGGGCAGGCCGGCAGGCGAAAATTGTCTTCAGTCCCAGTGAAATTCATCGCCGGGGCCGTTGGGATCCGTTCTGCACAGAGCGCTGCCATCCCTCCCCGATCGAGCCCGGTCGGTCGGTCGTCTGGTGTGTATAGGGGACCCTGTCAGGCGGTCCTAGGTCGACGGACTGAGGCACGGGGGGAACAACCGTCCGTCCGTCAGTCGGTCCCTGCGGCCGTCCCAGTGAGGCTTTTTACGCAACCGTCCTCCGCCGACCGGTGTGTGTGGTTCGTACGTCTCCGACAGATATCTGGTTGATCCTGCCAGTAGTCATATGCTTGTCTCAAAGATTAAGCCATGCATGTCTAAGTTCACACTGTCTCACGGTGAAACCGCGAATGGCTCATTAAATCAGTCGAGGTTCCTTAGATGACACGATCCTACTTGGATAACTGTGGCAATTCTAGAGCTAATACGTGCTTACCAAGCTCCGACCCTTGCGGAAAGAGCGCTTTTATTAGTTCAAAACCAATCGTCGTTTCCTCTCGCGGGGTTGCGGCTTCCCCACTGGTGACTCTGGATAACTTTGTGCTGATCGCATGGCCTCATATGCCGGCGACGCATCTTTCAAATGTCTGCCCTATCAAATTTTGATGGTACGTGACATGCCTACCATGTTTGTAACGGGTAACCAGGGTTCGATTCCAGAGAGGGAGCATGAGAAACGGCTACCACATCCAAGGAAGGCAGCAGGCGCGCAACTTACCCACTCCCGGAACGGGGAGGTAGTGACGAAAAATAACAATACAGGACTCTTTCGAGGCCCCGTAATTGGAATGAGTACACTTTAAACCCTTTAACGAGGATCTATTGGAGGGCAGGTCTGGTGCCAGCAGCCGCGATAATTCTAGCTCCAATAGCGTATATTAAAGTTGTTGCAGTTAAAAAGCTCGTAGTTGGATCTCAGGCGCAGGCGGGCGATCCGGCTCACGCCGGTTCACTGCCTGTTGTTTCCTGCCCTACCGTCTGCCGGCTCTCTCCCACGGGTGCTCTTCGCTGAGCGTCCTGGGTGGCCGGCGCGTTTACTTTGATTAAAAAAATTAGAGTGTTCAAAGCAGGCCTCGGCTGCCTGAATAATAGTGCATGGAATAATGGAAGAGGTAATGATTAACAGGGACAAACGGGGGCATTCGTATTGCGGCGTTAGAGGTGAAATTCTTGGATCGCCGCAAGACGAGCTACTGCGAAAGCATTTGTCAAGAATGTTTTCATTAATCAAGAACAAAAGTCAGAGGCGCGAAGACGATCAGATACCGTTGTAGTTCTGACCATAAACGATGCCGACTAGCGATCCGCAGGAGTTGCTTCGATGACTCTGCGGGCAGCTTCCGGGAAACCAAAGTGTTTGGGTTCCGGGGGAAGTATGGTTGCAAAGCTGAAACTTAAAGGAATTGACGGAAGGGCACCACCAGGAGTGGAGCCTGCGGCTTAATTTGACTCAACACGGCCAAACACTGAAATGATTGACATGCCGAGCGCACTTTCGTTGGGTCCAATATGGAACGGGTGCTGGAATTAGACCCTCGAAAATCTGGGGCTATCCTCTCGGTAGCTTGACTGTCTCGCATCCAGTGTTCGCTAAAGGAATTGACGGAAGGGCACCACCAGGAGTGGAGTCTGCGGCTTAATTTGACTCAACACGCCAATACTGTAGAACGACTGACAAATCGAGAGTACTTTCGTTGGGTCTAATAGTGAACGTGTGCTGGTATTAGACTCACGGAAGACAAGTCAGCTCTTTAACCTTCTAATGAAAGAACGCTACGGAAATTGTGTTTAACCCCGCAGAAACCGCAGGTTTCAGATACCTGGCCATTGACAAACAAAAGCCCTCTATTAATTCGTCTGGTCTAATAGTGAACGGGTGCTGGTAATAGACCATCGGAAGACAGGTCAGTTTTACCCTACTAATGACAGGGCGTTGCTACGGTAATCCTGCTCAATTCGAGAGGAGCCGCAGACATTTTGGTTCACGTACCAGGCTGATAAGCCAATGGCGCGAGGCTACCATGTGAGGGATTACGGTCGAACGCCTATAAGCCGGAATCCCGCCCAAAATCTCAGCACCACTGCAATGGGAGGCCTCGATATGGTCGGGACCTAGGGCACGCGACTCAGCCCTATCTGGTCGAGCCGCAGAAAGAGGCCTATGCCATCCGCCGATCAAAGCGGGCGGATAGCTGCTCGATATTCACCCTATACGGCGATGGGGTGCGAAACCACCAACATAAGACTTAGTTCTTGGTCGAAGTGTCGAAAACAGTAGAGCAGCCACCTCACTGTGAACTGTCGAAACTCACTTCTGCCTCGATCTCTACCTCTGTATGCTATCAGCCATACCAATGGACGCAGAAGAGATGCAGACTAGCGGACATTGCACATCTGCCCTATTGTGTCAACCCCCTAGGTGGCGGGGAATGCTAGGCGTACCATCACTGCAGAGAAGCCGAGAAAATAAAGGGAGCAAAGAGATACCCCACTCCAATGCAAATGCTACGTTCTGGCAGGACGTGACGATCCTGGGATACAGACACACTGGACTGCCTCTCTTCCGGGTTAGTACAAACCAGTACATAGTCCATTTCATATATCATATCTCATATATCATCATCGCACCCTATAGACACGAGTAGTGAAGACTCGTTAGTCCTGTAAGACAACTTCCATAAGAGAGACAACTCTGATCACAAACAACTGCTGCCTTGCAGATAGGATGGGGACAGCCAAAGGCTAAGGAGGGCATCCCTACAGAAACGCCTGTTGAAATCGGATGCACTGGGCCACAGGCTTAACGAAACAGTGCAAAGTAAATCGCAGTATGATGACAGTACAACTTATCAGAAAAACGTATGGCGCTCATCCTGCGGAGTCCCGCCAGGCAGCGAGAGTGCCGGGCCTCATGCCTCGAAGGGGCCCACCCTTGACTACTGGTGGTCACCCACCCATGTGTCGTGGAGTCAAGGCACATGGCTATGGGGCAATTTCTTTTGACCAAAAACTCAAGACCCTCAAAATACTACAGTGGAATGCGGAGGGAGTCATTAACAAAAAGCTTTCCCTAACACATCCCTTGCATGAAGGTAAGATTGACGTGGCATGTATCCAAGAAACGCACCTCAACAGCAACCATAAATTCTCAATCAGAGGATACCAGGCCTTCCGCCTGGATAGAGAAGGTCACAAAGGACGGGTTCTGATACTGACCCGTAACTGCATACCGAGTAGCGCGGTAGCTGTCAATCACACCGGACAAGCAGAAATTGTAGGAGTTGACATAATGGCTCAAGAGACGAAGATCCGCATCTTCAACCTGTACGGACCACCAAATAAAGACCTATCGCTCTCGAGTATGGAAGTCAAAGACTCCAACTGCATAGTAGTTGGAGACTTCAACAGCCACTCGGAGAGATGGGGATACTCGGACACAGACAGCAGAGGTGACGAAGTGGAAGATTGGGAGATAGACACAAATCTCCATCTAATCAATAGGCCGGATGATAGCCCTAGCTTCTATTCTAGAACATGGCATACCACTTCGACTCCAGATTTGGTCTTCTCCACAATGGACATTCACCATAAAATAGACCGCCAGGTGCTAAACCAATTGGCAGGTAGCAACCACAGGCCAATTAGGCTGGAAATTGATATGGAAGTAGGCCCACAGGAAACAAAACCGCTACCACGTTGGAATTACAAACGAGCCGACTGGGACAGATTTGCAATCCTGACAGATGGGCTGTGTGAAACCATCAACACACGAAACAACAAAATGAAGCCCATGGTGGAAAGCCTAAGCAAGGCAATAATGCAAGCCGCCACTGAAACCATCCCAAGAGGAGCTAGGAAAACCTATAAGCCCTATTGGAATGATGAGTTGCAGAAAGTGGAAGATGCAGTCACAAATGCTAGGAACATGGCAGAGCGAGAACAATCTATGGAGGCAAACATCGCCCTCAAAGCCGACACGGCGAAATACAAATACACTCTAAACCAAACAGCAAGAGAAAGCTGGAAAAACAAAACAGAAAGTCTCAACTTAGACAAGGATTTGAACAAACTATGGAAGTTAGTCAGAGCCATAAATTACGAAACTCCGTCAAACAAACAAATTACCATCAAGCAGGGCGAAAAATTGCTCACTGGAAAAAAAGCCGCAAACGCCTTTGTCGAAGACTACGCCAAAGCGAACCACATAGATGTCCCTGCAGATAGGCATACGGACATTAATGAAGAGCAAAAGGGGCACGACAACATCAATATGGCACCAGAAGAGCAGATGATGGCAAAACTAACAATGAGCGAAATGGAAGAGGCCATGAGAACATTAAAGAAAAGGAAATCTCCCGAAAAAGACAGGATAACAAACGAAATGCTGATGGGGCTGGGCCAAACAGCAAAGAGGAAACTGCTGTCAGTCCTGAATCAAAGCTGGAAAAGGGGTATTGTACCCCAGGCATGGAAAGACGCAGTACTTGTACCAGTACCAAAGAAAGGAAAAGACAAAACAGATCCAAATGGATACAGGCCTATCAGCCTACTGAGCTGTGTCGGCAAACTGTTGGAACGTATGATAAACACCAGACTGATGTGGCATCTGGAAGAAAAACGAATACTAATTCCACAGCAAGCAGGCTTTAGACAGCACAGATCCACTGAGGACCAGGTCATCCTCATAGACCAGGAAATAGAAGATGCCTACCAGGAGCAAAAGCATACAGTAGCGGTTTGGGTGGACCTGGAAAAGGCATTTGACAAAGTCTGGAAAGATGGACTTAGAGTCAAGCTAAGAAGAAGTGAAGTTTGTAAGAAAATGTACAAGTGGATCAACCACTACCTCAAAAACAGAACGGCCAGAGTCCAAGTACAAGGGCAGATGAGCAAAAAGGTGACACTTGAGCAGGGAGTACCCCAAGGGGGAGTACTGTCACCCACACTCTTCCTGGTGTATATAAATGACATTACAGAGAATATACCAAGAAGAGTTCATAGCTCAATGTTTGCAGACGATCTGGCTATGTGGACCTCTGAAAAGAATCTCACCATAGCAAGAAATCGGATGCAGCAGGCCCTAACATCGCTGGAAGAGTGGGCGAACTCATGGCTGGTCAAAATAAACGAGGAAAAGACCACATGTACAATATTCTCGCTATCAATCAAACCCCAAAACACCAAACTAAGTCTAAACGGCAAATACCTGTAGCCAAACGACAACCCAAACTATCTGGGAGTCACATTTGATCGGCGCATGACATGGAAAAGTCAGATTGAGACAAACCGAATGAGAGCCAGAGAAAGAATGGCAATCATGAGGAAACTTGCTGGCACAAGCTGGGGAGCAGACGAAAGTATACTAAAGAAACTGTACACTGGAAGAGTGAGACCAGTTCTCGAGTATGGCATTGCGGCATGGACAACAGCAGCAAAGGCGAACTTCGATAAAGTTAGCAAACTCCAAAACCAAGCCATGAGAGTTATAACAGGAGGCATGAAGTCAACGCCAATTGTAGAACTTGAAAAGATTACAAAACTGCAATCCATGACCGACAGAAGAGACTGCAGAGCCCAGCTGCAATCATAGAAACTCAGAAGACTGACTGACCATCCAATGCACCAGAGACTAAAAAATTTCGGAAATGGGAAGCTAAAGCGGAGAAACTTTGCAGAAATAGCCAAAGCAAAGATGCACGAAGACCCTATGAACGCACTAACCACACCAAAGCCCATCCCTACTGTACGAAAACCTACCTGGAGGCAGCATATATTTCCAGAGGTGGTAGAAAATATACCAGGTATTGGAAACAAAAACTGCCAGTCTGAAAAAGAAAGAAGAGATACTACCCTGAGTTACATAACGGAAAACTACCCAAGCATGGACTGGACCCATGCATACACCGACGGTTCCGTAACAAATTCAACACAGAACGGAGGGGCAAAAGCATTTCTGAACCTAACAAATGGCAGAAAAATAACACTGTCATTCGTTTCTGGAAAATACACAAGCAATTTCAGAGCGGAGGCAGAGGCACTGAGGGCGGCAGTGGAAGAAATGGTGACAGATAAAAGGAATGAAAGCCACATAGTCCTGCTTACAGATGCTCTGGCCATAGTCACAGCACTAAAAAGCCAGAAAAATACTGAACTTAATGATTTAAGAGCAGTACTCTGTCAACTATGCCAGCAGGCCGCACCAAAAAGGGTAGTGGTGCAGTGGGTTCCATCTCACTGCAACATCCAAGGCAACGAGGAGGCAGACAGACTGGCAAAAGAAGGTGCAAAACTACCACAACCTGATATTAGTGTGACATACGAAGAGTCAAAACGGCTTATTAGAGCTAGATACATGACCAAATGGGAAACCGAACATAGTGGCTACACCAAAAACGATGCCTATTACCAGTTGAACAGAAGAGAGCAGGTCGTGGTCTTCAGACTTCGCACTGGCCACAATAGACTCAGGTACCACCTATTCAACAAATTGAAGATAGGTGGTACCGACGAATGCCCGTGTGGTACCGGGAAAATGACCGCTGAGCATTTGCTGCAAAACTGTCCGACATACGAGGATCAGAGAGAGCAGATGTGGCCATCACCAGTGGCAACACTAGACAAGCTCTATGGCAGTTTTGACAGCCTCAGGATGACGGCTGCTTTTTTCGAAACAATAATGGTTACTGTCTGACTGCGTACGATGAAGAAGAAGAAGATATCTCTCGCTCCCTGTCACTGATCGTTCGTTTAAATGATATTATCGTTATCAGGAGTGTTGTCATTTATCAGCTGGATAACCTTGAACTCTGCTCTCCCGTTGCAGCACTCTCCGAATTCCTGCCTAGGGTTGTGATGACTTTGTGGTAATCTGACGTTCCTTCGCCAGCGCTGACCCGTTTTCTTCCTTGACCATACCTTAGCTGTAGTCACCTGTCGATTTGTTCTCTCTGTCTGTGCCATCCATGTCATACAAGGGCGATTTGAAAAGTTTAGCCTTTGAGATCATTTCTTTAATGTGCAAGATTTATGCACGAGCTGTACATTTTCTTAAAGCTTGGAATGTTCTTTAGGTCATGTGTCATTGTTCTTCAATGTAGTCTCCATCTTGGTCCATGCACAGACGCCAATGCTGGACAAGTTGTTGCAACCTTCTTGAGAAACCAGGTAACTGTAGTTGAATTTTTTTAGGGTAGGTGAGTTTGTTTCCCTGTACTCCATGGACTAGCGCCTGTTTTCTGGGTGGTTGTTGTTTGCGAATGCCCACAATGAGTAAGTTACGCTTTAGTGTGCCCTGAAAAGGATGTTAAGTGGCAGATTGCAGTAGCTTTCCTCACATCCCGAGCGTGCTGATGAAGGTAGACCAAGGTCTTCCAGGCGGTTGTGCTATGCTTGGCTTCATCTGCGTGTCACTCACTACTACGGGGATGACGTCGATACCTCACCTTGTTAGTCTGGCTGCCATGAAAACAGCCCGTTTCCAGGGAGGGCTACTAGGAAGCCGAGTTGAGGGTCTTGGCCAGTATGTTTTGCCTGAATCTGACTAACATGTCTGATCAGAATATTTTGCCTGAACAGACGTTAGTCTTCCTCCCCTTGGTCTCTGGTTGATGCGCCCATGACTTGCCACTAGTGACAATTTGGCGGATAAAGACATTGCTTCCATTTCATATAGCATAACAAATTTCTGACACAGCGGCTGCCGGTGCTGTTTCATATCTGGTGTGGGGACGGCGTCGGCTAGTGGTTAAGTGACACGGCTCACAACCTGAAGGTATGGGTTCGCTCCGTAATCACAGCACCGACCATTACCCGGGGAAGCAAACCTTTGGAAAATGCAGGAGGAAGCAGACTCTTACATAAAATGCATGCCGAAGTCAGATGCACTGGGCCAACAGGCGCAAAATAAAAAACATAGTGCAACGCACACTGACTTGGAGAATGGAGAATTAAGGTGATAAAAAAAATACTTAAAAAAAATTATAACAAAAACAATATGATCTGGTGTCAGCTTGTGAGAG
Organism: Ariolimax columbianus; assembly: GCA_036924085.1. Classification (NCBI taxonomy): domain Eukaryota; kingdom Metazoa; phylum Mollusca; class Gastropoda; order Stylommatophora; family Arionidae; genus Ariolimax; species Ariolimax columbianus. The sequence continues at coordinate 34,906,213 of JAVGWX010000011.1, read as the reverse complement.
AGACCCATCTGGCATATACTTTCCTACACCCAAGCAGGGCATGGATAATGTGAATTTGTCGAGGCTTGTGTGACGTACCTGAGCCTATCCTCCTCCAACATGGCCACCAGATTGTTCCTCTGCTCCACCACATTCAGCAGCTCATCGAGTAAGTGTCCTTCGGCTGCTATATCTTTCTCTGTCTTGGTCTCCTCTGCAATACAGAAGATGAGGAATAAAACAGAAGTGACACAAAGTAACCACACAGTTTTCTATCTCTGAAATTAGAATGATAATTTGTTTGTAAAAGATTTCTAGGAGCAATCATAACACAAAACAGGAGATGCATACCAAAAATAAAGCGGACATCTATTGCATTATGTTGCTTTAGATAGAAACCTGATTGTTTATCAGTTGTGTGTGCATAAGCTTTTTTTAAAACCTATTCCTTAGTGTGAAGCAGGAATAAATAACAGGATCACAAGCTGAAGCAAGTTACCAGCAATAATTTTTAATACAATTAATGAAAAGGTCCCTGGCAAAGTCAGCAAGACAGAAAGTCTGACAGAGAAAACATGCAAGAGAGTGATGGAAGCTAGAAATAATCTGATAGACTGTCTGAAAGAGGGTGTCTGACAGAGTATGACAGTGCAAGTCTGAAAGAGGGCAAGACAGTATGAAAGAGGAAAAGACAGAGTAAGTCTGACAGAGGGCCTGACAGTAAGTCTGGAAGAGGGAATGACAGAGTAAGTCTGGAAGAGGGCCTGACCGAGTAAGTCTCAAAGAGGGCCTGACAGAGTAAGTCTGGAAGAGGGCCTGACAGAGTAAGTCTGAAAGAGGGTCTGACAGAGTAAGTCTGGAAGAGTAAGTCTGGAAGAGGGTCTGACAGAGTAAGTCTGGAAGAGGGCCTGACAGAGTAAGTCTGGAAGAGTAAGTCTGGAAGAGGGTCTGACAGAGTAAGTCTGGAAGAGGGTCTGACAGAGTAAGTCTGGAAGAGGGCCTGACAGAGTAAGTCTGGAAGAGTAAGTCTGGAAGAGGGTCTAACAGAGTAAGTCTGGAAGAGGGTCTGACAGAGTAAGTCTGGAAGAGGATCTGACAGAGTAAGTCTGGAAGAGGGTCTGACAGAGTAAGTATGGAAGAGGGCCTGACAGAGTAAGTCTGGAAGAGGGTCTGACAGAGTAAGTCTAGAAAAGTAAGTCTGGAAGAGGGTCTGACAGAGTAAGTCTGGAAGAGGGTCTGACAGAGTAAGTCTGGAAGAGGGTCTGACAGAGTAAGTCTGGAAGAGGGCCTGACAGAGTAAGTCTGAAAGAGTAAGTCTGGAAGAGGGTCTGACAGAGTAAGTCTGACAGAGTAAGTCAGGAAGAGGGCCTGACAGAGTAAGTCTGGAAGAGGGTCTGAAAGAGTGGGTCTGAAAGAGGGTCTGACAGAGTAAGGCTGACAGAGTAAGTCTGACACAGTTAGTATGATAGAGTAAGTCTGAGAGAGGGTCTGACAGAGTAAGTCTGAAAGGGGGCATCTGACAGAGTAAGTCTGACAGAGTAAGTCTGAAAGAGGGTGTCTGACAAAGTTAATCTGAAAGAGGGTCTGACAGAGTAAGTCTGAAAGAGGGTATCTGATAGAGTAAGTCTGAAAGAGGGTATCTGACAGATTAAGTCTGAAAGAGGGTATCTGACAGAGTAACTAAAAGAGGGTCTGACAGAGTGTCTGAATGAGGGTCTGACAGAGTAAGTTTGAAAGAGGGTCTGACAGAGAAAGTATGGAAGAGAGCAAGATAGAGTAAGTCAGAAAGAAGGTCTGACAGAGAAAGTCTGGAAGGAAGAGGGCAAAACAGAGAAAGTCTAGAAGAGGGTCTGACAGAGTGAAGCATCAGACGACCACTACAGCTCCCCCTCCCTCCCTCCCCCAACAGGAAAAACATGTATCCAAACTCATGTAAGCACTCTTTAATTGCCCTTTATAAGGTGCATGGAAGGTTACAGTGGTTCTTTCCTTCCCAGGTTCCACTTGGATATTACTGTTTTGTAAGAGACAATACTGCTTTATGGATGTGAAACTTGGACAACAAACAGAGAAACAGAAGAATCGATTCCAGCAACATAAATATAGCTCCTGAGGAGGATGTTATGTGTGCATACCATGAAAAATCAAATGAAGAAACATTATAAGTAAACAGCATTGAAAGATCACAACATGCAGCAAAGATGCAGCACAGTGAATGAGCTGCCAGCAGGCAGCTTTGCATCAGTGTCACAGCTGACCAACACCCTATTCCGTCTCCAAGCGGCGGCCCTGGAAACAGGCTGCACTAGTGTAGTCTGGCTAAGAGAATAGGGACTGCAATGGGAAAGCAAAACCGGTACACAAAAAATGTGTCGGGTCTAGTGGTGCAGATATCACACCAGCGTTGTAAACTACGGCACTTACGTCCTTTACAGAACAAACGCCGAAGAAAAAAGATCTCAACTAACATAAATAAAGATAAGATATGCAAGGCTCAATGAAAACTTTGCGACAAAAGGAGAGACCAATCAAGAAAGATAGAGAGAAAAAATCTGAGATGGCATAGCAAGCTGAATGAGAAAAACATCTAAAATGTGGGGGTGGAGGTAATAAACAAATGATAGTGGAGGGAATTCCATCTTATCAACTCCAAGAAACATGACGGTGCTGATAGTTTAAGCTATGAGTTCAATACATGTTACAATCAAATCTTCTACAGTACATGTCCAAGACTATGACAGGATACAAAAATGTGTATGTTTTTTGATAAAGTTAATTAACAACTTATAACAAATATTTGTAATAAAAGTTATTTATTATATATATATATATGTGTAAACACACACGTGGCGTGTTCAAATGAAACCGGGCCAAACTGCAGCAAGTGAACATACGTATAATGTGCATGACGTCACTTCTGCTGTAAACAGCACGTGCCAACTGTCAAGTTTGCAATATTTAATTATCCTTCGACTCATAATTTCCCCAGCAGACCGTTGAAAACATTGCTGGCGTGATACGGAATCCGTCCAGAGTTGATCAGCGAGCCGTGATTCAGTTTCTAACAGCTGAAGGATGTCGACCAGTGTATGGTGACAAAAGTGTGTCGAAGACAACAGTGAAGAACTGGACAACGATGTTTAAAGAATGACGTAAGTTAATGAAAGATCTTCTGTGACCAGGTTAGGCGAATATTGTTGGTCGACATCCTTCAGCTGTTAGAAACTGAATCACAGCTCGCTGATCAACTTTGGGCGGATTCCATTTCACACCCTCCATATTTTCAACGGTCTGCTGAGGAAACTATGAGTCGGACGATAATGAAATTTTGCAAACTTGACAGCTGGTATGTACTGTTTACACCAGAAGTGACGTCATAATGCGCATTGTATGTATGTTCACTTGTTGCGGTTTGGTCCTGTTTCATTTGAACACGCTTTGTATATACATACTTTCATACGTACGTACATACATACATGTATATACATACTAATGCATGTACGCACACACACAACATACGCAAATATCAAATCAGAAAAATCTTAAAATAAAATGAATAAAGAAAATTGGATATACAATGTTTGGTTTATAAAAATTGTGACCGCTATGTGCAGGTGTAAAGGTTAAAGTGAAAGTAAAACGGCTATTAAGAATAGGAACAAACAAACTAGAAGTGTTTCTAGAAGTAATGAGTGGTTTACAACTAATTTACATGCTCAAATAAATTAGACTTGAAGGAGAAATACATAATAGTATACGAGACATAAGGTAATATTGTAACGGACAAATAGTAAACTGAGGGCCTGTGAGTCATTTAACAATCTGCAAACACAATTTCCCATGAACCTCTGGCAGGTAAAGAATGTGAATATTTGTGGATCATTTCATCAAGTGATACATTCTTTTCTTCTAACTTTTCTTAATCTCGGGGAACATGATTCACTCTTTTATTTCCTGTTCATATTCTGGGAACTTACTTTCAAACTCGGTTGCTCTCCACTCAGTAGTATTTAGACCTGTTTGAATGATGCAGTATGCAACCAATGAGTTGGAGAGTCTTCTGCCCTTAAGTAAGACTGCGAGGAACTGAGACACCAGTGTGGTCCGGCACAACATAGTGACCAGGACGTCACATCAGGGTCAGGCACAAGACTCACCAAGACTGCTATCTCTCTTCCACGTAGCGTTCTCTCAAACAGGCTGTTTTCAAGGCAGTCTGGCTGACGAAATGTGGAACGACGTGATCCCTGTAGTAATGAGCGTCCCGTAGATGAAGCCAAGCATAGCACATGTGCTTGGAGGACTGCAGTCCATCTTTATCAGCTTGCTCGGGATGTGTGGAAAGTTGCTATGGCCCACCACTTAACACCCTTTTCAGGGTGGGTGGGTGTGCGTGCAAGCGTTTGATACGGAATCCGTCCAGAGTTGATCAGCGAGCGGTGTTTCGGTTTCTATGTGATTCGGCTGAAGTATGTCGACCAATTGACATTCATCGCAGAATGCAGGCAGTGTATGGTGACAAGTGTGTCGAAGACAACAGTGAAGAACTGGTAAACGATGTTTAAATAAGGACGTGAGTTAATGAAAGATCTTCTGAGACCAGGTCAGGTGCATATTGTTGCATCAGAAGATGCCATCGTCAAAATTGATCCAGCAATTTGGGTGGACCGTCGCCGGAGCTTACGTTCGCTAGCAAAGGAATTCACTGTGTCACAAGGGACAGTTCAATTGGTGGTTAGCAAGAAACTGAAGTATCGGAAGGTGTACATAATGGGTACCTTAACCTTAACTCACGTACTTCTTTAAACATAGTTGTCCAACTCTTCACTGTTGTCTTCGACACACTTTTGTCACCATACACTGCCTTCATTCTGCGATGAATGTCAACTGGTCGACATTCTTCAGCTGTTAGAAACCGAATCCCTGCTCGCTGATCAACTCTGAATGAATTCCGTATCACACCCGTCATGTTTCCAACGGTCTGCTGAGGAAACTATGAGAGGATAATGAAGTTTGCAAACTTGACGCTTGGTATGTGCTGTTTACACCTGAAGTGATGTCGTCATGCACATCGTACGTATGTTCGCTTGGTGCAGTTAGGTCCGGTTTCATTTGAACACACCTCGTATGTACATATGGCATAAATGATGCGGGCATCGATTTGGAATCATGGGAACAGGACACCATGGATCGTGTTACATGGAGGGGCAGGATTAAACATGGAACACAGACAAAGGAGATATGTAATGCGGATAGGCTAAGCACTCAGCGTTTGAGAAGACACGCCACTCCATGCACAAACAGTCCTGATTTTCCTGGCAAACACTGTGGTAGACGCTTCTCTGCTCGGAATTGGTATTATGAGTCACGCTCATTATCGTCATGGACAGTAGTTACATCCCTTTTTTCAAAGCACATTTACTATCATCTGACAAGACGGTAAGAGCCAATGAAGATAATGATAAGGTATCCAAAAACATTTAACGAGACAGTCACAATATATCTAACAGCATGCAGAGGAAAAGAGCCTCTTTTACTTCAGAAATAATAATAGCTAGTTACAAAAAAAGTTGACATGGCCAGAATTCTACAAAAACACTTGGTTTAGTCCATCATGACAACTTCATTTAACTTTTACTGAACCATTGGCAGAAACCTTTGCCTGGGACATTGTCTCTGTATACTTACCGGTGTATTTGTGTTAACACATTTTGCTATAGAAATGACTGAATCAAAAAACGAGACCACTTCCATCCGCCCCAAAAAACAATAGAATGACTGTTTTGACATTAGACAATTTTGTAAATATTTATTTTGCTTGACATGGATTTGGAAGATTATCTCATTATTGATGGTGATGAAAGTGAAGTTGTTGCAATGAACTTTTCTGAGGTAGGTCTGTTTAGTTTGTTTATGTAGATGTTATAAATATGTTTGTAGTGGAAACTTTTAACAGATATGCCGATCTGGTTAGGAACACTACCAGTGTTTCGTGGCAGTTTCATGGACTTACAAGACAACTGGTGTACCCAACAATGGGTAAGTCTAAATGTTTGTGATGTAATAAAAAAAAAAGGTGGAAACTAGAAAGTTTAATCGTTCTGGTTTCCCTTGGAAACAACTGTAATGGCTGAACTACATTAATTAATATTATAGATCGTCTTCTTAATTTCGCCGATGAGACAGACTCCATTTGTCCTGGCTATCTCCTTAATTGTTCTTCACCAGGTATTCTTTAGCCTCCTCATTCTCTGTTGGTTCCAATACAGTGCATGTCTGTCATCATCATTGGATATATTAATTACCAGTTATTATGAGGGGCGTTTGCTAGTAAATTTTCTGATTTTGTTAGGATAATGCTGTTAGAAAAACTAAATTGATTAAGTATAGTAACTTTTTGTTATCATTGCTTGCGATGGGCAACTAACTTTAACAATTTTTATTTTTTTTAATTTTAGCTGCTAGTGAAAGAAGAATCCATTACTAGGATATCAGGACACGATATTAGAGAGGAAAGTGTGAAGAATCCATTACTAGGATATCAGGACACCATATTAGAGAGGAAAATGTAAAGAATCCATTACTAGGATATCAGGAAACCATATTAGAGAGGAAAGTGCATAGAATCTTTCACTAGAATCCATATTTTGAAGTAAAGACAATGACTATCGCATTCTCCTATGCATGTCATAAAAGATGACAAGAGAGCTGTGCATGGAGCAACCTCATCATATTAAAGGAACTATAGAAACAATAACTGCAAGAGTATACAAATGCTTTGGTGCAGGCTTCCTGCAAGGAAGTCAATTGTAGTGATGGCACTATACTTCTACTGAAACAGAACAGGAAAGATGATGATGAATAAGAGAAGTGGTCATTGAGGAGGTCTTTAAAAACATGGACTAGGGAGATAGAGCTAAACATAAATGGAGAAATGATTACTCATCTCAGGTTTACTGTTGACATATTCATCATCAGCCACGACCAGTTCATGCTCAACACCTTCTGCCCAAAATGAGATATGCACCTCGGATATTGTTCTGTAGAAAATGTCAATTCATGTATCTACTTGGGACAAGAGATCACAAACTCCCATTTAATAAATTGGGAGATCTCACGAAGGATAACAGCAGGCTGGCTCATCTTCAACTGTATTAAACCGATACTGATGCGTGCTCGCACCTTCAACAGTTTGGTTATTCCAGCCATGGTATATGGCTGTAAGGTGTGGAACCTATGGAAAGCTGATGCAGAAAGACTCCGTGTTGCCAAACGAGCGATGGAGCGAAGAACATTGAAGATTTCCATTCTTCAAGACCAAATCCGCAACGCAGGGATCAGACGTCGAACTTCCTTCTCTGACATAGATGTCATGCTGTTACAAAAATACAGATGGGCCGGCCATGTGGTGCGCATGCTGTATAACAGATAGACACGTTGAATGACGTCATGGTGGCCCTACAACTTTAGATGCCTTCGCAGGCTACCAAGGATGAGGTAGAGAGATGGCATAATGGAGGCCCTGAACCCAACATGGTACACCAAGGCAAAAGAGCGAAATGAGCTTACTCAACATTTTCACTACCTGGCATCAGACACATGTGCCTGATTGAATACCAAAATTTTGATATTTAGAGAGAAAAAAATTTTGTATCATTCAAATAAGTTTTATTTATGACAATTTATTATGTCAGCGAATGAAATAACTTCATTAACAATTTAACATTCCAAAACACGTCAATTTCTAGTTATGTAATTTATTTTATTACAAAGAAAAGGGAAAAAAAAACAAAGCTGAAAAAAGGACAGAAAAAGGTTTCAAAAAGAGGAAACAAATTTAAAGGTGAAAAAAAAATTGATAAAAAATGAAGAAAAATAAGGGTTTGGAAAAGGTAAAAACGCTTTTAAAAAGTAAAAGAAATTGTAAAATGTTCTAAAGTACCAAAAAAAAACTTTAAAAAAAGACTACAAAAATAAACGAAACTGTGCAAGCAAAAAAAAAAAGCTTGAAATAAAAAAATTGATTGAAAGAAATGACAATTTGAAAAAGAAGAGGAAAAAAAAGGTTTTTAAGAAAGTATAAATTTTAAAAAAAAAAATATTAGTCTGAAAAACAAAGAAGCAAAAGTAGAAAACGAAGGCATAAAACAGCTTGAAAAATGGGGAAATGCATTTTTGTTTTTAAGCGCAGAAAAGGAAAAACAGACTGTAAGAAGGATTGAAAGACAGAAAGGCTTTAATGAAATAGAGATAGCCTGAATTGGGGATGGGTGGACCTTGAAAAAGCAATTGAAGGATTGTAAAAAGATCAAATGTTTTTACTTTGTTCTGAAAAACATAGATTTCCTCAGAAATGACTAACAGCAACCAATATTCATGCCACATCTGATAACAAGAGGAGCAATGTCAGAATGCATTTAAAAACATTCTGTATCAAGTTTGAAGAACATTTTTCAACACATGAAGACATGTACAGAGGATCTACGACTTATGACAGTTAAGACTTACAACTTCCTCACATACATTCGTAAAGTAAATAAAATCTTCAAATATTTCTCCACATTCATGACAATTGGCCATTGCAAGCAAAGATGGTGGCAGTGTCAGACGTGTATTCAGATGTGACTGGATATGGCATCCAAAGATATTTAACGAGGCAGTGATAAACTCTACCGCACGTGGACAGGGTTTGGTAATTGGATCGTTTTGCATTATGTAATTTTGTGCAGCTTGCTTTTTCTGCGCCTCAATAATGGTTTTCTTCTCAGCAATGTAAGCACAGTGTGTGATGGCAGTGCACCAAGCTGAGCAATTTGGAACAAGCAGCTACCAGGAAGCGACATTAAATGGAGAAACTGTTCAATGAAGATTTCAGAGAGTCTTTGCATCATTTCCAATGAACGCTTGTCAGTCGTGATCTCACCGTACAACGATTGTTTAGGGAGGCACTCATCATGTATGCGAGCAACATGTACAGTCCACAAAAGTCTCACCCTGCTGAGGACTACAGTTGGGATGACTGTCAATTAATCCTGAGCAGTCTGTGGAAACAGCTAATGTGAAAAATGATAAGTTTCCTGACATGTTTGCCCTACAGCGTTAATTAGTTGCCCATTGCAACATCAATAGACGGTATTGTCTTGATGATTATAGTGAGAAAGAAACTGCGCTTGTCATCAACCTCACTCTTTGGTCCCGAGCTACCTTGAACCAGTGGCAAGACATTAGTCAAGACGACTGGAGGCAACTCAGGATGCAGGCACTCTGATCCCTCCCGTGAGAAAAGGGGTCACTTTAAAACGTGGGATTCGACAGTCCACCGTTTCTATTCATCCCTTTGCGAAGCGAGTGCCTGACCTCTCGACCACAGCGACCCAGAAGACTATGTAGAGTCATTAGACAACCAGTGTTACATTACAGTTGTACGTTTCGTCACAAAGTGACCAGTGGATGATTGGGATGTTCATGCTCCTCAAAGTCACCCCCGTACAGTCATGCTAGCGCATTAGGGATCTGGGCTGATGGATCTGGAGTTGTCATTGGCCAGCTCTTTCCTGATCAGAGGGCCAGTTGTTTTTTTTGTTGGCTCCCCAAGGCAGTGTGCATTGCAATGTGGTTTTTATTTTGTGCCTGTCGGCCCTGTGTTTGTCGGCCCAGTGCATCCGACTTCAGCATGCATTTTATGTAAGAGTCTGCTTCCTCCCACATTTTCTAAGGGTTTCATTTCCTGGGGTAACGGCCGGTGTTGTGATGGGGATCGATCCCAGCACCTTCGAGTTGTGAGTCGTGTCACGTAACCACTAGCCCAGAGAGCCAGTACTGTATGATGGTTTCAATAGTTCCACCAGGCTGCATACGACTCCACCTGCCTCCACCCTATGTTGTTTACTTGGAAATTGGCTGCCCCTTGAGATGTGTGTTATTGGGGATGCTGGATAAATTTCATAGAATTCCCTCACAATATCTGCCTGAGAACATACACTCTTACATATTTTGCATTTATATATATATTCTAGGTCTTGTGTTGCTCCACAGTCACATGTCTCATCATCCTTGTATCACCATCTCTTTAAGTTCTTCCTGCACCATGACACACCATTGCGGAGTCTATTAAGTGACTTCCACGCTGCGTAAGGCAAGCAGTGTCCAGGCGCTTCTTCCTCCCGCAATTCTATTCAGGGGATCTGCGTCAGTCTATTCAACTTTTTGATTAGTTGTTTACCGGGACTAGTTCTGTGAGGGCTGTATTGACTAAGAAACTACGTCTAGATTTCAGTCTTGTGCACTGCACCTGGTGTCCAAACATAGGGTGTCTTGAGTTGATTGCCTGTTTCACCTCTTTTAATTTATGCTGCGACACTTCTTCGTGTTTCAGATGGTACTTTACCAATTACAGGGCATATTTTGTCAGTTGGAGTAGGTTTTAGGCACCCTTAAACTATCTGGCCATCTAATTTATTGCTGTATCAATGCGTTCGTGAGCTTGTCTTGCCATGACCAGGTGGTGGTTATTTGTGTCAGTGGTTATTTCTGCCGCAGTCTACGACTTGTCATTGGTTAGGGCATGATTCTCAACTTATTATAGAAGGTCAATGATGCAGCAGTGAAAGAGCGCACAGCCAGTGGCTCAATGCTCGTTGCTTGCATCAGGGTCAGTGATCCATAAATGACAAAGATCCTATTTTGCCTCCAACTGCCAGACTGCAACAATGCAGGCTGGCTAAGAGATTAGAGATCAAAAAGAGAAGCAAAACCAAGTTTCTAAAACGTTTTGCTGAAATCGAATGTGTAGAGCCGAAAGGTTCATATCACAGCCTAGCTACAAACTACGACACAAACATCCTCTTCAGGACGAATGCCGAAGAAAAAGGAATTGTAAATGTCGTTTGTATATACCATGTATTTACAAGTGTCTAGGTGACTGGAGTGGTTAAATTGTTTGTTCTCACAGAGAAGGAACACGGTTCATTTTCCTGTCTTGACTTGCTCCAGAATCTCATTTCACCTTTCCTGTAACGTAAAATATCGTACTGGAATCACATCTCACTATTTCATGAGCTGGGTATGGCTATCGCAGTCTGCTCAGCGCCGGCGTTTTCAATTAATCATCAATCAAGCTCGTTGCTCCTCTTGGGGCACAAGCCATTGACAACAATCCACCGACACCCACGGTCCTGGGCTGCTCTTTCTGCCTCACTCCAGGTGTAATAATTAAATCTTAGCTCCTTCACATTATCTTCTCCAAGTATCTTTGGATCTACCTATCTCTCTCTCTCTCTCTCTCTTCCATTGAGGATTCCATGCAATAGCATGTCTAGCTATGTTGACGGTGCCTTTTATAGTGTATGTCCTTTCTAGCCCCATTTTCTTCGCTTAATTTGTTGTTAGCCCCTTTCCCATAGTCTTCATTCCTCACCATGTCCTGCCACGTTACGCCCATTATCCTTCGTAGGCATCTGTTAATGAAGGCCTGATGTCTTTGTTGTATGACCTTGGTTGTTCTACGTGTCTCCGCTCCATACAGCATCACCCACTTGACACTGGCGTTAAATTTTCCAACTTTGGTTTGAATCTTGATTTCTCTTGATCTCCATATGCTGTTTAGTGTCAGGAATGCCCTTCTTGCCTTTCCAATTCTGATCCCTACATCTGCATCTATACCTCCTAATGTGTCAGTTGTGCTCCCCATATATGTAAAGATATCCTGTGTTTTGTTCTCTATCCAAGTTTTGCCCATTCACTTTTGAACATTCCTTGGGGTCCAGGCCAGCAGGAGTGAATGAGCAGGCAGCAGTCATCAGCTCATAGCTGGCTGCTTGTGTCAGTGAAACACAGCTGAACAAGACCCTATTCTGCCACCAAGTGGTGGCCCTGGACTGCACTTGCACCAACAAAATACTGCTCAAATACCTGAACTCATGGGCCTGTTGTTGAAGTGCAATATCATTTCAACTCATGTTCGAGGAACTGAGACACTAGTCTAGACAGGCACAACATACTGACCAGGATGTCACATCAGGGTCACGCACAATACATTGACCAAGGCTATAATCTCTCTTCCATGTAACGTTCCCTAGAAAAACAGGCTGTTTTCATGGCCTGTCTGACTGACGAGATGTGGATTGATGTGATCTCCGTAGTAGTTAGCGCCACGCAGATGAAGCCAGCACAACCGCCTGGAGGACCGTGGCCCACCTTCATCATCATGCTCTGGATGTGAGGAAAGCTTCTACAACCCGCCACTTAACGTCCTTTTCAGTGCCCACAAAAGAGTAAACTTACTCATTGTGGGCATTAAACAACAGCAAAACTGATGTTGAGTGGCCCAGGTGTTCTGCTGATCCTCATAGTTTCTGTCTTATCTCGTTAATTCACAAGTTTTGTTTGACACAAGCGCCATGTTATTTTGAAGTTTATTGTCAACAATGCACAACAGAAACTGATCATCTGCAAAGGAGCAATTCATGTATTGAATCTGGTTCTGCTTCTGCCGAATCAGCTTGATGTACTAATGATAAAGGTCTTGACATGATTTCATATTCTATCTGATTGATATGTGACATTCAAGGTATTCATTCATTGCCATTTGCTGAGAAGGACCTTTGGGTCTGCCCAAGTGCAATTATTCTATTTCTTAACAGAACAGAACATTCAAAGTATGCTACTTATAACCCTATTAGTGGTACTATAAAGTTCAATACAATAAACAAGTTTAAGGGCACCAGAAAAACAGTAACAATCACAACATCCAGACTTTTCAACAACACACACATAAGTAAATCGTGCAGCTAAATTCCCTTTGGCTAAGGTTTCCAAAAATTGCTGTTTTAAGTTTGGTATGAGGTCTTTAGTCTGAGATGGTAAAAAAACAAATTGCTATTTTAAGTTTCTTCTTCTTCTTTGTACGCTGTCAAACGTCAACGTGTATTTTTGCGAAAAAAGCAGCGGTCATCCTGAGGCTGTCGACACTGTCATAGAGCTTGTCTAGTGTTGCCACTGGTGATGGCCACATGCGCTTTCTCTGGTCCTCGTATGTCGGGCAGTTTTGCAGATGTTCAGTGGTCCTTTTCTCGGTACCACAAGTGCATTCGTCTGTGCCACCTATCTTCAGTTTATTGAATAGGTGGTACCTCAGTCTATTGTGGCCTGTGCGGAGTCTGAAGACCACGACCTGCTCTCTTCTGTTCAACTGGTAATAAGCATCATTTTTTGTGTAGCCAGTATGTTCTGTTTCCAATTTGGCCATGTATCTGGCTCTAATAAACCTTTTGGACTCTTCATAGGTCACACTAGAATCTGGTTGTGGTAGTCTTGCACCTTCTTTTGCCAGTCTGTCTGCCTCCTCGTTGCCTTGAATGTTACAGTGAGATGGAACCCACTGTACCACTACTCCTTTTGGTGCGGACTGCTGTCATAGTTGACAGAGTACTGCTCTTAAATCATTAAGTTCAGTATTTTTCTGGCTTTTTAGTGCTGTGACTACGGCCAGGGCATCTGTGAACAGGACTATCTGGCTTTCATTTCTTTTGCCTGTCAGCATTTCTTCTACTGCAGCCCTCAGTGCCTCTGCCTCCGCTCTGAAATTGCTTGTGTACTTACCAGTTGCCACTGACAGTGTTATTTTTCTACCTTTGGTAGGCTCAGGAATACCCCTGCCACTCCGTTCTGTGTTGTGTTTGTTACAGAACCGTCGGTGTATGCATGGGTCCAGTCCATGCTTGGGTAGTTTTTCGTTATGTACCTCAGGGTTATGTCTCTTCTTTCTTTTTCAGTCTGGCTGTTCTTGTTTCCAATACCTGGTATATTTTCTACCACCTCCGGAATGATATGCTGCTTCCGGGTAGGTTTGCGAACAGTAGCGATGGGCTTTGGTATTGTTAATGTGTTCATAGGGTCTTCGCTCATTTTTGCTTTGGCTATTTCTGCAAAGTTTCTCCGCTTTAGTTTCCTATTTCCAAATCTATTTAGTCTCTGGTGCATTGGATGGTCTGTCAGTCTTCTGAGTTTCTCTGCTTGCTGCTGGGCTCTGCAGTCTCGTCTGTCGGTCATGGATTGCAGATTTATAATCTTTTCAAGTTCTACAATTGGCATTGACTTCATGCCTCCTGTTATAACTCTCATGGCTTGGTTTTGAAGTTTGCTAATTTTATCGAAGTTCGCCTTTGCTGCTGTTGTCCATGCCACAATGCCATACTCGAGAACTGGTCTCACTCTTCCAGTGTACAGTTTCTTTAGTGTACTTTCGTCTGCCCCCCAGCTTGTGCCAGCAAGCTTCCTCATGATTGCCATTCCTTGTCTGTCTCTCATTCGGTTTCTCTCGATCTGACTTTTCCATGTCATGCGCTGATTAAATGTGACTTCCAGGTAGTTTGGGTTGTCATTTGGCCGCAGATATTTGCCGTTAAGACTTATTTTGGTGTTCTGGGGTTTATTTGAAAGCGAGAATATCGTACATGTTGTTTTTTCCTCATTTATTTTGACCAGCCATGAGTTCACCCACTCCTCCAACGATGTTAGGGCCTGCTGCATCCGATTGCTATGGCGAGATTTTTTTCAGAGGTCCACATAGCCAGATCGTCTGCAAACATGGAAATCTGGACTCTTCTTGGTATATATTTTAAGTTTGATGAAGTCTTTAGTCTGAGAGGGTGAGCTGGTCATAAAAGATTATTGTTTTAAGATTAATATGAGGTCTTTAGTCTGAGATGGTCATAAAAGATTATTGTTTTAAGATTAATATGAGGTCTTTAAGTCTGAGATGGTCATAAAAGATTATTGTTTTAAGATTAATATGAAGTTTTTTAAGTCTGAGCTGGTCATAAAAGATTGCAGTTTTAAGTTTGGTACAAGGTTTTCACTAAAAAAACATAGACCACCGTGAGAATTGACACATTAAGGACTAGCCAGCCTCGAAGTAATAAACTACTGTGACTGAAGAGAAACCTAGATTTTAGATTAATTTTACGAAATCAAGAAACAGAACAAGCAGTCTGAAATTGCAAGGGGCTCACACTTGTCATTTTGTTGTAAATATGGGCAATGTTGAAATAAGAGCAGTTACAAACATTCAAACCTAAATTGGCCATTATCTAGAGCTGGACAGCCTAAAACACAAGTGGAAACCACAAACTATGTTTTTGTTTAATAACTGTTCTTCGTTTGTGTTTTGTCTTGTTTGCAGTTCTTGATAAAGTAAAGGACTATTTAGTTTGAAAATTTGGGCCATGACTAACTTGTTTTATGTATAAAAATCATTGTAACCTTAATTGAATATTAGAAAATATTTTGTTAGTCAGAGAGTGGTGAATGCTTGGAATGCATTGCCACAGGAAGTTATAGAGGCAAGGTCAATTAATGCATTTAAGAATAGATTGGATAGCTTTTAGAGCAAGGAAATTTAAATAAAACTGGTTGTATACAGACTCTGCAGAGTCTTCTAAACCAGTATAAGACGTTAAGTTAAGTTGCCTGTATTTGGTATAGAATGACTGCAGCCCCTCATATATTCCCTTGTCTCACACATTGAAGGTCAGTTAACTTAGCTTGCTTGACCTAACGACTATATACTGGTTTAGAAGACTCTGCAGAGTCTGTATTCAACCAGTTTCTTGGAGTGTGGTTCACCGATGTGCAAGTCCATCTTAATAGACTCAAACACTAGAGCAAAGTAGACCCACAGCCTGTTAGGTGCAATCTATGTTGCCCTTAACAAACCACCTAGCTATGGCCATCGTTATGCCTTGTCACACAGTCACCTCTTACACCATGCTCTCTGTGGGGGCAGAGGTGCTATTCTTGTCTTTGTCATACACAAAAACCTTGGCGGACCACTCAGGACTTATGTGCTAAGTTGTGCCTATCTATGAGCACAGCTTCACCAAGACGGTTCAACTGTTAACACGGGACAGAAATCAGTGGTTACGAGTCTATGAGGGGAGGAAGACTACCATCTGGTCAGACAAAATATACTGGTCAAAACCTTCACTTTGGTTTCCTCGTTGGCCTCCCTGGAGGCGGGCTGTTTTTTAACGGAAGCCTGGATAACGAGGTGAGGGATCGATGTGACCCCCGCAGTAGTGAGCGACACGCAGATGAAGCCAAGCATAGCACAACCACATAGAGAACCTAGGTCCACCTTCATCAGCATGCTTGGGATGTGAGGAAAGATACAGTAACCCATTACTTAATGTCCTTTTCAGGGCGCACAAAACCTCATTGTGGGCATTCGCAACGAGTCTATGTCAACAGTTCCAGCGCAATGCATGCAGACATCAGATCTACCCCTCATTTCACTTCATATTAATTCAAACCCATCTGGGCAGCAAAGAAAAGCACCCTACCAAGCATCTCACAAAAGACAACTAAGACCGGTTCCTGTTTGAGGCTTTGTAACTTTATCACACAAAACATGACATAAACCATCATTACAAGAACACATTAATTGCTTTGGCACAGTGTTCTTGCACAAAGTCCGATTGCAGCATTGGCACCATGCTTATTTAAAACAACATAAATTAAAATGATAAATAAAACTACAAATTTTATTCTAGACTTGAAAAACTTCTACAGAAAAACATTTTCCAAATATTTGGACCCACTCATGAAAAAAAAAGCAAACATCTAAAAACGTGACTATAAAATATGATATTTATGCCTGAACTAACTAATTGAAGCAAGGGCTGCATGTCAAAGATGGTAAAACAGAAAATTAGATCTCTGAAAGTGACTAAATGCAGCAAGCTCAAATATACACAGATGAATGAATTTACATCAACAACAAAGCTGGACAACAGATTTAACAATTTTTCTTGCTTTTGAACAGAAAATTTAGGCCACAGAAAATAAAAGGGTAGGGAAGGGGGATAATTGAGAGACAACTCACTCTTGTGATGCCTCAGGTCAAGGCCACCTGACTTGGCTAGCAAAAAAAATGGAAACACACAGGTAAATAAAAGATGCCCAAAAAAAAAAATGCTGAACTAGGAGGTAAATTATTCCTTGCACCTTTCCTGTTATGTTAAGCAGAATTGACAGCACTGTACTCCAGACAGACTCATCGGTGCTTGGTATCTTTCACCAGTTGACAAAGGGTAGTTCTGATGACAGGTCCATTTTCTTGAGGTGTGTATCAGATTTGCCTGCTTTTGATGTGATCATGTCCAAATATGGTTAATAAGAAACCTTATTATTAAATTATTTGCCCCATAATCCCCTTATAACTGGGTTTAGAATGGTTTGCAAATCCAGTGCATAGCAGCTCCGTGCTACCGAAAGAGCAATAGAGCAATAAATCAGAAATATTTCCTTGGGAGACCACACCCAAAATGACATGCCTGCACAGCATAACTGAATGTTCCCTTTACATGAACTAATTATCTGCTGTGGTTGAGAGGAAGGCACTCGTCCCTCAAAGTGGTAAATGGAGACAGTGGGCGATAAAATCCCACAAGTTTCAAGCAACCCCCTGGTGCCAATGGAGGTGTGACCAGAGTGCCTGCATCCTGAGTTATTTCCAGTCATCTTGACTTAAGTCTTGCCACTGGTCCATGGTAGCTCAGGACCAGACAGTGAGGTTGATGACCAGTTGCAGCTTCTTTCTCACTACCATAATTCAAATACAACGCAAGTTACATCATCAAGTCAAAACCATCTTGCGATGAACAACTAACTATCTGTTCACATAATCTCATAAGGCCTTACACCAGTGCGAAACAAGGTCATGCATTTATTTCCTGCACAAGTTCGTTAAACATTCACGTAGCCATGTTCCTTTGACATCTGTGGTCGGTTGTGTGCCTAGACTATGGCCAATCATGCAGCTCCGTCTCTCTGCTTTCTGAAGCTCACTTTATCCCCCAATTAAACTCTGGGACATCCTGGAGGCCTTGATCCCCGACTCTTTGCTTCCCATGTTTGTCATGGTAGCCAGTCCCCTTCTATTCTGAAGATGTGGTCAAACCATGGCAAGTGAGACCATTCTACGTGGATTTAGAGATGGATTTGAATGCCATGTTGTCAATATTCTGGTTGCAGGCAGTCTCTTTCTGTTATATGGATAATGGCTGCTACAAATCTCTGATTACATGTCCACAAGAATAGCCAACCAGACATCACTAAACAGACTTTTGTCTGCGGTTAGCAACAAATATTTTGTCTATATAAAAAAATAAGCTGTACGAGTTTGGTGCAATAACCAAAAACAAGCAAGAGCTGCACCACTAACATTCGAGTTTTGACTTATTGATGTCAGACTTGGGCAATGAACAAAGCAAACACAAACTAATTCCAAACGATAAATGAAATATCCAAATATAGTTCAACATTTTAACTGAAGTTCTTCACAAGCCACATATAATACGAATTATTGATAACACACAAGTGCAAAAAAAGAAGGCACAGACACACAGTCAGCGAGGTAAAAATTACATAACCACACAAAAAAATTAAATTAATATGAAATAAAACAAAAATGCGGAAGGAGACGTGTTTAAAACGTATTCGTTATACCATTAACCCTAGATAAATTAATGATGACATCTTTTTTTGGTGGCTGAATCCATAACATGTCATTCTTGTAGCAAGACATCTTAAGGTCTGTGGTTTGAATCCAGATTGTCTATTTCATCATTATTTATACTATTGTCTGGTGTGCATGCATTCCATGTGTTTAACACTGTTAGTCTCTGTTTGTTTATTAGAAAGTCTCAATTTGTTTTCTTGGAGTCTCTACTTACTAAAAGTCTCTACTTGTTTAATAAGGAGTCTCCATCTGTTTACTTGGAGTCACTATTTGTTTTCTTGGAGTCTCTACTTGTTTGCTCGGAGTCTATTTGTTTACACATCACAAGTTCGATGCGGTCACCATTTATTATCATCATCTAGTTAAATGCCAGGATGAAATTACTCTGACTAACTCTCAGGATAACATATAGCACTTTCTTTGCAGCCGAAGATGCAACTCAGTGAATGAACTATGACTCATAGTTGGATGCTTGCTCCAGGGTCAGTAAACCAGAGCTGACAAAGACCCTATTCCACCTCCAAACGACAGCCCTGGAAACAGGCTGGACTAATGTAGTCTGGCTAAGAGAATAGGAATTGCAGTGGGAAGGCAAACCTGGTACCCAAAAAAGCCAGCTGAAACTGGATGCATCGGGCTGAAAGGCACAGAGAGTGCGGCCTCGCTATAACTACGACACAACATCCTTTTCAGGATGAATGCAGAAGAAAAACTTCCTTTGGCCCAATGATCATTTTAGTATTATAATCTTCAAAGAATGTTACTCGGGACTACGATCACAAGACATTTGCACTTAGAAATCATGTATAACATACAACAGGGAAGAAACTGAAGAATGAAATTAGAACGCCGGACCTCCAGATGATGGAGCGTCATGCAACAAGAGAGAGAGATGAGTTAAGGCACTTCCGTCGCCTGGAGGTCAGATGTTCGATTTCCCATTACTTCACTTTCATTTCTGATGTTCGTTAAATATGTTTTCTTAGTGCAGATAAATAATTGTCTTGTGATCGTTGTCACAAACATTCCGTATTTACAGCTTACTGCCAGGGAGGAAGACTCTGGTCAGGAAAAATATACTGTCCAAGACCCTCACCTCGGCGTCCACGTAGCTCTTCCTGAACATGGGCTGTTTTCACAGCAGTCTAGGCTAACAAGGTGAGGGATCGATGTGATACCCGTAGTAGTGAGCAATATGCAGATGAAGCCAAGCATAGCACAACTGATTGGAGGACCTCGGTCCACCTTCATCAGCAGGCTCGGGATGTGAGGAAAGCTACTGCAGCCCGCCACTTAACATCTTTTTCAGGACGCACAAAAGAGTAAACCTACTCATTGTGGGCATTTGAAACAACAACTCGCTGCCTTGTAGTTTCCCCATATTCCCTTTCTTAACATCTTCCCATGACCAGGTGGTGGTTGTGCCAGTGGCTACTTCTTCAGTTGAATCAGCGTCACTGCGCACACAGTTTAACCCATAAGTGCACTGTTCTTCTCCATAGTTTTGGAGAATCTCAGCACAATGCCCTAACTCCGTAGCATCGGTGAGGATCCCATAAAAGATTGGGTAGATTTTTAACATTATTTTGAATTTGGCCCGGCAGCGGCCGTTAAGCATACTCTTTTCCATTTCCAACTGCCGAGGGATTTTTAATGTGCATGACACTGCATATGAGCGTCCGATCTCTACTACCCAAAGATCCAGGGAAATACCAGAAACTCCACTTGAAAAAATCCAGGTCTCTACCATGATTTGAGCCAGCGACCACGTTATTTGTGTCAGAGTCTACGGCTTGACATTGGTTAGAGTGTGATTTTCAACATATAATAGAGTGCTGATGATGCAGCAGTGAATGAGCTGACAGTAACCAGCGATCAAAGCTGGCTGTGTGCATCAGAGTCAGTGAATGAGCTGACAGCAGCCAGTGATCAAAGCTGGCTGTGTGTATCCGGGTCAGTGAATGAGCTGACAGCAGCCAGTGAACAAAGCTGGCTGTGTGTATCCGGGTCAGTGAATGAGCTGACAGCAGCCAGTGATCAAAGCTGGCTGTGTGCATCAGAGTCAGTGAATGAGCTGACAGCAGCCAGTGATCAAAGCTGGCCGTGTGCATTCGGGTCAGTGAATGAGCTGACAGCAGCCAGTGATCAAAGCTGGCTGTGTGCATCAGAGTCAGTGAATGAGCTGACAGCAACCAGCAATCAAAGCTGGCTGTGTGCATCAGGGTCAGTGAATGAGCTGACAGCAACCAGCAATCAAAGCTGGCCGTGTGCATTCGGGTCAGTGAATGAGCTGACAGCAGCCAGTGATCATAACTGGCTGTGTGCATCAGTCAGTGAATGAAGGACGACTAAGACCCTATTTCGCTTCCAAGTGGCAGTCCTGGAAACAGACTGCACCCATGTAGTCTGGCTAAGAGAATAGGGATCAAATAGGGAAAGGCAAACCCTGTCCCCAAAATGCCGTGCGGAAACTGGATGTGTTGTGCTGAAAGATGCAGATATTGCAGCCTCACGTTAAACCACATAATTTTCAGGTGGAACGACAAAGAAAAACAATTTATTATAGTCCTGCAGCATTCTCCTCACCAATATGGATGCTTCGATCGGCGATGAATTTTAACAGACTTCATAGCATAACAGGTGACCATTTCGCTTCTTCTCTACCTTGCCTTCCTTAACTTTAACAGTGTTAGGTACCCATTTATAGCTGGGTTAAGTGAAGTGTGACACGCCAGGCGACACCAGTTAATTTTGCATGTGATAAGCACTTGAACCGCTCTGCCACACAGACACTCGGTTACAGTGAAAGTTAAAACTTCCTAGACCAATGACTTGCTCCGAAATGTGATACAACCACATGAAAAACTAACAGGTTGACTGACGTTATAAACACAGACACACACAATGTAATTAAAATATAGCAGCACAATTCATCAGAAAACAAGGGGAAAAAGTCACATACCAGGTTGCTTTGATCTCTCCCTGAAGTCAAATTCTAGTCGAGCTTGTCTGTCTTCTAATTCAAGTTCTTTAGCTCTGGAAGAGAAAAATGAAGAAATACTTTTGTCATTATCATCATCTTTTCGTTGATCCTGTTTTGTCTTTCAGCATCAGGTTATGAAGAGATCTGTGAAATGAATCTGACTGTGTGCCTCATGCACAGTGACATTCACAGCCCCAGATATTTCTGTAATCCACTTTTTTCGTGGCTGGCCTTTAGCCTTGAATCTGTTGTATCTAAATAGCAAAGATGGGATCATAGCCGGTTGCCGGTTTACATTGCTCTGTTGTTTTAGTTCAATATGGATGCCGCCAGACCATGGATTTTCCTGGAATTCAACCGAGTCGACAACTTACACTCGTGTTTACAGAAACGTGTTGTTGTTTTCCATTTGGACTGGTTAATTCGTTGTTTATCGTGTTTTCTTCCGTCCGATTATCCTGGTCTCGACATCGGCTATATGAATGGCACTACGCTTAAACCTGTGTCATATTTCATGGTCTAGTTCACATGGCTGAACTTCACAAGAAACCATTTTAGTTGCTGTCTTTTGATGTAGTCTAATATTAGTGTTGTTCTCGTCAGTCAACTGATGTTATCGTTTCTGATCTTGGCTTTTCTTGTTACAGCCAAAATTCTTCGTAGGCATTTCATTTCCGCTGTTACGATTTGTATCTTGTTATTTGTTGTCGAGTCCAGTTTTGACATTGATAGAAAAATGGTCATTTTGAAAAACGTGTTGTATAAAGCTCTTTTGGTAGTTATTGTCACATGCTTGCAATCATCATCATCATTCACTCCAATGTGAAGTACAGCCTGCCACTGCAGATAGCACCTTTGAAAGTAAGCATGTTTCAAGCATTTGTAATGACTAATATAGTGCTTTCTTGATTAAGTAATGGCTCATATAGTGTTTTCTTCCTTAAGTAGTCTCATAAAGTGTTTTCTTCATTCTAGTGACTCATATAGTGTTTTCTTTATTCTAGTGACTCATATAGTGTTTTCTTCATTAAAAAAAAGTAAAGTAACCCATAGCATTACTGCTGTAGGGCTATATGAGGACAGTAGCCATCTCCCCTCCCACACCGCTTTTACTTCCTGGACTGAGCCCGTACCCATTTACGGCTGGATCAAACCGGGAGCCGTTGCGGTCTGAAAATCTGAAAAACATTTCCTCCTCAACTGGGGAATGAACCCAGGACCACTCAGATGCGAAGCCAGCTCGCTAACCATTGCGCTACGTAGCTCCCTCATTAAGTAAACTTCATTAATTAATGACTCATTTAGTGTTTTCTTCATTGTAATGAATGTGAGGTGTAGCCTGCTGAGTCTTATGTGTAGCATTCTAGATGTGAGGTATAACCTGTAGCCGCCTGGGTTTGAAAAAAAAGCTCTAGAAACATCCCATCCACCAAACATGAAAAAAAGAGTAAATAGCTGATTTCCCCAGGGATGAGAAGATGATGTCACATCCACTTACCTGACATTCAGCTCAGACTCATATCTCAGCAAGGCATTTTTCTCATGCACCAGTGTGAACCACTCACTCATCAGCTGACCTTCATCCACATCCTCCGCATCTGTCAGTAGAGAAGCGCATATAAAGGTCAGTTTAAACTGCAAATGTGAGTGACTTTGCATACTTACAGAACAACACAACACAAACATCTGACCCCAAAACCTTACCAGGCACAACACAACACAAACATCTGACCCCAAAATATTAAAAGACACAACAACACAACACAAACATTTGACCCCAACACTTTACTAACTACAACACAAACATCTGACCCCAAAACATTACCAAACACAACAACACAAACATCTGACCCCAAAACTTTACCAGACACAATAACACAAACATCTGACTCCAAAACTTTACCAGACACAATAACACAAACATCTGACAAAACTTTACCAGACACAACAACACAAACATCTGACCCCAAAACTTTACCAGGCACAACAACACAAACATCTGACCCCAAAACCTTACCAGGCACAACAACACAAACATCTGATATAAAGGTCAGTTTAAACTGCAAATGTGAGTGACTTTGCATACTTACAGAACAACACAACACAAACATCTGACCCCAAAACCTTACTAGACACAACAACACAAACATCTAACCCCAAAACCTTACCAGGCACAACACAACACAAACATCTGACCCCAAAATATTAAAAGACACAACAACACAACACAAACATTTGACCCCAACACTTTACTAACTACAACACAAACATCTGACCCCAAAACATTACCAAACACAACAACACAAACATCTGACCCCAAAACTTTACCAGACACAATAACACAAACATCTGACTCCAAAACTTTACCAGACACAATAACACAAACATCTGACCACAAAACTTTACCAGACACAACAACACAAACATCTGACCCCAAAACTTTACCAGACACAACAACACAAACATCTGACCCCAAAACATTACCAGGCACAACAACACAAACATCTGACTCCAAAACTTTACCAGACACAACAACACAAACATCTGACCCCCAAACTTTACCAGGCACAACAACACAACCATCTGACCCCAAAACATTACCAGACACAACAACACAGACATCTGACCCCAAAACATTACCAGACACAACAACACAAACATCTGACCCCAAAACATTACCAGACACAACAACACAAATGTCTGACCCCAAAACTTTACTAGCTACAACAACACAAACATCTGACATCAAAACATTACCAGGCACAACAACACAAACATCTGACCCCAAAACTTTACCAGGCACAACAACACAAATGTCTGACCCCAAAACATTACCAGACACAACAACACAAACATCTGACGCCAAAACTTTACCAGATACAACAACACAAACATCTGACCCCAAAACTTTACCAGGCACAACACAAACATCTGACCCCAAAACCTTACCAGGCACAACAACACAAACATCTGACCCCAAAACCTTACCAGACACAACAACACAAACATCTGACCCCAAAACCTTACCAGACACTACAACACAAACATCTGACCCCAAAACCTTACCAGGCACAACAACACAAACATCTGACCCCAAAACCTTACCAGACACAACAACACAAATATCTGACCCCAAAACCTTACCAGGCACAACAACACAAACATCTGACCACAAACCTTACTAGGGACAGTCACCTGTCTATTGCAAGTGATCATGGCGTCATTATCGAACAGATTTTATGTCTTGATGATGTAATTTACGTTAAATTTGGATTATAGTGAGGAAGATACAGCACTGGCCATCAACATCACTATCTGGTCTCGAGCTACCTTGGGCCAGTGGCAAGATTATCAGTCAAGATGACTAGGATACAGGCACTCGTGTGATCGTACTAAGAAAAAAGCCAGTGTCTGCCAAACTAGCCATGCCGTGATTCGAACCCGGTGCATTGGGATTGTGAAACAGATGTTTCACCCTAGACACAATAGTTAGTTGCCCATCGCAAGCGATTATCACAACATCATCAGACAGTTTTGTCTTGATCATGTAACTTGTGCTGTATTTGGATTATAATGAGGAAGAAAATGCGTTGGTTATCAACTTCACTCTCTGGTCCCAAGCTACCTTGGACCAGTGGCAAGACATAAGTCAAGACTTCTGGAAGTAATTCAGGATGCAGGCATTCTGGCCCCCATCTCCCTTGAGATCAGGGGTTACTTGAAACCTGCAGGACTGGATTGCCCACCGTTTCCGTTCATCGTTTTGAGTGAGTGGTTAGTGCCTAACCTGTCGACCACATCAACCCTAGACACAATAACATAAAAGAAACATCTGACCCCAATATCCTACCAGGATCATCTCCACGTAGAGCCTTCTCAACAGATATTCCCCTCTCCTCAAGCTCTCTCTGCCTGACTTCCACTTCCTCCAGTTGGCGCTGAATCTCCTGTGCCATCCTGAGACGTTTCTGCTCTGCTCGCTTGTGCTGCTTCTGCTGGATCTTGCGCAAACGCCGAGCTACCCGCTCATCAAGGTCCTCATCCTGAAGTTGCAGATGAAAATTGTTCACATACTTTACAAAATACATTTACAGTTGACAAATACACATAGAGTCAATGGCTTATTGACCGCACCAGGACCGAATCAAATGATGCTATGTTACGGCTACAAGGTCTTCATAAGGGACACAAAACGAGGGAAAACTAACAAATCACAACAAAAAACAAGACGTGTAAAATGAGCAGTTTGGGATCAAGATGCTGAGCAGCACATAAGTTGTAGCAGTCAGCGACCCATTTCTGACTGCTAGTGTTAGGGCCAGAGAACCAGAGCTGTCAAGACCCTTCTACACCTCTAACGGTGATCCTGGATAACAGGCTGCAACAGAGCAGACTGGCTAAGGAGAAGGGATGGAAGAGGGAATGCTAACCCAATACTCAAAAATTATTACTGAAGTCGGATGTGTTGGACCAAAAGGTGAAAATATTGCAGTCAAACTGTAAACTATGACACAACGCATTCCGTTCTCTGGACTACATTCTGCTACTTAATCCCTTGTCAGGGTTTGGTAGTGGGAGACTGAGAACGAACGAAGCCAAGCCAAGTTAAATGAGCAGTTTTAGTTCGCCGCCATTACAGGATGTGCTAGGAAAGCGACAGACACGGTGTGCCAATTATGAAATAGAGTGGACCACACCAGAAATGGTCAATATGTTTGCACACAGACAAATACAGACGAAACATGAACATATCTCAAAAAATAAAATGCAAAAACCCAACAAGAGACACATTTGTACAAAGATATGGGCACAAAGTCTAATGAATAAGCAATAATAAGAGAGAGAGAGAGAGAGATATAAAGAAAGAGACCTGGAAGCAAATGAGAGTAGGATGAGAAGGAAAGCCTGTTCAAACATATCAAATATATTCTTAACTTAACATCTTCATACTGGTTTAGAAGACTCTTCAGAGTCTGTATACAAACAGTTTCTATTACATTGACTTTTATAAAATTAACTATATCGATTCTAGAATTAAATGACCCTGCCTCCACTATTTCCTGTTGCAATGCATTTCAAGCATTCACCACTCTCTGACTAAACAAATATTTCCTGGTATCTAATCTGGATCTTTCATTAACTAATTTGTAGCTGTGCCCTCTTGTTCTGTATTTTGAAAAACTTGTTATAGTCTAACCATGATGTTTGAGGAAACCCATATAGTCTAACCATGATGTTCAAGGAAACCCATATCAAATAATTCTCAAGCTCAGACAGGTGTAGATCATCAGATCATCCGAGGAGTAAGACACGATGAAAGTGACTGATGTCTATCGTGCCCTTACAGATCATAAAGAACAATCGCCACACACATGAAACACAAAAGATGATATTTAGCAACATAAGTGGATGGATGAGGTGAGAACATTCAAAATAATTCGATAAAATGAAAAGTGATTTGACAATTCATAAAGATTAATGGTCAGATAATAAAAGATGTGCTCAGTTTGACCTATTTTGGGAAGTAGAACTGAAAAAAAATTGAGTAACAAGCGGTAAAATTGAAAAAGATAAAGAGTAACAAACCAGGAAGTTAATGCCAGCAATATGTCAGATTTATTTTCCACTCTCTAATCTGATTTGGAACTCTGTACGTAATTTTTTGAACAAACTAAATTTAGACCGTCAAAACATCGCCTACTTTAGATAGGTCGTCTGACGCAACAGGAAAATTCCTTGAAACGTCACATTCCACTGCTGACTAAATAACGGAACTCATATTGTGCCTAGATTTATAATCAATCCATACTCTACTTAGAGAAATAAAACAAATTCACGGTACAAATCACAACAAATCATTGTTGAGAGCAATCCTTTCACAGAACCCTGCCCTGAAATCAACTACATATCCATCTTTGTTTCCCGAACACGTCATTATAGTTGCACTGATAGTTGACACATGCAAGTTCTGTTATTTAGTCAGCTTTGGAATGTGACGTTTCAAAGGAATTTCTCGTGAGTCAGTAGGCGGTGGTCCAAAACATACGTGTAATCAATCCTACTATATTTTTAAGAGAAAAATTATGTGCAACCTGCTAAAGGAAATGGCAATACTAACACAACTGGGAAGGAGAAAATGCAGAGACTGATAAAGTATTCCTTCATGAACCTTGGATCTCCTGTTCACTGATGACTGTGTCCTTAACACCTGCTCGGAACAAAATATGCAGTCCACCCTGGCAGAGTTTCCGTCAGCATGCAGTAACTTTGGTATCGTGATCAACACTACAAAAAATTGAAGTACTCTTCCAGCCTACTCCTGGGAGGTCATGCAGCTAACCAAACAGAACTACGTATCCAGGCAGCTCGATAGCTTGACTTACATAGACAACACCCTCACCAGAAATGAAAATATAGACTCTGAGGTCAGTAGCAGGATTGCATAGGTGAGCTCTGCGTTTTGGGAGGTTGCATGCAAATGTCTGGATCTGACAAGGCATCAGTGTCACCACCAAGGAAAAGTGCATCGTTCTGCAGTGTTATCGAATCTACTGCATACCTACAAAACATGGACAAGGTAAAGCAAACACAAGACAGCTAAATCGTTTTTATTTGAGCTGACTGTGCAGAATTCTCTGGATCGGGATGCAGGACAAGGTGCCAAAACCTGAAATTCTGTGGGGAGGAAGACTAATGTCTGGTCAGGCACAACATACTGATCAGACATGTTAGTCAGTGCCAGGCAAAACGTACTGGCCAAGACACTTACCTCGGCTTCCTCGTAGCCCTTCCTGGAAACAGGCTGTTTTCATGGCAGCCTGGCTAACGGGGTGAAGAATCAATGTGATCCCTGTAGCAGTGAGAGACACACAGATGAAGCCAAGCATAGCACAACCGCCTGGAGGACTCCGATCCACCTTCATCAGCATGCTCAGGATATGAGAAAAGCTATGGCAACCGTCACTTAACGTCCTTTTCAGGGCGTACAAAAGAGTAAACTTACTCATTGTGGGCATTGGAAACTTCTTCTTCTTCATCGTACGCTGTTTACAGCGATATTTACGTTGCACTGTTTTATTTTGTTAAGCATGTGGCTCAGTGCATCCGATTTCAACAGGCGTTTCTGTAGGGATGCCCTCCTTAGCCTTTGGCTGTCCCCAGCCTATCTGCAAGGCAGCAGTTGTTTTTGGTCAGAGTTGTCTCTCTTAGGGAAGTTGTCTTGCAGGACTAACGAGTCTTCCCCACTCATGTCTATAGGGTTTGGCAATGATATGATGTCATGGACTATGTACTAGTTTGTACTATCCCAGAAGAAAGGCAGTTTAGTTTGACTATGTCTCAGGATCGTCACGTCCTGCCAGAAACGTAGCATATGCATGTGAGTGAGGTATCTCTTTGCTCCCTTTATTTTCTCGGCTCATCTGCAGTGATGGCACGCCTAGCATTCCCCGCCACCTGGGACGTTGTCACAATAGGGCAGAGGTGCAATGTCCGCTGGACTGCATCTCTTCTGCGTCCATTGGGATGGCTGATAGCAGACAGAGGTAAAGAGCGAGGCAGGAGTGCATTTGGCCAGGTGCATTTCTGCGGCTCGACCGGGCCGGGCTGAGACGCGAGCCCCAGGTCCCAACCATATCGTGGCCTCCCATCACATCGGTGCTGAGATT
The DNA here is from genome assembly GCA_036924085.1 of Ariolimax columbianus. Lineage (NCBI taxonomy): Eukaryota > Metazoa > Mollusca > Gastropoda > Stylommatophora > Arionidae > Ariolimax > Ariolimax columbianus. The sequence continues at coordinate 34,877,064 of JAVGWX010000011.1, read as the reverse complement.
TAGGGCAGGATTCTGGCTTACAGGCGTTCGGCCGTAGTCCCTCAGGTGGTAGCTTCGCACCATTGGCTTATCAGCCAAGCACGTGGACCAAATGTCAGCGACCTGCGATTCCTCTCGAAGGAGTGCATTTAACCAGGGGACAAGCCTGGTAATGGCACGGAGATGTTGTTCGCCTGGTGTGCGGACATATCTCATGATCAAGGGGTTGCGTCTCAACAGTTCGCAGTGAGGTGGCTGCTCTACTGCTTACGACACCCCGACCGAGAACTAAGTCTTCTACTAGTGGTTTCACACCTCATCGCTGTATGGGGTGAATATCGGGCAGCTTCCCGCCCGCTTTGATCGGCGGACGACAGAGACTTCTTTCTGCGGCTCGACCAGGTCGGGCTGGGATACGAACCCCAGTTCCCAACCCTATTGTAGCCTCCCATCACAGTGGTGCTGAGAGATTTAGGGCGGGATACCGGCTTAGAGGCGTTCGGCCGTAATCCCTCCTATGGCAGCCTCGCGCTGTTGGCTTATCAGCCTAGCACGTGGACCAAATGTCTGCGATTTGCGATTCCTCTCAAGTTGAGCAGGACTACCGTAGCAATGCCCCGTCATTAGTAGGGTAAAACTGACCTGTCTTCTGAGGGTCTAATACCAGCACACATTCACTATTAGACCCAACGAATTAATAGAGGGCTTTTTAGTCAGTCAATGACCAAGTGTCTGGAACCTGCGATTTCTGTAGGGTTTGGGCAGGGTTATCGTAGCAGACGCTCTTTCATTAGGAGGGTACTTCTTCTTCTTCTTCATCGTACGCAGTCAGACACCAACCTTTAATTTTTCGAAAAAAGCAGCGGCCATCCTGAGGCTGTCGACACTGCCATAGAGCTTGTCTAGTGTTGCCACTGGTGATGGCCACTCATTAGGAGGGTACAACTGACCTGTCTTCCGTGGGTCTAATACCAGCACACGTTCCCTATTAGACCCAACGAGAGTGCTCTCAGTCTGTCAGTCATTTTACAGTGTTGGCGTGTTGAGTCAAATTAAGCCACATGCTCCACTCCTGGTGGTGCCCTTCCGTCAATTCCTTTATCTAACACTGGATGCGAGACAGTCAAGCCACAGAGAGCATAGCCCCAGATTTTCGAGGGTCTAATTCCAAAACCCGTTCCATTTTGGACCCAACGAAAGTGCTCTCGGCCTGGCAATCATTTCAGTGTTGGCTCAAATTAAGCCGCAGGCTTCACTCCTGGTGGTGTCCTTCCGTCAATTCCTTTAAGTTTCAGCTTTGCAACCATACTTCCCCCGGAACCCAAACACTTTGGTTTCCCGGAAGCTGCCCGCAGAGTCATCGAAGCAACTCCTGCGGATCGCTAGTCGGCATCGTTTATGGTCAGAACTACGACGGTATCTGATCGTCTTCGCGCCTCTGACTCTCGTTCTTGATTAATGAAAACATTCTTGACAAATGCTTTCGCAGTAGCTTGTCTTGCGGCGATCCAAGAATTTCATCTCTAACGCCGCAATACGAATGCCCCCGTTAATCATTACCTCCAGTTCCGAAAACCAACAAAATAGAACTGAGGTCCTATTCCATTATTCCATGCACCATTATTCAGGCAAGCCGAGGCCTGCTTTGAACACTCTAATATTTTCAAAGTAAACGCGCCGGCCACCCGGGACGCTCAGCGAAGAGCACCCGCGGGAGAGAGCCGGCAGACGGTAGGGCAGGAGACAACGGGCAGTGAACCGGCGCGAGCTGGACCGCCCGCCTGCGCCTGAGATCCAACTACGAGATTTTTAACTGCAACAACTTTAATATACGCTATTGGAGCTGGAATTACCGCGGCTGCTGGCACCAGACTTGCCCTCCAATAGATCCTCGTTAAAGTGTACTCATTCCAATTACGGGGCCTCGAAAGAGTCCCGTATTATTATTTTTCGTCACTACCTCCCCGTGCCGGGAGTGGGTAAGTTGCGCCCCTGCTGCCTTCCTTGGATGTGGTAGCCGTTTCTCATGCTCCCTCTCCGGAATCGAACCCTGATTCCCTGTTACAAACATGGTAGGCATGTCACATACCATCGACATTTGATAGGGCAGACATTTGAAAGATGCCTCGCCGGCACATGATCAGCACAAAGTTATCCAGAGTTACCAGTGGGGACGCCGCAACCCCGCGAGGGGAAACGACGATTGGCTTTGAACTAATAAAAGCGCTCTTTCCGCGTGGGTTGGAGCTTGGTAAGCATGTATTAGCTCTAGAATTGCCACAGTTATCCAAGTAGGATCGTGTCATCTAAGGAACCTCGACTGATTTAATGAGCCATTCGTGGTTTCACCGCGAGACAGTGTGAACTTAGACATGCATGGCTTAATCTTTGAGACAAGTATATGACTACTGGCAAGATCAACCAGATATCTGTCGAGGACGTACGAACCACACACACCGGTCGGCGGAGGACGGATGTGTAAAAAGCCTCACTAGGACGGCCGCAGGGACCGACTGACGGTTGTTCCGTCCCTCACTCCGTCGACATAGGACCGCCTGACAGGGGCCTGTACACACACCAGACGACCGACCGGGCTCGCTCGGGGAGGGATGGCAGCGCTCTGTGCAGAACGGATCCCAACGGCCCCGGAGATGAATTTCACAGGGACTGGAGACGATTTTTGCCTGCTGGCCTGCCCTTCTCCTGAGGGTTGGTCGGGCGAGGACAGGGCCTTTAGGTAGGATTCCTGCTTCCCATTTGTCGGTCACAAGCTCTTTGCGAGAGTCTGACCACCAGCGAGACGAACTGTCGTGGTCTGCTATAAGTCTTCGAAAAAGGACCACTGACTGTCAAAGTTTCTCGATACGGGCCACAGTAACGCACCGTTGCCAGCGGTATGACACCACAAATTTCGTCACGCTACATGACCGAGGAGAGGCGGGTGAGCGTTTTCGGCAAGCTCGCGCTATCGCTCCGTCTGGCGGGACTGAGATCGCTGTACGAATACTGGATGAGAGTCAATCGCGGCGGCGAGAGACCTACCCCAGATGGGCATTGGAAACAACAACCGTGAAATCCTTAGCAAAGTCAAACATGCTGTGCATTCATACGCTTCTGCAAAAGGCTCAGATAGAATGGATATGTTGCTCGCATGCCCTATGAGGTCCTTCCAAAGAGCTGCTATACGGTGAGCTCAGGCAGGCAGACGCTTATCAGGGGGGGACAGGCAGATGCTCATCAGTGGGAACAGAAGAAATGCTACAGTGACTCCTTGAAAGTGTCTCTGAAAAGTTTCACCATTGATGTCACCTCCTGAGAGTTTCTTACCCATAATCGTAACACCTGGCATGCTTCCTTCACTAAAGGTGCTCCGATCACAGAGTCAAACTCCATTGCCGAGGCTCAGAGAAAGTGTGCCGCTTGAAAAAACAGGACACACAACGGCTCCACAGCCGACTACTGGAATGCGTGTCCCGGGTGGTGCAGAGATGGTGCCCCATGACAGAATTGTCTTTACAGTCAAATAAGAACACATCTCGCAGCACAGGTCTGATGCCATCGCCATCTTTGCTTGCGATGGGCAACTATTACCTTCATTAATTAACTTAACAAAATAACCAGACATGCATCTGGCTGGAACCAACGAGGGAAGAGAAATAGTGGAGAGGCACCTGTTTTTTCAAAGCGTTTTAATCATAGATAGACAACCTGGCTACTGTAGAGATTGGATGAAAATATAATGATTTTGAGAAGTGTTTTAGACATTTGGAAATGATTTCTTCTGTTTTTCACTTGAATTTGAAGATTCACACATTATTAAAAATGGGGAAGTCAAGTTTTTGCAAGTGATTTTTCTAAGGTAGATCTATTTAGTTTATGTAGATGCAATAAATACATGTTTAGTGGAAACTAACAGATATACTGATCTTGTAAACATTGATTATCCGTCGCCTGTGGAACTTGTAAATTTTTTTTGCAAACAAGGGACGTCGAAACGGGTACATTTACATGTTTGTACTGTTTTTCAACACAATCACCTTCATCTTCTTGTATCTTAGAAACTAAAACATACACAATAAAAACAATAACACCAACAAGTTCTTTATTAATTTATGTCTATACACACAACAAAATCATATCTATGGAAAAAATAATAAACAGGTTACAGGCTTTCAAAGTCAACAACCACAGTAAAATGTGATGTACTGAAAAAATAATGTGGCAATGTAAAAGTTAATACAATTTACTGATAACTTTCTGAATACCAAAATAGTGAGACGCCAATTGTTACCCACCCTTCTTCTTTGCATGGTTGACAAGGAGATATGACTCTCGTCTGAATCTGACATTTCATCAGCTGAAAAGAAAAACATATTGAAAGATTGTGATAATCATGTTATCCGAAATACAGCTTTGGAAATTACATATGGAGGAAACAGTCAACGTTAAACATGACTATAAAAGAGACATCGAGAGAAGGAAGAATAGACAATAGAAAAGAATAAATATTGGCTTTGTTTATCCCAGAACTTTAGATGCGAGGAAATGATTAGACAATGACACTGCGATAGATGCTCGCCGATGCTCAGACATAGAGAGACAAAGTCTCTCGTCAGCTCAGCCCAGAAACGCGGCCGGCTAGAGTTAATCCTGATTACGTCTGACCACAGTTGGGAGTCGTGAGAGATAACACTGGCAGGCCTGATAAGCGGTGTAAAGTAAATAAAGAACCTAAAGTAAATAAAGAACCTGAGTTAAAGTCTGGTAGTCAAATAGTCGTAGGTAATGAGGCAATAAAGTTAGAGGAGGAAGGCTTAGACCTTAAGTTAGGTGTCTCTCTTCAAGTTGAAACACGGAGTTACGAACGAGATGGTGATACCCACGTGACAGAAGGAGATTTGTCAGATGAAGGAGAAAGAAGAGGAGGAGGAATGGGAGCAGAACCAGCTATGGTTCCATGTGTACCCATGCCAGGTCTTAGCCACACAGGAGAAGTGGCCGAACAGACAGAAGGAAGGGGCAACTCAACAGTCAACAAGGAAGGGAGTAGGGAAAACGTGCAGTTAGAATTTGAAACTGATGCACCCTTTAAAAACAACTCGAAACCACTGAGCCCCTTTTTATTACATGGTCATAAATACAACAAATTACAACCCAAAAGGTTTGAGGGCAAGAGGACATGATAGATGAGACTATAACAGATGTAAATGATTAAGATAGAAATAGTTTCAGAAATATGACTGCATTAAAAATTTGAAACAATGTGTAGCCTAGAAGAAGCATAAAGTTGTGACACCCAAAGAAGGAAGTGAGAAGTGAGAGTAAGTATGCAAACGGGTGTTTCAAGAGTGTCATGATTATAGGTATTGAGAAACCAATCATTATGTTAATTCAGAACCTGTATGATAATCAAGAGATGATTATTTCAATCAAAGAAGGACTAACATATGTAGTTTCAATAAACACAGGAGTTAGGACAGGGTTGGTTGCTTTCAATGAGTCTCTATAATGAAAACTCTGAGATGATAATGTTGTTTGGAGTTGTAATAGGGCTTTCAAAGTCAATGCTATGATAGTTAATTCCACCCCATTTGCAGATGATCAAGCCATAGTGGGAGGATCAGCAGCAGAATAGCAAAGAATACTTGAAAAAATAAACAACACAACCAAAGAGTTTGGCTTGAAAATATACACATTGAAGACAAACACTATAGTAATATATAAACAACACAGGCATATGAATTTAATCATCAATGAAGAAATAATCGAACAAGTACAGATGTTTACATATTTAGGGGCAAACCATCCCCGAAGATGAGACAAAAATTGCAAAAAAGGCCTTCAGAGAAAAACAAAAAATGCTAACCTCAAAGAATATCAGGATAGAGGTGAAGGAAAAAAAATGGCCAATTGCACTGCATGGGTTTGAAACATGGACTCTCGCAAAGAAGGATGTAAAAGCTTGAAAGCATTTCAAATGTGATGCTATCGTAGAATGGAATGAATGAGTCGGACAGAAAGAAGATCAATGACTATATTCTCACAGAGACAAATATTGAAATTGATACAAAAACGAAGATTGGTTGGGACACAATATATGACAGAAGGCACTAGAGGGCAAGATCCAGGGGAAAGGTGGAAGGGGTCGATCAAGACTCACCTTTACATCTCCGGCACGCAGAGGCATTAAAGTACAAACCTATGCTGACATGAAGAGAGCTGCAGAGGATAGGGTTAAATGGAGATACATGCACAGACATCCTTACAACATCAGACAAACATCCTTACAACATCAGACAGCCAGTTTTAGGACTGATCAACTACCAGATGATGATTATTTACATATTTAAGGTAAATGGTGGTAAGAATAAAAGCTATGAGATATCTTTAACAATTTGCAGTCAACGTCTCAGACTCCCAAACCTTACTTCTGAAGGTACAGGACTGACTAAGACACGAGTGTACGGCAGCTGTAGAGTACTCAAACCTCCAGGGACCGGTGTAGATCATGCCCTGGTCATGCTGGAGTTCAGGGAAATGAAAGTGCTGACCATCTGGTTTTACAAGCCCCAATTATGGGCCCATTAAATAAGGATAGGTGTGACCTCCTGAAGTCTATCAATAACCACATGTTGGATGATGACACCGTAATAGATGAATTCCCAGCTGCAAAGCTTTGAAATCACACAAGGGACACGAACCAAGAGACAACTATCGCTGCTTTGATCAAGCAGAGCAAGTGATCCAGTAATGCACGATAACAGCCACTTACATAGGCTAAAATTGGTTCCATCACCCATGACTTATTTGTGGACAAACAGCATAGACATCCGAACAGATCCTTGAAAACTATCTATCGCTTAGCCAAATGCGTACCGAGCACTGGTCCATAAGACGGGACCTCTACACAAAGTTGTATGGACACAAAGCTGTATGGACACAAGGCTGTAAGAACACAAAGCTGTAAGGACACAAAGCTGTATGGACACAAGGCTGTAAGGACACAAAGCTGTATGGAAGTCTTGAAGAACTCTCCACTACAGCAACCTGTAGACATAATACAAAAATGTGACAAACAAGAAATAGACACAAGAGTCGAGCAGAGTAGAGTGCACGAGAGAATGGCGCAGGAGTGTGTACAACCAACAAACTACAAGAGCCATCAGTATCCACACCTGCCGCCATTCACTGATAGAAACTGAGCACCTGCTACGCTCAGTGCAGCGATGTCGATTTTTAGAAAGAGAACATAACCAGTTTGAAATTTGTATTTCTGTAAGTATAAAAACAAGTCCAGAACCTACGAGCCTCTCTCTTCAATTCCACTGTGCCTCCTGCGATATGCTATGGTGCTGAGACATAAACACTAATAAAATCCCTAGAGGACAAGTTGAAAATTACCCAGGCCTCTCATGATAGACGCTTGGTTTGAATCACTTTCCAGGGAGTAAGGATTGGTACAGGTCTCGCTAAAAAAATGAGAAATGCCTTTGCTGACATACAGTCTCTGCCAATCAAGCCAGCCGTACCTTCTCGAGTGGTCCACTAGCTGGGTCCGGTGCTCTCCGTTTAAACTAACACGGCAATGGCGAACAGCGAGTATCCAGCGCTGACAAACCAGACTCCCGATGCCTGAAGGGATAAAATAGCAGGCTATGGGTGGGGTAACCCAAACAGAAACCCTTGGGTGAGTGTGACCCCTCCGTCAGGTGCGGCAGATGCTGGGCCCACCGGCGCGTGGACATGACCCGATCCCTACCAGGGCCACACCAAGGGAGCTACCCTGGTTAAAAGAAAAGCAACTGAAGCCCTGCAGACAGTGTTTGGATGATCCGGGACATGGATAGGAAGACTCCAAAACTTCCCCCACCGAAGACGGAACATGCCGGCCAGAATGGCGTGGGTACCCAGAAATGGAAAAGGACATGTACGCATATACAGTTAATGAGTATGCTAAGATATATCACAAGATATGGGGCTGCTAGAATTGCACAATTTCCTGTATGAGCACAAGATAGATGTCATGTGCATACAAGAAACACATCTAAATGCAGGTCGACGATTTGGTATTAGGGGATATGAAACACACAGGTTGGACAGAGAGGATCACAAAGGAGGTAACATCACATTAGTAAAAAACTCCATAACCGCCACAGAAACCTCCAGCAGCATCACTGGGCCTGAACATCTGACAGTCAAAATACGTATCCTCCCAGAACCACTACAAATTACAAATTATTTCTGTCCCAATAGCAAAAACCTGGAACTAGATAGAATTCCACTAGCTGATAAAATTCATATAGTTCTCAGGGACTTCAACAGCCACTCTCCAAGTTGGGGCTACAACACCATGGATACAAGAGGAGAGGAGGTGGAGGATTGGATGGTAGAAAATCTTCTCATTCTAATAAACGAACCAGACACAGAGCCAACCTTTTACTCAAAATGCTGGAGAACACAGAGCACGCCTGACCTGGCAATGGAAACTGAGAACATCCAGAGGCGCATAAAAAGAGAGGTAATGAGGCAGCTTGGAGGTAGTGATCACAAATCAGTCATGATCACAATAGCAGATTTAGAACTACCCATAAACAGAAAGAAGACAGCCAGCTGGAATTATAAAAGAGCAGACTGGAACCTCTTCAAGCTCTTAACTGAAGACAAATTAAAAACACCCTTCACATCAATAAATGTAAGACGAAACGCTGCAACACTTACAAACATCATCACAGAGGCAGCGGAAAAATCAATACCACGAGGCAGAAGACAGAATTATAAACCTTTCTGGACCAGGGAGCTACAAGAACTGCATGACAGGGCTACCAAAGCAAGAATCACTATGGAGCAAGACCCATCAGACTTTAACATCACAGAACACAACAAACAGCAAGCTATATACAAGAAGGAAAAACTTGCGTGTGTCAGAAAAGGTTGGCAGGACAAAACCGCATCCCTCAATATGGAGAAAGATACCACAAAACTTTGGAGTCTGGTGAGGAGCCTAAATGAGGAGAACACCATCAGCCATGCAAAAACGGTACTTGAAGAGAGTGGCGAGACATATACAGGAAAACTTGAAGAGAGTGGCGAGACATATACAGGAAAACAAGCAGCCAATCTCCTTGCCGCGGGTTTTGCAGAAGACACCAAAATAAACATGCCCAAGGTAAGAGTTAGAGAAGTGGAAAATGAACTAAAAAAGAGAAGGAAAAGGAAAGAAAACAATGAGGATGAAATAAACTAGCTTTTCAGCATCCAAGAATTGAATTGGGCAATAGGAAAACTTAGGATGAAAAAGGCACCTGGGCCCGACGCAATAACAAATGAAATGATAACACACTTGGGACCAATAGGCAGACAGCGATTCCTGAACCTGATAAACCAATCGTGGACTCAGGGATTGTTCCCAAAAGAATGGAAGGAGGCAGAAATAATCCCAATCCTCAAGAAGGGAAAACCAAAAGAAAACAAAACAAGCTACCATCTTCTTCTTCTTCTTCTGCGTACACAGTCAGACAGTAACCATTATTTTTTCGAAAAAAGCGGCGGTCATCCTGAGACTCTCGCCACTACCATAGAGCTTGTCTTGCAGTTCCACTGGCAATGGCCACATCTGCTCTCTCTGATCCCCGTATGTCGGGCAGTTCTGCAGCAGATGTTCAGTGGTCATTTTACCAGTACCGCACGGGCATTCGTCGGTACACCCTATCTTCAATTTGTTGAATAGGTGGTACCTCAGTCTGTTGTGGCCAGTGCGAAGTCTGAAGACAACGACCTGCTCTCTTCGGTTCAACTGGTAATAGGCATCGTTTTTGGTGTAACCAGTATGTTCGGTTTCCCATTTGGTCACGTACCTGGCTTTGATAAGCCGTTTTGACTCTTCGTACGTCATACTGGTATCTGTTTGAAGCTACCATCCAATCAGCCTCCTTAGCTGTCTGGGAAAGACAATGGAAAGGCTAGTGAACAATAGGATGCTAACTTTTCTTGAGAAAAACAAAATCCTGGACGAGTGCCAGTCTGGCTATAGAAAATACAGGAGTACCAACGACCAGACCGCTTATCTGACCCAGGAAATCAAAGATGCCTTTCAGAGGAAATGCAAACTATTGGCCACCTTCTTGACCTGACTAAAGCTTTTGACAAAGTCTGGAAGAAAGGACTAATGCTAAAATTAGCGGGCTGCGGAATAAGGGGGAAAATGCTTGACTGGATCAAAGACTACCTCCATTCACGATGTGCGAGAATCAGGCTGGAAGAACACAGGAGCAAAATGGTCAAACTGCATGAGGGGGTTCCCCAGGGAGGATCACTATCCCCTACCTTGTTTATCCTCTTCATTAATGATCTGCCAAAACAGTTCAGACCCCACATCCACAAGGCACTTCATGCGGATGACCTGGCCATATGGACCCAGGCAGAAAAAATTGGAACCGCAAAAGCAAGAATGCAATTAACCCTTATAATCCGATAAGCCAAATGACGTGTCGATTAGGCAGTCACGGAATGACGTTACGCCAAATAGCGTGTCTCGCACTCTTTGCAACGTATTAAATGTATTTAATATGGGTTTAATCCAAATCCAGCTAGTATAAACCCACAACAATGCCATTTCAGATTCCATTTCTAGAGCGTGAGTTAACATTATTATCAATTATGTACTACTAAATTAAAAAATTAAAATGTAAACAAAGCTATTTTGTCTACTTTTTTTTACTTGAAGAAATGGCGTCCTCCCTCCCCATTCTCGTGGGACACGATTTTCGGCAGTACGTGTCTCACAGATAATTCAACCATGACTTGAAATAGACAGACATGTAGATGAAGAAATTTTTAGCATGGACAGTTCTAATTCAGAAGGAAATATTCATAATAAATTGTTATCGGAAAGTGCGTCAGTGATATTTTGTTTCCATGAAATGGGCGTTGTCGCTCGAAATGTACCAACGCCAAGTTTTAAATATTTTTATTTCCTATCCAACATTTTAAACTACTGCAACGTCATTTCCTGTTCCTGTCCTTTTTTCGATCTCACGGCGCGGTTTGGTAAGGTTTTGAGAATTAATTTGGCACATTTTGTTCAATAATCTAACGAAAGTAGCGATTTTTTTCAACTTTTTTTTTCATCTGAAGAAATGGCTTTCTCTACTAATTCTCGTGGCGCACGATTTTCTGCTGTTCAGGCCACTAAGATGATTCAAATCTGGGCTGAAGAAGATACAGATGACATGACTTCTGACACTGACAGTTCTCATTCAGAAGAAGAAGGGGATGTTAGAAATACATCATTGTACAGTGCCACCAGGGATAAGTCGAGTGAGCAAGAGGAGGAGTCTCTCATCCATTGTAGAGGAAAGGGTAAAGGTCCTATGCCTAAGAGAGGACGAGGAGCAAGGTCAAGATCTGTACTTGATAGGAATCCTGGTCCTAGGCCTAGTACCAGCAGTACAGTAGATCCATCTACAGTGTTTATTGTTCCAATGGCAACTACTAGGGCAGACGCTCAGGTTAGTGATGAGGGGCAATGGAGGGAGGTATTTGAGGGCAGCACAGACAATACCTTTCGGTTTATTCCACCTCAGCCAAGAATCCCTGGTGTCAATCGTGACATTATTCCAGAGAATGCATCACCCTTATTTTGCTTTAAAGCTTTATTTACTGATGCCATTATGGAAGACCTTGTCAGGTCAGTAAATGATTATGCGGCCCAACGGTGCCTGGCAATGAAAGAAACAACTGCGGTACGGTCAGTTTTTCTAACATGGTCACCAGTGACTGTGCCTGAGCTACATAAATTCTTTGTTGTCATTACTATTATCGGCTATTTAAAGAAGCCTAAAATTAGTGACTACTGGGCACATGATGAGACTACAGAAACACCTTGGTTCAGGAAGGTATTCACGAGGGACAGGTTCCAAGCTTTGTACCATACAATGTTTCACGTAAGCAATCCTGATTCGCAGGGCAAGCCAAAATTGAGCCATTTGTGCAGAGCTTGCTACTTCAATTTCAAAAATCCTATTACCCATTCAAGGAACTTTCTGTGGATGAAATGGTCATTGGATGGAAGGGAAGGTGGGCCCATAAGATGTTCAATGCATCAAAGCCAAAAAAATACCACGTCAAAACTTTTGTCCTCTGCGACAGCAACACTGCTTATGTTGTCAACATATTGATATATTTTGGCAGCAATACATCTTACAATCCAGATCTAGATCCAAGCAGTCAACAAGCCGTCAAAGTATTTGACAAGCTTTTAGAACCTTGGAAAGGCCATCACATTTATGCTGACCGTTACTACACCAGCTATCCGCTGCTGCAGTACCTTACCAGTAATGGCCATTACTACACTGGTACGGTCAACATAAACCGCAGAGATTTTCCACAAGCTTTCAAGACAACAAAATTGTCCTTTTTACAAATGAAATGGTTTCTCCATATAGAAAGAACATTTCTCTGCGTGATGTTCAGAGACAAGAAGGCTAAAACACAATGCTTGCTTGTCTCTAGTGAAGCCTCGGTGACCACCAAACGTTTAACAAGTCGTTCTGGTGTAGTGAAGGATAAACCATCAATGATTGGGTGTGATAAGGTTGATCAGTGTGTCGCAACATATGGTACCTTCACTAGAAGAACAAGGAAATGGTGGAAGAAAATTTTCTTTTGGATTTTTGAAGTAGCTCAGCTGAATTCATTTATTTTGCATGCCCTGACCAGGTCTGCAAACACAAAAAAGCAGCCCTATCTACAATTTAAAAAGCAATTAGTTACTGAGCTTCGCCTTTTTGCAGCTACAGAGACGCCTAGCTTGCAGGTGGAACCTTACATCAGCAGCCATGCAAACAGACACAGTGGAAAAAGACACATTATCAAAAAGTCTACACAGTGTCATCAATGTATTGTTTGCAGTACTCCAAATGCTAGAGTTAGGACAACATTTTTTTGTCAAGGATGCCCAGACCAGCCATTTCTTCATCCAAATCACTGTTTTGAACAGCATCATTTGAAATAAATGTAAATTAAAATCAGCTGTACATAGATTTTTTTTTTCTTAGAGAATTTGTGCCATTTTATTTTTAAATTTACCAAAGACTGCTGAATGGTCATGATAATGTTATTTCTGATCCAAGAGTGATGAAACTTCCCAATATTGGGTAAATATGGATATATTATCAAAAGAAAGAATTTTTGTGTGTCAACATTGTGAAGGATTCATTTGAATGAAATGGTAAGTGAAAAAATGTTTACAAATTATTTATTGTTTTTATTTTTGTTTACACATTACATAATTTTTTGCATGCAACTTCACTGTACAGACATCTTATTGCACTGTTTCTAAAAAGAGCAATCATTCCTGAACATTTCGATATATAAAACATGATCACACAATAAAAGATAACAGATATGTAAATAATTTTGTCACAGCAGTCAGGTGTGAACATTTTTGTAGAAAAATAGGCGTGTAAAATCGTGGTTTTTGGCTGCGTATACTAAGTATTAATGCAGTAAAGAAATGGGCAGACTCATGGGGTGTCCCAATAAACAAAAGCAAGACCCTCTCAACACTCTTCTCGCTCTCTACAAAGCCAGAGCAGGTCGACCTATATTTAGAAAATAGCCTACTTCCTAGAGAAAACAATCCTACATACCTAGGAATGAGATATGACAAAAGATTAACATGGGGCCCACACATAGAGGATACTCAAAAGAAGGCCACACAGACTGAGGCTGATGAAAAAACTAGATCTTATTTCTCTGTACTAAGTGCAACAGGCAATTCAAGGCTCAGATTGGCTTATTTAGCCATCTTCGAACTCATGCGAACAGTGAATGCCTGACAAAGTGGTCCTCATTGATTACGATGGACGAACAACATACAACACAACGTCACAAATGTCCTTTACAGTATGAACGTCGAAGAAGAAGAAGAATTGGTTAGACAGCTTAAACTACTAAACGAAAAGACCTGAGAAGAATTACGAAAATGTGCAGGAAACAAATCCTCACATGGGTTGAATGGCCTCTTACACCGGCAGCATCTTCATGTGAAACCACATGAAAAGTGCAAATATTGACACAACACATTACGCTCTCTGGACAACATCCTGCTACTGGCAAAGCCCTTGTCAGGGCTTGGTAGCTGGAGATTGAGAATGAACAAAGAAGAAACGACATGTGGGGGCCAAAGATGCAGCACAGTGAATGAGCTGACAGCAACCAGTAGCTCACAGATGATTACTTGCTTAAGCATCAGAGCTGACCAAGAATCTATTTCGTCTCCAAGCTTCGGCTCTGGAAACAGGCTGCTCTAGTGTAGTCTGGCGAAGAGAATGAGGATGACAGTGGGAAGGTAAACCCGGTATTAAAAATACAAGCTGAAATTGGATGTGTCAGACCGAAAGGTGCAGATATTGCAGCTTCCCTGTAATCTACAACATAATATCCTTTTCGGGACGAATGCCGGAAAAGAAACCAAATGCTATAGAAACAATCATTAGAAGAGCAGAGTGGTCTTGAGGTAAGATGTCGGCCTTGGTTGCTGGTCCAAATCACGGTGAACACTGAGATCTTTTCCCATTGACTATCTGATATTTCTTCATATTTCTGGGTAGTAGAGATCGGATGCCTGTGTGCAGTGTATGCATGTTAAAAATCCCTCTGCAGTTGGAAATTGAAAAGAGTAGGCTTAACGGCCACTGTCCAGGCAAAAATTTAATATGATGTTAGAAATCTACCCAATCTATGACGGGATTCTCACCAGTTCTTTCATTATGATGAGATTCTCCAAAAATATAGAGAAGAACAGAGCGCTTATGGGTTAAATCGTGTGCAATGATGTTGATTCTTTGACTAAACTAAAACTAAAGAAGAGCTCATAAATGTTTTTGGGCAGGTTTCCAGCAAGAAGATAAACTACTGGATGGCCCTATGCTCCTCCTGGAGCAGAAAAGACAAGATGATAGAGATGATGAGTGACAGCACACAACAGATATAACTGAGGGTCAGGTGAAGCATGCTGATCAAGACCCCACACAGGCTGTGCCACAACAGTCTAGTCAATGCACTGTGGATCGACACTAATCCCCACAGTAGTGAGCTTACTGAGGAGCCTCACATTGCACTACAGCAAGGAGGACCATGGTCCACCTTCTCAAGTATGTTCGGGATGTCAGGAGAACCACTGTAACTGACTCCAAAAGATGTGGTCAGAGTTAACTCAACTTAGCAGGAGAAGCTTTGAACAAGTTCTGTTCCCTAGAACAGAACAAAAATAAGGCTGCACGCAGTTCTCCAGAAATTAATTGTATTGGCTTTCACAACACTGTCTCCATCTTACTCAACCAATCAATTAAACCTCAGTTCATTTCACCAAAAACAAGTGTATATGTATGGTATGTTTGGCATGGTATGTTAATTTATGGTATAGTATGACATGGTATGCAATGATATGTATGTAATGTATGTTTGTAATGTATAAATGTATTATGTATGTTTATAATGTAATGTATGTATGTCAAAACACAAATCTGGAACTTACCACTGGCCTTGGGTGCAACTGAGAGAGTCTTCCTTGCAGTACTAACACTGAGCAGGCCTCGGGACTGTCTATTTGAAGCCTCAGAGTGAAAAACTGAACAAATTGCTAAGTCCCTTTTGCTCTCTGAGGTCGGAGTTTTGTCCACGTCTTCCCAAGCGTCTGACTTCATCTTAAATGTCTTGGCTTTCTTGTCACTAGTATTGTTCACATGTAATGTTCTGACTCTCATTTTAACCTCTAAATTATCTTCACTTCCTTTGGGAGTGCTGTTAGAGCTTAGACAGACATTGTTATTGTTGGACCCAGAGTCGAAAGTGTGACCAGGGCGCTTGGGGGTAGTAAGGGGTTTCACATTATCTTGTGTTATCGGTTTCTTGTCTCTGTGTTTCTTTTTAGTTTTCTTAGCCTTACTTTTCTTAGCCTTATTGAAAGTAGATTGAGACATGTGGTCGCCTTCTGTAGCACTGGTTGTCACAGACTGAATCATGTTGTCATCTCTGTCTGAGAGGGTGTCATTTGTGTCATAAGATGCACTGAGTCTACTATGACTATCAATTGATTTGTCAGATGGTTGTCTTCTTAGCACTAGAGCAGCACTGTGAGATGACCCGACAATATTCGCACCCCGCTTCTCGTCCATCTTTGATATTCCTTTAATTTCAGTCTGCATCGTGGGTTTTTCTGCAGCTGATTTACTGGTGTCTCTGGCTGCAGGGAGATTGGGCAAGATTTTCTTTCGAGCATCTGCATGGTCAAGTGATGATGGTGCTCCTGATGGGAATGCTGGTCTTGCCGTTCTTCCAGGAGCACAAGGTGTGTAAAACTTTTCCTCTGCCTCACTCTCATCTGCAAATGGAATGTCATCACCAAACGTATGATTGATCACAATCCCCTCAGCAGATATCTTCTTCTTGGCCTCTATCTCATGATCAGAGTCAGGAGGGTCTGAAGATGAGCCAAGCTTCAGTTTACTTTTGTCAATGGGGACTCTTGTTTTCGGTGGTGGTGAAGCTGGTTTAGCAAATTTACCGTTCTTGATGGCACTGGATGATGATTTGCTGGTAGTTGCCATATCTGCAACTGAGAAGTCTCTTATGTGTGGGGTTTTGTTCGTGGTATTAAGTACAGGAAGAACTCGATTTGATGTGGAGATTCTAGGTGCAACTTTGCTGCCAAGCTTTGGGGATGAACACATGATTGGCTGATCTGGGGAAATGTCTTTTTTGGACTGCTGTGTTGTTTGTTTTGCTGGAATAATTAGTTTAGGTAACTCTGGCATTTTTCGTTGGGATCTGCCTGCCGTAGAGTTTGGTGTTTCTTTTGTTGTGTCTGAAGGACGGGTAGTTGAAAGTGATGAGAATGGCTTGTTTTTGTTGTCAGAATCCTTATTTGATATTGAATGTTGTGGTAGGGCTGCTATTGTTTCAGGTCGATGAGGTAAACTTGGTGCTTGAAGTGAAATTAATGGAGATGGTTTGTCTACGAATGATGATTGTGAAATGTTCTCCACAGGAGAAAGAAAGATATCGCTCCCTGAAGAGTCTCTGTTGTCTTGTTTATGAGATGGCGTGGAAGCAGAAAGGGTATTGCTTGATGTGGGTACTGTTATGGCGGCTGCAGGTTTTTGAGGCTGATGAGCAGGAACCTGGTAGCGTGGCACGGGTAACGGACGTGGAGTAGAGGCTGACTTGGGTGTAGAGCTGTCTGCTGTAGTACCCTTCTGCTTCTCTAAGCTGGCGTCAGGAGTCATATACAAGCTGCTAATATCAGCAGTGGTCTCTGAAGCTTCAGATAGGCCACTTTGCTCAGTCTTATCTGCATGTTCAGCCTCGGCCAAGTCGTTTCTATCACTTATGTTTATAGTTTTCTGTACAAATTCGTTCTCCCCAAGTGACTTCTCTTCAATTTCATCTGAGCAGGATTCTCCAAGAACTAGGCTGATGGTAGTAGCATAATCCTTTAGCATGTCCTGGTCAGGCTTGATGTCATTCTTACTGGGTTTAATCTCAAAAACCTGTCCTGCAAATTCATTTGTAGAATATTTCTCCTCAGGTGACTTTTCCATTTCATCTGAGTAGGATTCTCCAAGAACTAGGCTGATGGTAGTGGCATAATCCTTTAGCATGTCCTGGTCAGGCTTTATGTCATCCTCATTGGGTTTAATCTCGACCTGTCCTGTAAATTCATGTGCAGAATCTTTTTCCTCGGGTGACTTTTCCATTTCATCTGAGTAGGATTCTCCAAGAACTAGGCTGATGGTAGTGGCATAATCCTTTAGCATGTCCTGGTCAGGCTTTATGTCATCCTCATTGGGTTTAATCTCGGCCTGTCCTGTAAATTCATGTGCAGAATCTTTTTCCTCGGGTGACTTTTCCATTTCATCTGAGTAGGATTCTCCAAGAACTAGGCTAATGGTAGTGGCATAATCCTTTAGCATGTCCTGGTCAGGCTTTATGTCATCATCTCCAGGCTTAATCTCAAGTACCTGTCCTGCAAATTCATTTACATCAACACAGATCAGTGAGGATTCAGAGTCACTATGTGCAGATATGGAAAAGCTGTTGTTCACAGATGCATCTTTCTGGTTACTGAAATCCAAAACACCTTTACTGGATTCCTGCTTCACTTTTCTGTGGGATCTTGAGCTAGATTTTTTAGTTGGCTTTTTGTGCCTCTTGGTGACAAATTTGTCATCTACATTACTAAAGACTAGATCATCAATGTCAGAATTGTCAGACAAGTCTGGCATAGCTGCAATACTTTCCAGCACTTGCTGAAGGGATTCATCATCTTGCTCTGACCCAAAAAGAAGACTTTCTGTCTTCTCTAGGCTTTGTTGGCTAGCATCTGCATCCTTTTTCTCATTGGATTCAGGTTTAGGATCATTTATGAGAGTTACAGAGTTTTGTGCAGCCCTGTCACATGGCAATAAATCATCAGTCGACTCTAAACTGGGGCTCTGAGACACAATTGATCGAGGCCGAGAGCTGTCAGTGCTTGTTGGATCAGTTCTTCCAGCCTCGCTATCACTATTTGCTGGTTGAGACTTCTGCAATTCCTTGGAATGCCTCTTTCGATGTTTAACATGGTGCTTTCTGGTTTTGTTAGCACTTGGGCTTAAACGTCCCTCAAGGAAAATCTCATTTTCATCCGAGTCAGATGTCAGGCTTGAAGGTGACTTTTTGTGATCAATTTCCTGGAGCAACTGCTCCATCGCACGACTCAAAGCTGTCTTTTCAAACATCTCATCCTCGTCAGCATCCTCCAATATCCTGTCATCCACTTCTTTCTCTCTTTCCTTGTCAGGGACTTGAACCTCCTCTACCTTTTTCTCTGATTTGTTTAGAATGGAAAGCTGAGGTATGTCTTTTTCTATACTTTCAACTTGTTCTACATTATCCATTCTTTGGTCGCACACTTCATCTGCCATCACATCCAAGGTGAAGTCCTCTTTCAATTCATCAAGTGATCCAGCAGGTGATATACCTTCTCCCTTGTCAGCAGTACTCTTGAAGTCAAGCTCAAGACTTTCTACTGAGACATCTGTGTCTTTCTTGCTGTCAGTTGATTTCTTTCTACCAGAAGCAGACCTGCTTTCTGAGGCTGATGATCTCTTCTTGTCTGAAGCTGATGATTTCTTTCTGCCCGAGGCATTAGATTTCTTTCTTGCCAGCTTGAGCTCTTCTGGAACATTTTCTGTGACTTCCATTTCTTTTTCTGCTGCCTTTTTCCCCATCCCAAACATGCTCCATGGATCAAGACTAACAACTTTGGGAGGTTCTGAAAAGAAACTGGCTTTGCTTGCAGAGATCCTGGACACAGGGCTTGGGGAGTTCAAGGACATCTCTGTGTGGTCATCAGCTGATGCTCCATGTGCTGGCTCTGTTTTGTCTTCCTCGCTGTCATCTTCCGCAGATGAGTCATCAGTTTCATACTCAGAACCTGGACAGTTACCAAAATGCATACATCAGGCTCAAATTTAAAATATAAAAATAACAATAACTGCTCTATTATACAATAATCCTGTGGGCAACAGTGGTAAAAGAGGTGAGAGCAACTAGACGGCCCAAAATACAAACCTGTGGACAGCTTCTATTGTCGCTATATAATTTGAGGGGAACCAGAAAATAGTGTGAATGAATTAAAGATTTACCAATTTCCTCTTGTGGATAGCAGAGCAAAGAATAGAACCACTGCTCTGCCGAAGAAGGATGTGTCGGACCAAAAGGTGCAAATATCGCAGTCAAGCTGTAAACTAGCAACACAACGCATTCCGTTCTCCAGACTACATTCTGCTACTTACAAAGCGCTGTTCAGGGCTTGGTAGTGGGAGATTGAGAACGAACGCAGAAGAAGAAGAAGAACCACTGCATTAAACTATGAATTTATCTTTGCAGAATATGTTTTGGTGTTTGCTTGAGTGCTCTTCAATCGCATGTGTGTCTCTGAGACCCATTCTGTGGAGGTGGGCCTTGAGTCTACAATGTCCCGTTCTGAGTCTGAAGATCTTTGTCTGCCCATCTCTGCCAAGTTTGTCTATGCTGTCATTTTCTGGCTTGTATTCTTTGCGCTGTTCTCTCCATTCTGTCCTCATGGATCGTTTGATGAGTGTCTTTGCTTCTTTATAACTCTGTGGATGGGAAATCTGCTTGCCGCCACTTCCAGGGGTCCCACAGTGGACCGGAATCCATTGTAGGACTAAATCTGTTCTTTGAGACAGCAATACTATGTTGTATTTTATTTGATGTGAGAGTCTATCTTGTTTGTGGCTTGAGATGGCTTGGAGTACACTCCTGGAGTCTGTTAGAATGACCGTTTTCCTTGTATTTGCATTTTGGCTGATAAGAACCTGAGTTGCTGCATGAACAGCTTTTGCTTCAGCTCTGAAATTGGTACATGTCTCTCCTGCTGGTATGGAGTGATTTTCTATGTCAATATTGGAATGTTCAATGTGGATTCCACTGCCTCCCCTTTTATCGCTCACCGAGGCAGATCCATCTGTGTCCATGTGTGTCACTAGTTCCTGTGAATTCAATATCCCTTGTATTTTAAAACCTCTGAATTCAATATTGCTTGTATTTTGAAACTTCTTAATCCGATATCATTTATATATTGAAACATCTAAATTTGATATCATCTATATTTTGAAACCTCTGAATCTGATATCATAAATATGGGATCAAGATGCTGAGCAGTGCATGAGCTGCAATGGTCAGCGACCCTTAGCTGACTGCTAGCGTCAGGGCCAGCGAACCAGAGCTGCCAAGACCCTTCTACACCTCCATGCGGTGATCCTGGATAACAGGCTGGAACAAAGCAGGCTGGCTAGCTAAGGAGAAGGGATCGAAGAGGGAAGGCTAACCCAGTTCTCAAAAAATGCCTGCTGAAGTCTGATGTGTTGCACCAAAAGGTGCAAATATCGCAGTCAAGCTGTTAACTATGACACAACGCATTCCGTTCACTGGACTACATTCTGCTACTTGCGAAGCCCTTTTCAGGGCTTGGTAGCGGGAGATTGAGAATGAACGAAGCCAAGCCAAGTCATATCACATATATTTTGAAACCTCTGAATCTGATATCAATTGTATTTTGAAACTCTCAATTTGATATTCTATTTTGGAAAACTCAAATCTGATTTCAATGAAAGTCAACTAGGTGTCAGTAAGTTTCTCCCTGAAAGCATGAACCAGTTATCCAAACAGGCAAAAATATCTTCTTCACTTAAATTACAAGATTGTCCTTGGTCCTTCAGAGACCGTCTGATGTTGTCCTCCCATGTTGTCACCAATTCTACAGATATAGCCAAACCAAAGCAACTAGGACCATTGAGGTCTGGATTTCAAGGCCCTGTTGTAGCATTTTGTTGCAGATATTCTCAGCTTTGGTATCCCCCAAAAATGGTCAGCATCACTTTTCATGCAGATTTCTGTGCTCTTGACTTCGTTGGTCACACAAGCTCCTTTACTTTCACAAGATGGAGGTTTGAGGGGGAAGAGTATGAATTCAAACCAATACCTTCTTCAACCTCTGTTGAGGAGTCTTCTTCATCTCCATTTTCTCCTAACAGCCTGCTGTACAATGGCTGCCCTCTTGATGGAGTTCTGTCATCTTCCCCAGCATTAAGCAAGTTCTCATGGGAGTGCTGCCTCCTCCAGTTGCCATGCAGCTCGCACGCTTCCTCTAGTGTCAGAGGTGTATGTGGAGACTTGAATGACTCCACAGCATTTTCCCACACCTCATCCTCAGCATCTGACCTGGAAGAAGGAACTTGGTGTTACAATAAAATACACAGAAACAACACTTGCTGTTTATTATACATAAACTTGTGTATAACAAAAGTTAGCAGCTTCATGTACGAGGCGTGTTCAAATGAAACGGGACCAAACTGCAACAAGTGAACATACGTGTGATGCGCATGATGACGTCACTTCTGGTGTAAACAGCTCATACCAACCGTCAAGTTTGCAAAATTTAATTATCCTCCGACTCATAATTTCCTCAGCAGACCGTTGAAAACATGGTGGGTGTGATACGGAATCTGTCCAGAGTTGATCAGCGAGCGGTGATTTGATTTCTAACAGCTGAAGGATGTCGACCAGTTGACATTCATATCAGAATGCAGACAGTGTATGTGACAAAAGTGTGTCGAAAAACAACAGTGAAGAACTGGCCAACGATGTTTAAAGAATGACGTGAGTTAAAGCAACAATATGTGCCTGACCTGGTCTCAGAAGATCTTTCGTTAACAAGTCCTTCTTTAGACATGGTGGTCCAGTTCTTCACGGTTGTCTTCGACACACTTTTGTCACCATACACTGCCTGCATTCTGCGATGAATGTCAACTGGTCGACATCCTTCAGCTGTTAGAAACTGAATCACCTCTCGCTGATCAACTCTGGATGGATTCCGTATCACACCAGCCATGTTTTCAACAATTTGCTGAGGAAACTATGAGTCGGGGGATAATGAAATTTGCAAACAACTTGAAGGTTGGTATGTGCTGTTTACATCAGAAGTGACATCATGCGCATCGTACATATGTTCACTTGTTGCAGTTTGGTCCGGTTTTCATTTGAACACGACTCGTCTGTATTGTGCTGTGTCATGGTTCTTGCTGCACTTCTCTACAACCATCTTGTATCATTTTTTGGGTTTTTCAGTGCCCATTGCTATAACGTATCACTTAAGTCTCTCTCTCATGTAAATGCTGCCTAAACTGAAAGAACACTATTATCATGATTGCATGCAACAATCAGATACAAGTCATAACAAGACATGTCTGAAACCCATACTCATGTCTGTAACCAATAATCATGTCCAAAACCCATAATCATGTCCAAAACCCATAATCATGTCCAAAACCCATAATCATGTCTGAAACCCATACTCATGTCAGAAACCCATAACCAGGTCTGAAACCAATAACCATGTCTGAAACTCATAACCACATTCTGAAATCCATAATCAAGACCCTATCCATCTTTCTATAACTTTCCTATTGTCCATAGTATCTATTATCACATGTTCTGATCCCATCCATTCCACTTTCATATTGTCCATAATTTCTGTTATGATCACATCCATACAACTTTCAGTACAAGCACTTCATCTAACAGTACTTCTGACTGTCCATATCAGTACAAGTACTTTATCTAACAGTACTTCTGACTGTCCATATCAGTACAAGCACTTCATCTAACAGTACTTCTGACTGTCCATATCAGTACAAGCACTTCATCTAACAGTACTTCTGTAGTTATCAGTACAAGCACTTCATCTAACAGTACTTCTGACTGTCCATATCAGTACAAGCACTTCATCTAACAGTACTTCTGACTGTCCATATCAGTACAAGCACTTCATCTAACAGTACTTCTGTAGTTATCAGTACAAGTACTTCATCTAACAGTATTTCTGACTGTCCATATCAGTACAAGCACTTCATCTAACAGTACTTCTGACTGTCCATATCAGTACAAGCATTTCATCTAACAGTACTTCTGACTGTCCATATCAGTACAAGCACTTCATCTAACAGTACTTCTGTAGTTATCAGTACAAGCACTTCCTCTAACAGTATTTCTGACTGTTCATATCAGTACAAGCACTTCATCTAACAGTACTTCTGACTGTCCATATCAGTACAAGCACTTCATCTAACAGTACTTCTCACTGTCCATATCAGTACAATCACTTCATCTAACAGTACTTCTGACTGTCCATATCAGTACAAGCACTTCATCTAACAGTACTTCTGACTGTCCATATCAGTACAAGCACTTCATCTAACAGTACTTCTGTAGTTATCAGTACAAGCACTTCATCTAACAGTATTTCTGACTGTCCATATCAGTACAAGCACTTCATCTAACAGTATTTCTGACTGTCCTTATCAGTACAAGTACTTTATCTAACAGTATTTCTGTCCATATCAGTACAAGCACTTCATCTAACAGTATTTCTGTCCTTATCAGTACAAGCACTTCATCTAACAGTATTTCTGTCCATATCAGTACAAGCACTTCATCTAACAGTATTTCTGTCCTTATCAGTACAAGCACTTCATCTAACAGTACTTCTGAATGTCCTTATCAGTACAAGCACTTCATCTAACAGTATTTCTGTTCTTATCAGTACAAGCACTTCATCTAACAGTACTTGTGACTGTCCTTATCAGTACAAGCACTTTATCTAACAGTATTTCTGACTGTCCTTATCAGTACAAGCACTTCATATAACAGTATTTCTGACTGTCATTATCAGTACAGTACAATTACTTCATCTAACAGTATTTCTGACTGTCCATATCAGTACAATTACTTCATCTAACAGTATTTCTGACTGTGCATATCAGTACAAGCACTTCATCTAACAGTATTTCAACAACTATCTCATGTGGTGGGTGGGTATTTTGTGGGACTGACATCGTAGCGCAGTGGTTAGCTCGCTGGCTTCGCATCTGAGTGGTCCTGGGTTCATTCGCCAGTTGAGGCGGTAATGTTTTTTTCAGACCGCAATGGCTCCCTGGTCAACCGAGCCTTAAATGGGTACCGGTTCAGTCCGGGAAATAAAATTGGCGAGGGAGAGGAGATGGCTACCGCCCTTATATAGCCGAGCCTTTGAAATGTGAGATCGCTAACTCCTCACACCCCTACGGCAGTAATGCTATGGGTTACTTTACTTTTTTACTATATACACAATTATTACTTAGTGTTACATATATTTTTTTAATAGATTACATTTAAAAAAAAGATACTGAAATTGACAATAAAAAAATATTGATTATAATTTAACATTTTATAAACAATACTTGATTGTATATTAGTCACTTGTCTTGAACTTTGGCCAACAGACAATTTAAGTAGCATTGTAATACAGAACACAGATCTTTACAACACTAACAGATTGAGACTACATTTATGGTGCAAAACATAAAAAAGCACATTTAATAAAATGGCAGGGTGTGACAACAGTGGATGTACAGGCATTATTATTAAATTTTAAAAATATGAGGCATACTTCTATGCTTTAGTAAAACTGGTCTATGGGAGAAAATCCTTTTTAAGCAGTGTTTTCCCTTTAGGTATAAAGAAATCTGTAAGAACTGTGATTAAAAGTGGACAACAAGGTTGTTGTTGTTTCGAATGCCCACAATGAGTAGGTTACTCTTAAGCACGCCCTGAAAAGGACATTAAGTGATGGCTTGCAGTAGCTTTCCTCACATCCCGAGCGTGCTGATGAAGGTGGACCGGGATCCTCCAGGCGGTTGTGCTATGATTGGCCTCATCCGTATGTTGCTCACTACTGCGGAAATCACATCGAGCCTCACCTTGTTAGCCAAACTGTTGTTCTCGACAACAGCCTGTTTCCAAGACGACCAACGAGGAGTTCAGGTGAGGGTTTTGACCAATATATTTCTCCTGACCGTGGCTAACATTCTCTGATCAATGTGTTTTGCCTGACCAGACGTTAGCCTCATTGTTTCGAAAAAGGTAAAGGAAGCTTTAATTTGTGAATGAGTTAGCTGAGTGGCAGAGCAGAGAGCTAGCCAGTCTATGAAAATCATACATGGTGCATTCAAGCCAATGGCTAACAAGTTCACTTCTTCATTGTACAATTCTTTTACTTTCTTTACTGCTTTCATAATTCACAGTGTGATACGTTCACTACTTTAGTGCCTTCATTACTTACAATGTGATAAGTATCCTTCTTTATTACCTCCCTTCATCACAACTTCCATTACCAATGTGAAAATTTCTTGTCCTCACTACCTCCATTGCTGACAATGTGAAAATTTCTTGTCTCACTACCTCCATTCCTGACAATGTGAAAATTTCTTGTCCTCACTACCTCCATTGCTGACAATGTGAAAATTTCTTGTCTCACTACCTCCATTGCTGACAATGTGAAAATTTCTTGTCTCACTACCTCCATTCCTGACAATGTGAAAATTTCTTGTCTCACTACCTCCATTGCTGACAATGTGAAAATTTCTTGTCCTCACTACCTCCATTCCTGACAATGTGAAAATTTCTTGTCTCACTACCTCCATTCCTGACAATGTGAAAATTTCTTGTCTCACTACCTCCATTCCTGACAATGTGAACATTTCTTGTCCTCACTACCTCCATTCCTGACAATATGACAAGTTCTCTTCTTCCCTACCTCAGTTGACAAGATCCCTTCCTCTCACCTTCATTGCTCAAAATGTGACCAGGTCTCTTCCTCACTACCTCAAAGATGCAGCAGTGAATGACCTAACAGCAGCCAGCAACCCATAGCTGAATGTGTACATCAGGGTCAGTGACCCACAACTGATCAAAACTCTATTTTGCCTTCATGTGGCTGCCATGGAAACAGACTGTAATCATGCAGCCTGGCTAAGATATTAGAGATCAAAGAGGGAAGGCAAACACGGTCCCAAAAATGATGTGCCGAAATCGAATGCGTTGGACAGAAAGGCATAGATATAGCATCCTAGCTGCAGACTACGACACAATAACCTTTTGCAGACGAACACCAAAGAAGAAGACTACCTTACTTCAAAGTACCAGGTCTCTCAGCTCTGCTACTCAAGGTAGGTACTATAATTTGTGTAATGTTGCATTTTAAAACACAAACAAGATGATACGACAACGGGAAGAAAGCAACAATAAAAAAGATGATTGGACAGTTATAAAATGCTGAAATTAGACAAATAGATGTTAAGGGCTTTATATGTAGTCTGATTTTTTTTTAAAAAGCACAGCAATACACAAAATACAGTTTACAGAATCAAAGAAAGATAAAAGACTCAAACAAAAATGTACAATAAATGTTTATGCCAATAGATAAAAGATGTTTGACTGCCATTACTTTTATCTTAAATTTAACTGAATGGTCTATTTCACAACTGCTGTTCATTGTGGTTAAAGAATGCCAGATCTGATTGAAATCTAATCACTGAAATTGAAAAAAAGGTCAAAGGTTGTACATCTGAAGATCCTGCTATTGCGGACCAGTTCAAAACTGTTATAAGAAATCTTATGTGAGTTGAGGTGACCAGAGTCAGGTACCCATTTATTGCTGAGTGAATTGGAGTTCTTGAAATGGGAAATTCTTTGCACGCTATTAGACGTCGACTTGAATTTACTCAAAGAAAGCTGCGGTCATGGTGAGGCTGTCGACACTGTCATAGAATTTGTCTAGAGTTCGCACTTGTGATGGCCTCATGTGCTTTTTCTGGTCCTCGTATGTCAATTTTGCAGCAGATGTTCAGGGGTAGTTCAGCAAAGTGAAAACTAGGGTCTCAGTTTAAATAAAAAGAAATCGGAAGTGATGGTAGTGACTAAGAAACCAAAATGCTCCGTCAATGCAAAGGGGACCAAATTGAGACAAGTTAAAACGTTTAAATACAACGGCACGTACCTAACATCAGATGGAAGATGCAATTGCAAAATAAAATGCAGAATAGCCCAAGAAAAATCAGTCTTCCAGACCATGGAAAGAATATTGTGCAACAAAACCTTGTCGCTGGAACTGAGAAAGTCATTGGATGCTACGTGGAACCAGTACTGACATATGGCGGTGAATCATGGACAATCAGCAAGCAAGTGCATAGATCTATGGAAACAACGAAGATGTGGTTTTACAGAAGAATGCCAGTGGATCCCATGGAAAAATTCTTGCAGAACAGCTATTATTAACTTGTGTCATGTCTAGCATCCAATCAAAAAGTAGCAGCTTTTGTGACATCATCAACAGCTGGTTAGAGAAATCTGGCAACTTGTATTTAGAGATCTGATGTCATTCCTTGACTCTACATGGATAATAATCTGAGATCATTTGAAAGCCCTGAATTGTCTGTCATGGACAGACTTACATACTAGCAAGTAAATAACTAGAATTTATAGTTTTTACAAAAACATATATATTGACATTTCTTATCCCAGTATTACCTAAACAAGATAATTATTCCATATCCAGACATGCTTGCTTGTTTTTAAAGCACTCAACAACAAAATTAGCATGTTGTTAGAAATGCAAATGTTATTTCACACCATGTTTAAAATAGTAGAACCAGACATGCACTGAATTGGAACCTACAGGGGAAGAAACACGAGGAGAGGTCAAAGAACAATTCGTGAAGAGTGGTGGAAGAGGGCATCTTGAGTCTCATGGGAAGAGCTCAAGAAGAAGACACAAAAAAGAGATTGGTAAAGAGCGAGCATCTGTTGTAGCCAAGAGGAACCAGGCAGATAAAGTTCAGATAAAAACATACACAAACTCAAGTTAATACAGCAAGTTGAAAACAAAAAATTGCCACAAGACATATCTCAAGCAAAAATGCATTAATTACACGATGTAAACTAACTATGCACAATACCTCAATGATAAAGACATCAATGG
Source organism: Ariolimax columbianus (assembly GCA_036924085.1). Lineage (NCBI taxonomy): Eukaryota > Metazoa > Mollusca > Gastropoda > Stylommatophora > Arionidae > Ariolimax > Ariolimax columbianus. The sequence goes on along the minus strand of JAVGWX010000011.1, from coordinate 34,848,659 downwards.
GTTAACTAGTCATGTTAAATTTGTAAGAATAAAGCACAAAATGGAGTCAAAATGCGTGAAAAAAAGGTCAAATGCTGCCAATTTGAGATGACGTTTGTTAGACTTCATTGTTCAAGTTGTGTGAGATGGGCTAACCATAACCCTTAACACGCTGTCCTGCATTCCCTAATTCTGATAGAGTAAGGTACCCATTTACAGCTAAGTAGACTGCAGCATCACTAACACCGTATAAGACATCCTATCAAATACGACACACATGCAAATTCCTCAACTTAGCATTGACTGCGAAAGAGCATACAGCTGGGTACTTCAAGCTAATTAAACAATAACAATAATTTGGTCTGCTTTGTCATGATTTTGATATTTTTAATACATGTGCCCATTTATATTTTAGTGACTAGTGCAGGTATCAATTGTTACTGTATACTGATTTAGAAGATTTTGTTACTTAACTTAACATCTATATACCGGTTTAGAAGACTTTGTTGCTTAACTTTACATCTATATACTAGTTTAGAAGATTCTGTTACTTAACTTAATATCTATATACTCGTTTAGAAGACTTTGTTACTTAACTTTTAACATCTATATACTGGTTTACTAATTTGTAGTGTAGGTGGTTGCACTTTGAAAAATTGTTGAGTCTAATTTGTAGTGTAGGTGGTTGCACTTTGAAAAATTGTTGAGTCTAATTGATCCTTTCTCTTGATTATAGCTTGGTACACTGCTGTTTAACATAGCTGGTTCATATGGCCAGCCTGTTTTGGTGCAACAGACAAGCATTGTAACCCTTCTACTGCTCTGACAAAACCTAAATGGTTAAAAACATGCTCAATTAGATTTTGAACTTCATGTGCACGCCAAATTGTTCAACTGCAACCATTAAAATCATAGGATGAGAACTGACGGTATAGATCAGTATTACAGAAGGTCACAGATGATTGGAATGGCTACAGAGATGATCAGACAACCTTATATGTGAATCTTCCTGATATGAGCTAACAGAATTGAAGATATTTTAGGAATGATATCAATTTATAATCGAGGGCTCTGTATGTAGTTTTAAGTGATGTGCCTTGTCTAGGAACCAAATGACTAACAATGAAGAAATGTTATAAAGACACACCACAACTCGCAAATGCAAATACATTTCAAGCTGAAATTTTTACTGAAACTTATTTCAAGTCGCTATGTTGTTTCCTTCACAAGCTATGGGCATATGATTATGCGCTGAGGCTGGAGAGTGCTTAGGTATTTTTAAATGGCATTGTGGAAGTAGGTTACACTGTTAATAACGTTATTAAGAGGAAATAAGATAAGCTAGTTGCCCCTCACAAGCGATGATGGTTTTTTTGCCTTGATGATGTAACTTTATTTGGATTATAGTGAGTAAGAAATTGTGCTGGTCATCAACCTCACTCTCTGGTCCCAAGCTAACTTGGATTAGTGACAAGATGATCAGTTGAGACAATCTGAGATAACTTAGGATTCAGGCACTCTGGTCTTACCTCTCTTGAGACCAGGGGTCGTTTGAAACTTGCGGGATTTGATTGCCTACCGTTTCCATTCATCTCTTTGAGAGGCAAGTGCCTTACCTTTCAATGCCTTACCTTTCAACTACAGTGTAAGACAGCAGTTTTCGGTTGCGTAAGAAGGCAATTATCGTTCTTACCTCCTATACAATGGCGTATCAACCAACATGGTGGCACCACTAATTCAAGTTAATGGTTAAAAGAATGCATGAAAACAAGATAATGTGCCATGCTCACATCATATCACTTCTCCCTTTTTTTTAATGAAGCAGCAACTATTAATTTATGTCTCTGTTTCAATATTTATACAAAACTGGAAACAAATTATTATTACCAGTGCGTAAATCGTACAACATAAACAAATTAAAACATCTAAACAAATTAAAACAACACAGATCACTATATTCAGCAGAACAAAGATAGCCATGAAAAAAAAAAACATTTCATAGCTTATAACAAAACAATAAAAATGACCATGCTAGGTGTTTAGGGACACTGTTGTTTTACCAGTTATCCAAAATCCGAGCTATTTCTGATTCAGACAGGTAATAATAGTCACTGTGGATGAAGAGAATGATTTTCAACTGCAAACTTCACATCAGTATTAAGACAAATACCATCCATCATTCCCTTCTTTATCACTCCCAGGTACCGAGTTAGCCTTCCCTCTTCGATCCCTTCTCCTTAGCCAGTCTGCTTAGTTGCAGCCTGTTATCCAGGATCACCATGTGGAGGTGTAGAAGGGTCTTAGCAGCAATGGTTCACTGGTCCTGACGCTAGCAGTCAGCTATGGGTTGCTGACCGCTGCAGCTCATGCACTGCTCAGCGTCTTGATCTGAAGCCCAACAAATATATCATCATCGTGTTCCAAGCCTTGTAGAACTAACAATCAAATTTCTCCAAAGCCATCTGTCTGTCCTTTCAGCATTTCAGCTCATTAGATGTTCTTTGCTTCTCAATGCAGTTTGTTCTGTTATCCCAGCTATTTCTTCTGTGTCTCTAGTCTGTGAGAACTCCCATTATCCTACAATTTTTAAGTTAAATAATAGTGGTTAAAATGAATTGTCAAAGAAATTGCTACATTTAATTTGCCCAATGACAAAACTATGGGGTAAGTTTAGTTTGGATGCCAAAACAAAACATCTGATGAGAAAAACCCAAAATGACAACTAGTCTCATGGTTGGAGCTCCCTCAAGAGAAAGGTAGTCCTATAGTGAACAATGCTGTTGGGGATGAAGTGTTATAGTCTTCAATGTATGAGGCCACAGCTTGTTTATGAGGTGGGATGGCAAACTTCCTTCCAAACAATAACTCAGGTGCTTATGTTACTGCTGGGTTGACCGAAGTGTGCTGATGACAGGAGTTGAACCCATTACATTTGCCATGAAAAGCAAACTCTACCATTATGCTAATCAGACATCTTATTAAGTTATGTCTTAGTCTTAGTCGACCTGTACTTCTACAGGGGTGGATGCCTTTGAGCAGGCCACAGTTTTGGCAGGTGCTGGATGTAGCTGGGAAGAGGACTTCCTGCTCAGCTGGCTAGGCTCAAGCAGCTTATTATTCCGCTGCATTGGGACAGGTGCTGCGGGGAGTAGCTGATGTGCGAGCCCATCTTACTAGACTCAAACACTAGAGAAAAGTAGATCCGCAGCCTGTTAGACACCATCTATACTGCTCTAAATAAACCACCCAACCATGGCCGGTAATAAACCACCCAACCATGGCCGGTGTTATGCCATGTCACACAGTTAGTCGCCTCTTCTGACATGCTCTCTGTGGGGAAGTGGCGCTATTCTTGTTCTTGTCATACACAAAGACCCCGGCGGACCAGTCGGGACATTAAGTTATGAGACAAGTAGTCCTCCTAGGCAATTAGGCCCCGTCGTGCTGACCGACATGACGACAGTTGATGACAGAGACTCATGCAGTATGCTGGACAGATGGAGCGGAGGTGATGTGTCTCAGCCAGGTGTTGCGCAGACGGCTTGGGGACAACTCAATAATCGATGCAGTCTTTTTCCGCCACTGATTTCCAGGGTCAAGAAAATGATCCAAAACAAGTGACAAGAAACCATTCCAGAACAAACTGGAAAGAATATGCAAAGTACTGTGTCCTAATGGGTCATGGCACTCAGTACAAGAATCACAATATCTCTTAACCTCTCATGTCCAAGCATACCTTACCTACATGTGAAACCCTGTTCTTTTCAGTAATCCAGGTGAAGATTATGGGTTTCAACAGCCTAGTGGCACTTACTTCTTCTACTTTTGTCCCACTGTCCTTGTCATGAGGTGTTGCAAAGAGACGGGATGCCTAGATTTCTTATTTTCGCCAGATGGGAGGCTTGTGCTGTCGTTAGGCCTAACTTCCGGAGTGTGTCAGCAAAACCCTCAATCCACCTACATTGAGGCTCGGCAAATGACATAGTGAAACAGCAGATTGAACAGCTAGTCTGTGGCAACAGGTGAGTTACTATTCATGAAATAGTCATAGATTTCAACATGAGTCACGGCACTGTGCACAAAATTGTCCATGATGACCTTGGTTATAGAAAAGCGTGGGTACCAAAGCAGCTGACAACAAGGTAATGGAAGAGGCGCAAAATTGGTTAAAGGCCATACCAAGACTTTTTTTTAGAGGGCATCCACAAGCTAGTGGACAGGTAGACAAAGTGTGTTGCCAGGCACAGGACTATGTCAACCAATAAGACAACAAATTTGTGGTTCTCACTCTTGCAAAAATTTTAATAAAATTAATTTAAAATTGCTGTTACTTAATGACTGTCCCTTGTATCATGCAACTCTCGCTCAACATGAATGAGTAGACGTCAAACAAATTCCAATGATGGTTTTCGATCTGTGGAGCTCCCCCTGGCCCTGAGCCTTGACAGAACCCACGCTCAAAATTGTACAGATCTGAAGAGACACTCTAAACAGCAGTGGAGCTCATTAAAAGAACTTGTATGGTGGGTGCAAGCATCAATGATGTGATCATAAGAAGAAGAAGAAATTTAAACGAAACAAATGATAAATTTAACTTACTCCATTTCAGAATCGGACAATTCTGAGTCCGAGTCCTCGTCGTCCAACAGCGTCTCAGATGAAAGTGATGCTCGCAGGTTGTGCTCGAACTGTTCTTCCTCCGACTCCTCCTCTTGTCCGTCAAAGGAAATCTCAAACTCCACACGCTCTGGGGTATTTTCCGACTGTTCCAAACCATCTTTCGGCAGTGACAGTGGGGTCAAGTGTGTCGCTATAAGAAAAAGAGGAGAGTCAGAGAACAGGAATACATAAATAAGGAAAAAAGTAAAGATCTCGAGTTCATGCCAATGTGGTATATATTGGCGGGTGCCGTGGCTACACATTTTTTTTTAGTCAGAGAGTGAGTGGTGAAAGCTTAGAATGCATTGTCACAGGCAGTAGTGGAGGCAGGGACAATTATAATGCATTTAAGAATAGATTGCATGCGCATAGCTTTTAGAGCAAAGAAATGTAAATGAAACTGGTTGTATACAGACTCAGCAGAGTCTTCTAAATCAGTATAAAGATGTTAAGTCGTTATAAATGGAAAAACATTGGATGATGAGAGAGGACCGTGGGCGTGGTGGGGGGGGGGGGGGGGGGGAGAGAGTGTGAGAGAAAGAGAGAGAATTTATAAATCACAAAAGACTGACTGATATGAACTTACATGCACCTTTCCTGGGTGTTTTCTCTTTGGGTGCTGTGTCAAGATGATCTGGAGGGGGAGTGACAACCACATCTGGCACATTTTCCTACAAAGTAACAGACCATTAGAATTGATATGTACAATACAAGATCTCTACAGTTTATCAAACAGTTATGAGGAACGACTCAGAAAAACCGGCCTACAGTGTCTCGAAGAGAGAAGAATTCGTGGTGACTTAATACAGGTTTATAAGATGATCAGAGGAATCGATAAATTAGACTATAACAAGTTTTTTAAAATACAGCCACCTACAATAACAAGAGGGCATAGCTACAAGCTGACTAAAGAGAGGTCCAGGTTAGATATTAGGAAATATTTTTTTAGTCAGAGAGTGGTGTCTGCTTGGAATGCATTGCCAGGGGAGGTAGTGGAGGCAGGGACAGTTAATGCATTTAAGAATAAACTGGATGTGTATAGCTTTTAGAGCAAGGTGATGTAAATGTAACTGGTTGTATACAGACTCTGCAGGGTCTTCTAAACCAGTATAAAGAGGTTAAGTTAAGTTAAAACATATTTTTCTACAAAGTAACAGAACATTAAAATTGATATGCACAATACAAGATCTCTACAGTTTATCTAAGAAAACATATTTTGCTACAATGTAACAGACCATTAGAATTGATATGTACGAGCACAATTTGAAAAGTTTTGCCTTTCAGGAGATAATTTCAGTAATGTGCAAAATTTCTTAAAGCTTTGAATGTTGGTTATGTGTAATTATTTTTCAACATAAACATCACACACAAACACCAACGTCAGACAAGTTTTTGCATGACCTCTAGAGGGGAAAAAAAATGAGATTTCTCTGGAAACGCACAGCTGCTTGCACTTCCTCGTCAGAAGCTTAGTTCCTCTGAGGTGTTACTTCAGCTTCGGGGCTGTACGATGGGTGCAAGTATTGTTCACACAAACACGCAGCAATCAAGCTCAAAGTTTCTGCAAAATTTTCACATATCAATCAGAGTTGACGGTATTGCCGTGCTCCAAAAATTCTGTACAAACTACGCCCTCGCAGTCCCAAAAGATGGCCATCATCACTTAACCAACTTGTTGTCACATAACCTTCTGTCATCACGAATTCAATCACATTACTTGCTTCGACTGTAGGCCACCATTTTAGTGTCTGCTGTGCGCATGCGTCACGTTCCAGGCGCATGTCACTACATGCCCCTATAGTCACTTCATTAGAAATTATTTTCACATTTAGGTGTCACGTGGCTCAAAGCACTGTTGTGATAGTTGTAGCGTTGAAGGTAAAACTTTTCAAATCGCCCTCGTACAATTCAAGACCTAACATAACAAATCTTCCTACAATGTAATGGACTATTAGAATTAGGAAGGACGTTCAGAAAGTAATGCACCACATCGTTTTTCTCAGCAGCTGTTTATTCAAAAGGCATGACATTTCTACACAATATATATGGATTTGTCTTGTAAACATCTGTATTATTCAATATAATCCCCATCAACTTAACCACCCTGTCCCGTACGCATTGTCATGAAGGAGAAGCAGGTCTGCTGGATTCTTGTACAACCGAACTCTGCGGAAATGTCAATTGAGTTTTTTCAGTGTCTTAATGTAAGCTTGTGAATTAATTGTCTCTCCTCTTGGCATCACATCCACAAGAATCACACCTTCAATGTCCCAAAAGGCAGTAATCATGACCTTTCCAGCTAAAGGAGTAAGTCTTTAATTGTTTTCTTCATGGTGATTGCCGGTGATGTCATTCCATGGACTGTCTTTTTGTCTCAGTTTCAAAATGATGTGTCCAGGTTTCGTCACCTGTACCGATATTAGCCAAAGAGTTCTCTCCATCAGCTTTGAAACGCTCCAACAATTCAGAAGAAATTGTTGTCCTTTGCAATCGGTGGTCATTTGTGAGACTTCAAGTAACCCATCCTGCGCAAACCTTAGAAAATCTTAGAGTTTTTATAACTGCATTTGCACTACCAATGCTGATTGACAGCTGTAAGGCCAGTTGTTGAGCAGTGATTCGCCTATCAGTAAGAATAATGCCCTCAGCACATTTCAACATTTCTGCGTTGGTGGCTGTGACAGGACGTCCACTATGTGGCCGATCAAGCAACCCGTATCTACACTCTCTGATTCTTTGATTCTCTGAACCCAGTGACTAACTGTACTCTTGTCGACTACAAAACTCCCGTACACATCACATAGACGCCTGTGAATGTTCACAACCATTTCCTTCTCTGCAACAAAAAAATTATATCACAATTCGCTGCTTATTACGCAAGTTGCTAACATGCTCCATTTCAACGGTTTAGTGAACTACAGCAATGGGAAAAATGTTGTATGACAGTTTTTAATTTTTTTTTTTTTTTATGACAGTGAAGTCGTATTTTTTGGACAATTGCGGTGCAATTTTGTACACACAATTGACACATACCATATTTGAAGTGTGCAAAATGCTTCTATTTTCATTATTAGCTGAGAAAAACGATGTGGTGCATTACTTTATGAACACCCCTCGAGCAATCGGATGCAGCAGGCCCTAACATCGTTGGAGGAGTGGGCGAACTCATGGCTGGTCAAAATAAATGAGGAAAAAACAACATGTACGATATTCTTGCTTTCAAACAAACCCCAGAACACCAAAATAAGTCTTAACGGCAAATATCTGCGGCCAAACGACAACCCAAACTAGCTGGGAGTCACATTTGATCGGCGCATGACATGGAAAAGTCAGATCGAGAGAAACCAACTGAGAGCCAGACAATGGCAATCATGAGGAAACTTGCTGGCACAAGCTGGGGAGCAGACGAAAGTATACTAAAGAAACTGTACACTGGAAGAGTGAGACCAGTTCTCGAGTATGGCATTGCGGCATGGACAACAGCAGCAAAGGCGAACTTTGATAAAATTGGCAAACTTCAAAACCAAGCCATGAGAGTTATAACAGGAGGCATGAAGTCAACACCAATTGTAGAACTTGAAAAGATTACAAATCTGCAATCCATGACCGACAGAAGAGACTGCAGAGCCCAGTAGCAAGCAGAGAAACTCAGAGGACTGACAGACCATCCAATGCATTAGAGACTAAATAGATTTGGAAATGGGAAACTAAAGCGGAGAAACTTTGCAGAAATAGCCAAAGCAAAAATGAGCGAAGACCCTATGAACACATTAATAACACCAAAGCCCATCCCTACTGTACGAAAACCTACCTGGAAGCAGCATATCATTCCAGAGGTGGTAGAAAATATACCAGGTATTGGAAACAAGAACAGTCAGACTGAAAAAGAAAGAAGAGACATAACACTGAGGTACATAACGAAAAACTACCCAAGCATGGACTGGACCCATGCATACACTGACGGTTCTGTAACAAACACAACACAGAACGGAGGGGCAGGTATTCCTGAGCCTACCAAATGATAGAAAAATAATACTGTCAGTGGCAACTGGAAAATACTCAAGCAATTTCAGAGCGGAGGCAGAGTCACTGAGGGCTGCAGTAGAAGCAGTGCTGACAGGCAAAAGAAATGAAAGCCAGATAGTCCTGTTTACAAATGCCCTGGCCGTAGTCACAGCACTAAAAAGCCAGAAAAATACTGAACTTAATGATTTAAGAGCAGTACTCTGTCAACTATGCCAGCAGTCCGCACCAAAAAGAGTAGTGGAACAGTAGGTTCCATCCCACTGTAACATCCAAGGCAACGAGGAGGCAGACAGACTGGCAAAAAAAGGTGCAAGACTACCACAACCAGATTCTAGTGTGACCTACGAAGAGTCCAAAAGGCTTATTAGAGCCAGATACATGGCCAAATTGGAAACAGAACATACTGGCTACACAAAAAATGATGCCTATTACCAGTTGAACAGAAGAGAGTAGGTCGTGGTCTTCAGACTCCGCACACGTTCTCTGGACTACATTCTGCTACTTAAGCCCTTTCAGGGTTTGGTAGTGGGAGATTGAGAACGAACGAAGAAGAAGAAGAAGACTCCGCACAGGCCACAACAGACTGAGGTACCATCTATTCAATAAACTGAAGATAGGTGGCATTGACGAATGCACTTGTGGTACCGGGAAAATGACCGCTGAACATCTGCTGCAAAATTGCCCGACATACGAGGACCAGAGAAAGCACATGTGGCCATCACCAGCGGCAACACTAGACAAGCTCTATGGCAGTGTCGACAGCTGCTTTTTTCGAAAAAATACAGGTTGACGTTTGACAGCGTACGAAGAAGAAGAAGAAGAAGAAGAAGAACACCCCTCGTAATATATCTGGTCATACAAGGTCAAACCCTGGTAAAGCCTAATTCTCAGAAATGAAATGCATTTTTTTTAAAGAAGAATTATGTGAAAAAAGATAGAACAGCAAAGAAACAAATCAAACGCTAACCTTTACTTCTTCTTCCAGACCTCGTTTTCTCTGGGGCCGTGTCCTCAGCTCAGGTATTGCATGCCGATAGCAATAAAATTTCACTGTCAATCAAGGGGAAAAAAAACATGAGAAACATACAACATTAGTCATCGGGCTTTCACACCATATCTCATAATCAATGTCTGTCGCTCCTTTCGGGGCAGATGCCATTAACAATCCTCCTCAAGCAAGTTTGGTCTTAAGCTGCCCTTTCTGCCTCTCTCCAGTTGTGGTCCAGGGACCAACTTTCATTTTCAGTCTCTTCTCCAGGTGTTTCTTGGTCTACCTCTTTTCCTCTTCCCCTGTGGATTCCATATCAGGGCATGTCTGGTCCCATTTGATGGTGATTTCCATTGCGGGTGTTCTATCCAATCCAATTTTTCATGTCTGATCTGAACTGGTTGCTGTTGGCTTCTTTTTCACAACTTAACTTAAGTCTTTATACTGGTTTAGAAGACTCTACAGTGGCGGGGGCGGCTGTGTGGTGGTAGACTTGTTACGTGACCAAACCATTTCAGTAGCTGTCTTTTGATGTAGTCTAATACTGGTGTTGTTCCCGCCAGTCTCCTGATGTCATCATTTCTGATCCTATCTTTCCTTGTTACATCCAATATGTTTCGCAAGCATTTCATTTCTGCTGTTACAATTTGTCATTTTTCATTTGATGTTAGTGTCCACTATCTAACATTGATAGCGTAGTTATCGTCACATGCAATTATAAGTATTGGAGGTAATTGTCGAATGATCTGGTTTGCCTTATTGCATCTTTGTTGGATTTAGCTGTAAATCTTCCATCTGCTGATGAGGTGCTCCCTAATCATCCATATCTCTGCTCACACTCAAATGTTATTCTATTACTTGCGTTGTTAATCAATAGAAGAAAACAGAAAATGCTAAAATAATGTTTTATTATATTTTTATCAAAGGCACCATTGCAGCATTTCCCATCCCTTGGGGACAGTCAGGAGGATACATAGCACTGAAGAATTTAGGCCACTTATACTGGCACTCGTAGCACAGTATGCTGGTAAATTGTCTGTATAGCATAGTCTGTAAATTGTTAGAGTCAATAATCAAAGAAAACGTAATACATTTAGACAAGTTTATCTATCTGGGGCTGGTCTCTCGGTGGCTCGATTGACTCGCATCCAGTGTTCGTACAGCGATCTCAGTCCCGCCAGGCAGAGTGAGAGCGCGGGCTTGCCCAATAAGTTCGCCCGCCTCTCCCCGGCACTGTAGCAGGACCAATTTTTGTGGAGTCGTATCGCTGGTAACGGTGCGTTACCGTAGTCTGTATCGAGAAGCTTTTATAGTCCGTGTGGTTTGTTGAAGGCTAGCGCGTATAGCCAATCTCGACAGTTCGTCTCACTTGTGGTCCTTCTCTTGCAATGAGCTTTGGATCAGCAAATGGAAAGCAGGGATCGTGCCTGAAGGCCCTGTTCTTGCCCAACCAACTGGTCGGAGAAGGGCAGGCCGGCAGGCAAAAATCATCTCCAGTCCGAGTGAAAATCATCGCCGGGGTCGTTGGGATCCGTTCTGCACAGAGCACTGCCATCCCTCCCCGAGCGAGCCTGGTCGGTCGGTGTATGTACGAGCCCCTGCCAGGTGGTCCTAGGGAGACGGAGTGAGGGACGGAACAACTGTTCGTCCGTCAGTCGGTCCCTGTGGCCGTCCTGGTGAGGCTTTTTACACAACCATCCATCACCGACCGGTGTGTGTGGTTCGTCCGTCTCCGACAGATATCTGGTTGATCCTGCCAGTAGTCATATGCTTGTCTCAAAGCTTAAGCCATGCATGTCTAAGTTCACACTGTCTCACGGTGAAACCGCAAATGGCTCATTAAATCAGTCGAGGTTCCTTAGATGACACGATCCTACTTGGATAACTGTGGCAATTCTAGAGCTAATACATGCTTACCAAGCTCCGACCCTCGCGGAAAGAGCACTTTTATTAGTTCAAAACCAATCGTCGTTTCCCCTCGCGGGGTTGAGGCGTCCCCACTGGTGACTCTGGATAACTTTGTGCTGAGCCTCATGTGCCGGCGACGCATCTTTCAAATGTCTGCCCTATCAAATGTCGATGGTACGTGACATGCCTACCATGTTTGTAAAGGGTAACGGGGAATCAGGGTTCGATTCCGGAGAGGGAGCATGAGAAACGGCTACCACATCCAAGGAAGGCAGCAGGCGCGCAACTTACCCACTCCCGGCACGGGGAGGTAGTGACGAAAAATAACAATACGGCACTCTTTCGAGGCCCCGTAATTGGAATGAGTACACTTTAAACCCTTTAACGAGGATCTATTGGAGGGCAAGTCTGGTGCCAGCAGCCGCTGTAATTCCAGCTCCAATAGCATTTATTAAAGTTGTTGCAGTTAAAAAGCTCGTAGTTGGATCTCAGGCGCAGGCGGGCGGTCCGGCTCACTGCCTGTTGTCTCCTGCCCTACCGTCTGCCAGCTCTCTCCCGCGGGTGCTTTTCGCTGAGCGTCCCGGGTGGCCGGCGTATTTACTTTGAAAAAATTAGAGTGTTCAAAGCAGGGCTCGGCTGCCTGAATAATGGTGCATGGAATAATGGAATAGGACCTCGGTTCTGTTTTGTTGGTTTTCGGAACTGGAGGTAATGATTAACAGGGACAAACGGGGGCATTCGATGACTCTGCGGGCAGCTTCCGGTAAAACCGAAGTGTTTGGGTTCCGGGGGAAGTATGGTTGCAAAGCTGAAACTTAAAGGAATTGACGGAAGGGCACCACCAGGAGTGGAGCCTGCGACTTAATTTGACTCAACACTGAAATGATTAACAGGCCGAGAGCACTTTCGTTGGGTCTAATAGGGAACGGGTGCTGGAATTATACCCTCGGAAATCTGGGGCTATTCTCTCAGTGGCTCGATTAGCTCGCATCCAGTGTTCGATAAAGGAATTGATGGAAGGGCACCACCATGAGTGGAGCCTGCTGCTTAATTTGACTCAACACGCCAACACCGAAATGATTGACAGACCGAGAGCATTTTCGTTGGGTCTAATATTGATTGTGTGCTGGAATTAGACCCACGGAAGATAGGTCAGTTTTACCCTCTTAATGAAAGAGCGTTGCTACGGTAATCCTGCTCAACCTTAGAGGAATCGCAGGTTTCAGACACTTGGTCAGCTGAGCATTTTCTGCAAAACTGTCCGACATACGAGGATCAGAGAGATCAGAGAGAGCATGTGGCCATCACCAGTGGCAACACTAGACAAGCTCTATGGCAGTGTCGACAGCCTCAGGATGACCGCTGCTTTTTTCGAAAAAATAAAGGTTGATGTCTGACTGCGTACGATGAAGAAGAAGAAGACACTTGATCATTGACTGACTAAAAAGCCCTCTCTTGATTCGTTGGGTCTAATAGGGAACGGGTGCTGGTATTAGACCCTCGGAGACAGGTCAGTTTTACCCTACTAATGACAGGGCTTTGCTACAGTAATCCTGCTTAATTCGAGAGGAATCGCAGGTCGCAGACATTTGGTCCACGTGCTTGGCTGATAAGCCAATGGTGCAAGGCTACCATCTGAGGGATTACGGCCGAACGCCCCTAAGCCGGAATCCTGCCCTAAATCTCAGCACCACTGCGATGGGAGGCTACGATATGGTTGGGACCTGGGGCTCGCGTCTCAGCCCGACTCGGTCGAGCCGCAGAAAGAGGTCTCTACCGTCTGCCGATCAAAGCGGGCGGGAAGCTGCTCGATATTCACCCCATACGGTGATGAGGTGTGAAACCAATAGTAGAAGACTTAGTTCTCGGTCGGGGTGTCGTAACCAGTAGAGCAGCCACCTCACTGCGAACTGTTGAGACTCAACCCTTGATCAAGAGATATGTCCGCACACCAGGCGAACAACATCTCCGTGCCATGGCCAGGCTTGTCCCCTGGTTAAATGCACTCCTGCCTCGCTCTTTATCTCTGTCTGCTATTAATCATCCCAATGGACGCAGAAGAGATGCAGGCCAGCGGACATTGCACCTCTGCCCTATTGTGACAACCTCCCAGGTGGCGGAGAATGCTAGGCAGATGAGCCGAGAAAATAAAGGGAGCAAAGAGATACCCCACTCACATGCATATGCTACGTTTCTGGCAGGACGTGACGATCCTGGGATACAGACACACTGGACTGCCTCTCTTCCAGGATAGTAAAATCTAGTACATAGTCCATCATATCATATCATTGCCAAACCCTATAGACACGAGTGGGGAAGACTCGTTAGTTCTGCAAGACAACTTTCCTAAGAGAGACAACTCTGACCAAAAACAACTGCTGCCTTGCAGATAGGCTGGGGACAGCCAAAGGCTAAGGAGGGCATCCCTACAGAAACGCCTGTTGAAATCGGATGCACTGGGCCACAGGCTTAACAAAGTAACACAGTGCAACGTATATCGCTGTAACCAGCGTACGAAGAAGAAGAAGAAAAGTTTATCTAATCAGAAATAGCATGGCTTTACTAGAGGCAGATCATGCTTAACAAATCTATTAGAATTCATGGAGGAGGTTACTAAAATGATAGATAAAGGGAAACAGTAGATGTTATTTATCTAGATTTTGCAAAGGTCTTTAATAAAGTACCTCATCAAAGATTATTTTGAAAGTTAAAATCACATGGAGTAGGTGGAGAAGTTGCCAAAGGGATTGACAATTGGTTAACGGAAAGAAGGCAGAGGGTGGGCATAAATAAGGAGTACTCTAAGTGGTGTGAAGTAAAAAGTGGAGTGCCACAGGGCTCGATTTTGGGACCAATTTTGTTCTTGATATATATAAATGATTTGGACATTGATATGGGATCCCTGATTGCAAAATTTGCTGATGACACAAAACTATATAGTAGTGTCTCATCTAAAGCAGAAGTGGATAGAGGTCGGATTTAGATAAAATTCAAGAATGGTCTGTAAGCTGGCAAATGGAGTTTAATGTAGATAAATGTATAGTCATCCACATAGGTAGATCCAATATGGAACATAATTACATAATGGGCGAGAACAATATTAGAAAGATAAAAAAGTAAAGGGACCAAGGGGTTATAATAGATCATACAGGTAAGGTGAGTGAGCAAGTTAAGGTAGCAGTGAAAAAGGCACGTGCAATGTTAGGTATGATCAAAATAAATACTAAACATAGGAGCAAGGAAGTGATCGTCAAACTGTATAAAGCTTTAGTTAGACCTGATTGGAGTACTGTGTACAGGTGTGAAGTTCTTATCATAGAGTGGATATAACCATGCTGGAAAGAATACAATAAAAAGAGCGACAAAGCTGATAGTGGGATTCCAGAATTGCAGTTAGGAAGACTCAGAAAAACCAGCCTTGTGTCTAGAAAACAGAAGAATTCGAGGTGACTTAATACAGGTTTATAAGATGATCAGTGGAACAGATAAATTAGACTATAACAAGTTTTAAAAAAATACAGCCACCTACAAGAACAAGAAAGCATAGCTACAAATTAACTAAAGAGAGGTCCAGATTAGATTTTAGGAAATATTTTTTAGCCAGAGAGTGGTGAATGCTTCGAATGCATTGCCACAGGAGGTAGTGGAGGCAGGGACAATTAATGCATTTAAGAATTGGATGTGCATAGCTTTTAGAGCAAGGTAATGTAAATGAAACTGGTTGTATCCAGACTCTGCAGTCTTCTAAACCAGTATAAAGACGTTAAGTTAAGTTAAAGTTTTAATTGCACCTCAAATAGATGAATTCTAGGTTCTTACCAGGGAAGGAACCCCGTAACTGCTGAGTACATAACCAGTAATCTAATTTCTCATGAATCCACTCTTCAATTAATAATATTCATTATAAACAGTTTCACAAAGACAAAAGTAGTAAATGTTAATAAATGAGGCTGAAGATGCAACAGTGAATGAGCTGACAGCAGCCAATAACTCATAGCTGGTCACTTGCATCAGGGTCAGTGACCCATAACTGACCAAGATCATATTCTGCCTCCGTATGACGGACCCGCAAACTGCACCCATGCAGCCTGGCTAAGAGAATAGGGATCGAAGATGGAAGCAGAAATACAGTGCCTACAAATGACTACTTTGAAACAGGATGTGTCAGGCTGAAATGCGTAGCCTCGTCTCGTAAACTATGACACAACTTCCCATCTTTTTCAGGCCAAATGCCAAAAAAGAAGATTTAGTATCTTGACAAATTCCATTCTGTCCATCTCTAAATGGGTGCCTTGTGTTACAGCCAGAGATGGCTAGGCTATTGTTTGACGCTGGCCATCTCTTTCCTGATCAAAGGGCCAGTACTGATTAGGGTCGTAGGTTTGACTACTTCTGTCTGGCTACAGCATCACTCCATCTGCCTCCATCATCCATTGTTTACTTGTAAATTTGACTGCCCCTGAGAACCGCACTAATGAGGATGCTAGAACATGGACATAAGATTTTCTGCATAAGAACGGGCTGTGTATAGAAATTGCTAGTAATATTGACGGCAAGGCGATACTTTATTCAACAATTCAGACTGTCTGGGACACATTATACAAAAGGTAGGTTTACATGAATTGAAAGATATATCGGGGAAACACGTAATGGGGGTAAATACAAACCCCTTTTTAAATCTCCAATTTCAACTTCTACATTAACGTCATTTAACATTTCATACTAATAAATAATCTTCATTATGAATACTTCATTCCACAAATATTTTAATTATGTGTCTCACAATGTTTAACTGTGACCAACCCTGAGACGAGAGGTCTTGTCTGGAAAAAAATGTCAATTTTTCAGTCATTGTTGAGACCTGACGCTGCACCAGTTTATTATAAATGAACACATATAAATCAACTATCATATATGAGCACATATAAATCAACTATCATATATGAGCACATATAAATCAACTATCATATACGAACATATATAAATCAACTATCATATATGAACACATAAATCAACTATCATATATGAGCACATATAAATCAGCTATCATATATGAGCACATATAAATCAACTATCATATATGAACACATATAAATCCACTCAAATCATGTCTGTTATAATGAATACGTCACTTCTACACAGGTTTGAACTGGGAAAAATCTTTGTTAGATTAAAAATGAATTTGACACACTTTATTATATTTTTTACACAGATTGGAGTCTACCCATTAATGAGAATGGTGAAGTTGTTGCAAAAGATCTTTGTGAGGTTGATCTGTTTAGTTTGTTTATCTAAAAGAAATAAATACATTTTTAATGTAAACTAACAGATATAATAATAATAGCTGTCCATCGTTGTCGATGAGGACCGCCGACATCATCCTTGTCACAGATTTCCCTGTTGGGTGTGGGTGCGCATGTGGTTGAACAGGCCAATGCGGGCACGAAAACATCTGCTACATATCGGGCACACGAGGTTTGTAGAAGTTGATGGTGTTCCCGCTGTTGGGGTTTTCCGGGTCTCGCGTCTGCTCTGGGCTTTCACAACACGGTCGTCTTCACCGGAAGCTACACCCGATTTGACTGCGCTTCTCCAGTCAGATCTGTTTTGCGCAATACATTCCCAGATGTCGATGTCTTATCTGGCAACTTTTCAGTGAGTGCTTCAGACCGTCTTTAAATCATTTCTTTGGGCGCCCTCTCTTGCACCATCCCTCTCTCAGCTCGCCGTAGAGAAGCTTCTTTGGGAGCCGCTCGTCTGACATATGGATGAGGTGTCCGGCCCATCCTAGTCGTGCTTTTTCTAGCAGTGCATGGATGCTGGGCATGTTAGCCCTCGAGAGAACCTCGATGTCAGTGACACGATCTTGCCATCAGATGTGGAATATTCGCCTCAGGCAACCTGTGTGGAAGTGGTTTAACCTCCTTGCATGTCCAGAGTATACAGTCCAGCTTTCGCAAGCGTATAGTAGGGTTCGAATGATGGTTGCACGGTAGACTTTGAGTTTGGTCTTGGCGCTGATGCCACGAGGTGCCCAGACCCTCGAGCGCATGCTACTAAGGCTGTGCTGGCCTTTGCTATTCTGCTTGCCACCTCATCGTCTAGGCTGACAGATCTCGACAGCGTGCTGCCCAGATATGTGAATTTGTCTACGACATTTAGCGTCTGTCCGCTGACTATAGTCTCTGGTTTTGTGTACGGCATGCCTGGTGCTGGTTGGTACATGACCTCTGTTTTTTTGGCATTTATGGTCAGGCCAAAATTTTCGCATGCGGCAGAGAACCGGTCCATTCCAACCTGCATGTTCAGTTCTGAGTTGCTCATTAGAGCGCAGTCGTCAGCAAATACAAGTTCCCTGATTATGTCGCCAGCCACTTTGGTTTTGGCCTTCATTCTTCTGGGATTGAGTAACTTGCCATCTGTGCAGTACTTTATGGGTATTCCAAGCTCCAGTGATCTGAAGGCGTCTGTCATCGTGGCCGCGAACATCATGCTGAACAAGGTCGGGGCGAGTACACATCTTTGTTTTACTCCGTTTAATACTAGAAACGTTTTAGAGATTGCACCGCTGTCAAGTACACGAGCACACATGCCTTCGTGTAGCTGTTTCACCATGGTTATGAACTTGTTGGGGCAGCCAAACTTGGACATTATCATCCACAGACCTCCCCTGTTTACTGTATCAAATCCCTTTGTCAAATCAATAAATGTGGTGCACAAGGCCTGATTTTGTTCCCGGCACTTCTCTTGTACTTGGCGAGTGGCAAAAATCATATCCACTGTTCCTCTTCCGGCTCTGAATCCACATTGGCTTTCTGGGAGATGGTGGCTTTGTTCAAGGTGTTTGTTGAGCCTGTTTAGCAGTAAGCGCGCTAGGATCTTGCCTGCTACGGAGAGTAGCGATATTCCACGATGGTTGTCGCATTCCTGACGGTTGCCTTTTCTTTTGTACAGGTGAACGATTGAGGTGTCCTTTAGCTCCTGCTGAATTTTTCCTTCAGCCCACATGTGGCAGAATAGTTCAGTGATCCTTCTAGTGAGGGATGGGCCAGCTGTCTTATATACCTCTGCTGGTATTGCATCCGCTCCTGGAGCTTTTCATATAGATAGTGAACTGATTGCCCTGTCGACTTCCTCCTCAGTGATGACTTCGTCAAATGCCAGGTTCAGTTCCACCTGCGGCATTCGCCAGATGGCCTTCTCATTTATGGACGATGGGTGGTTTAGTATTTTGCAGAAGTGGTCTGCCCATCTGTCTAGAATCTGAAACTTATCTGTTAGCAGTGCTCCATCCCGCACTGCAAACTGGAGTATTACTAGAGGGCTGTGGGCTGTAGAGAGCTTTCAGTGCCTCGTAAAACCGTTTGGTGTCATGACGCTCGGCGTACATCTCAATTTCGTCAACTCTTTTGCTGAGCCAGGAGTCTTGCATCTCTCTAAGCCTGGTCTGGACAGCTTTGCGAGCAGTATTGAAGGCAGCTTTTGCTGCCAGAGATGGTGTGTCCCTCTGGTATTCCCTGTGCGCTTCATGTTTTGCATCGAGAAGGCCCTGTATTTCTAGATCGTTCTCGTCAAACCAGTCCTTATGCTTGCGCGTGAGTGGGCCAATGTGTTTAACAGCTGTATCGGTAGAGTGTGTTTCTCAATGATGCCCAGTTCTCTTCGATGTCGTTCTTTTCAAAACTGAGCTCAGATAGTCTGCCCATAAGCTCTTCCTGGAAGCCTCCTCTCGTGGGTTCATATTTCAGCTGAGAGACATTTAGCCTCCTCTGTAGTTTCTTTCCCTGGGGGTGCATTTTGGGCTGGATCTTGAAGTTTAGCTTGGCAATGACAAGTCGATGGTCGGTCCAACATTCTGCACCACACATGCTCTTCGTTACCATAGCATCCGCTCGATCCCTACGTCTGATGATAATGTAGTCAATGAGGTGCCAGTGGCGGGACCTTGGGTGCATCCATATGGTTCTATTTCAGACCGGAAGTCGGAAAGCTGTGTTTGTAATGAGTAGTTCATTTGCGGCACATGTCCTCAGAAGGAGCAGTCCGTTACTATTGCATTTTCCGATACCATGTCTGCTAATGGCCCACTCCCAGGCTGTATGGTCTGTGCCAACCCTAGCGTTAAAATCACAGAGGATGACCAATTTGTCAGATTTGGGGACTGCAGCAATGAGCTCCTCTAGGTCCTCATAAAACTTATCTTTTGTTTCCTGAGGATTTGTCATTGTGGGTGCGTATGCACTGATGTGTTGCATGGCGCCCTCCTATTAGAGGGAGACGCAGTGTAATCAAGCGGTCATTAATTCCTCTGGGCATGCTTGTGAGCTTTGCGACCATGTTGGTCTTGATGGCAAAGCCAACTCCAGCTTCACTGCGTTCTTCCAGAAGAAAGTATAACCAGCGCCTTCTTCTGTGATCTGTCCTTCCTCTGCCAGTCGTGTCTCGCTCAGGGCAGCTATGCACATGTTGTATCTAGCCAGTTCCCTGGCGATCAGTGCTGTCCGTCGTTCTGGTCTGTTCGCTTTGGCGTTATCCAGTAGTGTGCGGACATTCCATGTTGCAAGCGTGATGGGTAGTTTTCGTGATCGTTTTCTGCCTGTTCCGTGAGTTGTGCAATGTGTTTATAGTGAGGGAGATGTGCGCAGGATCTTTCTCACTCTCTTGTCTAGACTCAACATGTTCTAGAGGCAAGACATTGTCAAGACTTCTAGTGAAGGGTTCGGATGCAGACAGTATGGTGTCAGCGTGTGCCTCATTTCCTCGGTAGCCCTTTCCTTCTCTTTTATCGCTGGGGTGGAGCATTGAGGTATCTGTGTTTGATTGCATTTATTTATGTATTCTTCTTCCACCTCTCTTTCCTCTGGTCTTTCGCCTTGATTGTTTACTTGTGAGTTCCGATGCCTCCTTGGTTAAGTGTATTTCCAGCAGACGCAACAGATGTAGATCTGAGTTTGAAGGGACGTAGTGTGCTGATCGAAACGCAATGAGCTCCTTTCTGGAGTACTGTCTATTTGACCGGGTCAGGATGATCTCCGTTTTGGTGTTCATGGTATCTGTGTCACGATACAGTACTTTCCTCTTGATAAAACGGTGTTTTGTTTGTGTTTTCTACGATAACTCTCTAGGAATCACGTTAATAGTCCGAGAGTTATCGTAGAAAACACAAACAAAACACCGTTTTATCAAGAGGAAAATCGACTGCGGCCATGCCCGGCGGCATCTTATATATGTCTAACAGATATGCTGACCTTATAAAAGAGCACTATCAGTGCTTTATTGTGATTTCAATGGATTTATTGAGGAGCGATGTTTCTAAATCGGAGAGTCTAAATGACGAACTTTTTTAAAATAAAACTTTGACACTCAGAGTTCCGTCATTTTGGCATGGACTAAAAGACACAAATCGGCACAATTAGTCAGGGCTAAAGAGGGTTAACTGGCTCAAACCTGCATACCTGGTTTTGCATCTCTATCACAAGAGTAGTTTGTCAGTCTTAGTCCAACACTGCAATGGTCGCACTTGAGACAGCCGCGATGAAAGAACTCGCCTTCCGCGCTCATTCGTTCCATAATATACACTCGCTTGTGACAGAAGCTGCAGAACTCACTGGCAGCAGATGCAGCAAGTAATGAAGGCTGGCCTTTCTGAAATAGTTTTACAAACATTTGACATTCTACAAAATATGACATTTTTCTAAACAACAAAATTGGCAGTCATACATGCCAGCCTGAGTCATTGGAAAACTATGGATGGGTAAAAAGATCTGTATATGAAATCAACATCAAAAAGACTAAATTTGTGGTGTTTACCAAAAATAAAGAAAGTCCAAAAGCTTTCATCCACATAAATGGAGAAATTCTGGAACAAGTGTCAAGCTATGTATACCTTGGCCAACTCATTTCAGCTGATGTTAAAGGGAGATCATTAAAAGAATTGCAATGGCCAAAAAAACAAGTAACCGTATGACAGATACACTTCTGTCAAAGCAGATATTTCAGATCTTAAAAATGAGAATAATTAATTGCTATGTGTATTCAGTTTTATTGTATGAAGTAGAAACCTGGACCCTGACAAAGAAAGTGGAGAAGCGTTTTGGGGTCTTTGAAATGTGGGTATTCAGAAGACTTCGATGAGTTTCTTGGAAAGATCAGAAAACCAATTGTGTGGTTCTGGAATAACTCCAGGTCAAACAGACACTTCAGAACGAAATAAAAAGCAGAAAAATAAAATATTTTGGTCATGTCAAGGGCCATGCCAGTCTGAACAAGGTTATTTTGGATAGCAGAGTAGAGCGCAAGAGAGCCAAAGGACGACAGAGGTACAGATGGACAGACGTCAGGATGTGGTTGGGACGCAGTTTGACTGTGTGTACCAGCCTAGTGCGAGACAGATGGAGATCCATTACCATCAACCTTCGTTGCGGAGATGGCACTTGTTGAAAATGATGATGCAAAATGTATTTTTCATCCATAAAGACAGTATTAAACCATACACACAACCTGAGCCTCTCTCTTTTCAAGTCCACAACCCTCCCTGCAAAATGATACTCGGCAGAAACATGGTCCCTTACAAAAGAAATGGAGCCCAAAATCAGTGACCCAGTGTGTGGAATAATTGCAAGATCTCCCTTGGGACAAAAATTTGCATCTACCAGTCCTGCGTGGTCCCAGTCCTGCTTTACGGCTTAGAAACCTGGACATTGCTGAAACATAACATGTCGAGACTGGAAGCTTCTCACATGCGCAACCAGCGGTGTATCCTGGGCATCCAATGGCATGACTACATCGGCAATGTGGAGGTCTCTGCTAAGACAGGTCTCCACCCAATCTCAGAAACACTTGACCGGCGCTGAGTTTCTTTGTTCGATCATGTTGTACGGCTGGACAAGGAAACCCCTGCCCACAATACACCACACTGCGCCAAAAATCTTCCCTCGACCAGCTGAGGGCGCAGAAGAAGCCGTCCCCGAACAGTATGGCTCCAGCAAATAGCAACTTCCTCCTCCTTCACCCTGGACGAGGCCTGGAACCACACCATAGCCATAAGTCACGGATGTGGCCGACAGATGCCTAAGCGAACATTGTTATTAGAAGGTCTGGATAGATCACCCGTTGGGCCGAGTCCTGAACTGCTCCAGTTGCACGTCCCACCATCCTTGCATCCCAATTCCCTAAGTACCTCCTGAAGTCCATCCAGTGACCTCCATGAGGCGCAAGGCATTTGGTGCCCAGGCGCAAGTTCCACCTGCAGCTCAATCCGGGGGACCTGCACCAGCTCATTCCATCCCCCAATGCGACGCCCTTCGGGACCAGCACCTAGGCAGCACTAATTCAGTGTTGTGTAAGAAACTTCATCTATATTTCAGTTGTGTGCACTGCACCTGGTGTCCAAACATAGAATGCCTTGTTATTTGCCTGTTTGTCTCTCTTTCAATTTCCTTTGTGTTCCAGATGATGTGACATCGACCATGGTGCATATTCCTTCACCCAAAACAGGTCCGAGCCACTCCGCAAGCATACGGCCAGTCTCATCCATTGCTGCATCAATAAAATTTACATGCACAGAGCACTTCCAAACCAGTGCACAGGACTAAACCACGGAGAAACACAGGACGAGCGCCAAAGTCCAGTGGGCATCTGGTAATGCTCCTCATGTTGTGCCAGTCAATTTTCGGATGATATTATTTCTTGTGATATTATTCCTCACAGACTGATCAACAGATTTCAATATGTCCCTTTATACATGTCTACACAATGATTGCTCTGGAATCAAAATGTCAGTTCTTTCATTGATGTAACGACAATGATATTGTGCAGCAATATTTTCTGCATGTTTGTGAAACAACGGACAGGAATGTATCAATCAAAAGATTTTCAGCTCCCTGTGGAGCATAAGTCTTCACCAAATACATAGCAGGACAAAAAAAATAAAACATTGACCACTCTATATTTCTTGATGTTTTTGAAAATGAAAGTTTCTGCAGGATGGAGTCGCCAGTCAAGTGTCAAACTCTTACGACGTGCCTCTAACAGGTTACAGTGTTACTATTTTTTGCACCCAATGTATGTACAGTACAATATGTATGTATGTACAATAAATGTACAGGTATGATCAAATAGTTCTAATTCTTTAATATTAAAAAATATAGATACTTTGTAAAGTATCAGTCAGCAGCAGTGGGTTTCTTGTAATACATAAACCCACACCACATAGACATGAATGAGAGTACATAACACATCCATGAATATGATTGAGAATACATACCATACCCACAAATATCTGAATTTGAACCTTCGTCAAAGAAAACAGTGTTGGTGGGAGATTTCAATGCCCATATGCCAAATCTTGGATACCGGCAGTTTTTGTTTTTTTGCGTTCGTTTTATTTCTCTAATCTCCAAGGCGGTGTGCGTTTCACTGTAGTTTTTATTTTGCGCCTGTCGGCCCAGTGCATCCGACTTCAGCATACATTTTATGTGAGGGTCTGCTTCCTCCTTCATTTTCTAAGGGTTTGCTTCCCCGGGGTAACGGCCTGTGCTGTGATGGGAATCGAACCCAGCATCTACTGGTTGTGAGCCGTGTCACTAACCACTAGCCCACGCCGTCCCCAGGATACCGGCAGTTTAATAATAGAGGTCTGGAGATTGAAGAGCTGTGTAATGGTACTAATCTCACACTGCTGCAGAGTCTGGAAACCCCGCCAACTCTTTTGCACAGAGTATACGATACAACCAGCCGACCCGATCTGACACTTGTATCTGCTGACTTGGTAGATAACACTACCACTAAAGTCTTGGACGATGTTGGAAGCAATCATCGTCCTATCCTAACAATTATTGAAACACTGCAGAGGGATAGGATGGTTCAGAGAAAACCGTCATGGAATTACAGAAAGGCTAACTTGGACCGTTATGGCCGGGAAACAATGCTGGATTTAGCCAAATAAGTAAGAATGATGACATCAATACAACTTTCAAACATTAATGTGCCACCATCTCAACAGCTGCAAGGACATGCATCCAACAGGGGACGTACAGGAAATATAAACCGTACTGGAACCCAGAGCTGGAGACAGCCGTCAAAGAGAGGAGAGGCCACGAAGAAGGTAGAAAAATCTCCAAATACCCTAAATAAAACAGAGTACAATAGATGGACAGCAAAAGTAAGATATATCACTAAACAAAGCAAACGGGAGACTTGGAGAAAAAAATTGTAGCAAGCTGGATCTAAAAAGAGAAGGTAACAAGGCGTGGAGATTACTGAACAACCTTGAAGGGAACAAGAGAAAGTCAAACCTAACACCCCTGTCCAGAGAAATTGGGGATACAAAGAGATCCGTTAACATCAAAATGAAAGGGGAATTAATAGTAAAAGAGGATACAACAGTTTATCTGGGAGTAACACTAGACAGACAATTGAAATTTGGCAGCCACATCTGCAATGTCAGAAATAAAGCAACCAAGCGTTTAAACAATCAAAAGACTTGCTAGTACAAATTGGGGAGCTGATAAGCTCTTCGGCAACTAGACCTTGGTTCTGTACGACCGGTGATGGACTACAGCCTTCCCATACAGACCACTGTGAGTACAAATAACATCTCTTCTATTGACTGGTGCAGAATCAAGCTCTCAGACTAATTTGTGGGGCGATGAGATCAACACCTACAGCGGCATGCGAGATAGAGGCCAACATAGAACCGCTAGATATCAGGAGAAAGGGGGCACTGATTGAAGCGGTAGAGAGATACAAAAGACAAGAAAATGGCCATCCAAATAGGGTACAAATAGACACTTGGAAGCAAACGAGAAGACTGAAGCAATTATCCACACTGGATGTAGCAGAAAGAAAAGCCATATTCACCATCTGCAAGAGGAGAGAGAAATGGAAAATAATATTTTTTGGACCAACCCGTTGTGAAAATCTTTGCCTGCCAGTCATAAAAACACACCTGACAGAAAAGGCAGCCACCAAGGAGACTGCACCTAATATCCTGAGGACATGTGCCTTGGAGACAGTCTCTATCTATCTAAAATCGGCAGTCCTGGTCTATACAGATGGATCAGCATTCAAATCTATCTCTTTAGCAGGATATGGGTATCCATATGAAATACCCAGATGGGTCCATAAACGAGTTTTGTGATTCATGCTGCGAAAACCGTTCAAATGTTGAAGCGGAGGCCGAGGCTATTAAAAACAGCAGTTGAGATTTTGTACCAACAGGTTGACTTGGGCGAATTGTTGCCGATTGATTTTGTGATTTTTAGTGATTCCTAGTCGCTTCTGGAGGCACTGAAGAACACCCCGTGGGGAGGGTGATCAACAACATCATCACTGCCCACGGGATAAATGTAATCTTGCAATAGATCCCTAGACATTGTGGGTGACTAGGGAACGAGATGGCCGACAGATTGGCAAAAACAGGAGTCTCAAAACAACAATTGGATAGACCCTGCAGTAACCACACAGTAAAACAAATTATTAAGAATAATACTTGGAAAATCTGGATGAACAGGTGGGCGACGGGAACAACAGGTCGTAGCGTATTTAGCGAAATGTCCCAGCCAAAAAGTTATGATGACATAATTAAACTACATAGAAGAGATTAAAGTCTCATCTTTCAATTCCGAACAGAGACATACCAGAGTCAATAGCTACTTGAACCACGTCAATCCCCAGCACCTGCCCTTGTGCAGACATTGCTCTCACCCTGATGAAACAGTTCGACGCCTACTCATTGAGTGCAAGGCACTTGCGGACATGAGAAAAAGATTCTTACAAGCACTGTTGACAATTGCCAACACACTGTACGGAGCAGTGAAAAAAACTGAAGAAGACCTGTATAAGAATGGTATTGGGCTGCCAAGAGCAGGCTTGCTCAGCAGCTACGGGATAACAACAACAACATCCATACATATGAATGAGAGCATCCACACATATGAATGAGAGCATCCACACATATGAATGAGAGCATCCACACATATGAATGAGATCATCCCCACATATGAATGAGAGCAACCACACATATGAATGAGAGCATCCACACATATGAATGGGAGCATCCACACATATGAATGAGAGCCTCCACACATATGAATGAGAGCATCCCCACATATGAATGAGAGCATCCACACATATGAATGAGAGCATCCCCACATATGAATGAGATCATCTCCACATATGAATGAGAGCCTCCACACATATGAATGAGAGCATCCCCACATATGAATGAGAGCATCCACACATATGAATGAGAGCATCTCGAATATGAATGAGATCATCCACACATATGAATGAGAGCATCCACACATATGAATGAGAGCATCCCCACATATGAATGAGATCATCTCCACATATGAATGAGAGCATCCACACATATGAATGAGATCATCCATACATATGAATGAGAACATCCACACATATGGATGAGAGCATCTCCACATATGAATGAGATCATCTCGAATATGAATGAGAACACACACCATTTCCACACTAGAATGGAAATATGCTATCCGACACTAACACATACCAATCTCCGGACAGGTTCAGGAGGAGGTTTGCTCTCTTGGCTCTTGAACTTGGCCACTAAAAGATCAGCCATGACAGTTACACTCACAGCCCCAGACCTTTCCTCAGTCTTGTCCACTTTTACGTCCGTCTTGCGATCAAGCTGCAGCCGGTTAGCTATTTCATCCATTGGCAATTTATTGTAGCGCGTCAGTTCCACCTCACTTTTCTAACCATGACAATGAAATAAAATAAATTTATTGTAGCGAGTCAGTTTCATCTCACTTCTAGCCATGGCAAAGAAATGAAATAAATTTATTGTAGCAAGTCAGTTACCATTCACTTTTCTAATCATGGTAATGAAATACAATATAAAGTGTTAATGAGTTATTTAAAATCGAATCTGTTAGACATGGACAATTACAGCTGACCTGCAGTGGAGGATACATGCTTTGGAGATGAGATGTTCTGAAGACTTCTTAATGTCACATACAAAGACTGAGTTACAAATGAGGAAATGCAAAAAAGAATTAAAATACCAATAGGTCCTTTTGAAGACCTCTTGGAAACAGTTAAAAGATGGAAACTCTCTTGGTATGGCCACAAACGGTCTTTCAGATACGATCCTGCTCGGAAAGGTGCAAGGCGGACAACGAAAAGGTTGTCCCAAAAAGAGATGAGAGGACAACAGAAAAGAATGAACCAATCTCCGACCAAAGGAGTCCCAAGCAGCGGTCGCTAACAGAGAGGGGTGGCGTGGGGGTGTCTTCATATGTACCCCAACAACCTCACGCTTGACGGTACAAGTTCAAAAGTTTATAATAACATATACATATTTGATACCATATTCAAGCATTTTGATTCTGCCCATGTGCAATAACTCTTTATGTTATTGCGACTTTCTTACAAGTATTCACTCAGAAAAAGAAGTGACGTTTTACCGCGAGGCTGTGATATGTTGTAAAAGGTGATTAAAGAGAGTTTTGCATGAGGCTAACAACCTTAATGTGTAAAACAAATTGTTACAGAGCCACCAATGCAAAAGCAGACAAATTGCTTTGGTACAGTCTTCCTATAGGAGACTAACTGTAATGGTGACCATATACTCATGCGGGAAAGGATACAAAGAA
The DNA here is from genome assembly GCA_036924085.1 of Ariolimax columbianus. Taxonomy (NCBI): domain Eukaryota; kingdom Metazoa; phylum Mollusca; class Gastropoda; order Stylommatophora; family Arionidae; genus Ariolimax; species Ariolimax columbianus. Next base: position 34,820,465 of record JAVGWX010000011.1, on the reverse strand, counting down.
GAGCGAGAAATTTTATAGTGGGATTCCAGAAATACAGTTATTAGGAAAAACCGGACAAGTGTCTAGAAAAGAGAATTCAAGGTGATGTAATACAGGTTTATAAGATAATCAAAGGAGAGGATAAATTAGACTATAACAAGTTTTTCAAAATTCAACCACCTACAAGAACAAGAGGGCATAGCTACAAATTAACTAAAGAAAGGTCCAGATTAGATATTAGGAAATATTTTTTTAGTCACAGTGTTGTGAATGCTTGGATGCAAGATTAAAAAAATGATTTTAACAATAGATTGGACGCGCATATCTTTTAGAGCAAGGAAATGTTAATGAAACTGGCTGTATACAGACTCTTCTAAACCAGTACAAAGACGTTAAGTTAAGAGTGAAAAGGCGACAAAAAGAAGTTTATTTTTGGAAATTTGTAATCCGAGTGGTTTACATTATGTCAGCTTCCTATGTTTGATTATGTTGGTTGCGATGAAATAGTGATTTTTGCAATAGCAGTTGCCTATTACAAGAAAAGATGGCAACAGTGTCAGACTTGTGGTGTGAGAAGTGTTCTCTATTGACTAGAAAGACAAATCTGGCATGGCAGACCCTGCTGCATCCTGGGCACATATGTGCAAAGTCGGCCAGTTTAAGCGTCGGAGATACAAAAAAATATGGCGATGTACACATTGAAGTATGATTCTCTGTTTCTTTATGATTTTCTTGACGGAAAGGAATTTTTGAAATATCGGGAAATGACAGTTCTAAAGAGCTAGCAACTAAACAAGTTGTTGAAAGAGTATTCTTAGGGCTTTGGAGACTGATAAATTGGATTGTTATTGACTATGTTCATACTAGATCTGTTCCTGTCCCTCGGAGGATCAGACGTTGGGACTTTCCCCACGTAGTGTATCAAGTACATTTTATACAGGGTCTTTCCCCACATAGTGTATCAAGTACATTTTATACAGGGTCTTTCCCCACGTAGTGTATCAAGTACATTTTATACAGGGTCTTTCCCCACATAGTGTATCAAGTACATTTTATACAGGGTCTTTCCCCACATAGTGTATCAAGTACATTTTATACAGGGTCTTTCCCCACATAGTGTATCAAGTACATTTTATACAGGGTCTTTCCCCACATAGTGTATCAAGTACATTTTATACAGGGTCTTTCCCCACATAGTGTATCAAGTACATTTTATACAGGGACTTTCCCCACATAGTGTATCAAGTACATTTTATACAGGGACTTTCCCCACATAGTGTATCAAGTACATTTTATACAGGGACTTTCCCCACATAGTGTATCAAGTACATTTTATACAGGGACTTTCCCCACATAGTGTATCAAGTACATTTTATACAGGGACTTTCCCCACATAGTGTATCAAGTACATTTTATACAGGGACTTTCTCCACGTAGTGTATCAAGTACATTTTATACATTAAGACTTTAATAAATATATTCCACAATTTACTGGCATAACAAGAAGGAACATTGGAGATAATCAGGTCAGTCAACTTGAGATAGAATAATGAAATTAGAGCACCTGGTTGTTTTTGCTGAATGCCCACAATGAGTAAAATTACTCTTTTGTCTGCTCTGAAAAGGACATTAAGTGGCGGGTTGCAGTAGCTTTTCTCACATCTCGAGCGTGCTGATGAAGGTGGGTCAGAGTCTTTCAGGTGGTTATACTACGCTTGGCCTCATCTGCGTGTCGATCCACCACCTTGTTAGCCAGACTGCCAAGAAGAACAGTTCGTTTCGAGGAAGCCGAGGTGAAGGTCTCGGCCAGCAGATTTTGCCTGAGCCTAACATGTCTGATCAGTATGTTGTGCCTGAGCCTGACTAACATGTCTGATCAGTATGTTGTGCCTGACCAGACATTAGTCTTCGTTCCCAGAGCACATAGTTTTGTCATAGTAAATAGTTTTCCTCAAATGTCTACTTTGTGAGTATCTTCTTAGGAGTACAAAGGGATGGGATTTTATGACTGGTTGGCCAGGGTTAAAAGTGCTAAGCAGAAATTCTGCTGTCTCAAACAATATCAAAAAATAAAATCAGATTTATTTTACCTCTTCCCTTTCTTTTAACTTCTTGGAGCCCAGTATACTCCTTTCATTCTCCTCTTGTTCTTTTCTCTGAAACAATACATCACAGAAACACAATGTGATTTACTTTGAACACGGAAATAACATAGTTTCTATATAAATGCTTATCATCCTTCCTTTCAGTTTTAGTGAAGCCACAACTGCAATTGGCCCCCTTGTTGGTAGTCGTCATTCATTCTCAAACTCCAGCTACCAATCCCTGAAAAGGGTTTTAAAAGTAGCAGGATGTAGTCCGGTGAACGAAATACTTTGTATCATAGTTTACGGCTTGACTGCTATATTTGTACCTTTTGGCTCAACACATCCGACGTCAGCATGGCATTTTTGGGTACCGGGTTTGCCTTCTCTCATTCAATTCCTTCTCCTAAGCCAGTCTGCCCTGTTATCCAGGATCACCACGTGGATGTGGAGAAGTCTTGGCAGCTTTGGGTTGCTGGCCCTGACGCTAGTAGCCAGCTTTGGGTCACTGACCGCTACAGTTCATGCACTGCTCAGCATCTTGATCCTGGGTCACTGACCGCTACAGTTCTTGCACTGCTCAGCATCGTGATCCTGGGTCACTGACCGCTACAGTTCTTGCACTGCTCAGTATCTTGATCCTGGGTCACTGACCGCTACAGTTCATGCACTGCTCAGCATCGTGATCCTGGGTCACTGACCGCTACAGTTCTTGCACTGCTCAGCATCGTGATCCTGGGTCACTGACCGCTACAGTTCTTGCACTGCTCAGCATCTTGATCCTGGGTCACTGACTGCTACAGTTCATGAACTGCTCAGCATCGTGATCCTGGGTCACTGACCGCTACAGTTCTTGCACTGCTCAGCATAGTGATCCTGGGTCACTGACCGCTACAGTTCATGCACTGCTCAGCATCTTGATCAAAACCATTGCTTTATTGACATGAATAGCAGGGGGCAGTGGTCCTATTCTTCTCTCCGCAACACAGGCTACCAAAATCTATACATCTTAAAATGTGTACTGAATCTATTCTATAGATTTCTTTCACTAAATTCGCATGTCTGTCAAAACTTTCCAGCTCACTAATTTATCCTCAAACCAGCAGGTCTTTAAAATCTACGTTCTGAAACACAGACTCATTGTGAAGATCCTGTGTCATTAACAAAAGAGCCGACGTAGTTAGATTTACTGTCCATAGATGGCAGCATCGTACGGTAAAGTCTAAGACATTGCACTCTATTCTTAGTTATTAGTTGACCTTTACTTCTACAAGAGTGGTTGCCCTTATGTGGGTCTCAGCTCCATTTTGAATTGGTGGTAGATGGTAGGTGCATTTTTCTGATCCGCAGTTTGACCTCGGACAGTACTACATTCTTTAGTCTAGTGCGGGTCGCAGCTGAAATTTCAGTCGGTTCTGTCTCGGACACGGGTTGTCTAGTGTATATTTAGCTTGTTCGCTGCAGGGTCGCAAATGTTGTTGTGCAGCTCTAGTGAATCTTATCACTGAGTGGTGGTGGTGGTGGAGGGTGTCTTCCAAGAGGTTGCATTTCACTGTGCAGGTACCAGACTCTGTATAATTAAAAAAATGTCTTTCAGGTGAGATTTGGCATCCTGCTACACTGTTTGTAAACAGATAATATCTGACTGCGTATGACTTGACAAACTTAAGTAACATTTTGTGATATCTTCTGCATATTTGCGTGTCACCACAGACAAGCGGCACCCTCTGTACAGTAGGATGTCAGACATCAAGACAGGGGCGTCATGGATGGCACAGGCAGAGAAAACAATCGGACAAGTCACCTCAGTTGAGATGATAGCCAAGGGAGAAGAATGGGTCCATACTGGTGATAGAATGACAGAGTACTACAGTGTCATCATAACCTTCCTCAAGGAATGCAGAGAATGAGGCCACGGGAGAGCAGAACTCAAGGTGAATCAGCTGATAACTGAGAACATGCATGATAGTGATGCCGTCATGTACACAGATGGACGAGGCTACTCAACAGGACATCAGGCTGGGGCTTCTCAGGCTAGAGTGAGAGGACAGATCGTTGGTGAGCGGAATGGGGCATACACGTCAATAACCTCCAGTTTTAAAATGGAGATAGAAAGAGTGACCTCAGCGTTAAGATGTCTTAAGATGACCCCTTTAACAAGGGCAATCATCGTGACTTGACGTGCAAGTTGTACTTCAGAAGGTACAGAGGGGATGGCTGGCGTACAGGTGGATAGCAGCTGTTGAGGTCTCAAACCTCCAAGTGTTGACATGGATCTTCTGTTCTGGTCATGCTGGGGTTCAGGGCAACAAAAGAGATGACATCTTGGTTTTATAAGATCCCATAATGTGCACATTAGTGATGTACAGGAGTGACATTTTGAAATCAATCAACGACAGTATGTTGGATGAGGACACCGAAATAGATGAATCAGCAATCCACAAAGTTTCGACATACAATGAAGTTCGAGCGGAGTGAGGCGCATGAGAGGACAGAGCAGGAGAGTGTACAACCAGCGAGCTACAAGAACCATCAGCATCCAGACCCTGCACCATTTGCTGAGAGCCTGAACATCTATGGCCCGGAGCGCAGTGATGTCGATTCTTAGAAACAGAGATCATCTGGTGTAATTTCTTAACGCTTTATATAGCCTAGGGCCTCCACCTAGACTAGATCCGGCACTGATTGCATCTTCCCATGATTACTACCAACATTAGTAGACTGATGAGATGAGATAATGTTCAGCAAACATTAACATTCAGTTATCTGTGATCAGACAACACAGCAGTAACTAATGTGGGCAGTAATATTTTGTAGCTTTGAAAAATATCTACACATTGGCCTAAAAATAAATACATTGAAGATAAAGACTATGGTAACAGACATGCAACATTGGCAAATGAATGTAATTATTAGTGGAGAAATCATTGAACAAGTACAGAAGTTTACATATTAATTGCAAACCATAAATGAAGATGTCCGCAATAGGATGGAAATTAAGACAAGGATCGCACTAGTAAAAAAAGGCCTTCAGAGAAGAACAGAAACCTCAAAAACTATCAGGATAGATATGAGGGAAAGAATAATCAGTACTCGTTTATAACAAATTGCACTGCATGAGACTGAGCACGGACTATAACAACGGAGGATGAAAAATGTTTGGAAGTGTTTGAAATATGGAGCTATAGTAGAATAGAAAAAGTGAGATGGACAGAAAGAAAATCCAATGACAATGTACCCACTGAGGTATGCGCACAAAGAGAAATACTGAAAATGATACAGAAACAAAGGTTGAGTTGGCTTGGATACAATACGCTGCGACATGAAAGTCTTCTACAGAATATACTAAAGTGCAAGATCCAGGGAGAATCAGGAAGGGGGACGACCAAAACTCACCTTTAGATCTCAGGCATCCAGGGACATTAAAGTATGAACATTCTGGATTGAAGAGAGCTGCAGAGGATAAGGTCAAATGAAGAGACATGCTCAGACAACCTTACAACCAGTTTTAGGACTGATCAATCAGAGGATAGGGTCAAATGAAGAGACATGCTCAGACAACCTTACAACCAGTTTTAGGACTGATCAACCAGAGGATAGGGTCAAATGAAGAGACATACTCAGACAACCTTACAACCAGTTTTAGGACTGATCAATCAGAGGATAGGGTCAAATGAAGAGACATGCTCAGACAACCTTACAACCAGTTTTAGGACTGATCAACCAGAGGATAGGGTCAAATGAAGAGACATACTCAGACAACCTTACAACCAGTTTTAGGACTGATCAACCAGAGGATAGGGTCAAATGGAGAGACATACTCTACCTTACAACCAGTTTTAGGACTGATCAACCAGAGGATAGGGTCAAATGGAGAGACATACTCTACCTTACAACCAGTTTTAGGACTGATCAATCAGAGGATAGGGTCAAATGGAGAGACATACTCTACCTTACAACCAGTCTTAAGACTGACCAACCCGATGATCATGAACCAGAACCAATTTCATGAACACAAATTGTACCTTCTTTCCTGCCGAAGACGGATGTGTCCGACCAAAAGGTGCAAATATTGCAGTCAAGCTGTAAACTAGCGACACAATGCAATCCGTTCTCCGGACTACACCCTGCTACTTGCAAATCCATGTTTAGGACTTGGTAGCAAAAGACTGAGAAAGAACGCAGAAGAAAAAGAAGAAGGTACCTTCTTTGACTTGGCAAGCTTAGCACTGAGCTTCTGAAAGAAGGAAGTTCGTTTGCTTGGAGAGTGTGGTGCCTTTGGCTGGATGACCTCCTTTGACATACTTTTGCGTTTGGCTTTAACAGGGACAGGCATGGCTGAAAAGGATCAATGAATAATGAAAGATTTTCACATGGCTGAAAGAGGATCAATGAATAATGAAAGATTTTCTCAATAGCTGCCAACAACACTCAATACCAAAATGGTTGAAATACAAATAGGGTTAACTAGCTGCTTTACATGATAACTGCTCAGTTCAGTTCCACAGCGAAGGTCGGCTACAATTGATCTTCACGTCCTCTGTCTCTTGCCCTGATGGTGCAATATATTAGACTTTTCCCTGTCCCTCTCTTGAAGTTATCCTTCCACTTGTTAGTGTTATTTACTTTTGGTATTTAAAAAATATTTTGTTTGCGTTCGCCTTATTTCTCCATTTCCCAAGGCTGTGTGCGTTGCACTGTGGTTTTTATTTTGTGCCTGTTCATTGTCTATGTTTCTACGACATACAGTAAAGATGAGTATACATAACACCTGATCATTCTCACTTTTAAGTTGTGATTCTTCTTCTTCGATTAACTGATGCTATGCTTCTAGCCCGGTGAGGTCCACGATTAACTGATGCTATGCTTCTAGCCCGGTGAGGTCCACTATTAACTGATGCTATGCTTCTAGCCCGGTGAGGTTCACGATTAACTGATGCTATGCTTCTAGCCCGGTGAGGTCCACTATAAACTGATGCTATGCTTCTAGCCCGGTGAGGTTCACGATCAACTGATGCTATGCTTCTAGCCCGGTGAGGTTCACGATTAACTGATGCTATGCTTCTAGCCCGGTGAGGTCCACTATTAACTGATGCTATGCTTCTAGCCCGGTGAGGTTCACGATTAACTGATGCTATGCTTTTAGCCCGGTGAGGTCCACGATTAACTGATGCTATGCTTCTAGCCCGGTGAGGTCCACGATTAACTGATGCTATGCTTCTAGTCCGGTGAGGTTCACGATCAACTGATGCTATGCTTCTAGCCCGGTGAGGTCCACGATTAACTGATGCTATGCTTCTAGCCCGGTGAGGTCCACGATTAACTGATGCTATGCTTCTAGCCCGGTGAGGTCCACGATTAACTGATGCTATGCTTCTAGTCCGGTGAGGTTCACGATTAACTGATGCTGTGCTTCTAGCCCGGTGAGGTTCACGATCAACTGATGCTATGCTTCTAGCCCGGTGAGGTCCACGATTAACTTGATGCTATGCTTCTAGTCCGGTGAGGTTCACGATTAACTGATGCTGTGCTTCTAGCCCGGTGAGGTTCACGATCAACTGATGCTATGCTTCTAGCCCTGTGAGGTTCACGATCAACTGATGCTATGCTTCTAGCCCGGTGAGGTTCACGATCAACTGATGCTATGCTTCTAGCCCGGTGAGGTCCACGATTAACTGATGCTATGCTTCTAGTCCGGTGAGGTTCACGATTAACTGATGCTGTGCTTCTAGCCCGGTGAGGTCCACGATTAACTGATGCTATGCTTCTAGTCCAGTGAGGTCCACGATTAACTGATGCTGTGCTTCTAGCCCGGTGAGGTCCACGATTAACTGATGCTATGCTTCTAGTCCAGTGAGGTTCACGATTAACTGATGCTATGCTTCTAGCCCGGTGAGGTTCACGAAGGAGACTGTGTGTTTTAGGTCTGTGATCACTGGTTTTTGGTCGATTCCTCGGACCAGACTGCCTCTATTTGGTCAGCATAAGTGGGGCAGTTCTGCAGGATATGTTCTGGTGTTTGCTTGGGTGCTCTACAATCGCAAGTGGTGGTGTTTCTAAGACCCATTCTGTTGAGGTGAACCTTGTGGTCTTTGTTTACCCATCTCTTCCAAGTTTGAATGGAGGATATTTTAAGGCGTATTTTGGGCTGCATTGCTTTGACTTTGACCATAAGTCTACACAATCACACATTTCCGAAACTAATAAATATAACTGAGCACACATCAAAGCATGTTTCACAATGTTTGTAACGGTTTTCGTGATGGAAATACATTTTTTAAATTAGGGAAATTGTCGTTCTATAAGGTTAACAACAGAACAAGCAATTCTCTGTGCACCCCTAGTTTCTCTAAGAGTTCCTCATTTGTTTTCTTTCTTTCCATGAAATGTGCCCCATTCTTTTATATATCCACATTTCAAAGGCATCAATTTGCTTATCCAATCGTTTGTTCATTGACCATGTTTCTAAGTCATACAGTAAAGTGAGTATATATAGCAGCTGATCACTATCATTTTCAATCTGTGAGATTTTCAATCTGTGAGTGACCTACTTGGAAGTCAATATATGACTCATGTCGGGGAAAACAGATTTCGTCATCCCTATTCACTTCCTGATTTCCATCTCCCATTTTCCGTTATTATATTTCCAAGGGTCACCTTCATCGACTACAAAAAGTTTTTGATTCGGCAGAACCACATTTTGTCTGACGTTCACTGTTGATACAAGGTGTTGATCCTGGTTACATCAGAATCCTTGCCAATGATTATATGAACTGCACTACCACATTGTGTCCCTTCCAACATCCAATTGTGGTTTCAGTTCAGGAAGAGGTCCGCCAGAGTGATCCTTTCTCACCAAATCTCTTCTCCGCATGTTTGGAAGACCTCCAATGCGTTGGTCAGATTACCTTGTTGTACACAATAACATCCGAGATGCCTCTAGAGAAGGGCTTATCATGCACTGGACTTCCGTGGCCCAAGACAGGGTTCGCTGGAGATGAAGTTGGGAGCCACAGCTACACTGATTAATGGGTCATCAAGATCAAGATATTTCCAAGACAGGAGAAGCTCTTGACCTGCTCCCGTATTTGACATTCTATTCTTATCTGTAGGGCAGATGGCCAGTCTACTTTATTAATTATCATAGTTCCCATTTTCTCAGTTTTAATGTCTACACTTGCGTGTTGGACCGAAAAGTGCAGATATCGCAGTCAAACTGTAAATTAGCAACACAACGCAATCCGTTGTATGGACTACATTCTGCTACTTGCAAAATCTTTTTCAGGGCTTGGTAGCGAGAGATTGAGAACGAACGAAGAAGAAGTTCTACAATCCATACACCTGACTTTTGTTTTTTTAATTGAATCACCAATTCCTGTAATTCTTTCTTCGCTTTCATAACTGTTTCATTTGCATATAGGAGATTATTTATTGATATTCCACTGATAACGAGTCCTCACATTTCCTCTATTTGCCCAAAAAATGTTGATGTAAATGCAAAGAAGACAGCATGCATTCTTATCACACTCATCTTTTTTACATGGACACATGATGAGTAAAGTCTGTAAGATCTTACAGTGGCAGCTTGCTCCCAGTACATGTCACTGAATACTCTGATGTCTTTTTTACATGGACACATGATGAGTAAAGTCTGTAAGATCTTACAGTGGCAGCTTGCTCCCAGTACATGTCACTGAATATTCTGATGTCTTTTTTACATGGACACATGATGAGTAAAGCCTGTAAGATCTTACAGTGGCAGCTTGCTCCCAGTACATGTCACTGAATATTCTGATGTCTTTTTTACATGGACACATGATGAGTAAAGCCTGTAAGATCTTACAGTGGCAGCTTGCTCCCAGTACATGTCACTGAATATTCTGATGTCTTTTTTACATGGACACATGATGAGTAAAGCCTGTAAGATCTTACAGTGGCAGCTTGCTCCCAGTACATGTCACTGAATATTCTGATGTCTTTTTCATCCACAGCTATGTTTGTCAGACATGTAATTAGTTTCTCATACATACAATAGCCAAGATTGTCTTAGGGCAGATACTTCTTCTGTGTTCTAGATCTTTTGGTCATGCTATATCTGCAGGTCAGTCGCCATGATGAAGTCTGTAGTTTTCACCTGGTCAGAGCAGCTGCCCGACAGTTTTTTGTCTCAGCTGTCAGGTCCAGTATATAATTTTCTTATAGAGTGGGCGTTCCTGTAGAATATGTTCAGGATTCTGTCCTTTGTTTCACATGGGCACTCATCAGTGTGTGAGATCTTCAATCGGTATAGATGTTCTAGTAGTCCGCAGTGACCAGTTCTCAGGCGAAATAAGGTAGTTTGTTGGTTTCTTTTGAGTTGGTGAATTGGGTCTGGTGTACTGTTTATGTTTCTGTCTTCTCTCCATTGGTATTTATACTGATTTCTGATGATGTTCTTGATCTCTCTGTATCGTACTCAATAATTAAATTGCCTTGCGCTGGCTTCGCATCTGAGTGGTACTGGGTTCATTCCCCAGTTGAGGCGGTAATGTTTTTTTCAGACCGCAATGGCTCCCGGGTCGACCCAGCCTTAAATGGGTACCGGTTCAGTCCGGGAAGTAAAAGCGGCGAGGGAGAGGAGATGGCTACCGCCCTCATATAGCCGAGCCTTTGAAATGTGAGATCGCTAACACCTAACACCCCTGCGGCAGTAATGCTATGAGGATACTTTACTTTTACTTTAGGGCAGATACTAATAATCCTTATATGCTAGAACTCTCCAGCTTATGGGTTTTGCACACACTACCATTCCCACTGGTCATAGAAATAACATCCACAATCAATCCACAAACACAAGAAAACAGTGATGCAATACTGTAACACAGAACAATATCACCACAAAATTCTCCCCAAACTCACAAGATGGCAGGGGCTCAAGCTTGAAATGGTCATAAAACTGAGCCAGGTAGGAGACCATTGTCAGCTTGTCAGGGACTTCATATTTAGCCATGTCCTCACCAGTTAGCACAGGTGGAATGCCCAACTCCTTCTCTGCTATATTGAAAGCCTGTTGAGAAAACAAAAGTATAATAAGAGTTGAATTACAAATAGAGAGATATTTATTTAATTTGCTCGCACCAATTAAAATAGAATACAACTTAAGATGCGACTAGTGTATTCTGAAGTTCTGCACCAACTACTCCTGGTACAGGATACACACAGCCATAAATCAAAGTAAATGGACAGATCCTAAAAGATGTGCAAGTTCACGTACCTGGGTAGTACACTTTCGCGAATAGTCAATCTGGATAATGAGGTGGCAATCAGAATAATGAAAGCCAGTGCAGTCTTCGGTAAAATGCGTGTGACAGTATGGGAGCGCCAGGGCATTGGCACCAAGACAAAGCTCAAGGTCTAACAAGCTACTATAGTCCCAACCCTATTATAGATATGCGAGAGTTGGACTGTTTATGGGAGACAGGCAAAATGATTGAACTACTTCTACACAACCAGGCTGAGACTCACACTCTGCATCTGCTGGCAGGACCATGTTCCAGACACTGAAATCCTGGAAAGAGCAGACATGCCAAGCATCCATGCATGTGCACATGCCAGACACAAGACTGCTGAAGGAACTTTTGTATGCTGAGCTTAGGGAAGGCTGGCAAAATGGAGGTCACCCAAAAAAGCGATTTAAGGATAGCCTGAAGGAAACTATGAGATGCTGTCACATAGATGAAGCCAACTGAGAGAGCATTGCGGAAAACGCAGTAAACGTGGACGCTGCTGAAGGAGAAAGTCACCCAGGATATTAGGAAATATTTTTTTGTCAGAGAGTGATGAATGCTTGGAATGCATTGCCAGAGGAAGTTGTGGAGGCAGGACGGACGGTGTGGGCTAGTGGTTAAGTGACACGGCTCACGGCCCGAAGGTGCTGGATTCGATCCCCATCACAGCATTGGCCGTTACCCCAGGGAAGCAAAACCTTGCAGGAGGAAGCAGACCCTCACATAAAATTCACTCTGAAGTCGGATGTACTGGGCCAACAGGCGCAAAATATAAACCATAGTGCAATGCACACCGCCTTGGGGAATAGAGAAATAAGGCGACCACACACACACACACACAACAACAAAAAAGTGGAGGCAGGGACAATTAGTGCATTTAAGAATAGATTGGATGCGCATAGCTTTTAGAGCAAGGAAATGTCAAGGAAACTGGTTGTTTACAGACTCTGAAGAGTCTTCTAAACCAGTATAAAGACGTTAAGTTAAGTTTGCAGACAGTGCAAACAAAGCGCCTGATCCGGAAGAAAAGAAACCACCCTCATCGGCAGCAGAAGACATAGTGTGCAAACCATGTAATAGAACATTCCGTGCCCGCATCAGAAACACTACACCAAAACATGTCAGACAGTGCAGGAACAAAACAGAACAGAATACATACAATGTCGGTGGTCGTCATCGACAACGATGGACAGTTACCATCATCATTCTGAAGTTCTCAACTTGTGAGACAAACACATTTTACACATGAACTCACCAGCTGGTTGTTTGCTGCTGCATCACATTCCAACAACGCTGTATTGTTACTGAAATAATAAAAGTAATCAACATTTGTTACAAAAGCAATTTGCTACATAAGCAATTTGTTACATAAGCAATTTGTCACATAAACAATTTATTACATGAGCAATTTGTCACATAAGCAATTTGTCACAAAAGCTGCATTCACTTCTCCCTCAGAGTTTGTCCTGAAAAGGACATTTATGACATTGTGACGTAGTTAACAGCGAGGCTACGTTATATGCACCTTTCGACTTGACACATTCAATTTCAGCTTTGCATTTTTGGGACCAAATTTGCCTTCCCTCTTTGATCCTTAATCTCTTAGCCAGAATACATTAAGTGCAGCCTGTTTCCAGGGCCGTCTCTGGGAGGTGGAATATTGTTTTCATCAGCTGTGGTTCGAGGGCCCGGATGCAAGCAATCAGCTATGATTCACTGGTTGGTGTCAGCTCAATTCACTGATGCATCTTCTGCCCTATTACATTAGCAATTTGTTACATAAGCAATTTTTTGCATAATCAATTTTTTACATAGGCAATTTGTGAGAATTTGACAATGTTATATCTTTCTCTGAGATGAGATTCTATATAAAGATACTTACAATAATATACAGAGATGTTGTCACAAGGTTTTGTTAAGACTTATTTACTTGAGCCAAGAGGCGTCGCGAGGAGCCGCAGTTTTATGTTCAGGACCAGATGCGAGTTGTCGCCACCCAATTACGATTTAGAATATCCACAACCTTTTCTATCCATCTGCTTCTCGGTCTGCTACGGCTGCGAAAACCTGATCGCCATTCGTTATTTGTGCGCAGGGGCAGTTGGTAAGGTTGCATTTTCAATAGGTCGCCAAACAACTTGTTTTTTTCCCGATCTATATATTCGGTACAAAGTCTTGCTTCAACCATGTTTTGTACCTCTTTATTCCGCAATATTTCTCTCCTAGTTACATTGATGGTTTTCCTGAGATATCTCATCTCCCATGGAGTATTCTTGACATAGTTGTTATTGTTGAATGCCCACAATGAGTAAGAATACTCTTGTGCGTTCTGAAAAGGATGTCAAGAGGCGGGTTGCAGTAGCTGTCCTCAAAACTCGAACGTGATGATGAAATTGGACCAGGGTCCTCCACACGGTTGTGCTATGCTTGGCTTCATCTGCATGTCACTCACTACTACGTGAATCACGTTATCTCCCTCTCATTAGCCAGTACACCATGAAAACAGCCCATTTCTCTGGAGATCTATGCGAAAGTTAGACAGGAGCCTTGGCCAGCAAATTTGACCTGACCCTGACTAACATGTCTGATCAGTATGTTTCGCCTGACCAGACATCGTTAGTCTCCTATTCCCTTCTGGTAACAGAGCGTTGGGATGAATATACTGATGATCAGTAGTCTTTTGCGGACATGTTTATGTTAGGGTGTTTCAATATCAAGACCTCCTATCAGAAGTAAAAACTAGCAAGCTCTAATGATATGGCCCTGTGCACAATTGAATGGACTGTCTAACATGATAATCCAGGCACAGTTCCTGTCACAGAAACCTGAGGGACTTACTGGTCAGTAGCCGCTTACACACTTGCCCCCATAACCATCTAGGCACCAGACTGAGCAATAACGCATATAGCTGTATTACTTGCGATCATGTTACCCTAACTCACTCGATTATCTGAGGTAACGGCCAATGATGTGAATGGGGAGCAAACTCAGCACCTTTGGATTATGAGCCATGTCACTTGATCACAAGCCCACGCCGTTTTGCCGATCATAAAATGACTCCCGGGGTTGACACGAACAGAAAAATTGGGTCCCAGAATAAACTGAAAAAGTAAAGGTCACTGGTGTGACCACCCCTAGTGTGCCGTTGGTCAAGAAAAGATATGGGCATAGCACCATATTCCCAATATGCCATATTGGTGTGTTAGCGGGATCTTGGAGCAGATGGCATATTCCTTTATTTAGTTGGCATATCGCAATCTTGTTCAGTGTGCCATTGACTTTAAGCGTTCTACTCGTCTTGTTTCTCCTCCAATCCGGAAGCATCTTTTAGCAGGTATAGGAACTGTTGCAGCAATAACACATTCCTTTATTTTAGTCAATAGTTGACTAAAAAGACTTGTTCGAAAGTCAGAGACTGGCCACATGTCTTGAGATTTGATCTGCTAGCTTGGTGCTATTTAGTTGTGTTATAGGTCTGCAACGTTGTGTGTGATGAGGGCAGCTTATATTTATCGAGGTCTGTGGTTGCTGATCACATCAACATACAAAACAATAATTTTGTACATGGTACCTTGGTCAGATCACTGATAGCAGAAAGTTAGTATGAATAAACTGTTGACCTTCTTATTCTTCATCAATCAACTGATGCTGTGCTTCTAATCCGGTCAGTACCACGAAGGAGATTGTGCGTTTCTTTGCCGCTCCCCCAGGCCAGACTGCCTCTCTTTGGTCTACATTGGTAGGGCAGTCCTGAAGAATATGTTCTGGTGTTTACTTGGGTGTTCCACAATCGCACGTGGCGTTGTCTCTGAGACCCATTCTGTGGAGGTGGGCCTTGAGTCTACAATGTCCCGTTCTGAGTCTGAAGATCTTTGTCTGCCAAGTTTGTCTATGCTGTCATTTTCTGGCTTGTATTCTTTGCGCTGGTCTCTCCATTTTGTTCTCATTGATCGTTTGATGAGTGTCTTTGCCTCTTTATAGCTCTGTGAATGCCGAGGAGCAAGCAGGGTTCAGACAGGGAAGAAGCACTACAGAACAGATATTTAATTTAAGGCTGCTAAGCGAGAAATATCTAGAACAGCAGCACACACTGTATCATGTGTTTGTGGATTTTAAGAAGGCGTTTGATAGGGTATGGCGTAAAGCGTTTTGGGCAACCATGAGGATGTATAATATCAACGGAAATATTATAACGGTCCTTGAACACCTGTATAACAAGGCGTCTAGCGCAGTTAGTGTGAATGGGAGGCGAGGAGACTGGTTTCGCACATCAGTTGGTGTGAGACAGGGGTGTACACTCTCTCCAACTCTTTTCAATATATTCCTTGAAGGAATTATGAGTGAGGCACTTGGAGGTCACGTTGGTACTGTCAAGATAGGGGGCCGAACGATTACCAACCTTTGTTTTGCAGATGATATCGACGGGTTGGCGGGTTCAGAAGCAGAACTCCAGGAATGGGTCAGAAGGATCGATGAAACAGCTCTTGACTATGGTATGGAGATAAATGCTGGAAAGACAAAATTAATGACCAACAACGCTAAGGGCTTCAACAACAAGATAAAAGCTTACGGTCAGGAACTCGAAGTGGTTGACCGTTTTAAATATCTTGGGTCGATTGTCAGTGATGAAGGATCAAAATGTGAAGTGTTGGCCAGAATAGCACAGACAATAGCGGCGCTTGCACGGCTTAACAAAATCTGGCAAGATAAACGGTTAGCACTAAGCACGAAAATCAGATTAATGCGCACACTGGTCCTGTCAATATTCCTCTATGCGTGTGAGACATGGACAGTTACAGCTGACCTTCAACGAAGGATACAGGCCTTGGAGATGAGATATTTCCGAAAACTTTTAAACGCCACGTTCAAAGTTCGAGTTACAAACGAGGAAATACGAGATATAATTACAACAGCAATAGCGCCTTTCGAAGATCTCTTGGCAACTGTCAAAAGAAGGAAACTCACTTGGTGCGGTCACATATCGAGATCAAGTGGTCTTGCAAACACAATCCTCCACGGGAAGGTACATGGCAGACAACAAAGAGGCCGGCCCAAAAAGAGATGGGAGGACAACATAAAAGAATGGACCAGTCTCCGACCAGAAGAATCACGGGCAGTGACATCTGACAGAGAGGAATGGCGTGGAGTTGTGAGGATGTCTTCATGTGTGCCCCAACGACCTCACCGGTTACGGGATGACCTGACCTGACCTGAATGGGGAGTCTGCGTGCTGCCAATTCCGGCTTTTGTAAACTCATCTGTCATCTCGTTTCAAGGAATCCCATAGTGGGATGAAATCCACTGTAGTATTAAATCTGTTTTTGAGACAGCAATCCTATGTTATATTTTATTTCATGTGAGAGTCTATCTTGTTTGGGGCTTGAGATGGCTTGGAGTACACTCCTGGCGTCTATCTTGTTTGGGGCTTGAGATGGCTTGGAGTACACTCCTGGCATCTATCTTGTTTGGGGCTTGAGATGGCTTGGAGTACACTCCTGGCGTCTATCTTGTTTGGGGCTTGAGATGGCTTGGAGTACACTCCTGGCGTCTATCTTGTTTGGGGCTTGAGATGGCTTGGTGTACACTCCTGGCGTCTATCTTGTTTGGGGCTTGAGATGGCTTGGAGTACACTCCTGGCGTCTATCTTGTTTGGGGCTTGAGATGGCTTGGAGTACACTCCTGGCGTCTATCTTGTTTGGGGCTTGAGATGGCTTGGAGTACACTCCTGGCGTCTATCTTGTTTGTGGCTTGAGATGGCTTGGAGTACACTCCTGGCGTCTATCTTGTTTGTGGCTTGAGATGGCTTGGAGTACACTCCTGGCGTTTATCTTGTTTGGGGCTTGAGATGGCTTGGAGTACACTCCTGGCGTCTATCTTGTTTGTGGCTTGAGATGGCTTGGAGTACACTCCTAGAGTCTGTTAGAATGACTGTTTTCCTTGCAGTTATGTTTTGTCTGATAAAAATCTGAGTTGCTGTTGATGATCTTTTTTCACCATTGTAATGTTTGAATGTCTTGGTCGGCATATGAGGAACAGAGAAAGCACATATGGCCATCACCAGTGCCAACACTCGACAAGCTCTTTGACTGCTGCTTTCTTTGAACAAATTCAAGCTGACGTCTGACAGTGTACGAAGAAGAATAATATCTTGGCAAGGGTCATTGCCGGAATGCATTTGCTTTTTAGTTATTGCATACTTGTTCCTTTCCATTCTGCAACTATTCACCATTGGAAAAAGTGTTGGTGACATAATCTCAAGTTTTAGAACAAAAATGACACAAACACTTATGTAAGTATATGTTGTTATAGTCCAATGGTTCTTAAATCTGCGCCTGTAGACCCATGTGGGTCAGAGGAGCTGTCATCAGAATGTAAGAATGAATGCAAAATAGCTCCTGGGTCAACCTAGTGTCAAATGTTGGGTACCAGAATAATCTAGGAAAGTAAAAATAGCCGGCATGATGTCGACCATAACACCCCTAATGTCCCGTTGGTCACGAAAAATATGGGCCTGACTACATTTTCCGAATAGCCACACTGGTGTGTTAATTGGATCTTTACTTTTTTTTTTAGAAACAATCACAGCAGGTGTACATAAATGATGTCATGCAATCCTCCCAAGTGAGTCCACTATAGTAGTGGCCTCATGCTTCTAATGGAACATACAAGGTAGCATGATACTATACAAATTGTATTTCTTACATGATATCAGGTCTGAATGAGTGGATAAGGGCACACAGGGCAAGACCACTGCGCCAGGAGCTGGTGAAGTCCACTACATGCACGTCTCGGTACTTTCCTGTGTTGAGAACTCTCTGGCACCATCGCAGTAGGCTGTAACTGTCTACGCTGCTTATGTCAGCTACAATCAGGAAAACAAAATATTAATAGTGGTTAGAAGTGCAGTTAATCTTCATCATCATATGCTTTCAGGGGCTGAAGATGCAGCAGTGAATAGTGACAGCATCCAGTGATTCATAGCTGGCTGCTTGTATCAGGGTCAGAGAACCAGAGCTTATCTTAACGTCTTTATACTTGTTTAAAAGACTGCAGTTACAACCAGTTTTTTGAAGGGTGATTTAACCGATGTGCAAGTCCATCCTAATAGACTCAAACACTAGAGCAAAGTAGACGAAGATCTTATTCTGTCTCCATTTATCGGGCCTGGAAACAGACTACACTAGTGTAGTCTGGTTAAGAGAATAGGGTTTGCAGTAGGAAGGTGCATGTATTGCAGCCTTGCTGTAAACTACAACACAACATTATACCGAAGAAAGATAGAAAAAAAAAGGACCTTGGGTTATAATAGATCATACAGGTAAGGTGAGTGAGCAAGTCCAGGTAGCAGTGAAAAAGACAAATGCAATGTTAGGTATGATAAAAAGAAATATTAAACATAGGAGCAAGGAAGTGATAGTCAAACTGTATAAAGCATTAGTTAGACCTAGATTGGAGTACTGTGTACAGGTGTGGAGTCCTTATCGTAGAGGGGGTATAAACATGCTGGAAAGAATACAAAAAAGAGTGGCAAAGCTGATAGTGGGATTCCAGAATTACAGTTATGAGGAAAGACTCAGAAAAACCGGCCTACGTTGTCTAGAAAGGAGAAGAATTCGAGGTGACTCAATACAGGTTTATAAGATAATCAATGGAAATGATAAATTAGACTATAACAAGTTGTTTTTCAAAATACAGCCACCTACAGGAATAAGAGGGTACAGCCACAAATTAATTAAAGAAAGGTCCAGATTAGATACCAGGAAATATTTTTTTAGTAAGAGAGCTGTGAATGCTTGGAATGCATTGCCATAGGAAATGGTGGAGACAGGGTCAATTAATGCATTCAAGAATAGATTGGATGCGCATAGTTTTTAAATCAAGTGAATGTAAAAGAAACTGGTTGTATACCGACTGTAGAGTCTTCTAAGCCAGTATAAAGATGTTGAAGTTGAGAATATGCTTTCAGGTATTCGCTTTAATACATCTAAAGAAGTGATCAGTCTCAAGTGATTGGTGTCTTCATAAAGGATGTGCACTGGTATGGTCATTTGTGCTTCCATTGCTTTTTATTCTTTCTTCTTCTTTGTGCTCAGGATCCTTTGGTCATGCTACCTCTGCAAACCATCACCATGATGAAGTCTTTAGTCTTCAATAACAAAGTACAATACAGCTAAACATTTTATGGAATTTCTCATGTGATTTTATTGGCCTACTAAAGGCAAGGATTCATTCAACCTTGACTAAAATCATGTTTGATACATTATGGATATTTAGCTTTCATTCGATTGTAACCCTGATATTGTTTTACAGCTTTGTTGGGTCCGTATTCTTGGCTTTCTATTTCTGACTGTAACTAGTGGTAACTTTGAAAAAGACAGTCTACTATTCCTTAATAAGACTGCTTACTAATCCTTTTTGTTAGCCTTAAAAAGAAATCTGTTAGCCCTTAATAGGACTGATTACTAGTCCGTAAAAGGAATGCTTGTTAGCCTTAAAAGGACAGTCTATTAGCCCTTAATAGGACTGCTTACTAGTCTGTAGAAGAAATGCTTGTTAGCCCGAAAAAGAAGTCTATTAGCATTTAATAGGGGACGGCTTGGCCTAGTAGTTAAGTGGCACTGCTCACAAGCCGAAGGTGCTGGGTTCGATCCCCATCACAGCACCGGCCGTTACCCCGGGGAAGCAAACCCTTAGAAAATGCAGGAGGAAGCAGACCCTTACATAAAATGCATGCTGAAGTCGGATGCACTGGGCCGACAGGCGCAAAATAAAAACCACAGTGCAACGCACACCCGCCTTGGGGAATGGAGAAATAAGGCGAACGCAACAACAACAACAAATTAACAAATTTAATAGGGCTGCTGAGGGGACAGTGAGTTAGTGGTTAAGGGACACGACTCCCAATCCGAAGATGCTGGGTTCGCTACCCATCACAGCACAAGCCGTTACCCCTAAGAAAATACAGGAGGAAGCAGACCCTTACATCAAATGCATACCAAAGTCAGATGCACTGGGCTGACAGAAGCAAAATAAAAACATATTTCAACGCACACCACCACCTTGGGAAATAGAAAAATAAGGCAAACGTCAAAAGAAAAAAAAAGAAAGAAAGAAAGAGGACTGTTTACTAAGTCCTTACAAGAACTGCTTGTTAGCCCTAAAAGGAAGTCTATTAGCCCTTAATAGGACTGCTTACTAGTCCTCACAAGGACTGCTTGTTAGCCCTAAAAAGAAGTCTATTAGCCCTTAATAGGACTGCTTACTAGTCCTTACAAGGACTGTTTCTTAGCCCTAAAAAGAAGTCTATTAGCCCTTAATAGGACTGCTGACTAGTCCTTACAAGGACTGTTTCTTAGCCCTAAAAAGAAGTCTATTAGCCCTTAATAGGACTGCTTACTAGTCCTTACAAGGACTGTTTCTTAGCCCTAAAAAGAAGTCTATTAGCCCTTAATAGGACTGCTGACTAGTCCTTACAAGGACTGTTGGTTAGCCTAAAAGGATAATTTATTAACCTTGACAAGGAGTACTATAGTCTAGAATATGTAGTGTAACCAGTAATATGCACTCACCATTTCTAGGCTTCTTGGCTGGTACTGTCAACGCCAGATCCTCTTCCTCAATCATATTGGCGTCAAACACACCCCCTTCATAGAGGTGTCTGACCTGGCTAGGTTTTACAGCCTTCAAGTTCAGGTTTGGATACCTGGATGAATGAAAAAGTGATCAATAAAAGAGTAAAAGAAGTGTAAAACAGGAATGTCAGTACCATATGGTTACATAGACACAGGAAAAGTCCTTCGTAGACGATGATGGCATAATTAATTTTGCTAGCGCTATTTTTTAGTAAGGATTAACTGTGCTACATTTTATCCTCACTCTCTCATCTCGTTCCACCCGACCCCAGTGGCAAGACAAGGACAAGTCGACTAGGGGGTGACTACGAGATGCAGGATACTCCGCATCAAGCACCCGTGAAAAAGACTGTGAAGTCCGGAGCCGAACCCACACCACCTGATCACGAGGCTGACGGCTTAACCACTTCGCCACGGAATCCCCACATGGTTACATAGAGGTGAGAAAAGTGAAGTCTGAAACCTTTAGTGTTATTGGCAAAACCCTTTGCCAGAGTCATCTTACTGCGACTGCACAAACTGGTTGAGTGCGTGTACTCAGAGTCACAGTGTTGGATCTTGACCTGGAAGATCAACGTTCAAGAAAAGTCACATGAGCAGAGCAAGCCTTTTTATGTTGCTTTCACCGACCTGACAAAGGCACATGATTTAGTCGGGATGGTCTTCCCAAATCCTCTTAAAAAAAATAGGAGCATCTTCTAACCTAGCCCCAACACACGTCTGCTACCCATCAGCTTACCAACCCAGGAGCATCTACTAACCCAACCCTAAAACACATCTGCTCCCCAACAGCTTACCAACCCAGAAGCATCTTCTAACCTAAACGCAACACACGTCTGCTTCACATCAGCTTACCAACCCAGGAGCATCTTCTAACCTAAACCCAACACATGTCTGCTTCACATCAGCTTACCAACCCAGGAGCATCTTCTAACCTAATCCCAGGAGTATCTTCTAACCTAGCCTCAACACACATCTACTCCCCATCAGCTTACCAACCCAGAAGCATCTTCTAACCTAACCCCAACACACGTCTGCTCCACATCAGCTTACCAACCCAGGATCATCTAACCTAACCCCAACACACATCTGCTCCACATCAGCTTACCAAACCAGAAGCATCTTCTAACCTAACCCCAACACACGTCTGCTCCACATCAGCTTACCAACCCAGGATCATCTAACCTAACCCCAACACACATCTGCTCCACATCAGCTTACCAAACCAGAAGCATCTTCTAACATAACCCCAACACACATCTGCCGCCAAACTTCCCGTCTGCTCCCCACACTTCCATTGACACAACTTACCTTGTGTTGGGATCTAAGCTGAACATGTTGTGATTCTTGTTGAGGTAATTTGGTGTGGTCTGAGACAAGACTGTGTATATGCTTTCCCTTTCAGCCAACACTTGCAGAGCTGTTTTGCCCATGGCCCAACTGCGGATCATCCAAGCAGCATCAAAGGCACCCAGAAAGCCACGAGCACATCCAGAGCCAGTGGGCCAGAATGGCTAGTATGGTGAGAATGTAAGGAACTTATTATCAGTAGTTTAATGAGTGTATAACTTATTATAATCAATTTAATGAGTGTATAACTTATTATCAGTAGTTTAATGAGTGTATAACTTATTGTCAGTAGTTTAATGAGTATATAACCAATTATCAGCAGTTGAATAATGGAATAACTTATCTATTCAACAGTTAAATGACATCAAACACATAAAGTATCACAGCTTTCACCAACAGATGAATGATATTAAACACACAAAGTATCACAGCTTTCACCAACAGATGAATGATATCAAACACACAAAGTATCACAGCTTTCACCAACTTATGAATGACATCAAACACATAAAGTATCACAGCTGTCACCAACAGATGAACGATATCAAACAAATAAAGTATCACATCTTTTACTAACAGATGTCTCAAATGAATAACACGAAACACTTTCTTATTAAGATTTCTTGTTCAAGCTATCTTTGTCTAATGTAAGTCAAGTATCCATTTAAAGCTGGGTAGACTGAAGTGGGTGGTTGTGTAGTTTGGATACTTGTCTCCTGACCAAGGTGGCAGGGTTTTGAAATTCCTGTTAGGCATAAGTTTTTTTCTCTATCAGAAGTGAAATAAAAACCTAGCCCCAATTGGGGACTACATGAGCCGAAGTAGTGCAGTGGTTAGTGTTCTGGCTTCCCATCTGAGCGATCAGTGTCAGTTTATAGTTGGTGCGCGATTTTTCCTGATTGCAAAATGGCTCCTCGGGTCCACCCTTCTAAAAAATTTGGTACAAAAATAATCTGGGAAAATAAAAAATGGCTGGCTGATGTGATGTTGACATCACACCTAGAAAGTTTTAGACCTAACACCCTATTCCCAATATGCCACGCATGCGTGAAATTAGATCGTTACTTCATGTGCGGACTGCTGAAGCGAGTATCCTTTACTCCTCTGTAAAGATAAATCTCAATGACGAACTCCAGCAGAGGATTAAGTACTTCATTTATATATTTTCTTTTACTGGAGTGTGTTCGAGAATAAGAATTGAACCCAGACCGTTTGTCGCTCAGGCACTCATTCCATAACTCCTGCAGGAACAAAAGAAGAAGATAACTACCATATTTGCCCGAATATAAGATGAAAGGTAAAATCAGAGAACACACTCTATTTTGTCCGAATATAAAATGAGAGGTAAAATCAGAGAACACACTCTATTTCAATACGTCGTGCAGGCTGCGTTGTCTCGCAAATACCACTGGCCTGGCCACATAGTGCGCACGCCAGATAACAGATGGACACTCAGAACGACATTTTGGTGCCCATATGATTATACACGACTTCGTGGCCGCCCACCCACATGATGGGGAGATGGTCTGCTGAGAGACCTAGGTCCGAAATAGTACGACACGGCGAAAGATGGAACTGCATACAGGACATTGTTGGCTATCTCGCATACAGGATTCCCGCTGGACTGAAGTCGAGCATATTGTACTGTATTGTAAGATAACAGTTTTTGGTCCTTGAAAAATTGGAGTTTGTCGTAACTTGAACTAAAATGTTGATACAAGGTCAACATTTTTATGATTTAGATTACTGGTACATGTTTATTTAAGTAGTGAGTGTCACGAAGATGAAGCCAAACATAACACACCACCTAGAGGACCTAGGTCCACCTTCATCAGCACACTCAGGATGTGAGGGAAGCTACTGTAACCTGCCAGTTAACACCTTTATCAGGGCGCAGAAAAGAGTAAACTCATTCACTGTGGACATTAAACAACAACAATGGGGACGGCGTGAGCTAGTGGTTACTGCTCACAACCCGAAGGTGTTGAGTTCACTCCCTAATCACAGCACCAACCGTTACACCAGGGAAGCAAACCATTAAAAAATGCAGGAGGAAGCAGGCCCTTACATAAAATGCATGCCGAAGTCAGATGCACTGGACCGACAGACGCAAAATAAAAACAGTGCAACGCACACCACCTTCGGGAACAGAGAAATAAGGTCACCTTACATTCAGGTCATCTTACAATTGAGTCATCCTATATTCGGGCCGTCTTACATTCAGGCTGTCTTATATTAAAGTAATCTTATATTCGGGCCGGCTTACATTCGGGTCGTCTTATATTCGAGTCATCTTACAAGCGGCTTGTCATAAGTCTTTACCCTGATTATGAAGGAGTAGGAGGAGAGTTTGAAATTTGGCACATGGGATGTAGCTCATTCTATTTGTACTGGACTTGAGAAGTATGAATTTCCTTCCCTCCTCGACAGGTTTACCCAGTATGGTGCATGACGCAACACACCTTGTTGACCGGATCTGCTACGGTTTGTCAGAAAAATGGAGAAATCAGAGGCCAGAACTGTGATTAAATTCTTGATGTTGCAAGGGAAAACACCCACAGAAATACACAGGAAGATGGAACC
This sequence comes from Ariolimax columbianus, assembly GCA_036924085.1. NCBI lineage: Eukaryota > Metazoa > Mollusca > Gastropoda > Stylommatophora > Arionidae > Ariolimax > Ariolimax columbianus. The sequence goes on along the minus strand of JAVGWX010000011.1, from coordinate 34,795,571 downwards.
AGTGTTTGATTAATTCTGTCCTTCGTATGCTTCTGTAAAAAAGTGGTGTAGGCCGTTTAAGTGTGGCCGTTCCCATGTTGCCGATCTTCCAAAATCAGGAAGACCATCCTCAGAGTGCAGCGATGAAAATGCTGCAAGAGTGAAGAAAATCATTGACCAGAACAGGAAAATGACAATTGCAAAGTTATCTAGGTCAGCAAAACTGAATGAAAGTACAGTTTTTATAATTTTACACAACAGACTGAATATGAGAAAAGTGTGTGTCCACTGGGTCCCGCGTCTGCTGACATGTGAACAGAAACAAACGAGGGTTGATTGCTGTGGCCAGTTGCTTAAAATGTGTTGGTCAAAAAACATGTTGCTGACCATGGTGACAGTAGATGAGACTTGGGTTCACCATTATGACCCAGAATCCAAAATGTTCAGCATGCAGTGGAAAACCCCGGGCTCACCAACACTTGTCAAGCCAAGAGCACATAAATCTGCAAGAAAAGTTATGCTGACTGTGACCAAAAAACAAGGGATAGCGCGCACTCAAATTCTGCCTTTGCTTCAAGACAATGCACCCTCCCATAAAGCAAGGCTTGTGCTGCAAACAGCCAACGATTTGAATATTAAAATTCTTCCACACCCAACATATTCTTCAGATTTAGCTCCATCAGACTTTTTTCTTTTCCCAAAACTTAAAAAACAGCTGAAAGGAAATCATTTTGACAGTGACGAAGATGTCATACTGGGTTGTGATAACTGGGTTAGTTCGAAAAATAGGTTACTTTATTCTGAAGGTTTTTTCAAGGTCATGCAGAGATGGCAGAAATGTATAAATTCAGGTGGTGGCTACATTGAGACGGAATAAGCACTGTGCCAAATTTGAACTTTCTCCTCCTACTCCTTCATCATCAGGGTAAAGACTTATGACAAGCCCCTTGTATATTGTCTTACAATCGGGTCGTCTTATATTCTTCGAGCAAATGCATTATTTATCCTCGGAGATGACAGCAAGAGAAACATTACCTCTAACAAACTATCTCCAACGAGACCCATAAGTAAGTGGTGTCCATTCTTCAGGATACACCTGGAAGCATTCTCTGCAGCAAACATTGAGGTAAAATCAAACATGGCAACATCTGCCTGGCCATAATGGTTGACAGCATAATCCAGTGACGGAAGCTGGTAATTGGTGGAGAAGTTGGCAGCCGCTCTGGCAAATTCCATGAGTCTTTCTTGGTCTACATTTGACCTATCCAGCAGTGCTAAAGTATCTGAATAATCCTGCAAGATTGATAACATAAACAGTTTAAAGACAAATACAGGAAAACTAGCAGGAGTGTATAAAAAAATGCAGGAAATAATTTCACAAGTTCAATGGAGAAAGGCAGTTGCCACATCGCATACATCCATGTAGATATATCATTATTTTGAGAGGTGATCCCATGCTCACAGTGGAGCGAAGAATGATATTTTCTTCTTCGTTCATCCTCAGATCAAGTTCCCAGTTTCTCTTACAAAGGACACTGTTGTTTGTAAGGCTGTTTTATGTCCACACAGCTTTTGTCTCATATCTGTCTCGCGAGACCAGCATTGTTCTCTCTTTTCCTGCGTGAGCATGCAGCTTTGTAGGATGTGTTACACGGTTATGATATGCTTCCCACATGGACACTGTCATCTGTCCCAATCCTCATTTTGTTGTAAAGATGACCCTTGAGTCTGTTATGCCCAGTTCTCAGTCTGAAGATGATGACTTACTGTTATCTAGTTAAGTTAAAGTAGATATCGTCTTTTCAGAAGTCGGGGTGTTGATCAGCCCATTTTCCCCTGAAGTTGGCTTTAATTATGGTTTTGGCCTCATTATATGTGATGTAAAGGTCTGTTTGTGGGGATGCTCCTCCACACTTTGCTAGTTTGTCTAAAATGATATATGATGATATTCTTCTTCGTCTTCTATGTTCGTCCTGAAAAGGATGATGTAATGTTGTCCCATAGTTTACAGCAAGTCTGCAGTATCTGCGCCTTTCGGCCCGACACATCCAGTTTCAGCTGAGTTTTTTTTAATGTAACGTGTTTGACTTCCCACTGCGATCTCTATGCTCTTTGCCAGACTAGGCTAGTGCAGCCTGTTTCCAGGGCTGCTGCTTGGAGATGGAATATTCTCTTGGTGAGCTCTGGTTCATTGACCCTGATGCAAGCAGCCATCTGTGAGAGTGCTGGTTGCTGTGAGTTCATGCACTGTGCTGAGGGGATCAAGATGATGTAGCGGTCAGCGACCCAAAGCTAACTGCTTGTATCTGGGTTAGCAACCCAGAGCTGCCAAGACATTCTATACTTCCACGTGGTGATCCTGGATAACAGGCTGCAACAGAGCAGACTGGCTAAGTAGAAGGGTCGAAGAGGGAAGGCCAACCCGGTACGCAAAAATATTATGCTGAAGTCGGACGTGTTGGACTGAAAGGTGCAAATATTGCAGCCAAACTAAACTACAACACAATGTATTCCATTCTCCAGACAACATCCTGCTACTAGCAAAGCCCTTTTCAGGGATTGGTAGTGGGAGTTTAAGAATGAACGAGGAAGAAGAACTGCTGCATCTTTAGCTCCATATGATTAGATGATACACATTTGTTTTAGCTCTTCACATGAGACTCTTGCTACTTGGGTCTGTTCATCACATGAGACTTCTGCTGTTTGGGTGTAAGAAACTTTTATGAAGGTTGTGAATCCATCGAGGATGAGACCCGTGAAGGACTACCGAAAAGTATCAATGGGAGTGAAGCCATACACAGTATCAAAAGGGTTATTTAGAACAATCGGCCAGTTACTGTATGCAGAGCCGTAATAGCTACTGGTATAAGCAAAAGTTATGTGGACATTATCATCAGGGATCACCTCAATTTTCAAAAAGTTTCCTTGCAATGTGTACAGAAACAACAGAATTTTGACCACATCTAATACTGCCGCTAAAACTGTGGTGATTAATGACCAATTGCATTGGTCGTACAGTCTCTGTGATTTTCACCATTTTACCCCTATGAAAGGGGAGGAAGACTAATGTATGGTCAGGCAAAATACACTGATCAGACATCAGGGTCAGGTAAACAAATAAACAAACTAATGAAACAAATTATTTAAAAAATATATTAGTCAAGACCCTCACCTCGGCTTCCTAGTAGCCCTCCCTGGAAACTGACTGTTTTCATGGCAGTCTGGCTAACGAGGTGAGGGATCAACGTGATTCCCCGTTGTAGTGAGTGACACTCAGATGAAGCCAAGCATAGCACAACCACCTGGAGGACCCTGGTCCACCGTCGTCAGCACGCTCGGGATGTGAGGAAAGCTACTGCAACCTGCCACTTAACATTCTTTTCAGGGCACACAAAAGAGTAACCTACCCATTGTGGGCATTCCAAACAACAACCCCTTTAAAAAAGCATTTTGGAGGACAAAATTTCACACAGATGAAGTTCATCTGGATGTTCTCCAATGGCTCAGGGACTAGAAAACAGAATTCGAAGCAGCCGGAATACAGAAGTTCGTAGCCAGATATGACAAACGTGTTGCATTGGCAGGTGACGTTGAAAAATAGTACAGGTAATTTGGCATGGCTTAGTTCGTTCACAATCTTTCGCTACCAAACTCTGACATGGGCCTAAGTAGCAGAATGTAGTCAAGAGAACGGATTGCGTTGTGTCATAGTTTACAGCTTGACTGCGATATTAGCACCTTTCGGTCCAATACATCCGACTTCAGCAAGCATTTTTTGAGTACCGGGTTAGCATTCCCTCTTCGATCCCTTCTCCTTAGCCAGTCTGCCCTACTGCAGCCTGTTATCCAGGATCAGCACTAGGCGGTGTAGAAGGGTCTTGGCAGCTTTGGTTCGCTGGCCCTGACGCTAGCAGTCAGCTATGGGTCGCTGACTGCTGCAGCTCATGCGCTGCTCAGCATCTTGATCCCGTCTTTCCATTTGACCCTATCTTCTGGTTGATCAGTCCTAAGACTGGTTGTAAGGTTGTCTGAGCATGTCTCTCCATTTGACCCTATCCTCTGGTTGATCAGTCATAAGACTAGTTGTGAGGTTGTCTGAGCATGTCTCTCCATTTGACCCTATCCTCTACAGCTCTCTTCATTTCATTATAGCTTTATACTTTAAAGTCTATACATGCCTGAGATGTAAAGATGAGTCTTTGTCTCACCGTTCTTTTTTTCCAATGGATCTTGCTCAAGTATCTTCTGTAAGAGACTTTCATGTTGTATATTATGTCCCAGCCAACTCAATCTACATTTCGATATTTCCAATATTTGTCTTTGTGCGCCTACTTCAGTGAGGACATTGTCATTGGATCTCCTTTCATTTCCAACTCATCCATTATATTCTAGGGTAGCACCACAATTCAAATGCTTCAAAGCTTCTTTCATTCTTCTTTAGAGTCCATGTTTCAGCTCCATGCCGTGCAATGGCCATCCATGAGTAGTGATTATTCTTGTCTTCAGTTTTATTCTATCCTTTGAGGTCAGCAATTTTTGTTTATCTCTGAAGGTCTTTTTTTGTCAATGCAACACCTGCCCTAATTTCCATCTCATTGTCGCCATCTTCTGTGATATTTGTCCTAAACTTATAAACTTCTGTACTTGTTTGATTATTTTTCCATTGTTTCTCCATTCATTTGCCTATGCTGCTTAGCTATTACCATAGTCTTTGTTTTCAATGTGTTTATTTTCATGCCGTGCTGTTAATTGTTTTCAAGCAACCTTTGCAATGCTGCTACTGCTACACCTAATATAGATTGATCATCGACAAATAAACTTTTCTACCATTGACTTTGATACCCCTATTACAACTTTTTCCCCCACCATCATCCCAGAACACGTGTTTATAGAGACTCTGTGAAAACAAGCAATCCTGTGTACCCCATCTTATTGAAACTAGATCTGTCAGTCCTTCTTTGATTGAAATAATTACTTCTTGATTTCCATACATGTTTATTTGTTGCAACATCTGAAAAAGGTTGCTCCAGGGGACTTAATCAAAGACTTTCTCATAGTGAATAAAGCAGATGAATAGTGGTCGCCAGTGATCACTCATTCTTTCTGCGAGAAGCCGCAATAATCCGATTGCATCGTGTGTATTGTGAAATCAAAACTTTTAGCATCTCCTCATTTTTGCCATAAATTCTCTCCCTAATTATCTTTAATAGGACTTTAGATGTATGTGGTACTAAGGAACAATAGAAAGATAGAAAACAGCTTTGTTTGAGTCAGAAGTTGTAACAGGCCAAGAAAAAATAGCTTTATTTTGGTTAGCAGTTGAAACAGGCCATAGGAAAACAGCTTTGTTTGAGCATAAGACTTATACAGACAACAAACCTGCTTCCTTTGTGGCTAACATTGTAACAGACTGCCAAAAAACAGCTTAGACTGAACCAGAGACAACCTTCTCCACAAACTAACTATTTAACTCTTTCAAAACTCCCTTCTCCAACAAGCTAACTTTTTACCTCTTTCAAAACTCCCTTCTCAAACAAGTCAACTATTTACCTCTTTCAAAACTCCCTTCTCCAACAAAAAGCTCACTATTTACCTCTTTCAAAACTCCCTTCTCAAACAAGTCAACTATTTACCTCTTTCAAAACTCCCTTCTCCAACAAAAAGCTCACTATTTACCTCTTTCAAAACTCCCTTCTCAAACAAGTCAACTATTTACCTCTTTCAAAACTCCCTTCTCCAACAAAAAGCTCACTATTTACCTCTTTCAAAACTCCCTTCTCCAACAAAAAGCTCACTATTTACCTCTTTCAAAACTCCCTTCTCCAACAAAAAGCTCACTATTTACCTCTTTCAAAACTCCCTTCTCCAACAAAAAGCTCACTATTTACCTCTTTCAAAACTCCCTTCTCCAACAAAAAGCTCACTATTTACCTCTTTCAAAACTCCCTTCTCAAACAAGTCAACTATTTACCTCTTTCAAAACTCCCTTCTCCAACAAAAAGCTCACTATTTACCTCTTTCAAAACTCCCTTCTCCAACAAAAAGCTCACTATTTACCTCTTTCAAAACTCCCTTCTCCAACAAAAAGCTCACTATTTACCTCTTTCAAAACTCCCTTCTCCAACAAAAAGCTCACTATTTACCTCTTTCAAAACTCCCTTCTCCAACAAAAAGCTCACTATTTACCTCTTTCAAAACTCCCTTCTCCAACAAAAAGCTCACTATTTACCTCTTTCAAAACTCCCTTCTCCAACAAAAAGCTCACTATTTACCTCTTTCAAAACTCCCTTCTCCAACAAAAAGCTCACTATTTACCTCTTTCAAAACTCCTTTCTCCAACAAAAAGCTCACTATTTACCTCTTTCAAAACTCCCTTCTCCAACAAAAAGCTCACTATTTACCTCTTTCAAAACTCCCTTCTCAAACAAGTCAACTATTTACCTCTTTCAAAACTCCTTTCTCCAACAAACAAGTTAACTATTTATCTCTTTCAAAACTCTCTTCTCCAACAAACAAGCTAACTATTTACCTCTTTCAAAACTCCCTTCTCCAACTAACTATTTACCTCTTTCAAAACTCCCTTCTCCAACAAACTAGCTTTCTTGGCTGTCATCACAAAATAATGTGTATCATCCTTGTAGTAGACAATGTTTTCTAGATCAATCTGCGTAGTCTCTTTGAGGTCTGTGAAAAACTTTTGATTGAAAATGAAAGCTACGCCACTGATCTCCTGCACCCTGGCTTCTGCCTGAGTGTTCCGGTTGATGAAATTCGCTGTGACAGCAATGGCAAGCTTGCCTCTAAACTCCTTGCGTCTGAAACCTGAGGGGAGATAAATTATTTCTACAACTTTGCTCATGAAACCGGAATCTTTATATATATTTATATCTTTTTATATATATATATATATATATATATATATATATATATATATATATATATATATATATATATATATATATATATATACACGCACGCACGCACGCACACACACACACAAAGTATGTTGAAATGAAACCGCCCCAGTGTATTTATTACAAATATATGAAAGGAACAACAACACAGCCATCCACATGGGTAGATCCAATAAGGAACATAATTATAGAATGAGAGAGAGCAATATTAGAATAATATAAAAAAGGGAAGGGAAGTATGGGTTATAATAGATCATACAGGTAAGGTGAGTGAGCAAGTCCAGGTAGCAGTGAAAAAGACAAAATGCAATGTTAGGTATGATAAAAAACAAATATTAAACATAGGAGCAAGGAAGTGATCGTCAAACTGTATAAGGCATTAGTTCGACTTAGATTGGAGTACTGTTTACAGGTGTGGAGTCCATATCGTAGAGGAGATATAAACATGCTGGAAAGGATACAAAGAAGAGCAAAAAAGCTGATAGTAAGATTCCAGAATTACAGTTATGAGGAAAGACTCAGAAAATTCGACCTACAGTGTCTAGAAAAGAGAATAATTCAAGGTGACTTAATACAGATTTATAAGATAATCAAAGGAAAGAATAAATTAGACTATAACAAGTTTTTCAAAATGCAACCCCCTACAAGAACAAGAGGACACAGCTAAAAATTAATTAAAGACAGGTCCACATTAGATATTAGGAAATATTTTTTTAGTCAGAAAGTGGTGAATGCTTAGAATGTATTGCCACAGGAAATGGTGGAGGCAGGGACAATTAATGCATTTAAGAATAGATTGGTTGCGCATAGCTTTAAGAGCAAGGAAATGTAAATGAAACTGGTTGTATACAGACTCTGCTGAGTCTTCTAAACCAGTATAAAGACGTTAAGTTTTTAAGTTAGGTGTGGCAGAACCAAAAAAAGAAATTGTTATGAAGCAAGCAGCACCGGGGTGCATTATAAAAAGTCACCATTAGAATTCAGACAGATATCCCACTGCTTGACTAGACGTCAGATGCCTTCCGAGAAAAATGACTGGTTGCTCATTGAAACATTTGGTCACCGAGGCCATGACGTTTGCATCAGAGTCTAATCAATGCCACTTTATATATTTGTTTACGGTTTGAACAATGGTGACAGATCAGGCACTATAGGCTAGGTGTGGCAGAACTTCCAACCTTTTCTTTGCTAATTCTTCCTTCATACAACGTTTGCGGCATGTGGATGAGCATTGTCGTGCAACAGAATCACACCACGCGAAAGCAAGCCGGGCCGTTTATTCTTGATGGCTTTATGCAAGATATCCCATGTGTCTTTGTAGCGGATGACATTGATGTTCATGCCAGGCTTATTGAAGTCTGCCAATAGAAGCCCTTCATGGTAAAAAAAATGTGATCAGCATAACCTTACCAGCAGAAACCTGTGATTTGAATTTTTTTTGGATTTTGGTGATCCAGGATGTTTCCATTGCAAGTGAACACACCTTCCGAATCTTCAGTTCTTTCTAGCTACCATTTGAACTGTCCCAAGCGACACAGCAAATTCTTCTGCTAGCGAATGTGATCTCTGATGGCTGTCCATCCATATTGCTGCATCAATATTGGCGAGTCTTCTTCTGTTGCAACAATATGCGTTTGACCTGGACGTAGAAGATCTTTTGCTAACTCATGTCGTTCCCAAAACATCCATGCCCAGTCCTTCACTGTTGTCTTCAACACACTTTTTGTCCCCATACACTGCTTGCATTCTGAGAGGAATATCAACTGGTCAACATCCTTCAGCTGTTAGGAACTGAATCACCTCTCGCTGATCAACCCTGGACGGATTTCGTATCACACCCATTTTCTCTATGGTTTGCAGCAGAGGTTCTGAATGCGAGGATAATGAACATGTGCACACTTATACATTAGTATGTGCTTATTAAGTCCGATGTGACGTCATCATGCTCCTTGCGCGGATGTCACTGTGGCGCAAAACGGAGTTTCATTTTAATACATTGTAAAAGTGAGAAAAAAGAAGCCAATACAAATTCAACATAAAATGGTTATTAGTTTAGAAAATGTAATGAAAATTTTCCCAGCAGTAGTTTTTACTTTTTTTATTTGTCCACGTTCGCGTGATTTTAGATTATATCATCATTAGATCTGTCTGCTCCAAAATGGCGTTCACTCCAGAAGAAAGACATGCGATCGAGTTTTTCTTCAACGTGCGAATTCTGCATTTATACTCCCAACCTCTTGGCCACAGTCCCGACCAAAATCCTGTTGACTAATAGTTAAAAAAGTGTTTCGCTCAAAGATAGGAGATGTCACTGCATTAAAACAGTGAATTTTGGATACTTGGAATAATAATGTTCGCGTAGGAGTCAAAGGTCCGCTGTGTCAATCGACCACCACCATGTCCAACAGCTGAGGCTATGTCTGCTATGTCCATGCGTAGCATGTCGACCGAAATCGATATAAACTCCCCAGGTGGAGCCGTGTACTCCGTAGCCTTGGGATGAGGGCCGCGATGAGTATTTTAGACCCATGTTTGTGTCAGGCTTTCCATGTCTGTTCGTGTCAAACTTCCTGTTTTTATGTGGCCCGCCGCTGAGGCTTCTGAATGTGTCCACCTGTTGGTCAGCGTGCCCCTTGCTGTGCTGAGAATGCGAGGTTGGGAGAGATATGTGTAACCTCAGGTGGAGGGAGGGGCTGGCTGGAGGAAGTCCGAGCAGAAATGTTCTTGAGTAGTGATAATCTGGACTGAGTTCTGGTGTGCAGTTAAGCGGAACGTTGAACTCTGTCATGGACTGTTTCCTATGGCTGGAGCCAGGCATGAAATGCAGCATAACAAACAGGATAAGCAATTGAAAGCACATAAAATCCAATCCGCAGAATAAAGTCATTGGTACCACCTGGTAAAGGAGTTGTAAAATATAATCCGAACAGGAACCACCAAACATCGGAAAGCTTGACACAAACACCAGAGAGTCGAGAGCGTAGCCACTAAGGGCGACCATCTTACTAATCTTGGAATGAACTACATCAAAGAACAATCAACATGGCAATCACTCAATGGTGCAAGTCTGAGATTTTGTGTCTCAGCAAAAAGAGAACACTTTGACTACAAAATGAAATAACCAACATATTTGTTTGCTAATTATGCACAAATTTTCCTTCAATTTCATCAACTAATCATTACCTTATGATGAATTTGTATTGGCTCCTTTGTTTCCTTCCCGTCCTGTATATTTGCAGTGTTTTTCTCAATAACAATAATAATCATGGAAAAAATCATTGCCGTAATTCTGACAGCAGAAACAGCATAGTATGAGAAATATCACAATGATTTTTACAATCAATCAAACAATCAATCAATCAATAATCATGCAACCCTTAAGGATCAAGATGCCGAGCAGCGCATGAGCTGCAGTGGTCAGCGACCCATAGCTGACTGCTAGCGTCAGGGCCAGCAAATCAGAGCTGCCAAGACCTTTCTACACCTCCTAGCGGTGATCCTGGATAACAGGCTGCAGCAGGGCAGACTGGCTAAGGAGAAGAGATCGAAGAGGGAATGCTAACCCGGTACTCAAAAAATGCTTGCTGAAGTTGGATGATGTGTTGGACCGAAAGGTGCAAATATCGCAGTCAAGCTGTAAACTACGACACAATATATTCCATTCCCTGGACTACATTCTGCTGCCTAAGCCCTTTCAGTGTTTGGTAGCGGGAGATTGAAAACGAACGAAACCAAGCCAAGCCATGTAACCCTTAAGGAGCGTATACCTTCAACAAATACTCTCCAGATTTTCCGATCGCTGACCATCCTTTCCCGCTCAACCCACAAACTCTCTGCACCACGATTGTCCCAGAGTCGATCATTCTGTTACAAATATGCCGAGGTCTGCCTCCCAGCCTCTTGTCGCGAGGTCCCGAGAACAAAAGACTGCTGTATAATGCTCTTCTTCTTCTTCGTTCGTTCTCAATCTCCCCCTACCAAACCCTGAATGGGCTTAAGTACCAGAATGTAGTCCAGAGAACGGAACGCGTTGTGTCATAGTTTCCAGCTTGGCTGCGATATTTGCACCTTTCAGTCCAACACATCCGACTTCAGCAAGCATTTTTTTAGTACCGGGTTAGCATTCCCTCTTCGATCCCTTCTCCTTAGCCAGTCTACCCTACTGCAGCCTGTTATCCAGGATCACCACGTGGAGGTGTAGAAGGGTCTTGGCAGCTATGGTTCGCTGGCCCTGACGCTAGCAGTCAGCTATGGGTCGCTGACCAATGCAGCATCTTGATCCCTGTATAATGCTATTTAGATGTCTCTTTAATGTGTGACCTACCCAGTGCCAGCAACTTCTTCATAAGTAATGTTCAACTGGTGATTGTCCACTTCTGACCAACAGTGTGGCTTCAGTGATTTTATCCTACCATCTTTCAATAAAGTTTAGATGCCCACTGACCCAGGCCAGAGCCAACATGCAAGTAACCGCAGACAAGAGGCACCCACTGCACATGAACATTGGACATAGCAAGGGTGAAAGAATAGGAGAGGGATGTCAAGTATGACACAGGCAAAGAGAATGATTGGTCAGGTAACCACCAAAAAACAAAGGGGAAGAATGGATTCACACTGGAGATAAAATGAAAGACTACCACCGGGTTAATATCTTGGAATCCCGATATTCAAACAGGCATGTTAATGTCTGCTGCCAGGTAGCCAAAGGCTCCAGCTATACATAGCAGGGTTTTAAACTCCCTATGGTTTACTAGGCCCGAGAGAAGGTACAAATAATTTGGGCAGATTTTTAATTAGAAGTTTAGAATTTTGTCCAGGCAGTTAAAGCCTACTCTTTTCCATTTCTAACTGCCAAGTGATTTTTAACATGCTCAACACTCAAGTCCGATCTCACTACCCAGAGAACAGGGCAATTTTTACTAGAAGATCCACGTGAACAAAATTACGGTCTCCACTGTCATTCGAATCCACAACCTCCAGCAACTGAGGCAGATACTTTACTTTGAGATCAATGAGCCCCACCCCCCTCGAGACCACTAAGTCAATATCAATATTGACTGCCAAATATACCGATGGATCTAAGCTAAGCGGTAAGAAAGCCTCTTGGGACTTCTCTGCTAAAGTGAGAGGCAGAGTCAATGGTGCACAGTTGACAACAACATCCAGTATCACAATGGAGATTGAGGTACTGACTTCGGTTCTGAGGTGGCTATCTGAGACCTCTTTAATGGGAGCCATAATCTCTGACTAAATCCTTCTTTCGAAAGATGCAGAAGGGCTGGCTGTGTCATGAGTGGATAGTGGACAAAGTGGCCTCAAACCCCTAGAAACGTATGTGAATCTACTGTCCTGGCCATGGTGAGGATTGCAGGAATGAGGGAGTTAACAACCTGGCCTCAGGGAATCCCACAGTGGAGACATTTGGCTATGGATAGAAGTGACATTTTGAAGTTGATCAATGACTGCCTCTTGTATGAAGACAATATTTATATTCTTAATGGAAAAGAACCGATCATACCATCTCCTTCTCTCTATCGTGCGCAGGCAGCGATTAATAAAAGACTTTTTGTATCAAGGTTTATGTGGTAGACCATATATCAGAGTCATACAATTGCACCGACTGGACATTGGAGCTAAGATTTTTAATTTTATGAAGGAAAATTGTACAATCACTCTTCCTAAAATCATCAATGATCACTTATGCAAACTGGCGGGGAACATAAACAAAAAATTCTTAATGTATCTATAGTCTGATATGAGAGAACAACTCTGACTGCAGTCATCAATTATCAATAACAAACTTGTCAGCTCTCTGTGGAGCATAGGTCTTTACAACAAATACATGCCATCAATAAATATTGACCAACCTATACCTATTGAAATTGATGTGACTTAAATGTTTCTACAGGATGTAGTATCCAGTCCCATGCTCTTTTTAGTCACCTCTTACGACATGTCTGCCAGGTTACAGGGACGCCATTGTTTGTTCCCCTTTCATGCTCTGGTAGCGTTCGGGCACAAACTTACAGTATAGAGGTGATTGTGTGGTCAAAGATGATGGAAATGAATTCAAAAGTACCAGAAAGTGTGTTCCTTTTGCCATCAGCGCTAAACAGAGCATCAAACTCATACTCAGAGACGGCATGGTTTTCTGGTGTCACTTTGCACTTCCAGCCCACACCTGAAAAACAAGAGTGCATTCAGTTGGGAATCAATAGCTCTAGCCTTCCAACACTGCATGTTACATTAGAAGCTAGACTTCCAACACTACATGTTACATTAGAAGCTAGACCTCCAACACTGCATGTTACATTAGAAGCTAGACCTCCAACACTGCATGTTACATTAGAAGCTAGACCTCCAACACTGCATGTTACCTTAAAAACCAATAGTAGCTAAACTTCCAACACAACATGTTACATTAGAAGCTAGACTTCCAACACTGCATGTTACATTAGAAGCTAGACCCAAGGCAGTGTGCATTGTACTATGTTTTTATTTTGCGCCTGTCGGCCCAGTGCATCTGACTTTGGCATCCATTTTATATAATGATCTGCTCTGGACATAATTCTAAAATTCTAATTAAATATCTACCTAAATTATTTTTACTTTTCCCCAGACCAGTAAGCCACAGGAAGTTTTAAAATACCTACTATGTATAGCCACAGCCTTCGGCTACCTGGCAATAGACATTAACATGCCTGTTTGAATAGCAGGATTTCAAGTTAATTTGCTACGTTCTGTCATTTTGTGTAGCATTTCTGTGTTAACCCAGGGTTTCCATGCTTCAAATTTTTATAATTTTTTTTCTACTGCCTCCGTTACTCATTTGCATGTCTGGTTTTTCTTATATGGTTTGTTGATTATCTGTTAATTTTTCTATTTCGATAAGGCTCAATTGTAATGATTTTTTGTGTGGGTTTTTTTGGGTTGCGCTTGCATTATTTCTCTATTTTCCAAGGTGGTGTGCATTGCACTATGTTTTTATTTTGTGCCTGTCTGCCCAGTGCATCCGACTTCAGCATAAAATTTTATGTAAGGGTCTGCTTCCTCCTGCATTTTCTAAGGGTTTGCTTCCCCGGGGTAACGGCCGGTGCTGTGATGAGGAGCAAACCCAGCACCTTCGAATTATGAGCCATGTCACTTAACCCCTGGCCCATACCATCCACCGCAATGGTAAATAAAAAGATATACAGTAGTTTTATGAATAACTACCACCACGATATTGATTCCCATTTGTGAGTTCCACCAGGAGAATTTGTAGAGCTGAGAAATAAAGTCTGCTTGTTCCTGCAGTTGCCACTCACTGCACAGAGCAGGCTTTTATTTTACTGCTGATCGAAAGAAAGAAAAATGTATGTAAGGATTTGAGCTCATGTTGTTATAGTCAAAAACCAACATTTAAACCGTTTGGCTAGCACAATATATAGCAGTTTACTCTTTTTTTTTTTAAATTTAAAAAAAAAAGAAGATAAGACAAAGGTAGTTCCACAGATGTTGCGTGGGCAATGAAGTGTTGGCGACTTTACAGTATGAGGTCTGAGCTTTTGTGAGCCGTGCTGACAAGCATGCTACCCTGCCATGCACTTACTCTAACAGAGTTCAGGGCCAATTTACAGTTGGGTCGGCTGGAGCATGACACAACTATGAAATCTAATCAGTCAATGTTAGCAATGACTGGCAAAAATGCGCTGCTGCTTGAAGGATAACAAACTCTCTCAGATTTGGGATCGAAGATGCAGCAGAGTGAATGAGCTTACATTTGGCAGCAACGCATAGCTGGATGTTTGCATCAGGTCTGTGGCTCTAGAAACAGGCTGCGCCACTAGTGAAGTCTGGCTAAGAGAGTAGAGATCGCAGTGGGATGACAAATCCGTTACCCAAAAAAAACCCAGCTAAAACCAGATGTGTCGAGCAAAAGGCACATGTATCGTCACAGCCTCACTGCAAACTACAACACAGCGTTCTTTTCAAATGAACGTCAGAGAAGGAGAACCAGAAATTACCTGAGCTGCCAGGGGACACTAGAATCATTTGTGTACGGCTGCAGTATTGTTTGTATGCACGGATGCTTTGAGAAAGCATTGCTAACAATAGCTGGACCCTCATCTAATGAAGTCTAACACTTTATCCTCCAGTACCTGGTTTGAAGCCACTTAAACCTGTAGTTTATTCCTTAATGTTTATGTTACCAATGGCAAAAATTTTTTTTCAGAGGGCATTATCTGCAGTTTTATTATGACGTTTTTTTTCCAAAGCATAGATAGCTAAAACGAGCTACCATATAAATCGGGTGAACATATTACTCATTTGATTGTAGAGAGTCCGACTTCGGTCTTGTCCAGTCGCACTCAATGACAATTTTGAAATTTGTATTAGACATTTGGAAATGATTTCTTCTGTTTTTTACTTGGATTTGAAGATTCACACATTATTGAGAATGGGAAAGTTAAGTTTTTGCAACAGATTTTTCTGAGGTAGATCTGTTTAGTTTCTTCTTCTTCTTCTTCGTACGCAGTCAGACAGTAACCATTATTTTTTCGAAAAAAGCGGCGGTCATCCTGAGGCTCTCGCCACTGCCATAGAGCTTGTCTTGCAGTTCCACTGGTAATGGCCACATCTGCTCTCTCTGATCCTCGTATGTCGGGCAGTTCTGCAGCAGATGTTCAGCGGTCATTTTACCAGTACCGCACGGGCATTCGTCGGTACACCCCATCTTCAATTTGTTGAATAGGTGGTACCTCAGTCTGTTGTGGCCAGTGCGAAGTCTTAAGACAACGACCTGCTCTCTTCGGTTCAACTGGTAATAGGCATCGTTTTTGGTGTAACCAGTATGTTCGGTTTCCCATTTGTTCATGTATCTGGCTTTGATAAGCCGTTTTGACTCTTCGTACGTCATACTGGTATCTGTTTGTGGTAGTCTTGCACCTTCTTTTGCCAGTCTGTCTGCCTCCTCGTTGCCTTGGATGTTGCAGTGTGACGGAACCCACTGTACCACTACCCTTTTTGGTGCGGACTGCTGGCACAGTTTGCAGAGTGCTGCTCTTAAGTCATTAAGCTCAGTGTTTTTCTGGCTTTTTAGCGCTGTGACTACGGCGAGAGCATCTGTCAGCAGGACTATATGGCTCTCATTTTCACTGTGTGTCACCATTTCTTCCACTGCCGCCCTCAGTGCCTCTGCCTCCGCTCTGAAATTGCTTGTGTACTTACCAGTAGCGAGTGACAGTGTTATTTGTCTGCCATTTGGTAGGTTCAGGAATGCTCCTGCCCCTCCGTTCTGTGTAGTGTTTGTTACAGAACCGTCGGTGTATGCATGGGTCCAGTCCATGCTTGGGTAGCTTTTCGTTATGAAGCTTAGGGTAGTATCTCTCCTTTCTTTTTCAGTCTGGCAGTTTTTGTTTGCAATACCTGGTATATTTTCTACCACTTCTGGAAATATATCCTGCCTCCAGGTAGGTTTTCGTACAGTAGTGATGGGTTTTGGTGTTGTTAGTGCGTTTATGGGATCTTCGTGCATCTTTGCTTTGGCTATTTCTGCAAAGTTTCTCCGCTTTAGTTTCCCATTTCCCAAATTGTTTAGTCTCTGGTGCATTGGATGGTCAGTCAGTCTTCGGAGTTTCTCTGACTGCAGCTGGGCTCTGCAGTCTCTTCTATCGGTCATGGATTGCAGTTTTGTAATCTTTTCAAGTTCTACAATTGGCGTTGACTTCATGCCACCTGTTATAATTCTCATGGCTTGGTTTTGAAGTTTGTTAACTTTATCGAAGTTCGCCTACGCTGCCGTTGTCCATGCCGCAATGCCATACTCGAGAACTGGTCTCACTCTTCCAGTATACAGTTTCTTTAGTATGCCTTCGTCTGCTCCCCAGCTTGTGCCAGCAAGTTTCCTCATGATTGCCATTCTTTCTCTGGCTTTCATTCGGTTTCTCTCAATCTGACTTTTCCATGTCATGCGCCAGATCTGTTTAGTTTGATTATATAGATATAATAAATACGTTCAGAGTAGAAACTAACAGATACAGTCATCTTGTAAACATTGATAATCCGTTTTCTGTGGAAAAAATTTTTTTTTCAAGCACGGACATTGAAAACAGGTGAGTTTGTATGTTTGGGCTAACACTTTCATCTTCTTGTATCTCAGAAACTAACACACACACAACACAAACAATAACACCAACAAGTTTTTTATTCATTTATATCTCTACACACAATAAATTTATATCTATAGACCAACAAATAAAAAGGTTTCAGGCTCTCAAAGTCAACAACCACGGTAAAATGTTATGCGCTGAAAAAATAATGTGGCAACGTAAAAGTTCAACTCACTCAGACTGAAACTGTAAATCTCTCACCTGAGCTCTGATCCTCTGGAGGTTCAATGAGTCCCTCAAAGGTAACGTTGACATGAACCTCTACTCCAAGAAGCAGGGCCACCTTCAGCAGGATACACTGCAGCTGACGAATGCCTGCGACAGACAAGAATCAACATTCTTAAAACTCAAATAAAGGTGAATGAAACAAGGAACATAAGAACAAGACAGCAATGTGGATGGCAATTAAGGAAATAAAATGGAGATCTTGATGACCCGTTCCTCCTCAGCTACAGGTGACAGCTTTATTTGCAGCAGACCCTGTCTTGGGCCACGTAAGTCCAGTGCATGGTAAGTCCTCCTCCAGAGGTGTCTCAGATGTTGTGTACAGCAAGGGAGTCTGACCAACACATTTGAGATTTTCCCCGCGGCCTCTTTTTACCTTGGGGAAACCGTGCTCCATTGGCCATCATTTCGTCGTATCATGTGACCTGCCCGTCTATGTTTTGCCTTGCCTGCATAGATTACCGCATCATTCACTAAGAGCAATCATCTTATGTCAGAATTGTAGAGCTTTTGCATATGTATGTTCCGGAAAGTGATTCTGACCAAGCGTCTCTCGAGACAGGCCTGTGTCACTCTCAATTTGTCCTCCAGTGATTTTGTTAGTGTCCATGTCTAAGTAGCGTTAACACATAGTAGGAAAATGGAGATGGAAAGGACAATCCACATGGAAGAGATTTTTTTAAAACTATCATTACAGCCTTTATTTCACACTGGTATGAAAGTTAATGCCATCAAATTTGCCTAAGATCAAGCGATAGTGGGAGGATCAGTGACAACATTGCAAAAACTGCTAAAAAAATGAACACAGCCAAAGAGTTTAGCATAGAAATAAACACATGGAAAACAAAGACTATGGTAATAGACAAGCCACATAGGCAAATGAACATAATTATCAACGGAGAACTAATCGAACAAGTACAGAGGTTTACATATTTAGGGTAAACCATAACAGAAGATGCCCACTATGAGATGGAAATTAGGACAAGGTTTGCATTGGCAAAAAAGGGCTTTAGAGAAAAACAGAAATTGCTAACCTCATAGAATATCAGGATAGAACTGATGAAAATAATAATCACTATTCATGTATGGCCAATTGCACTGTATGGGGCTGAAACATGGATTGTAGCAAAGAAGGATGAAAAAGCTTGGAAAAGCTTGATAGCATTAGAAATGTGGTGCTACCATTGAATGGAAAGAATGAGTTGACAGAAAGAAGATCCAATGTCCTAACCGAGGTAGGCGCACAAAGACAAATATTGAAAATGATACAAAAATGAAGATTGAGTTAGCTAGAACAAAATATGCGACGTGACCAATAGTTTAGCAGGACTAGACATACCCACCAATAGTTTAGTCAGTCTAAATATATCCACCAATAGTTTAGTGAGCTTAAATATATCCACCAATATTTTAGTGAGCCTAAATATATCCACCAATAGTTTAGTGAGCCTAAATATATCCACCAATAGTTTAGTGAGCCTAAATATATCCACCAATTGTTTAGTGAGACTACACATATCCACCAATGGTGAGAAGCAATAGACAGACAGACAGAGAGAGCAGGGAGAGAGAGACAAAGAGAGACAGAGATAGCGAGAGCTCAACTTACTGATATGATCTATAGCCCCTGCACAAAACTTCCCAAAGAACTTTTTTGCACTAAGGTTTCTGAGGTCTGTGATGAGAAATGGCCACAGATGTAGGACATTGTTGCGAGAAAACCTGTCTCTTTTTTCAACAACTACTGTCTTGGCTCCTAACAGAGCACACTCAATTGCTGTCCGCAACCCACAAGGGCCCGATCCGATGATAAGGACCTGTTGGAAGAAATAAATATAGTACTATAAAGCATCCAAATCTATTTATTTAAAATTGTCTGTTTATCTATTGAAGGGGTCTTTACATCTGGAACATGTGCCCATGGAGATGGTGTCTGGCAATGGAGATATGGCAAGATGTACTTAAAACAAAGAGGTCCATGAAAAAATAAGAGATTTACTGTGTATATTGACAGAGAATCACTGAAAGTATGTACATGAAGAATCACTGAAAGCAAGGGCGTATGTACATGAAGATTCACTAAAAGCCATTGGTGTATGTCCATGAAGATTCACAAAAAGCCAATGGTGTATGTACATGGAAATTGACCAAAAGACAAGGGTGTATGTGCATGGAGATTCACTAAACGACAAGGGTGTATGTACATGGAGATTCACTAAAAGACAAGGGTGTATGCCCATGAAAACTCACTAAAAGCAGAGGATGGATGTGCATGGAGATTCACTTAAAGCATATTCTATGAATGATCACTTTTTTGTTGTGTTATATTCTATTAAAATTACAACAGCAATAGGGCCTTTTGAAGACCTCTTGGCAATTGTCAAAAGAAGGAAACTTGCTTGGTAAGGTCACATATAGAGATCAAATGGTCATGCAATACAATCTTGCACAGAAAGGTGCAAGTCAGACGGCGAAGAAGCCGTCCGAAAAAGAGGTGGAAGGACAACACAAAAGAATGGACCAATCTCCGACCAGAAGAGGCACAGGCAGCGGCCGCTGACAGAGAAGGATGGCGTAACGTTGTCAGGATGTCTTCATGTGTGCCCCAATGACCTCACTGGTTAAGGGATGACCTGACCTGACCTGATATTCTATGCATGATCACGCTTTTGATGTGTTATATTCTATGCATGATCACGTTTTTGATGTGTTATATTCTATGCATGATCACGTTTTTGATGTGTTATATTCTATGCATGATCACATTTTTGTCATTGTGTTATATTCTATGCATGATCACTTTTTGGGAGGTTATATTCTATCATATATTCTGATCACTTCTTTATATATTCCATAAAAAATGGTAGTCAATCACCATATTTCCCATAAAAACAATGTATTTTATTTAGCATAAAGAAAGCACTAGACAAATGGCAAGTAGCTAAAAATCAAATTTTCACAGAATAAGCTGCATAGCACATAACAGAAACTTACCGCTGATCAATCTACAAGAAAATACTCACTCGTAAATTTGAACACGCCTGTCCCTTCTTGTAGTCCCTATGTGAGGCCCTTTTGTCCAGCTTCACCCACAGACTCTGTGCCTTCCATGAGCCCTTGAGCTTGGCCTTGAGCTTCTCGTAGAAGTGGGCGTGGTTGACATGCCGGAGCCCCGTGGTGTCCAGCAAATGGTAGAAGCTGGCGAGGATGGACTTGCAGGTGACAGCTGTAACAAACTGATCGAATGCATACTCGCAGGAGGCATTTCGTTCCTCCTCAGTATGGCCATTCATGGTTCACTGGTCCAACCACTCACCTGTGGGGAGAAGGTAGCAATAATATTGTTGGTCAAAGGTTAGTGAAATATAGTTTGACCAGGTATAGTTTAACAGTGAGCAGCTGAGAGTAGCTAGCTTCTCGTGGCACAAGTACCCAGTTCACTTCCCCTATGGGAAAGGGAAGACTAACATCTGATCAGGCAAATCATACTGCTTTCCCATAGCCCTTTCTGGAAACGGGCTGTTTTCATGACAGCCTGGCTAACAAGGTGAGGGATCGATGTGATCCTTGTAGTAGTGAGCGACACGCAGATGAAGTTAAGAATAGCACAACCGCCTCGACGATCCTGGCCCACACTCAAGATGTGATTTCCTGCTCCTCAACGTCCTTTCCTGGGCGCACAAAAAGAGAAATCCTACTCATTGGGAGCATTCAACAACAACAGGAACTTCCCAGGTAACGACAGTCTACACAATCGTGTATAGATATACCTGGTTGAATGTCAGGGAATCTTTCCAACTGCAGATTAGTTTCTACTAAAAGGAAAACGAGCTACGGTCAAATATCTGACGATTTAAAACTATGTTTCGGGCCCGAAAGAATTAGAAACGATACCCAAACTGGCACTCTGTACCAACAAGACCAAAACTGGCACATTGTACTAACGCTCAAGGAAAGATGGAATAACAAGAAAAAGGATAAAAGTGGAAGATGAGAAAGAAGAATAGGAAGAAGAATTCTAAGAATAATAAGTAGAAGAAGAAGGAGGAGGAGGAGAAGACAAAAATTATGTTGATGATGGAGGAGGAGGAGGAGGAGGAGGAGGAGAAGGAGGAGGAGGAGAAGGAGGAGGAGGAGGAGGTGGGAGAAGAAGAAGAAGAAGTAGTGCTGTCCTGCAATCTATTAGCAACACATATCCCAGTTACACATGTCTCTCGTGTGGCTCTATGGTAGGGGCATTCAATCTTTTTGTTTGTCCTATACAACCTTTTCACAATATAAGCAGAATGTCATCCCCCACTTGCTTGATTGTCTGACTCAAAGGGTGCATTCCAAACAGTATGCATTTAATACTGAAACCTCACGACGTCGTCCGCATCGCAGGGACAGCACTAGCACTAGAAGCGACAGATGCTGTGGTCACTAGACACGGGAGGCAGGAAAGCAGGCCTAGACATCACCCTAGGGGAAACCAGAGCGATGCACAAGCCGCATCGCAGAGACAGCACTAGAAGCGACAGAGATGCTGCGGTCACGGAAGGCAGGAAAGCGGGTCTAGACATAAACCTAGGAAAAACCAGAGCTTTGCACAAACCGCATCGCAGAGCCCAACCCCATACTCTTGAGTGGAACGCCCATAGAGGACGCTGGCGAATATTTCTACCTGGGAACAGACACCACAAAAGACACCAGACTACGCGCTGACATCTTCGACTCGGTAGTCCTACCAGCGATCTGCTATGGTAGCGAAACCTGATATCTTACAGAAGCAGCAGAGAACCAACTGAGAACAGCACACGCATCTCATAAAAGACGCATCGGACAATAACGGCAAAGCGAGCTACATAATAGCGCCATCCGGAGAATGTCACACATCAAGGATGTCCTACAACACGTAGGCCTTTCGAAACACCGCTGGCCAGGACATATAGTTAGAAGACAAGACGAAAGATGGAGTACCATAACCACCATGTGGTACCCGCACGACAAAATTAAACCTCGCTGACGGCCCCCAACTCGCTGGCGATATTCACTAGAAAAGCACAACACACACGACCCCACAACAGACTATCCCACTGGATGACACGCGATAGAAACGACTGGATCCTCGTTATGACCCTCTTAAGCGTGATCACCCTTTTGGCAAAGAAGTGGTCGAACTAAGACCTACACAAACGACCACACAACAGACAAACTACTATCCCACTGGACGACACGCGCCAGCGACAGAAACGACTGGATTCTAGTTAGGACCCTCTTAAGCGTGATCACCATTTGACGAAGAACGGGTCAAGCTAAGAACACCACTTTATAGATACAACTAGGATATTTTTTCCCTGGCGTTGGCATAGATAATTATGAAAATGGTTAATATATATAATCATAAACAACCAACATATCATTCCTCACCCCGCACAACTCTCTGCCCATGTTTGCCCTTCTCAAGCTGTTGATCTCTTTTCGCCATACAACAAATCCCTTCCTCCACCTCCACCATACCACCTATCTCGTCCCCCTACAACTCACCAGGCTCTTCCTCTCCCTCAATCCGCCGCCCCCGCCTCCTTCCTTTAAAACAAAAACCTACGTCTTTTCCTTTCAACAACAACAACAACAACAAATTCTGTTCTTGATGAATGAGAACAGTTTACTGTTGATGTTCAAAGATGTGTGTAAGCCTGCCATGAAGGCACTGGACATGAATCCGACATCCTGGAAAAAAAACCAGACTGCAGACGGATCACAGTCTAGATGTACACCGAAGGCAAACTCGTGCTTGGTGAAGCGAAGCTCGTACAACACAGAGAACTGAAGCGACAGCGCCGCAAGGAGAAAGAAAACAACAGATTAGATGAGTATCATTTTCTTGACCGCACCAAGGTCGTATCATCATATAGTTGTTCGTCATGACCAGGGCTTGGCACATTTTAGGGTGGCTCACTAGCCTTAACTTAACTTAACGTCTTTATACTGGTTTAGAAGACTGTATACAACCAGATTCATTTACATTACCTTGCTCTAAAAGCTTTGCGTATCTAATTTATTCTTAAATGCATTAACTGTCCATGCCTCCACTACCTCCCGTGGCAATGCATTCCAAGCATTCACCACTATCTGACTAAAAAAATATTTCCTAATGTCTAATCTGGACCTCCCTGTAGTTAATTTGTAGCTAATCTGGGGTAGTTGTCTCGCCGCCGCGATTCAATCTCAGCCAGTGTTTGTAAAGCGATCTCAGTCCCGCCAGGCGGAGCGAAAGCGCAGGCTTGCCGAAAACGCTTGCTCGCCTTTCCTCGTAGAGGTATCGGGATGCGGTTTTTTTTTTGGCGTCTCCTCCGCCGAGGTGCGCTGCTCTTGTCCGTATCAAGAAACGTCAGTCGGTGGTGATTTATCTAAGGCTTATAGCAGAGCTCGACAGTTCGTCTCGCTGGTGGTCAGACTCTCGCAAAGAGCTTGTGACCGGCAAATGGAAAGCAGGAATCGTGCCTGAAGGCCCTGTGTTCTCCCGGGGACCAACCCTCGGGAGAAGGGCAGGCCAAATTGTCTCTATTCCCAGTGAAATTCATCGCCGGGGTCGTTGGGATCCGTTCTGCACAGAGCGCTGCCATCCCTCCTCGAGCGAGCCCGGTCGGTCGGTCGTCTGGTGCGTGTAGGGGCCCCTGTCAGGCGGTCCTAGGTCGACGGAGTGAGGGACGGGGGGAACAACCGTCCGTCCGTTCGTCAGTCGGTCCCTGCGGCCGTCCCAGTGAGGCTTTTTACACACCCGTCCTCCGCCGACCGGTGTGTGCGGTACGTACATCTCCGACAGATATCTGGTTGATCCTGCCAGTAGTAATTTGCTTGTCTCAAAGATTAAGCCATGCATGTCTAAGTTCACACTGTCTCACGGTGAAACCGCGAATGGCTCATTAAATCAGTCGAGGTTCCTTAGATGACACGATCATACTTGGATAACTGTGGCAATTCTAGAGCTAATACATGTTTACCAAGCTCCGACCCTCGCGAAAAGAGCGCTTTTGTTAGTTCAAAACCAATCGTCGTTTCCCCTCGCGGGGTTGCGGCGTTCCCACTGGTGACTCTGGATAACTTTGTGCTGATCGCATGGCGTCATGTGCCGGCGACGCATCTTTTAAATGTCTGCCCTATCAAATGTCGATGGTACGTAAAATGCCTACCATGTTTGTAACGGGTAACGGGGAATCAGGGTTCGATTCCGGTGAGGGAGCATGAGAAACGGCTACCACATCCAAGGAAGGCAGCAGGCGCGCAACTTACCCACTCTCGGCACGGGGAGGTAGTGACGAAAAATAACAATACGGGACTCTTTCGAGGCCCCGTAATTGGAATGAGTACACTTTAAACCCTTTAACGAGGATCTATTGGAGGGCAAGTCTGGTGCCAGCAGCCGCGGTAATTCCAGCTCCAATAGCGTATATTAAAGTTGTTGCAGTTAAAAAGCTCGTAGTTGGATATCAGGCGCAGGCGGGCGGTCCGGCTCGCGCCGGTTCACTGCCCGTTGTCTCCTGCCCTACCGTCTGCCGGCTCTCTCCCACGGGTGCTCTTCGCTGAGCGTCCTGGGTGGCCGGCGCGTTTACTTTGAAAAAACTAGAGTGTTCAAAGCAGGCCTCGGCTGCCTGAATAATGGTGCACGGAATAATGGAATAGGACCTCGGTTCTATTTTGTTGGTTTTCGGAACTGGAGGTAATGATTAACAGGGACAAACGGGGGCATTCGTATTGCGGCGTTAGAGGTGAAATTCTTGGATCGCCGCAAGACGAGCTACTGCGAAAGCATTTGTCAAGAATCTTTTCATTAATCAAGAACGAAAGTCAGAGGCGCGAAGACGATCAGATCCCGTCGTAGTTCTGACCATAAACGATGCAGACTAGCGATCCGCAGGAGTTGCTTCGATGACTCTGCGGGCAGCTTTCGGGAAACCAAAGTGTTTGGGTTCCGGGGGAAGTATGGTTGCAAAGCTGAAACTTAAAGGAATTGACGGAAGGGCACCACCAGGAGTGGAGCCTGCGGCTTAATTTGACTCAACACGGCCAACACTGAAATTACTGACATGCCGAGACCACTTTCCTTGTTCTAATATAGAACGGGTGCTGGATTTAGACCCTCAGAAATCTGGGGTTATGCCCTCTGTGGCTCGGTTGATCTGCATTCAGTGTTTAATAAAGGAATTGACGGAAGAGCACTACCAGGAGTGGAGCCTGCGGCTTAAATTGACTTAACACGCCAATATTATAGAATGACTGTCAAATCGAGAGCACCCTCGTGGGGTCTAATAGTGAACATGTGCTGGTATTAGACCCACGGAAGACAGGTCAGTCTCTTAACCCCCTAATGAAAGAGCGTCTGCTATGGTAATCTGGTCTTAACCCTGCAGAAATCGCAGGTTCCAGAAACTTGGCTATTGACAAACTAAAAAGCCCTCTATTGATACGTCCGGTCTAATATTGAACGGGTGCTGGAAATAGACTCTCGGAAGACAGGTCAGTTTTACCCTACTAATGACAGGGCGTTGCTACGGTAATCCTGCTCAACTCGAGAGGAGCCGCAGACATTCGGTTCACGTACTAGGCTGATAAGCCAACGGCGCGAGGCTTCAAGGTGAGGGATTACGGCCGAACGCCTCTAAGCCAGAATCCCGACCAAAAGCTCAGCACGATTGCAAAGGGAGGCTTCGACATGGTGGGGACCTGGGGCTCCCGCTCCAGCCCCGCCCGTTCGAGCCGCAGAATGAGGTCTCTGCCGTCCGCCGATCAAAGCGGGCGGGAAGCTGCTCGATATTCACCCCATACGGCGATGAGGTATGAAACCATTTGTACAAGACTTAGTTCTCGGTCGGGGTGTTCTAAGCAGTAGATCAGCTACCTCACTGCGAACGGCTGAGACTCAACCGTTGACCATGATATATGCCCGCACACCAGGCGAACAACATCTCCGTGCAATGACCAGGCTTGTCCCCTGGTCAAATGCACTATTTCGAGAGGAATCACAGGTCGCTGACATTTGGTCCACGTGCTTGGCTGATAAGCTACCATTTGAGGGACTACGGCCGAACGCCTCTAAGCCAGAACCCTTTCCTAAATCTCAGCACCGCTGTGATGGGAGGCTACGACATGGCTGGGACCTGGGGCTTGCGTCTCAGCCCGGCCCGGTCGAGCCGCAGAAATGCACTCCTGCCTTGTTCTTTACCTCTGTCTGCTATCAGTCATCCCAATGGACGCAGAAGAGATGCAGTCCAGCGGACATTGCACCCTCTGCCCTATTGTGACAACCTCCCAGGTGGCGGGGAATGCTAGGCGTACCATCACTGCAGATGAGCCGAGAAAATAAAGGGAGCAAAGAGATACCTCACTCACATGCATATGCTACGTTTCTGGCAGGACGTGACGATCCTGGGACAAAGTCACACTGGACTGCCTCTCTTCCGGGATAGTACAAACTAGTACATAGTCCATCATATCATTGCCAAACCCTATAGACACGAGTAAGGAAGACTCGATAGTCCTGCAAGACAACTTCCTAAGAGAGACAACTCTAACCAAAAACAACTGCTGCCTTGCAGTTAGGCTGGGGACAACCAAAGGCTAAGGAGGGCAACCCTACAGAAACGCCTGTTGAAATCGGATGCACTGAGCCACAGGCTTAACAAAATAAAACAGTGCAACGTAAATATCGCTGTAAACAGCGTACGAAGAAGAAGAAGAATTTGTAGCTATGCCCTCTTGTTTTTGTTGGTGGCTGTATTTTAAAAAAAAAATTGTTAGTCTAATTTATCCATTCCTTTGATCATCTTAAAAACATGTATTAGGTCACCTCAAATTCGTCTCTCTTTTAGATACTGTAGGCCGGTTTTTCTTAGTCTTTTCTTATAATTGTAATTCTGGAATCCCACTATCAGCTTCGTCGCTCTTTTTTGTATTCTTTCCAGCATGTTTATATCCAGTCTACGAAAAGGACTCCACACCTGTACACAGTACTCCAGTCTAGGTCTAACTAATGCGTTATACAGTTTGATTATCAGTCAGTGAACAATGTCACCAGTCAGCATAATCGGACTACAGTCATGCAATTTATGTTAAATTTAAACTAGGCACTAATTCACTTTTATTTCTACAAAAAAAATGCGTACAAAAACAAAAAATATATTGTATTCCTTACACAGTATTAGTCTAATTCTTCTTAAGAAAAAATGCTGTCAGAGGCATGGCGTTAGTGTCCTTGAACATGCTTGGTAGTTTTAGCACTGTAGTACCATTTATTGATGGCTTTAGTAAATGTAAACGGTGGCAGTGGAAGTCCATTTATATTAACAATCATAAGCTAGTTTATGTACAATCTATTGGAACCGTAATATCATTAATACTCGTGCGAGAGTCGTTATGTAGTAACAATTACAAACGTCATTGTTAAACTCGTCAAGCAAGACTTTTTACTCGTCTGTCAAACCCTAGTCATGACTGAAAGTGGCTAGTCATGACTGAAAGTGGCTACTACAAACTGTAACAGTCAATTCAACCAGTCAAACCCTAGTCATGACTAAAATTGGCTGCTACAAACTGTAACAGTCAATTCAACCAGTCAAACCCTAGTCATGACTGAAAGTGGCTACTACAAACTGTAACAGTCAATTCAACCAGTCAAACCCTAGTCATGACTGAAAGTGGCTGCTACAAACTGTAACAGTCAATTCAACCAGTCAAACCCTAGTCATGACTGAAAGTGGCTAGTCATGACTGAAAGTGGCTGCTACAAACTGTAACAGTCAATTCAACCATTCATTTAGATCCCCTCTTCCTACCCCCAATAAACAACAAAATGGCGCATTGGAGTAGAATCTGAAAAACGCTAACACAATCGGCATTGCATCGTGTGCACAGATGGTCATAAATGACTGATAACTAAGGTATATACATCTAACCTTCTCATATTCTCAAGCCTGCAAGTCATTAACTAGAATGCCAGTGCAACATAAACCTGATATAAGATTAGTGGTAATGCACAATATACCACTCGTCTGTGTCTTTATATTTATGTATGTATGTTGTGCGTGTGTGTGTGTATGTTCATCATGTAGCATATCCATTGCAGAACGTCGCTCGATCTCTAGCCAGAACTCCTGCCTCTGTCGCCTACAGGCCTTCAGTGATGTCTTGTGTCCATCTTCTCCTCGGTCTGCCTCTGCCCCACTTTCCAGGCACCATACCTTCCAGTATCGTTCTCTTCAGGTCATTATGACGTTTGATGTGACCAAAATATTTGAGCTTTCTGGACAAGATATTGTTTACTAACTAATTTTCCTCGATTTCCAGTTCTTGTATGATATCTGCATTTGTTTTCTTTTTTCTATCCATGGTATTTTGAGCATCCTTTTGTAACATTTTAGTTCTAAGGATTCAATCCTTTTCTTAAGTGTTTTTCACATCCGTACGTCGTCACCGGGAAGATGTAAGTTCGGCGGATTGTTATGTTCGCCATTTTATTACAGTTCTGCCAGAAGCTTCTCATTTTATTAAACTTCTGCATTGCCATTCTCCGTTTGATTTCCTTCAGGCAATCTCCATTGTTGCTTATAATTGAGCCGAGGTACCCAAAACTTGATTTAGAATAAAATTAGGTTTGGCCTTTGCCTTGTCTGCGCTCATTATTTTGCTTTTACTTATATTCAGGTATAGATTTTGGTCTGATGTATGTTTATATTGTTGTTGTTTCGAATGCCACCAATGAGTAGGTTTACTCTTGTGTGGGCCCTAAAAAGGACGTTAAGTGGAGGGTTGCAGTGGCTTTCCTCACAACCCGAGCGTGCTGATGAAGGTAGACCATGGTCCTCCAGGCTGTTGTGCTATGCTTCGTTTCATCTGCGTGTCGCTCACTACTACGGGGATCACGTCGATACCTCACAGCGATAGCATGAAAACAGGCCGTTTCTAGGTAGGGTTATGAGGAAGCCGAGGTGAGGGTCTTGGCAAATATATTTTGCCTGCCCTTGACTAACATGTCCGATCAGTATGTTGTGCCTGACCAGACGTTAGTCTTCCTCCCCATATATATATGGGAGAGGGGGAGGGGGAGACTAACGCCGCCGTCAATCGCAGACGATGATGGCATAATTTATTTGCTAGCGCTATTTTTAGTAAGGATTAACTGCACTACTTTTTATCCTCCCGCCCGACACCAGTGGCAAGCCAAGGACAAGACAACTAGGGGGCGACTACGAGATTACGAGGCAGACGGCTTAACCACTTCATCACGGAATCCCCATATTTATACATTTTTGTTGTGTGCGTTCGCTTTATTTCTCTAATCCCCAAGGCGGTGTGCGTTAAACTGTGGTTTTTATTTTGCGCCCTGGGGTGACGGCCGGTGCTGGTTGTGAGCCGTGTCACTTAACCACTAGCCCACGCCGTCCCCCATATTTATATATATATATATATATATATATATATATATATATATATATATATATATATATATCCTGGAAAGGGAGAGAATTTATAGTTATTGGAAAAAGCCATTAGCTTCCGCGGTGCAACGTAATGTGCAGACAAGGTTGTTATTTCCCCTCGATGGAAATAAACCTAACCCTTACTGGGATTAACTTTTTCCGCGAAGTAATAAACGCACAACTTGGTCGGTAACTTCTCTTTCATTGAAAAGACAAAGACATGCAGACACAACATAACTATCGGATAACAGGAAGAAGTGTGTGTACAAAGCATATTGGAAAAATTGGGCGAGAGGATATTAAAAACCAGCGTTTATTGGTTACCTGTGTAAAGGACCTGCTCGCGACATATCAGCTCCATAAATTTACTGTCCAGGAAGCGGAGAGATTAAGACAGATTTAACATATCAATATATGTGCGCTGAGACATTGAATCCATATATACACACGTTGGCATGTGTGTAGCAAATCCGCCCACAGCACGCACATTCAATCCGACATTTTAAGTAAAGAACAAAGTCATTCATCCGGTCAGTGGCTCTCAAACAGGTTGGTCTCCCGAGATCGTTAGACTCGTTCATAAGCTGGTCTACGTCTTTGCTGGAGCAGTTGGAGGGGTTTTTTACACTGAGATCTACATGCTGCTTCGTCACTGCTGGAAGAGTCGAGGGGTTTTTTAGGCTGAGGACTACATGCTGCTTCGTCCCTGCTGGAAGAGTCGAGGGTTTTTTAGGCTGAGGACTACAGGCTGCTTCGTCACTGCTGGAACAGTCGAGGAGTTTTCTATGCTGAGGTCTACAGGCTGCTTCGTCAATGATGTCGCCACGACGTGTGCTGGCTGACTCGTCGTTCATATATATTTATTGAAGAGTTACAAGAAATGTTCAGTTTGTGTGTGTTCTAACTAACATTTGTTTTTCCAACAAACAAACAAAATAAGGCGAGGCTGCTGCTGTACTGTGAATTAAAATAAAGTGTAAAAACATGAATATGTATGATTGAGATATGTGGTGTATTCATCTCTTCTGTGATGTGATAGCTTATATGTGTATTAACCGTTGTCTCTGGAGAAGACCTTGTAGTTGAAACGTAGCTTTCGTTCTTGGTTTCGTCCGATGCGTTATCTGAACATGCTGCAAAATGCCCGGATAGAAGGAACGGGACGTGTTTCCATGCCCCTGGAGCGTCTCTCCAAAAAGCTGTTATATGGTGAGCTCAGAATAGGCCCGCTTATCAGGGAGACATAAGAATAGCTAGAGAGACTCATTAAATATGTCTCTGAAAAGCTTCAACATTGATGTCTTTCCTGGGAGATGCGATGATTGCACAGAACCGTTCTTATCACACAGGGTGCTCAGATCGCAGAGCTAAATTCCAACGCCAACGCTCAGAGAAAGCAAGCCGGTTGAAAGAACAGAACGCACGACCACAGTCGAAGACACCTCGCATGTGTGCCCTGTGTGCAGCAGAGTTTGCTATGCCAGAATTGGTCTTTACAGTCACATGAGAACACATATCGCAGCAGAATGCTGAAGTTGTCGCCATCTTTGTTTGCAATAGGCAAATATGCCTATACATATTTTTGTTGTTGTGTGTGTGTGTATGTGTTGTTGTTTTTTTTTTTTTTTTTACAGCTATCAATTTTCACAGCAATGGTATTTAAAACAAAACAGTTTTTAAAATAAAAATTAACATGAAAACAGCAAAATATGCACTTGTTTACGTTGTATCTGAATGGCAAACATGAGGAAACCTGCTGGCACAAGCTGGGGAGCAGACGAAAGAATGAAAATTAGCAAACTTCAAAACCAAGCCTTGAGAGTTATAACAGGCGCCATGAAGTCAACGCCAATTGTAGAACTTGAAAAGATTACAAATCTACAATCCATGACCGACAGAAGAGACTGCAGAGCCCAGTAGCAAGCAGAGAAACTCAGAAGACTGACAGACCATCCAATGCATCAGAGACTAAATAGATTTGGAAATGGGAAAATAAAGCGGAGAAACTTTGCAGAAATAGCCAAAGCAAAGACCCTATGAACACCGTAACAATACCAAAGCCCATCCCTACTATACGCAAACCTACCTGGAAGCAGCATATCATTCCGGAGGTGGTAGAAAATATACCAGGTATTGGAAACAAGAACAGTCAGACTGAAAAAGAAAGAAGAGACATAACCCTAAGGTACATAACGAAAAACTACCCTAGCATGGACTGGACCCATGCATACACCGACGGTTCTGTAACCAACACAACACAGAACAGAGGGGCAGGGGTATTCCTGAGCCTACCAACTGGTAGAAAAATAACAGTAAGTGGCAACTGGAAAATTCTCAAGCAATTTCAGAGCGGAGGCAAAGGCACTGAGGGCTGCAGTAGAAGCAATGCTGACAGGCGAAAGGGATGAAAGCCAGATAGTCCTGTTTACAGATGCCCTGGCCATAGTTAACACTAAAAAGCCAGAAAAATACTGAACTTAATGATTTAAGAGCGGTACTCTGTCAACTATGCCAGCAGTCCGCACCAAAAAGAGTAGTGGTACTGTGGGTTCCATCCCACTGTAACATCCAAGGCAACGAGGAGGCAGACAGACTGGCAAAAGAAGGTGCAAGACTACCACAACCAGATTATAGTGTGACCTACGAAGAGTCCAAAAGGCTTATTATGGCCAGATACATGGCCAAATGGGAAACAGAACATACTGGCTACACAAAAAAGTATGCCTATTACCAGTTCAACAGAAGAGAGCAGGTCGTGTTCTTCAGACTCCGCACAGGACACAACAGACTGAGGTACCACCTATTCAATAAACTGAAAATAGGTGGCACTGACGAATGCAATTGTGGTACAGGGAAAATGACCCCTGAACATCTGCTGCAAAACTGCCCGACATACGAGGACCAGAGAAAGCACATGTGGCCATCACCAGTGACAACACTAGACAAGCTCTATCTATGGCAGTGTCGACAGCCTCAGGATGACAGCTGCTTTCTTCGAAAAAATACAGGTTGACGTCTGACAGCGTACGGAGAAGAAGGACGACGAGGAACTCTGTACAGGCTATTCCCATCTTATAACTTTGAGACCAATGAACATAATCCAGTTGGACGACATGGAACTCTGCTGCAGCCTGTTGTCCAGGATCACCGCGTGGAGGTGTAGAAGGGTCCTGACAGCTTTGGTTCGCTGGCCCTGACGCTAGCAGTCAGCTATGGGTCGCTGACCACGGCAGCTCATAATAAGTGAAAACCAGGAGAGGGTAGCGGGTAGGACACCCAGTGGTACACATTCGCGTCACACAGCGGTAGTGAACAGCAAGAAATTTTCTTCTCCTCCTTCGTTCATCCTCAGATCAAGGTCCCGGTTTCTCTTACAAAAAACACCGCTGTTTGTAAGGCTGTTTTATCTCCGTACAATTTGTCTCATACATGTCTCGCGAGGCCAGCATTGTTTATTTGCCTCTTGTTCTCTCTCTCTCTCTCATTAATTCTCTCTCTCGCTCTTTCTTCACCAATTCAGTAATCCGTTAAATGTTATGTTTGTTATCTAAATTATATTCACAATTTCCAATAATTAGAACGTCTTTCCGTATTGTACTATGGGGAATCCAAAGTAAGAAAGAGAGAAAGAGAGAGAGAGAGAGAGAGAGAGAGAGAGAGAGAGAGAGAGAGAGGGAGACGGAGGAAGGGACATGGACGGATGGATGGATGGATAGATAGATAGATAGATAGATAGATAGATAGATAGATAGATAGATAGATAGATTGATTAGATAGATAGATAGATAGATAGATAGATGACGGAGGCACGGACAGAGACCGATATATATATATATATATATATATATATATATATATATATATATATATATATATAGAGAGAGAGAGAGAGAGAGAGAGAGAGAGAGAGAGACTGCATCACGTGAAATAAAATGACACTAGGAAAGACAGAACGGGGCAACAATAGCATTAGAAAATGTCTGGGCACTACCTCATGTGCTGAATACACTGCAAGATAAAGAATAAAAAGAGAGGCCATTTTATGAGAGGATCCTAGATGAAACAGTCATCATGCGCGCGCATGTTGTTATTCTGGGAAGTTGCTTGCGCCGAGTTGCGCCTTGATGGATTGTCTCTGGTAGCAGCTCTTTTTACATACTGGCGCGTACTGACGAAGGCGGCTATTGGCCATCCTGGGTGTTGTGCAACTTTAAGTGTCTGAGCAGGTTAACAATAAGAGTAGCCATGTCCATCCATCTGATGTGGTAAAGGTTATCTGACTGACTTGCAGCAATGGACTTACAGGAGACAAGTATCTTTGCTGAAGTTGTTAGCAGCAAAACATGTTCTAATAACAAGAAGTAGGGGGGGGGGGGGTGTGTGAAGGAGAGAGAGAGGAGGAAGAGAAAGAAAGAGTAAGAAAGAGAGAGGGGAAAAAGAAAAGAGAGAGAGGAAAAAGAGAAAGAGACATAAGAGAGAGAGAAGAAAGAAAGAGAGAGAGAGAAGAGTGAGAGGAGGAGAATAAGAAGAAATAGAAGAAGACGACGAAGAAGAAGAAAAAGAAGAAGAAAGAAGAACAAGAAGATGAAAAAGAAGAAGATGGGTGTGTCAAACCCTCATGAAATGGACGGGCAAACTGTCCCTGTGTACAAAGGCCAGCCATGCAGTGGTCCACGCAAACATGGCAAAACATCGGTGGACAGGAAGAACAGATAAGCATTGGAACAAGTCGATAGCAGCCTGGTCGCCTCGACGTGGAAAAAGACAGCGGGGCAAACTTCCAATACGTGGGTCAAAACTTCTTTCCGCTCCACAATACGTTGAAATGAAAGATGAAAACGTATTGCCCATTGGACCTCCACAGATCAGTATAGAGATGGGGACGGTGTGGGCTAATGGTTAAGTGGCACGGCTCACAACCCGAAGGTGCTGGGTTCGATCCCCATCACAGCACCGGCTGTTACCCCGGGGAAGCAAAACCCTTAGAAAACGCAGAAGGAAGCAGACTTTTACATAAAATGGATACTGAAGTCGGATTCACTGGGCCGACAGGCGCAAAATAAAAACCACAGCGCAATGTATACCGCCTTGTGGATTAGTGAAATAAGGTGAACGCAAAAAAAAAATTTAAAAATGTAGAGATGTTGGAGTCGAAGTTGGGACTCGCAGGTGTACAACCCCCCTCCCCCCTCCCATGAATGAGTAATCTTCAGTTCCACCACTACGGGGATCACAGTGACGATACCCATCGTGTTGGTCAGGGTGCTGTAAAACGGCGGGGACGTGATATGACATAACGATTGTCTGCGCTCAAGTGAGAACTAACACCAGGTTATGGACACGAGGAGAATCGTGTGATAGCTCGATGGAGGTCACCAGAAACGTACAACTAACACAACACACTAAACCAGTCTCGCTACGGATACAGCTTCCGGTACGCTCCTGTCGACCCAACTGTAAATGGGTACCTGGTCATCCTATTACATACAAGCTGTGGCATAGTATACCGAAGTCACTAACAACTTCATTCCTTGACATCAGTGTAACTACTATTGAACAAACCTATACTTTACTGAAATCTCTAATAACTTCATTCACCGACAGTAGTGTAACTACTATTGAACAAACCTGTACTTTACTGAAATCTCTAATAACTTCATTCACCGACAGTAGTGTAACTACTATTGAACAAACCTATACTTTACTGAAATCTCTAATAACTTCATTCACCGACAGAAGTGTAACTACTATTGAACAAACCTATACTTTACTGAAATCTCTAATAACTTCATTCACCGACATAAGTGTAACTTCTATTGAACAAACCTGTACCTTACTGAAATCTCTAATAACTTCATTCACCGACAGTAGTGTAACTACTATTGAACAAACCTGTACCTTACTGAAATCTCTAATAACTTCATTCACCGACAGTAGTGTAACTACTATTGAACAAACCTATACCTTTCTGAAGTCTCTAATAACATCATTCCACAACACCAATGTAACTACTATGGGACAGATCTATACTTTACACCTGTCCACCCCTCTGTATCATCATCATTTGATAACTGGGATCAAGATGCTGAGCAGCGCATGGGCTACAGTGGTCAGCGACCCATTCCGTTATTTTATGACCTAGATAGAAAATTATATCAACATCACGTGATTCGATCAGTGAATCAAATCTCTAGCACACTCGGTTGACAGGCACACGTTAAATAAATAATGCAGCAGATGTAAAAAAAAAAAAAAAACACTACACATACAAACCGGAATTTTTTATTTTTTTGGGGCGTTCGCCTTATTTCTCTGTTCCCAAAAGGTGGTGTGCGTTGCACTGTTTTTATTTTGTGGCTTTCGACCCAGTGCATCCGACTTCGGCATTCATTTTATGTAAGGGTCTACTTCCTCCTGCATTTTCTAAGGGTTTGCTTCCCCGAGGTAACGGCCTGTGCTGGATTGGGGACTCGAATATTAGCCAACACCGTCCCCCAAACCGGAAATGAAAAAGAATGAATGTCAAAATGCGTTTTAGACTGAATGCTAATAAAACTGTAGGAATAATTTTTAGAAGATCTGACAAGGTCGAAAGCAATAAAATAGACATACAGATTAGCAACCATAAAATACTTACACCAACTGCCACATCAATTACAGCAATTTAGCTGGACAATCCACTAAACTGTAGCGAACACAGACACACTCAATAAAGATGTACAGGGACAATCAATATAATGCGACATACGAAAGGAAATGCATTGGGGCGTTTGTGAACGAATGGAGACAAGAGTAGAGAGTTGGAGGTCTTGCATGTGTGTGTGTTGTGTAAAAGCGTGCGCAATCATTACGATAGCACTCACGGTCTACAATAAATCTGTCAGAGAAAAAGCTGAACTATGTACGTTTGGCACATGACTGCCCATAGTAATGAAGAAAACTAGATACATATTAGAATCAGACACTCTAAATAATAGCAAGAACAGCAAAGGCACAGCGGAATCTGGGTGACGCGAGGAACGACGGGAGACGGGGAGGAGAGATGAGAGAGAGAGGGAGAGAGAGTGGCAGCGAGAGAAGGGCGGTGCGTAAAGGAATAGTTAGTGATATGTCCCACGACTCAAACATACATATGTTCGGATTCAGCAAGGTAGTGCTCACTATAGAAAGTTGTTATTGGCGAACGTCCACAATGAGAGACTGGGCGGATGGGAGGGGGGGGGGGGGTGAGGGAGGGAGGGAGGGAGAGACAGAGAGAGAGAGAGAGTGGCAGCGAGAGAAGAGCGGTGCGTAGAGGAATGGTTAGTGATATGTCCCACGACTCAAACATACATATGTTCGGATTCAGCAAGGTAGTGCTCACTATAGAAAGTTGTTATTGGCGGAGGACGGATGTGTAAAATTGACCGGTGTGTGTGGTTCGTACGTCTCCGAGAGATATCTGGTTGGAGGCAGGATATATTTCCAGAGGTGGTAGAAAATTTACCAGGTATTAGAAACAAAAACTGCCAGACTGAAAAAGAAAGAAGAGATACTACCCTGAGCTACATAACGAAAAACTACCCAAGCATGGACTGGACCCATGCATACACCGACGGTTCTGTAACAAACACAACATAGAACGGAGGGGCAGGAGCATTCCTGAACCTACCAAATGGCAGAAAAATAACACTGTCCATTGGCTACTG
This sequence comes from Ariolimax columbianus, assembly GCA_036924085.1. NCBI lineage: Eukaryota > Metazoa > Mollusca > Gastropoda > Stylommatophora > Arionidae > Ariolimax > Ariolimax columbianus. The sequence goes on along the minus strand of JAVGWX010000011.1, from coordinate 34,758,156 downwards.
GAAAATACACAAGCAATTTCAGAGCGGAGGCAGAGGCGCTGAGGGCGGCAGTGGAAGAAATGGTGACAGGTAAAAGGAATGAAAGCCATATAGTCCTGCTTACAGATGCCCTGACCGTAGTCACAGCACTAAAAAGCCAGAAAAATACTGAACTTAATGATTTAAGAGCAGTACTCTGTCAACTATGCCAGCAGTCCGCACCAAAAAGGGTAGTGGTACAGTGGGTCCCATCACACTGCAACATCCAAGGCAACGAGGAGGCAGACAGACTGGCAAAAGAAGGTGCAAGACTACCACAACCAGATACTAGTATGACGTACGAAGAGTCAAAACGGCTTATTAGAGCTAGATACATGACCAAATGGGAAACCGAACATACTGGCTAAACAAAAAATATGCCTATTACCAGTTGAACAGAAGAGAGCAGGTCGTGGTCTTCAGACTTCGCACTGGCCACAATAGACTGAGGTACCACCTATTCAACAAATTGAAGATAGGTGGCACTGACGAATGCCCGTGTGGTACCTGGAAAATGACCGCTGAACATTTGCTGCAAAACTGCCCGACATACGAGGATCAGAGAGAACAGATATGGCCATCACCAGTGGCAACCCTAGACAAGCTCAATGGCAGTGTCGACAGCCTCAGGATGCCCGCCGCTTTTTTCGAAAAAAAGGTCGATTTCTGACCGCATAAGAAGAAGAAGAAGAAGAAGGACGACTCGAATATAGGACGACTCGAATGCCGTGCTGAGACTGGATTTGTCGGGCCGAAAGGCGCAAATCTCGCAGTTCAATTGTAAACTAAGACACGAAGGCCGAAGAAAAAGAAGTAGAAGAAGAAAAAAAAAGAAGAAAAATAAGAAGAAGAAGAATGCAAACTGTCTTCAAAAATAACAAGCATGCTGAACTATTGTAACATTGTCTAGTAACCTTTGTTTGTTTGTTTTCTGTGGAAAGGTTATGGTGATGGTATATTTGCTCTGGAATCTCATGGGGCAGGAAAAGGAGAGACCAAAATACACCAGAAAAGGATCGTGGATACACACTTCGTGTTCTTCTTTAATTCTTCTTCTTCGATCAGTTGATGCTTTGCTTCTAGTCCGGTTGAGGTTTACGAAGGAATCTGTGTTTCAGGTCTTCGCCTGTCCCCCACAGCTTTTCTAGCATGGTCGCTCTCCCGTGCCAATCTACCTGTCTTTGGTCTGTATAAGTGGGGTAGTGCTACTGGATATGTTCTGGTGTTTGCTTGGACGCTCCACAATCGCATGTGACGGTGTCTGTAAGACCCAATCTGTGTAGGTGGGTACCGAGTCTAAAATGTCCCGTTCTGAGTATGAAGATCTGTCTGCCCATCTCTGGCATGTTTGTCTATGCTGTTATTTCCTGGCTTGTATCCGTTGTGCTGGTCTCTCCATTCCGTCCGCATGGATCGTTTTATGAGTTTCCTTTTTATTGCTCTGTGGATGGCGAATCTAAATGCCTACATTTACGGCTTTTGCGAGCTCATATGCCTTCTCGTTTCCTAGGATTCCAAAGTGGGCCGGAATTTACTGCTGGACTAAATTGTTTTATGGTTAAGCAGCCTGGTATTATATTTTATTTCGTGTTTGGGGCGACAGATAGCTAGGAGCAAGCTCGTGGAGTCTGTTAAAATGACCGTTTTTCTTGTAGTTGTGTTTTCGCTAGATACAAACATAGAGGTAGTCACGAAGGTATTGAGAGAGCTGGAACGGCTGGCGGTGTACACGAGAGCATGGCATGTACGTGTTGAAAGCTTGTGTTCCACATGCAGCTGAAAAACATTTCGTTTTGACATTAGTCCGTAGACTTGTGCTCGGGCCACATTAAGGCCTGGGCTTCTTTCCGTAGGGGTAAACCGTAAGTAAACCGTGCTTGCACACTTCACGTTGACCGTAACTGTCAGCAGTATGTATTCCTAATCAGTAACAATCCCGCCCGCGAACCGTTAAATTTACCGAACAAAATATCCAATGACAGGATTCACTTTGAACACAAAATAGTAAATGGAAGAGAGAACCTATTTAGCAAAAGCCCAATGTGATATATATATATATATATATATATATATATATATATATATATATATATATATATATAGAGAGAGAGAGAGAGAGAGAGAGAGAGAGAGAGATTGAGAGAGAGAAAGGGAGAGAGAGTGAGAGAGAGACAGTGAGAGATTGCGTGAGAGAGAGTAAAAGAGAGAGAGGGAGAGAGAGAGTGAGTGAGGGAAAGAGAGAGAGAGAGAGATGAGATAACAATAGACATTGGTTAGTTTTATAGTTGGGAGGTGGGGTAGGATGGAGCGTAATAATGACAAAAACCAATGACCCAGAAAATGTGGTGAGACGCGAGATACACAGAGGCAGAGTGGAGATGTATAAATAGCGAATTAGTGAGTGAGAGAGAAAGCGAGTGAGATAATGCGAACATTATGATTTGGGAAAAAAATAATTTTTTAACGCTTTTATTTCAAAATGCACTAAAAGAGTATACAATAATTCAGTTCTACAGACTTGTACGTCTTACGTCAATGCCTCATTATGTCCCATCACAAACATGAAATCAAATCGTGGGACGTTGAATACACAACTAAGTACTCTACTGAATTCCTACCAGCGCCCCCGCGATTTGATTTCATGTCTGTGGTAGAACATGACAAAGATAATATTGGGAATCATCATGAGAAGAGGAGTAGAGTTGAACCAGAAATTGGTGATAAGCAGTGCGAGTGCGGTTCGTGGAAGGCAAGGGCTCAAACAACGCCATACACACTATAAGAACGATAATTGAGAGAGCCATTGAGGAGAAAGTCGACGTATATCCGTGTTTCAATGATTATATTAAAGCGTTCCACAAGGTAAAACATATGGAGCTCACCAAAATGCTGACATGTCTACATATTGATGGCAAATCCCTCAGGATCATTGAAAATATGTATTGGGGACAGACTGCGGCTATAAGAATTAACAAACAAGTGTGAGATTATAAACAGATACAAAGGGGAGTGAGGCAAGGTTGTGTTCTGTCCCACGACGTGTTCTCCATGTACAGTGAGTTTATCGTGAGAGACATACAGGCAATGCCAGGAATATCAATTGGTGGACATAACATAAATAATCTACCATATGCTGATGGTATTGTATTGATAGCCCAGAATGAAACCGACTTGCAGGAAATGGTAGACATGGTAGCTCAGCAAAGTGAAAACAAAGGCCTCAGCTTAAATAACAAAAAACCGGAAGTGATGGTAGTGACGAAGAAATCGGACTCGCTAAAATACTGGGTCAGAGAAGAGGGCTGAATTGAGACAAGTTAACACGTTTAATACCTGGGCACATACATGGTATCAGATGGAAGATGCAAAATAGTCCGAGCAAAATCGGTCTTTCAAACCATGCAAGGAATATTGTGCAACAAAACCTTGTCGCTGGAACTGAGAAAGTCCTTGGATGCTACGTGGAACCAGAAATGACATATGACAGTGAACCATGGACAATCAGCAAGTAAGCGCTTAGATCTTTGGAAGCAACGGAGATGTGGTTTTACCTAAGAATGCTGTGGATCCCATGGACTGCAAAGAAGACTAATGATACAGTACTCGAAGAGGCACACAAACAACTTATTGCAAGGGTTAGAACAAGGCGGTCATTCTTTTGTGGGCGTGTTATGAGAAGAGGCGGCTTGGAGCACGTCGTGACAACGGGAAAGATAGCAGGAAAGAGAGACAGAGGAAGGCCGAGAGAGAAGATGTTGGACAGCATGAGAGAATGGCATGGCGACAATCAACAACAGACTTGGTAGACTACACACGTGATAGAAATAGGTGGAGGCCCATGATCGCCAACGTCAACCGGCAGAGCACCTGATGATGATGATGGAACACAATGAAGCTTTAACGCGAGACGGAACAGTCTAATAGAAATGAATTATTGCATACTTTTTCGAGCATTTTGAAATAAAAGCGTTTAAAAAACATAGTTATTTAACATTTATTTCATTTATAATATTGGCCTCTATATCAACCGCTTTCTCTCACTCTATGTCTCTCTCTCTCTCTCTCGAGTTGTTTTTTCTCTCTGGGAAATGTGAAATTTTTCTGACATTAAATTGTTGATGATGATGTGAATGCGTACAATGAGTACGTTTACTCTTTTGCGCCCCGTATTTGATGCCGTTAAGTGGAGGGTTGCAGTGGCTTTCCTCACATTTCAAGCTTGTCGATAAAGATGAACTTTGGTCCTCCATGCGCTTATGCTATGTTTGGCTTCATGTGAGTGTCGGTCACTACTATGGGTATCACGTCGATCCCCCACGTCGTTAGGCATGAAGAACAGCCTGTGTTCGTGGAGAACTCCGAAGAAGTGAGGTAGCGGTCTTGGCCAGTACAATTAACCTGACCCTGACTAATATGCCTGATCGGTATGTTTTGCCAGACCAGACGCTAGCCTGCTCTCCTAATAATAACAATTTGTACCACAGCCGATCGGTGTGATGGAGCTCTGTCGCAGACGGTAAATAGGTCTGTTCTATTATATTGCACTCTACACACACTCTAAACAAATTCAAGTTACACTAAATATAAACACAATACAACAGATTATTTATTCCAGTAACACTAACAACTATAAACTCTCCAACAACTTAAATTCTTTCTCTCATCATTTATACGTCATGGGATCAAGATACTGCAGCGGTCAGCGACCCATAGCTGACTGCTATTGTCAGGGCCAGCGAACCATAGCTGCCAAGACCCTTCTACATCTCCACGTGGTGATCCTGGATAACAGGCTGCAGCAGGGCAGACTGGCTAAGGAAAAGGGATCGAAGAGGGAATGCTAACCCGGTACTCAGAAAATGCTTGCTGAAGTCGGATGTGTTGGACCGAAAGGTGCAAAATTTGGCAGCCAAGCTGTAAACTACGACACAAAGAATTCCGTTCTCTGGACTACATTCTGCTACTTAAGCCCTTTCAGGGTTTGGTAGTGGGAGATTGAGAACGAACGAAGAAGAAGAAGAAGTATACGTCACGATACCCTATTCTCCCAATCTAGCCTGCTGCGTTCGAACTTAGTAGCGGATTGCCGCTGATGGTAAAGTTCGTAGGTTCTGAACCCGAGTGTGACGTCCACGGTCTTGTTCCTCTTTGTCGGAGGTAGATTAAAGTGGTCTCAACGTGGTCAAGATAGACTGCATCAACTATGATCAATGGGATCACTGCATAACTGCCTCTAGCTGCGACTGACGACTTACATTAACGTGATCAAGGTGATGTCGAAATGATCAGTGGGGCAGCATCACAATATGATGAATGGGATGACTGGAAGACTGCCTCTATAAGATACTGACGACTTGTAATTTTGACCACTACATAATATTAGGGTAGTTACCTTGCTTGCTGTGTGTCTATCTCAACTGCTTCTCTTTCTCAACTTAAATATGCCTCAACTGCATATCTTCGTCGCCTGTCCTCCACTGAGCGTCTCTTTCCAAAGTACCTCTGTCTCTGAAGTGAAATGTTTTTTTATCCCTGTCTCTGAAGTCAAATATACTCTCTCCGTGATTCTCAACTCAAATCTGCCTCAACTGCATCTCTTCGTCGCCTGCCCTCCACTGAGCGTCTCTTTCGAACGTGTTTTCCTGTAAAAATGGTTTTCAACTCAAATCTGCCTCACTCTGCCGCCTGATCGCCACTGTGTGTCTCTCACGAATCTATTCTCAAGTAATGATTGAAGTGAAATGTTCTCTGTCTCTGTCTATCTCATGTCATCTCTGAAGTCAAATGTTCTCTCTCTCTGGTTCTCTCGTAATCTGGTTCTCAACTCAAATCTGCATCACTCTGTCGCCTGCTCTCCACTGAGCGTCTCTCTCGAAAGTGTTATTTAATCTCTGAAGTCGTCTTTTTTGTCTCCGCCACCTACACTCCACTGAGCGTCTCTTTCGAATGTTTTCTCAAGTAATGATTCTCACGTCTCTCTACACCGGGATTTTTTATCCGATCTGCCTCACAGATCACGTGATTTCCAAAACGATTCCCGTTTTTGTCCGCCTGCTTGCCATCATCTATTCTGTTCGCGTGGTTTCCAGACGACGAGGTTTGTCGGCGGCAACAAGTCTACGCGTTTCCAACCACAATCGTTCCAGGTGTTGACATATGACCTGTAACTTACATCAGGTAACGTCGTAGTTCGATTTGGTTACTCAAATTCTGGCGGGGCTGAGTTCAGCTGTACTTTCTCAAATCCTACGAAGGAGACAGAAATAAATGGTTGTCTGAGCTCCCACCTATATATTGTCTATACAGCTAAGATCTGTTACACAATAATAATAATTCGTCCATCTTCGTCGACGAGAACCACCATCATCCCGTGCCATGCTGCATCATTGAGTGGGTGCGATCGTGACTCATAAAGCCAATGCGAGCGCAGAAAGTTCTATGACACGACTGGCAAACATAGTCCGCAGCTACCTCTAGTATTCCCTCTGCTCTCGACTTTCTGATTGCGCGGCTATCCTGGACTGTATGAACACGGAAGCTCTCGCTGATTTCAGCACAGTTTGTGACCACACTCTTCCAGGTTGAACGATTTTGAAGCAGGTTTTTCCAGGTGTTAACATCTACTTGACAGCACTCCCCTATATTACGTTATAATATGATAATATAACATGACTCACTCACACGGTTACGTACGCCTCTAATATCATAAAATAAACATACACATGCACACATTTACGTGTACGCGCTGACACACACACACACACGCGCGCGCATGCAAGCACCCACGAACAATCCCACACAAAAGCTCGCATATAGACTGAATGTTACACTAATATAACGTCATGGTCAGATGGAATGTATTGATAACAGATTTTAAACAGAAGATCTGAAGAAGAAAAAAAATCACAGGACTCGTCTAGGATTTGAACCACTAAGTTATAACACAATAGGCGAAGATCACACCTCTAGAACACTAGTGGCGATAGCAAATACCGTTTAGCAAAGGAAATATGTCGTGTTTGGTTCGTGTTGACTACGCAGGCAGACAGAAACGCGTTCCGTTTAAAAATGTCTTCGCTTTATTGATTACAAATTGTTTCAATATTGTCCCAAAGGTAACCCTTTCAACACAGGTCATCATGTCCGTAAAATCCCATTCCCCTGTTTTACTGAGAAAATACGAATCAGGTAGACATTTGAGGAAAACGATTTACTATGACAAAACTATGGACTCATTATTCCATCTCAGATTGACTGGCCTGATCATCTCCAATGTTCCTACTTGTTGTGCCTGTAAATTGTGGTCAAAATTGATTGAAGACTTGTATCAAATTTAGTCGATACCTTACATTGAATAACCCAAACAGTTTTAATCTTAGCTGACCTGTGCTTCTACATGGGCAGATGCTCCTGTGCTGGTCCTAATTCTGGCGTGAGTTGGATGTAGCCGGGAGGAGGATTTCCTGCTTAGCGGGCTAGGCTCGAGCAGCTTATTACTCTGTTGCATTGAGACAAGTACCGCGGAGGGTGGTTAACCGATGTGCGAGTCCATCTTAATAGACTCAAACACTAGAGCAAAGTAGACCCACAGCCTGTTAAGCGCCATCTATGCTGCTCTTAACAAACAATCTAACCATGACGGGTGTTATGCCATGTCACACAGTTAGTCGCCTCTTGCGACATGCTCTCTGTGGGGCAGTGGTGCTATTCTTGTCTTTGTCATACACAAAGACCCCAGCAGATCACTTGGGAGAATCCAAGCTGTACATCCCAAAATACGAATTAAAATCCACCCATCACACTCAATAATGGGTGGCTCAGGGAATGGGGTTATTTACACACGTACACCGATGTCATGTGCTCAAAGTGTATTGCCATTGGGTGTGTACCTGTCCTGACAGTTTCAGCTCTCTAGCTTATTGGAAAGCTTCTGAATTTTCAAATACCAGATTTGACTTAACTGACAAGTGACATGATTACAATGGGAAACGGATAATAGAACCTTAACTGCGGACGGACAGTGATGGAAGTGTCGACAACAGTGCACGTTTGCTTTGACCTCAGTTAGGTGCCCATTTACAGCTGAGTCGACTGGGAGAAGCGGTCATACCACGAGAAAAGACATTGACACGCCCGGTCTGTGAAACAGAAGCAGGACGAGATTTGAACCTGGTACATTTGGATTGTAAGCCAAGCTCTCAACATATAGGGCATGATTGATAAACCTAGAAGGCCAGCGAACGGCACTGATGATGTACATATGTGCTTGTTAGGTCCCTCGTGTGTAGGACATATTTGTAGCAGCAGCCATTTTATCAGTGCTGCAGACACATTGGTTCTATTTCCTTTGTTGAGATGATCTATCTCAATCTGTTGTGATCAATGCATAGTTTAAAGATTACCCCCTACTCACCTCTATCGGACTAGTAACACAAGAACACAGATAATATCTCCATCTCTAAAGATTACCCCCTACTCACTTCTATCGGACTAGTAACACAAGAACACAGATATTATCTCCATCTCTAAAGATTACCCCCTACTCACTTCTATCGGACTAGTAACACAAGAACACAGATACTATCTCCATCTCTAAAGATTACCCCCTACTCACCTCTATCGGACTAGTAACACAAATGGATCTTCTGGTAAAAACCCCTCTGATCTCTTGGTAGCGAGATCGGACTCCCGTGTTCAGTGTCGTGAATGTTAAAAATCCCTTTGCAGTTAGAAATTGAAAAGAGTAGGCTTAATGGCCGCTGTCCGGACAAAATTCTAAAGTTCTAGCTAAAAATCCGCAGAAGTTATTCGTACCTTCCCCCAGGTGGTTTGTTTAAAGCAGCTATGGATGGCGCCTAACTGGCTGCGGGTCAACTTTGCTCTAGTGTTTGAGTCTATTAAGATGGAGTCGCACATCGGTTAAATCTCTCTCCAAGAAACTGGTTGTATATAGACTCTGCAGTCTTCTGAACCAGTATAAAGACGTTAAGTTAGGTTAAGTCTGACAATCGTTGTCTATGCTGTCATTTTCTGGCTTCTATTCTTTGTACTGGTCTCTCCATTCCTTCCTCATGGATCGTTTGATGGGAAAAGAAACACCAAGATGGTATCTCAATCTCTAAATATTTTTTTTTTTAAGTGTTGCATCTTTGTATTCTACTGGCGGAGGCACGACCCTTTCCACCCCGGGCCGCAGCCTTTAAGGTGATATCAGGACGTATTAACCAGTGTTTGGATGCGTGTGTGCGTCTGTATGTACCTATGCCAGTTAGGTCGATCTCAGAGGTGCAACTGAATTGCAAATGAAAGGGACTCACTCTGAGGGTGTGTGTGTGAAAGTTGTGTAAGAGTGTGATTGTTGGACAAGAGTCAAATGAGACAGAGTGTGAGGTAAGAAGAGAGAGTGGTAAGTATCAATCTCTACAGATCACCAGCTGTACACCTCTTATTGGGCTGGTCACACAAAACCAGCGGAAGGGTACGGCGTAATGTTATTGAACAACAAATGAACACTTACGTGTTTCTTGTACATCCAAAGTAAGCATACGGTCCACCCACTTTTCAAACTGTAATCAGTGCATCCTTTCACAACGCACGTTTGAGTGATGTGGCTTCTTCATACGACAGCAGTTTCTGAAACACAAAATATGATTGAAAACGTTTGAGAAACGTGGAGTAAGAAATTCGTCACATTTTTGTGTAGAGCAATGCTTGATTGGGTTCTGGTCTGCTGACATACACCCGTGCGTGAGTCCTCGGTCTTTAAAGGGCGTCAAGAGAAAAGGACTATTTCTTCTTGCTCTTAGTTCCTTGCTCGGCGTAGGCTAGTGGTTAAGTGACACGGCTCACAACTCGAAGGTGCTGGACTCGTTCCCCATTCCAGCACAGGTCGTTACCCCGGGGAGCAGACCCTTACATAAAATGCATGGAGAGTCGGATGCACTGGGCGCAAAATAAAAACATAGTCCAACGCACACTGCCTTGGGGAAAAAAGAAATAAGGCGAACGCGGAGGGAAACGTTCCTTAGTAATGACTGACAAAGCTGTCAGTGACCGTCCGATCGTGTCTTTAAGGGCAGCAACAAACTCCCTCCACTTCACCGGGTCTACAGCCATCTTTCGTACAGTGCTTTTCATTTCAGATGTAGTCAGATCTACCAACTTTGAAAGTCATCAGTAGCAGTTGGTGATGATGCGTTCTCAAGAGATGACCAAACATAGGTATTATTTTGTGCTTGGAAATGCATTCTGCCCAAGACGTAGTGTTGACCGTACTTCAAATGTCGTCGTTTCGCAGTCTTACCTCTCCTGGTAACACCAATGACCTTCCTCAAACACTTCACACATAGAGATTATGCTCCGACGCGCCTTGAACAGAGACCATGTTTGGCACTGGTAGCAAAGAGTCGGCATAAATATACAGTTTATCTTCTGTTCGGGGGGGGGGGGGGGGGTGTTGGGCTGGACATCCAACTCGTTAAAGGAAAGTGAAGCGTCTGTTATAGCCTCTCTTTTCCAGGTGTAGTGTTCGCCGCTGGATTCACTGTTCGGCTTACCGTGCAGGAGTTTCCATGCCAATGGCCTCTCCTACATTATTGTGTCCCCAGCAGCACCTTCATGAGGGGCCCCCTGTTTCTTATAGAGTCTACTGCGGGGCGCAATCGAGTACCCGGTGGTATAACTAGGCGGGCAGATTGAGCCCATTAGCCTTAGTTGGCTAAGAGAAAGTAAACTCTGACTCTAAACCCGTGTAGACCAAGCCCTTTAGCCTGTTCAGGCAGTTCGCTTAGGAGAGAGGGAACTGATTTTAAACCCATAAGTGCCAGGTAGTGATGGCTAGTCCTGGGACGATAAGAGTATCATCGAATGTCTAGAGTAACTGGCATCTGCGGACAACTACTCCAATGCCTTGTGGAGACCTTGGGAGAGGGTAGAGCTACGGGAGTAAACCTAGCCAGAAAATCCAGAGTGGCAGTACCTAAGGCGGATGGTTTCAAAATTGCGAACTCATTCCGGCAGCACCTGCAGCTGTGCTGGTGTCAAATTGTCATGCTTTGCACTCCCTTGGATTACACCAGCGAGGCCGAGAGGGGGATCCTGCAGTTTGGGCAGCCCATGCTTTTACACTGGATAGGCTACTCACAGGGCGCCACGCGCATGGTCTACATAGACTGAGACGCCTACGATGATCAGCTGTTGCTTTGATACCAAATTAATTATCCGGTGCCTAAGCAGTGGCGACAGCTGGTAAGTCACCGCAGATGCTTTCTGGCACCTTGTCTTGATTTCCTTGTCGATCTTACCATACGCTGAAACAAATACTGCCCAAAGACCTGAACTCGTGGGCTTGTTGAACAGCAATTTCATTTACAATTAAGTTGAGTGGCCCAAGTGTTCTGTTGATCCTCATAGCTGGTTCTTGCTCCCTGGCAAGAGGTTCTGGTGAGTGTGTCTAGTTATATTTGTTAGGACGTGACCTAATCAATTCTAGCGTGTTCATGTGTTCTTGATTGTTATGGACAAGCAGCTGTCGGTTGGTCATAGTGTTTAGTCAAAAGCCTCGTTGTATAAGTAGTCGTTGATAGAGGGTTGGAGCCTATGGGGCGAAGTGTGAAGAGTCGAGATTTGTGTACACCTGGTGTGGGTTGATGGAAGAGGAGGCCAGACCAGCTGAAGTGTGAGAGGTTGGTCCAACGATGGAATCAGTAGAGTGCCTTCATTGCTGACCTGCAGTGCAATAGAAATCAGGTGGAAAGTCCAGTAAGTAAGGTCTAAGGGGTTACTAAGGCTGAAAGATAAGGTGCTCACTTCTTATGACACGAACGAAAGCCAGAAACCGTTGCTGAGCAGCGCACGAGTTGCAGTGGTTAGTGACCCATATCTGCCTGCTAGCGGCAGGGCCAGTGAGGGTCCTAGGGCTGACTGCTAACGCCAGAGTCAGCGAACGACCCAGAGCTAACTGCTAGGGTCAGCCAGCGATCCAGAGCTGAGAGTGCATGAGTTGCAGTGGTTAGCGACCCTTAGCTGACTGCTAGCGTCAGGGCGAGCTAGCTACCCAGAGCTGCCAAGACCTTTCTACACCTCCACGTGTTGATCCTGGAAAACAGGCTTCAACAGGGCAGTGGCTAAAGAAAAGGGATCGAAGAGGTACTAATCTGGTACCCAAAAATGCCAGCTTAAGTCGGATGTGTCGAACAGAACGGTGCAAATATCTGCTACTTGCAAATGTCTTTTCAGGGCTTGATAGCGGGAGATTGAGAACGAACAACGAAGAAGTAGAAGAGCCGATCGATAATGATAGAGTTCATGTCTTTATGCAACTCAAATCTGACAGCAGCCACCGACTCAAATCTGACAGCAGCCACCGACTCAAATCTGACAGCAGCCACCGACTCAAATCTGACAGCAGCCACCGACTCAAATCTGACAGCAGCCACCGACTCAAATCTGACAGCAGCAATCGACTCAAATCTGACAGCAGCCACCGACTCAAATCTGACAGCAGCCACCGACTCAAATCTGACAGCAGCCACCGACTCAAATCTGACAGCAGCAATCGACTCAAATCTGACAGCAGCCAGAAACTCAAATCTGACAGCAGCCACCGACTCAAAGCTGACCAAAACCCTATTCAGTCTCCAAGTGACGGCTCCGGAAACAGACTACAACCGTGCAACCTGGATAAGAGATAAGGGATCGATGAGGGAAGGCAAACCCATTCCAAAAAACGTTGTGCTGGAACAACGATGGGCCGAAATGCACAGATATCGCTGCCTCGCTGCAAACGACCACACGTCAAAACGGACCTTTTCTGGACGAACGGCGAAGAGAAAGAAGAAGAATAAGAAGAAGAAGAAGAAGAAGAAGAAGAGAAGAAGAAGAAGAAGAAGAAGAAGAAGACCTCTGTTAAAGTACATGCATTAAGAGTAAATATCTTAGATACGGGTTGATCCTAAAACTAACAAGCAACAAACACTCAACCGGGGATACTGGCTGGTAGAGTGGTTTACGCTGGTTTCTCAAGGTAAAGGTAACACGGTAGCGACATGCTTCAGTCTTAACTAAGCTGTAAATGTGTTCCTGATGTACAATTAAGGTAAGGCAAGGCAGTGGGGAAGGGAACTGATTTTCCCACCCACAAAAAACTAGTTGAGAACTAGTACTGTACAATCAAGTCCAGTCTCTTGTGAGACATAACTATCATCATCATCATCAAGTGCCGTCTCTGCAAGGGAGAGGGGGTTGACGGAAATGAATCTCCACCTGCCTCTGTCCCGTGCCTGATTGGTACACTTGGTCAAACTGTGTCCCGACTACATCTTGATGGTGTCTGTCAATGTGTACCCCTGCCTCCCCTCACTCCTCCCTCCAATTCAACTTTCAGTCGCGTGACGATCTAACTATTGAATGTTTCTACATCTTATTTCCTTCAGAAGTTCCACCACGAGTTGTTCTAGAATCTCCTTATCTCTTGTCCTATCTTTCCAAGAAACTCGTCCAAGTCGTCTGAAACCCCACTTTTTCAAAGGCTTCAGTACCCTTCTCCATTTCCAGGTTTGTACTCCATACAATAAAAGTGAAAGCACATAGCATTTAATGATTCTCCTTGTTAAGTTCTGAGATGCTCGGACAGTGTATGTCTCGTGCTGTTAAATGTATTCTTTGCCATTACAATTCTCTTAACGATCTCACTTTCTGCATTTGCCATCCGCCGAAATAAGCCGACCAAGCCTAACACTTGCTCCAGAATCTCTCCCATTTATTTCAGTGTTCTTCAACCTGGGTGGTAGCGCCCACTAGTCGGTCATTTCAGTTTTCATGTGGGCGGTATCAGAATAGTACAAAGACACTGTGAAAGTCTCAAACCCTCACAGAAGTCGCAAAGCCTCACAAAAGTCTCAAAGCCTCACAGAAGTCTCGAAGCCTCACAAAAGTCTCAAAGCCTCACAAAAGTCTCAAAGCCTCACAAAAGTCTCAAAGCCTCACAAAAGTCTGAAAGCCTCACAGAAGTCTCAAAGCCTCACAAAAGTCTCAAAGCCTCACAGAAGAACTGCGACATAGACCCGATAATTAGGAGAGCATTGCTGCCTGGCGTAGTCAAATCTCTCCTAGTACAGCGCATATAGAGCAGACAAGAATCGAGGAAGCTGCACGGAGACGAGTTGCCTCCATCTGACAGACGCTTTCGGGCTCGGATAGGTTTGATCAGCCACCCTACGAACCCACTCCAGGATTGACAGATGACATTGTGTTTCTCTTCGAAAACGAAGGACAAACAGCAACAAACAAACAAACCACAAGAAACAACAACATAACAAACCACAACAAACAACATAACAAACCACAAGAAACAACAACAAACAACCAGCAGAATAATTACGTGATGTATTAAAACATTACCTGGGCATCCTATGGCAGAATACCAGCAAACCAACAAAAGTATACATTTTGAGAACCTGTGTTTTTCATGTAGAAGCATACGGCTGTGAAACCTGGAGAACTATCCAACTTCGAGTCGAAATGCTATGGAAAGGTCCTCAGAATACCAGGACCGAAAAAAAGGAAGAATACAGACATTCGACAAGAGTTGGGCATAGAGAAGAACTGGTTCATAAATGTCGTCATGAACAGAAAATTGAAATACTTTGGCCTCATCAAAAGCCATAACCGTCTTGAGAGAACCGTAATGGAAGGTATGGTGCCGGATAAGAGAGACAGGCAGACCAAGAAGACGATGACGTCAAGGAATGCTTGGGCGTGACTGGAGAAGGCTGGAGATTTGGCAAGAGATCTAGTTTCCTTCAGACGGGCTGTGATGGGTGCGACGTTCTTTAAAGGACATGCTACTCGATGCTTAAAAACATCCAAAATACACAGACTCGGTGGGTGGACGATCCCGAAATTTTCTTCAATTCAGATTTTAGTGGGCGGTAAGGGAATATTATCGTCACTAAAGTTATCAAAGTGGGCGGTAAGGGAATATTATCGTCACTAAAGTTATCAAAGTGGGCGGTAGGTATAAAAAGGTTGAGGAGCACTGATTTATATGGATGTCAACTTGTGGACTTTCTTTCCTTTAGTGAACACACTAACTTTAGTCTTTTTTATGTTGATTTCCAGCACACATTGCTGACTTGCTATTTTTCGTATCCATTAGGCTCTGGAGATGTACTGGATCCTCTGCCATTTACACTGTAACGTCAGCATATCTGATATTATTGAGACCTTTACTTTTAATTTAACCCTAGCTAAATTACAATAATAATAAGTAGAAGAATAGTAACAACAAAATAATAATAGTTGCCCATCGCGAGCGAGGATGGCGACACCATCAAACGTGCTGCGAGATGTGTTATAATATGACTGGAAAGACTAATCCTGGCAGGGCAGACTCTGTCGTACTAGAAAAACTCGTGTGAAATGTCGGGTGTGGTTTTCGTCGTGCGTTTTCTTCTTTCGCGCGGCGCAGTTTCTCTTGGGCCTCCTCGACGGAGTTTCGCTCTGCGATCTGAGCACCATCGATGAAGTTAACGGTCCCCATAACGGTTCGTTTATCAAGTTACAGTTCGACTATCAAGTATGTTCGTTTATCAAGTTATAGTTCGCCTATCAAGTTACAGTTCGACTACCAAGTAACTGTTCGTTTATCAAGTTAAGGTTCGTATATGAAGTAACTGTTCGTTTATCAAGTGTCCATCAAGCTGTAGTTCGTAATCAAGTTTATTTTAGTTTAGTTCACATCTCTTACAGAAAGGCAAGTTTTGTTTTGAGTGAGGATTAGAGAGACAGTTGTGAACGTGTAGAAATAAAGTTTCATTGTTTGTGTTTAAATTTCAATTAGTGTTATAGTTCATTTGTTGGAAGTGGGAATATAGTTAGTGCAGACCCCTTGTGCTATCTGCTACGGTAGTTCAGCCAGCTGAAGCTGCTACACCCGGACAAAATTCAAGTTAAAAATCTACCAAAGTCATGTGTACCTTTTCCCCCAGGTGGTTTGTTAAGAGCAGCTATAGGTGGCGCCTAACTAGCTGCGGGTCTATTTAGCTTTTAGCTTTGAATCTATTAAGATGAACTCGCACATCGGTTAAACCACCCTCCTAGAAACTGCTTGCATACAGACTATGTTGAATCTTCTAAACCAGATTAAGTACGTTAAGTAAGCAGTGCTTGCCTTAAGGAAGACAAGATATTGAGGGAGTGTACTAGTCACTTACCTTACAGAAAACCGAAACGTAGCATAATTAACCTCAAACACTTCACCCAAAACGGCAGCAATTACTATAAGGGGTTGCCAATAGCCGTTATCCCATATCCAGTACTGTGCGCCTTCGTGTCATAAACGCTAACTTACGACACGGCTGGATATCCACGTTTCCGTACACACAATTAACAGCGCTGGTGTCGTTAATCCCTGGCGATTAGTGAGCCGAGTGTACACACTAAACGGAAAGAGCCCATTCTTGCAACCAGACCGCCTCCCCTAGCGCTTCTCGTATTTACTGACACAGCAACAGTCCCTGTTAGTGTCTGACTGCATGCATCTGGGGTTACCTCTACCTTGCATTGAAAGGTAGTTCGGTAGATTGGAAGACAGACAGACAGATGGACACACATGCAGACAGATGTACAGTCGCAGACAGAGAGATGGACATACATATATATATATATATATATATATATATATATATATATATATATATATATATATACGCACAAACAGATATATTGACAGACACACATGCAGACAGACGCACGAGGTCATTAAGTAGAATAACGTTTACAAGAATTCGATCAATAATTGTTTGTATCTTATTTTTCGACATAGTCTCGGTGCCTTGCAACATACTATTTCCACCTGTCAACTAACTTGTGGATGCCCTCTTGAAAATTAAAGCCCTTCGGTATGGCCTTTAACCAATTTTCCACCGCCTCCGTAATTCTCGTTGTCAGCTGTCTTGAGACCCATCCGCTACACACTTTCCTATAACAGAGGTCATGATGGACAATTATGTGCGCATAGCTGTGATTCGTGTTGAAATCTACAACTATTTCATCAATAATGGCTCGTCTGTTGCTATGGCCTAGCTGGTCGATCTGCTGTTTCCCTGTATCAGATGCCACGTTTGCTTGTCTCCCACGCTGCGGTTCATTATGGCATTTTGTCTTCCGTTTTGAAATCTTTCTACACATTCATATACTGTCCGCTGACTCAAACAACTGTCTCCAATCTGAACCTTCATTCTTCTGTACATTCCGAAAGGTTTCACACCCTCTGACCACACACACACAGACACGCACGCACACAGACACACTAAACAACTCCGAATAACGCCTCGTTGTTCTTTCATGGTACAAGTCGACAGTAGGACGGCCATGTTGCACGATATATTGCGCATTTTGCTCGATCGTCCCCTACACGGAGTTCTGCATAAGAGCCATTTTGTGTCCTGAAATTTTCCACATACTCTTCTTTGCACTTTATAATGAAATGTGATTTACTTAGATACTGTTTCTTTTGTTTGTATGCATACGCGCATGTGTGTGCGTGTGTGTGTGTGTGTGTGTGTGTGCACGTGTATGCACGGAAAGAAAGTTGATAAATGTGATCAAAACCAAGCCAAGGCCGTTTACCGGAGTGGTACCCTGGGAGGTAAAATTAGGATCACCGTAATCTCCCATGCATGTCGTAATAGGGTGTAAATGGGGCTAACAACTTAAACGTGTAAAATAAATCGTCACAAAGCCAACACTGCAAGAGCAAATAAGAACTTTACGCAGGCTTCCTGTAATGGGCCAAATGCGGCTGCAGTCGCATGCTTTGTGGTGTAAAAACGGGATAAGAAGGAGCTATGAAAGGAATGCCAATAAAACAATGTGATAACAAGAAAGAAATATAAGGCCCAAAAAAAACCGAGGAATCAAGCAAAGGAAAGGATGGTTAGTGCAATTAAAAAAAGAAATACTCAAATAGGAGCAGGTTCTTGAATGACTTGGTCAACAACGCTTCCAAACATGATGTTTGATGATGGTGATGATTAGGCATTAAGAACAATCACAAATCTAAGCCTCAAACTCTCGACTCTCACAAGCAACATTAAAAACGGACTAATATAATCAAGGGTCGCTTAGAAATACAAGATGATTCAAGTGTAATAACACACAAAACCAGAGACGTCAATTGGGAAGACTTTTAAACAAAAATAAAAGTATTTGTATGAAATTAGACAAATTCAAAACAACACAGCAAACAACTAAACTAAGCTGAATTAACGCAAACCAGAATAAAAATGATAGCGTAACGACAAATGAATCAATCATTTCTCTGAAGAGCAACAATCACGTTTTCTCGACTGACCCATTTGTTCCTACTGTTTCAAAGTCATAAATTTAAGGAAGGTCCAGATTAGATATTACGAAATTTTTGGTTAGTCATAAAGTGGACTCAATATGGAGAATAACCTGGGACCTGAACTGACAAGGTGTGGTCTCGCCATTAACACGCTCCTGGACGGTTGCCATGACCAGGACCTACGAGCCTCCCTCTTCAATTCCACTGTACTCCCTGCGATGTGATACGGGGATGAGACAGAGACACTAGCAAAATCACTTGAGGACAAATTGAGAGTAACCCAGGCCTCCCTTGAGAGACGCATGGTCGGAATCACTCTCCGGAACCAACGTATGCAAGGTCTCCACAATTCTGACATAAGACGATTGTCCCTGGTGAAGGATGCGGTAAACCATGCAGACAAGGCAAAACATAGATGGGCAGGTCACATGTTGCGATGAACCGATTGTTGGGTGGAGCACAGCGACAGCAGTCTAGTACCCCCGAGATAAGAACAGACGGCAGGGAAGACCTGCAATGCGCTGGACAGACTCCCTTGCTGTACGTGCAGCAAATCCGACTGTTTGCCCTGGCCGTTATTCTAACTTAGAACATTCTCACACTCATCCACATCATCATGACCATACTCAGTAAATGACATATCACACAGCAGGTGGCATACTTATTATATCCTACTCATATCATAGAATGAGTAGAGAAGTTACAAACACAATATAATACATATCTTAACTAAACATTCTACTAAAACGGGAATTGTAAGCATTAGCTATTGATGGAATTCCCAACTATCTAAAACCCAGTTCTATTGCCTTGCAATTACATCACACACACATCGCCTTCCTTAACTGCGTCTTCAACACACCTTATCAAATACTCTTCCTCACTAAAATCCCCTCAGGCGGGCGATCTCGACATAACTCGTTCACAATGTGTCCTTGCTTACAAACACACGTTCAGATTATCTATTAATGCAAAACTCACACACCTATTTGAGCGATCCTGTTCTATCACTAAACATTCGTCCAACCGTCTATCAATCGCTCCTCTATCTAATTCGGTGAGTTAAACATACTATCTACATTCAGTCTCTCTCTCCCTCTCCTCCATACAGCCTCTCTCTCTCTAGCCTCTCTCCATCCGTCTATCCAGCCTCTCGAGCTAAACTTTGTCTCGAGTTATATATCCTCAAGCAAGGCCAGAGCTTGACCAGTCGACCTCAGGTGATGGCCATCTTCAGTCCCAATTGGAACGAAACACTTTGCACACCTGTCACTCATTCTATCGCAGAAAGCCCCGCTGCCAATTTCGTCTGTCAATCAATCTCAACCTACCAAAATCGGAAGGCCAGTGGTCAGTTTCTACCTGTCCACATTCCTTAACCCAACTCTGTTCTCCTTTGCTGAGACGGTGAGTGACCTTGACATGCATTCAGGTAGCTTTAGGCTTTAACGTGTTCAGGCATCCTAAACTCCCCTTGCTCCGGCGGGAACTGTTACATTACCTCCCTAAACTACAGACCGAAACATGGATGGTAATTTTTTTTTCATCTGGCAAATGACCCCCATTTTCGTCTCCACTATCCAAAATGTAAACACTACTCCTGTTTACAACTCCACTCACATCGTACATGCATAAAAGACATGTCATTTGATACATATAAAACTTTTTGTAATATATACATAATCAATACAAGCAGAAGAAAAACACTGTGGCTGGTCGTTTTTACAACACAAGCCAGTTTTACAACACAAGCCACAACTTTTACATCGTTTTACAGTCAAATACACCCAAGTCTGTCCCTGCGGGACCTTTAACTCATCAAAACAGAAACACCTTAAGGAATTCTCCTTACTCATTGAGGTCAACATACCACGCCCTGTTTCCGTGCCTTCCTCTAAGGACACGAACCTTCATTGTTACACACGACTAGTTCAGGTCAATTTTCCCAGGCGGTCTATTACACGCCTCTTCTTACGACCCATGGCCGACGATTCACTTCATACTAACTCCTGTGAGGCCACGAATTTACGTGGGTTATCCTCAGGCTAGTTATCACTGTCTTTCTCAAAGAGAACATCAAAATTCGTTATGTTTCCCACAAAAACGATATTCGACAACATATGTCATAGTCAATATTACAACTTCTGATCAATGTAGTCTTCTCTGCAAAGACTCCACATACATGTGATAAAATAACAATATGTCTTGTTATGATGTATCTCCTGTAAAGTCGGCCAGCTGAGTGTCCCACATGCTAGTTCTTATTCTGGAACTCGTGGTGACCTCTGCTTGCGGAGGCCTACAGTCTGGATGAGATATACTGCTCTGTAGATCACATATATAAACCTGTATCAAACACCTGTAAAAATGATGATTCAACAACAAACAAAAAACCAACCAAAAAAAACCCAACAAAATCAAAGACAATTCCAATGCACACAATGTCGAAACCCAAAACCAAAATATTTGCACTCATACTCATGATATCAATATTTCAGCTAGCAAGTATCACACTTTGATACTGTTAGGATATGTAATCATGTTTAAACAACAAAACAACAACAAAATAAAGAAAAATGCAATGCATACTATGCTGACCATACAACCCACTAAAAATGACGGTAATACCATTAGTTAAAACCCAAACACCAAATATCAAAATATTTGCACGCATACTCATGATATCAGTATTTCAGTCCGTAAGTATCACACCTTGATACTTATGTCAGGACACATAATCCTGTTTAACAAACCAACAACAATCAATTAAAGTGCAAGTAATACGATTGTCAAAATACAAATGTCAAAATATTTGCACACAAACTTGATCAAGTGCCATCAACCTTCACTCCTGCTCGTGTCCCACAGATGAGCACCTGTTAATGCCCCTTCAAAAGATACTAGACTATGTCACTAAACTATGATTAAGTTGTAACTTAATCAGATACTAAACTATGTCTGAAACAAAAGTCAAAAACCGAATCTTCCACCTGTCGAATTATGTCATGCTGTAACCCTACTAGTCACGATGCAGACTTTGTTAAAGTTGGCTAGCCCCTATAACTGATGGCGGTCTTTGTCACGAGGAATCAAAACCAAGGGTTGTGATCTAACTAATTCACCGCTGTTTCCCCAAATTCCCCGCATCAAAGCTACCTCGTCAGATTTTGACCGAAACATCGCATCCACGTGTTACCCCGCGTCGCGTATTCATTACCTGGCGCATCCAGCTATCCTGCGTCTTTTGTCCGTTCTGTCCGTTTCTCTGGTCGGAAATGTCCCTTTGATCTCGGTCAGTCGAGCTCCAAACTGACCGTCCGCTTATTGTCTGGCTTGTACTTCAGACAACGACTTCAAAGGAATGTTTAACATCTGGTCATTCCTCCATCTCTATCCCCTACCCCCTAATTATTCAAATATCCGTTTCCCAAGGATAACGGTAGATGAAACAAATTTTATGCAAATGCATACATTAACTGGAGTTTCACATGATAGCCCTCCATATGTACTACCATGTGTGTAAGTACTCCACGACTTTACCTAATTCCATTTCTGAATTCCATGTTTTTGGCTAGCGTCACTAAGCATTGTATCAACCGTTCCTTGTCAGTACTGCTTATTTCAACCAGACTATGCGCTGCCCCATCAGCTGTCTCTGATTTCTGCGCGATTTCCTCCTGTAAAACGCCCATCGTCTGGTCTGTTTGTTTCACGGTTGTTTGGTTCGTACCCACCGGTTCTCTGGTTGTGTTACGTACACTTACATCGTCCGCTACTTCAGCCTTCCGTCCATCTGTATTCACTATTTGTGGGGAAGTCCCTTTCACACTGTTCGTTTGACTGTTGGCTTATCTCGAACTGAGATCTTTTCTTCATCTTTGCTTCGATGACTGGTTCGCTGTCCTGGCTGTGGTTAACCTGTCTTTCCCTTTTCTTCGTTTTCCTTAGAAACTCTGTTCCTCCTTTGTTGGCTGCTGTTGGTGCGTCCGTTTCGCATTCCAAATGTGCGTCATTCCCACTTCCTTCCTCAGTGGCCGAAGGGTTGTCCCTTCTTTCAGTCTGTTCAACAACGTCTCCCGCATGGCTAGGCCCTGCCACCATTCCTCCTCCTCTCATTTCCTCTTTATCTGACGAATCTCCGACTATTTCCTTGTTCGATTCTTCGTCGACTTTAACTAATGTTCTACTAGGCTTGACCACAAGTTCCTGGTAAACTTAGCCCCTTTCAGCACGCCCGACCATGTTAATCGACGTAATACCCTCTTCCCGAATTCTCGGCCTACGCTGTCCGATGATGTAACGTTTCATCTTACCTCTGAGCGACCGTTTGTCTCGTTTGCATTGCGTAATCTGCCCTCCGTCCCTAACTTTTCTGGATACACAAACCCTGTATCTCTTTCTTTCTGTCCATCCGCCTCGTGCTCGAAGTCTCTTTAATAGCTCATGTCCTGCCTCTTCATCTGTAACCGTGCAAAAGGCCTCTTGTGGGCTAAGAATCTGCCAGATTCAAATTTCTGCCCAACCATTCCTCCTCCTCTCATTTGACTTGGCCTCTCCACCTGGGTCAAACTCTTACGCTTTTCGCCACCTCTTTCCAGTCGTCCCTACACGTCCTTCCACGGATCGGAATGTGGAAGTTGGACGGGCTTCCTACTCACTTTCCTACCACTCTGTCCCCTTCCAAAATACTGGGCCGTGTTTACTTCTGTGATTTGTTTATTTCTTCTCTCCTTCCTAACTGGTTTGAAAGCTCTGTTTTCAAACTGTTGCAACAGCTGTCGCAGCTTCCATTGGAGGTCTTTTTCCTGTCTCTCCAGCCGAATAACTCTGCCTGTTAGTTCTCTTAGCTGGTTTTGTAGTTGACCTTTGTCCTCCCACTTATCGCTGACTGTAGCTAGTGCCATGAAAGGCTTGTTTTTGACAAACAGTCCTTTTCTCCAGACAACGTTCGTATTCCGAATTATATTTGGGCATCTTATAGACAAATGTCCAAAAGCTAGACTGATAAAAATGATAACATTGTTTAACCTCGACATAGTGAATAAACCCGTCTGGCCAACCAAAAAAATTTATAAGACTGTCAAGTACGCACAAAGTCTTGTCAATAATACAACAATGGGTGGAAGAAAAATGTCACACTTACCAGTCAGATGATTGGAAAAGCTGTCTATGGTAACTAACACTGTAACCACTAGCTACTCATCTATTCCTAACTACACACACAAAAGTTATATATAACTGCAACACTTGTGTTACACAGGCAAATAAAGATCTGTAGCTACACACACACTATATTTATAAAACTACGACTATCCGTGGTCACTGGCACCAAGATAATAATGATGTATAGCAGGCCCCACTGTTTGCCCTGGCCGGTATTCTAACTTAGAACATTCTCCTACTCATCCACATCATCATGACCATACTCAGTAAATGACATATCACACAGCAGGTGGCATATTTATTATATCCTACTCATATCATAGAATGAGTAGAGAAATTACTAACACAATATAATACATATCTTAACTAAACATTCTACTAAAACGGGAATTGTAAGCATTAGCTATTGATGGAATTCCCAACTATCTAAAACCCAGTTCTATTGCCTTGCAATTACATCACACACACATCGCCTTCCTTAACTGCGTCTTCAACACACCTTATCAAATACTCTTCCTCACTGAAATCCCCTCAGGCGGGCGATCTCGACATAACTCGTTCACAATGTGTCCTTGCTTACAAACACACGTTCAGATTATCTATTAATGCAAAACTCACACACCTATTTGAGCGATCCTGTTCTATCACTAAACATTCGTCCAACCGTCTATCAATTGCTCCTCTATCTAAGTCGGTGAGTTAAACATACTATCTACATTCAGTCTCTCTCTCTCTCACTCTCCTCCATACAGCCTCTCTCTCTAGCCTCTCTCCATCCCTCTATCCAGCCTCTCGAGCTAAACTTTGTCTCGAGTTATATATCCTCAAGCAAGGCCAGAGCTTGACCAATCGATCTCAGGTGATGGCCATCTTCAGTCCCAATTGGAACGAAACACTTTGCACACCTGTCACTCATTCTCTCGCAGCAAGCCCCGCTGCCAATTTCGTCTGTCAATCAATCTCCCCCTACCAAAATCGGAAGGCCAGTGGTCAGTTTCTACCTGCCCACATTCCTTAACCCAACTCTGTTCTCCTTTGCTGAGACGGTGAGTGACCTTGACATGCATTCAGGTAGCTTTATGCTTTAACATGTTCAGGCATCCTAAACTCCCCTTGCTCCGGCGGGAACTGTTACATACGCTGCAACATCAGAGATATCCCAACAGGCGCACTTACCACGCACTGAACTTCCGTGGCCCAAGACAGGGTCCACTGGAGACGAAGTTGGGACCCGCAGCTACGCTGAGAAGAACGGGTCATCAAGATCAAGAGGATCATAGAACGGTGAATGCTTAGTAGTGGGAGATTGAGAATGAACGAAGCCAAGCCAAGATCAATTTGAGAAAAAGAAACTGGTTGTATACAGACTCGGCAAAGCTGGCGTTCTTCTACATTTGCGTGTTTGCATTCCACTATTGCATTCCTCGATTTTTCCTACGCTGGCGATTTCAAACCATATAATAACTAGTAATGCTATCAAATAGTTTCCATAACGTATCCTATCCAATGCCATTCTCTCGCTCCGCTGTTGTTTGTCTGAATCTTACCAACAGCCTTACACTATTGATCTTACTATCAAGTGTCATTTTTTTTAAAAATACAATTATAGGTATGTCCAGATACGGCGCTAAGATGAAAATATGAGGCGTGTTAAAATGAAACCGGACCTAACTACACCAAGTGAACATACGTACGATGACGTCACTTCTGATGTAAACAGCACATAGCAACCGTCAAGTTTGCAAAATTGCATTATCCTTCGATTCATAGTTTCCTCAGCAGACTGTTGAGAACATGGCGTGTGTGCTACGGAATCCGTCCAGAGTTGATCAACGAGTAGTGATTCGGTTTCTAACAGTTGAAATATACTGACTAGTTGATATTCATCGCAGAATGCAGGGAGTGTATGCTGACAAAAGTGTGTCAAGTACAACAGTGAGGAACTGGACAACGGTGTTTAAAGAAGGACGTGAGTTAACGAAAGATCTTCCGAGACCAGGTCCGGGCGCATATTGTTGCGCCAGAAGATGCCATCGCCAAAACTGATGCAGCAATTCGGGTGGACCGTCGCCGGAGCTTACGATCGCTAGCAGAGGAATTCGTTGTTTCGCTAGGGACAGTTCAAATGGTGGTTAACAACAAACTGATAGTGTTCGTAATGGGTACCGATGTGCGAATATCACAGCCTCGCTGTAAACTACAACACAATGTCACAACGTCCTTTTCGGAACAAATGCCGAAGAAGATTCGAATGCCCACAATGAGTAGGTTTACTCTTTTGTGCGCCCTTGAAAGGGACGTTAAGTGGCGGGTTGCCGTACCTTTTCTCACATCCCGAGCGTGCTGATAGTGGACCGGGGTCCTCCAGGTGGTTGTGCTGTTTGACTTCATCTGCGTGTCGCGTACTTCTACTGGGAACACGTCAATCCCACAACTTCTTAGCAGAGGTTGCCACGAAAACAGCCCCTTTCCAGAAAGGGCTACGAGGAAGCAAAGGTCAGGGTATTGGCCAGTATGTTTTGCCTTACCCTGACTAACATTTCTATCAGTATATTTTGCCTGGCCCTGACTAACATTTCTGATGAGTATATTTTGGCCAACCCTAACATTTTTGATCAATATATGTTGCCTGACAAGACATTAGGTCTTTCTTCCCAGAAGAAGAAGAAGAAGAAGAAGAAGAAGAAGAAGAAGAAGAAGAAGAAATTGTGCACGTTGGCATATGCCTCAGAGAGATAATTAAATGATTTTGACATTTGGCAAGAATGCCTTCAAATTTGACCACCAAACAAGTGTATACAATCAACGCGGCAGCAGTGCTTCAGAGTAAGAGGAAGACCACCAAAAAAAAACTATGGATTCGATGTTAAACAAACTAAACTGAGGAAAGGTTAGAAAATAACAACAGCCCCTATATATGGCGCACGATAATGATTGCACTTCCGTGCGCCGCCTAACGGCATAATTTGACAGATGATTGTATCCCTCCGGGAAATACAGCATATAATCCATGGAATGGACGAATGCTACCGTAGTGGGTCTGTTGAATGAGTGTCAAAAGTTACTCCACAGTGCCAGTAATTCGCACGGACGAGGCGTAACCTTACATAAGCATACTTGCTTCCTCTCAACACCCGATTAAGTCACAACGAACATACACGCGTCGCACGGAAACATTCTCTATTCTACAACACAGACAGCTAGTCAGCTTTTACCTGCTTGGAGCAGGTGTTGTCATTTACACATAAAAGCGGAGATCTAGGCGTGACTGACAGTATAACTACACGTTTCGTATTCTTTCAGGGTGTATGCCACACGCTTTCTAACGACTGTGCAAGCGTTGCACTTTTTCTCAGATGATCTCAACCTCTTTTGTTCCTCGTATTTCCTTCCTCGACTCTTAGTCAACCTACTGCTACTCTATGTTAGTCAGGGTCAGGTAAAAATATAAATATCAGACTGTGTTAGTCAGGGTCGGGTGAAAATATAAATATCAGACTGTGTTAGTCAGGGTCAGGTGAAACATACTGATCAGTCTATGTTAGTCAGGGTCAGGTGAAAATATACATATCAGACTGTGTTAGTCAGGGTCAGGTGAAAATATAAATATCAGACTGTGTTAGTCAGGGTCAGGTGAAACATACTGATCAGTCTATGTTAGTCAGGGTCAGGTGAAAATATACATATCAGACTGTGTTAGTCAGGGTCAGGCGAAAATATAAATATCAGACTGTGTTAGTCAGGGTCAGGTGAACATATAAATATCAGAATGTGTTGGTCAGGGTCAGGTGAAAATTTAAATATCAGACTGTGTTAGTCAGGGTCATGTGAAAATATAAATATCATACTGTGTTAGTCAGGGTCAGGTGAAACATACTGATCAGTCTATGTTAGTCAGGGGCAGGTGAAACATACTGATCAGATTCTGTTAGTCAGGGTCAGGTGATAGGGTCAGGTTATGGCTACTTGTTTAAGGGCTGTCACGTAGTGGACGCTGCTTGCTACAGGGTTGGCATATAATGAGGGATGCATGTTAGAGGGCTAGATGTAGTAAGGTTGTTTGTTAGAGGGCTAGATGTAGTGAGGAGGGTTTGTTAGAGGGCTAGATGTAGTGAGGGGGGTTTGTTAGAGGGCTAGATGTAGTGAGAAGGGTTTGTTAGAGGGCCAGATGTAGTGAGGGGGGTTTGTTAGAGGGCTATATGTAGTGAGGGTTGTTCGTTAGAGGGCTAGATGTAGTGAGGAGGGTTTGTTAGAGGGCTAGATGTAGTGAGAAGGGTTTGTTAGAGGGCTAGATGTAGTGAGGAGGGTTTGTTAGAGGGCTAGATGTAGTGAGGAGGGTTTGTTAGAGGGCTAGATGTAGTGAGGAGGGTTTGTTAGAGGGCTAGATGTAGTGAGGAGGGTTTGTTAGAGGGCTAGGTGTAGTGAGGGTTGCTTGTTAGAGGGCCAGATGTAGTGAGGAGGGTTTGTTAGAGGGCTAGATGTAGTTCGGAGGGTTTGTTAGAGGGCCAGATGTAGTGAGGAGGGTTTGTTAGAGGGCTAGATGTAGTGAGGAGGGTTTGTTAGAGGGCTAGATGTAGTGAGGAGGGTTTGTTAGAGGGCTAGATGTAGTGAGGAGGGTTTGTTGGAGGGCCAGATGTAGTGAGGAGGGTTTGTTAGAGGGCTAGATGTAGTGAGGAGGGTTTGTTAGAGGGCCAGATGTAGTGAGGGGGGTTTGTTAGAGGGCTATATGTAGTGAGGGTTGCTTGTTAGAGGGCTAGATGTAGTGAGGGTTGCTTTTTAGAGGGCTAGATGTAGTGAGGGTTGCTTGTTAGAGGGCTAGATGTAGTGAGGAGGGTTTGTTAGAGCGCTAGATGTAGTGAGGGTTGCTTGTTAGAGGGCCAGATGTAGTGAGGGTTGCTTTTTAGAGGGCTAGATGTAGTGAGGGTTGCTTGTTAGAGGGCTAGATGTAGTGAGGGTTGCTTGTTGTGAGGAGGGTTTGTTCTTACACTCCATCCCTGACAGCAATGTATGCTGCTGGGAGACAACCTTTATTTGCTTACTTTGATTACGTTTGCTCTTCCCCAGACCGTGTGTTGGTGTGTTCTGTTAAGCGCACACTCCTACACACACACACACACACACACACACACACACACACACACACACACACACACACGTTGGTCTGTGTCGCACAGAATAGTACACTCTAGACGGACGCTCCACTTTCACACATCAACCCCCCTAAACCAGTTGACCTTACGTGCTATACGCGAGCTCGTGCCAGCACAGATGTTATAATCCGCGGTGAGGTTACGGGGGGGGGGGGGGGGGGAGAAAGAGAAGGGGGGGAAGAGAAGGGGGGAGGGGGGGGGGGGTGAAGCTAACGTTTGGTCAGGCAAAATATACTCATCAGACATGTTAGTCGGGACTAGGCAAAACATACTGGCCAAGATCCTCACCTCGGCTTCATAGTAGCCCTCCCTGCAAACGGGCTGTTTTCAGGGAAGCCTGGCACGCAGTAGTAGCGAGTGACACCCAGATGAAGCCAAGCATAGCACAGCCTCCTGGAGGATCCCGGTCCATCTTCATCACCACGATCGAGCTGCAAGGACAGCTATTACAACCTGCCACTTGACGCCCTTTTCATGGTGCACACACGATTAAACTTACTTATGGTGTGCATTCAACAACTTCTCCGTGTTGCAAGATCTCCTTTTCACACAGAGTGAGGTGGATTTTCAGGGCACTTCTCCACTTGATCGGTCTCAAGCTTCGACTTCCCAGAATGTCAGACTCATGTCCAGAACCTCCACTTGATCGGTCTCAAGCTTCGACTTCCCAGAATGTCAGACTCATGTCCAGAACCTCTACTTCACAGTTACACACATCTTTGAACCTCGTGGTCGGCCGACTGTTCTCTTGCAATCCTCATACTGTCCTTAGAGGATGTCTTTGAGAATGCTAACATCTTCCATTCGACGAACATGGCCAAGCCTTTGCTGCCTAAGGAAAGTGTACATGCTTGGGAGGCCGGTGCGTGAGTGCTCCTTTGCATGTGTCACTATGTCCCTCCATGTAATTCCAAGAATAAATCGCAGGCGCCGTAGATGGACGGCGTTTAGTCTATGTTCTTGTCCGGCATAAGTTGCCAAGTTTCGCTACCATATAGGTAGCTACGTGCCTTGGGTTTAATTGTGGTCGTCCGCAAAGCCCAATTTTTTGTTCAATTATATTTACATCTGGACACTTCCCTTCTTAAACTGTTTAGATCTCTTTAAACAATGTATTTCTAATGGAAACAATGTATTTCCTGCAGCAAGTTCTTGTTTGATCTCCATCCATACATTCCTCGCCATATCTGACACACCATTTTTCGGTGCAAGGTTTGCTCAGTTTTCTGGTCTGTTGACTGTACAACGTTAAGTACACTTTTCCTTGATTTAAGTAGTCCCTCTTCTGGATTATATCCAAAAAGGGTGTGTCTCTGATCACAGGACTGCTTTTTCTTTCCGACTTCTGACGCAACCCATCTCCTGATTTCTGGCGGTGCTATGCCAGCGATCACACAAACTTCTACCTTTGGTGTTGGTTCAAGGGCAATGTACTTTGTTATTATGTGACGTGCCTCATTGACTGTCATATCAATCTGTCCCGTGTGTGCTAACTGGTCCCATACTGGTACTGCTGCAGAAATATACAACGCGAGAGCCGAAGTGCGCAACACCAAAATACCTTTTTTGTTAGCTAAAGCAGTATGTTATTTCTTGTAGCTAACTGTTTGTTTCACTTTCTTCCAGTATTTCGTACAGTGCAATTTGCGATTCATAATCATTCCTAGGTACTTATGTGTATCATTATGTTAAAGGAGTTCCCCTACTACCAAATCGGGATTTTCCGTTCCGATTCTCTGTTCTTTATATGAAATGCACATGCCTGAGTTTTACTGGAGTACTTCTTCTTCTTCTGCGTTCGTTCTCAATCTCCCGCTACCAAGCCCTAAACAGGGCTTTGCAAGTAGCAGGATGTAGTCCGGAGAACGGAATGCGTTGTATCGCTAGTTTACAGCTTGACTGCGTTATTTGCACCTTTCGGTCCGACACATCCGTCTTCTGTAGGTTACTGGGGTTAAGATGGTTATCCTCATAGCACTCAGCCAATCTGTCAAGGAATGCAGTGAGTTTGAGCTCCACTTCATTGAAACACGTTCCCTGAGCAGCAACCGCCATGTCGTCTGCATATATGAATTGTATAGTACCTGGACTGATCGTTTGATCATGTATGCAAACGCCCGCTCATGGCATACGAACCTCAGGAGTATGTACAACCAGCGAGCCGTGAAAACCACCTGACGATGTTGCGTCGCCATCATCTCTTGCAATGGGCAGCAACTCATTCTGGGAATGGTCGTCCCGTTAGAGATAGTGACTAAATCAAAAATAGGTCGTTTTCTGTCAAACTTAGCTGGCAGTTATGAGCAGAGACTGAGTAGCCTTGTATGTTATTCGAAATTAAAATCAGCACTCGCCTCGACAACCATGTAGTGAGCCTCAGAGTCTATATTCGCTTCTCTGGTGGGGTACTACCATCGTTGGTAAAGCCATCAACTGCTTGTTAATGTTGGCCGTGTAGAGTGAGGCTTGGTTCGTGGTTCAGCTTCCCGGGTGCTGGTAGAAACATTCCCTCCCTTTTCTTGGTAGTAACAAGACCAAAGTTAATGCACGCAGTGGAAAACTCATCTATGGTGGTATGTGTCGTGTTCTGAGCACGTGTTAATGTCGCAGTCATCAGCAAAGCGGAGATCTACAAAGATAGTTGCTTCTTTCATCTTTGTGAGGAACCTTAGGCGCCTCAGCCTGAACAGTTGCCCCATCTGTCATGTATCTGATATGCGCTCCAGTGTTACAGCCACGTGTAGCACCAGAAAGCAAGGCAGTATACACCACGTTAAAGAGCTTTAGGGCCAGCACACCCCCCTGTTTGACTCTGACTGGAAAGGTTGCAGACAGTTCACCCTCATTCAGTAAACGTGCCGACATGAAGCGGGCAACTTTGTTCCGGCTTCACCGTCCCTGTTGTTATCGCCACGTGTGCCGCCGTTAGAGTAAGATGGCCGCGCCTTAGTGGCTGCGCTCTCGACTCTCTCCGGTGTTTGGGTCTAGTTTTCCGATGTTTGGAGGTTCCTGTTCGGATTATATTTCCCAACTCCTTTACCAGGTGGTATCAAGGACTATATTTTGAAAATTGATGCGCATTTGATCAGTTAACCTGTTTGTTATGCTGCATTTCATGCCTGGCTCAAGCCGTGGGAAACCAGTCCATGACGGAGTTCAACATTCCACTTAGCTGCACACCAGAATTCAGTCCAGGTTACCTCAACGCAAGGACATTTCTGCTCGGACTGAAGCCGACTTACTCCTGCCAATCCCTCCCTCCACCGGAGGTTACACGATACCTCTCCCAACCTCGTATTCTCAGCACAGCAAGGGTCACGCTGACTAACAGGTGGACACAGTCAGAAGCCTCGGCTGCGGGAAACAGGGAGTTTGACACAAACACTGGTCTAACACACTCCTCGCAGCCCTCATCCCAAGGCTGCGGAGTATACGGCTCCATCTGGGGAGTCTGGAGATATTTCGATCGACACACTACACATGGACCTAGCCTTGTTAGTTGGACATGGTAGTAGTCCATCGACGCAATTAGCCCTTGACGCCTACGCGAACATTATTATTATGTAGACAATGTCAAAGGCCTTGGTCAGTTAAACAGAAAAGTCGTGTACATATCACGATGCTGTTCCTGACATTTCTCTTGGATTTGTCGAGCTGGAAATATCATGTCAACCTTTCCGCGACCAGCTCGGAAACCATTCTGACTCTCTTGCTCTAGATGAGTTGTTAAGCGGTTTCCAACAATCGACAGTAGGGACATTCCTCATGTGCCCAAGATTGACGATTGCCCTTGTGCTTGTATATGTGGATAATGGTGGTTTCTTTCAGTTCCTGCGGCATATGACCTGCATCCCAAATTAAACGAAAGAGGTATGTTAGCTTGTGCGGGAGCACATGGTCCTCTGCTGTGTCAACCTCATCAGGAATAGCATCTGACCCAGGGGCTTTGTGACTAGACATTAGGATGTGTCATCTCATCTGTAGATTGCGGAATAGCAAGCATGTCATTGATAGCAACTTAAGGAATGCGTGTTAAGGCTAGGTCGTTGATGGTCAATGGGCAGTTTAGGATTGAACTGAAGTTCTCTGACCAGCGATCTAGAATATGAACTTCGTCGGTCAGCAGTGTCATGCCATCAGCATTAAGTACCTGGGATGAGTGATAGGAACTGGGACCATAGACCGCCTTCAGGGCTCGTAAAACCACTTAAAGTAGTTTGTTATCTGCATATCGGTGCATTTCATCTGTAAATCTCTAGTGGTTTCTATGAGAGCTCAGTGCGATAGAGATGAGAATAGACCCACTTCCCCACTGAGAGCATTACGTAAGCAACGACTAACAGTTTAGTCTAACTACTTTAGAGTAGAAGACTCCCTAACTCAAATTTGTACAGCTCGTTATTCAAACGTGTCAAAAAGCTGATAAGCGTGTTATATATATATATATATATATATATATATATATAAAACAAAGCTTTCTCTCTACACAGACCGCACCTCCACGACTGTACAGTATATCCAAGCCACGAGCCAGTCCCCGTTTGATAGAGAGAACCCAGCCTGTCGGATTCTTGTCGGATGACGTATCTGATATGACAAACAGTTT
Organism: Ariolimax columbianus; assembly: GCA_036924085.1. Classification (NCBI taxonomy): domain Eukaryota; kingdom Metazoa; phylum Mollusca; class Gastropoda; order Stylommatophora; family Arionidae; genus Ariolimax; species Ariolimax columbianus. The sequence continues at coordinate 34,724,870 of JAVGWX010000011.1, read as the reverse complement.
ACGTAGGCCACCTTCTCGTTGTGACTAAACAGTGGGAGTGAGCGAGTGACAGCCAACTGAACAGTTCAAGAAAGTGTGTGGATGTGAACGCAAACTGGGAAGAGGAAGAACGTTAAGAATGTGTTTGTCAGAGGAGGTTGGCGAGAGAAAGAGAGTGAGAATATGGTAGTAAGAAGGAACTAGAGAGAGAGCGAGAGAGAGAGCTGAAAAGAAAGAAAAAGGAATAGTGAAAGTGAGTGAGTGATATGCAATTGAAAGGAGAAAAGGAGAATGTTGGTGTTAAGAAGAAATTGGACAGAGGGGCAGAGAGAGAGCGTGAGACAGCAAGAGTGACAGATTGAAAGACAGAAAGAGAGTGAGAGAGTGAAGAAAAATGAATTGCAAAGGTGAAAGAAGCAACTTTCTTAGATCTCCTCTTTGCCGATGACTGCGCAATTAACACGTGCTCAGAACAGGACGCAGGCAATCATGGATGAGTTCTCAACTGCGTGCACTCATTTTGGTCTTACTGTAAACACCAAGAAAACGGAGGTAATGTTTCTACCTGCGCCCAAACGTCACTGTACAGGGACATCGCCTAAAAGCAGTTGATAGCTTTACCTACCATGGCAATACCATCACCAGAGAAGGAAATATTGACTCTGATCCACACCACGATTTCCAAGGGGAGTGCTGCTTTCAGAAGCCTACGAGAAAATGTTTGGGACCGACAAGGAATCTTACCACCAAGATTAGTGTGTATCGTGCTGTTGTGGTAACTACCCTTCTGTACGCATGAGAAACATGGACAGTCTATAGCAGGCATATCAGGAAACTTAACCATTTCCATGTAAACTGTCTCCGCAGACTGCTCAGGATCGGTTGGCAGGAGAGAGTGCCCAACTCTAGTCCTCAGCAGGGCGAGACTCTCTGGCATCCATACGCTGCTGCAGAGAGCCCAGATCAGATGGACAGGGCATGTTGTTCGCATGTCAGAATAGCACCTCCCCAAGCAAATTAGTACGGTGAGCTCAGGACAGGACAACGCTCGCAGGGGTGACAAAAGAAACGATACAATGATACTCTAAAAGTGTCTTTGAATAGTTTCTCAATTGATGTTGCTGACTGGGAGCTACTTGCTCCGAACCGCTCAGCCTGACGCACTGCCATCACATGTTGTGCTTGCACCGCTGAGCAGGGGGCCATTAAGGAGGCGCAGGAAAAGTGAGCTGCACGAAAGGATGCAAGAATACCCAACTACAAACCACAATTAGTCACTGACGTTGTCGACATCTTCGCTTGCGATGGGCAACTAACTAACTAAGAGACAAACGGAGAGAGAAAACAAGTAAGAGTTAGCACTAGAGAGGCATTCGAAGAGACAAAGAAAGTGTGAGAGACGAAAGACGAAATTGAAGTGAGAGAGAAAAAAAGACGGAGAATGAAACGTGTTCCGATTGTGTGTGAATTTTCTAGTGTGTGAATCAGTACGTGGGTGAAGCAGAGAAGGGTACAATTTTCTTTCTCTTCCTACCTTGCAACATTACAAGACAAGAGAAGGGTACAATTTCCTTTCTTTTCCTTCCTTGAATCATTACAAGACAAGAGAAGGGTATAATTTCTTTTCTCTTCCTTCCTTGGAACATTACAAGAGAAGGGTACAATTTCCTTTCTCTTCCTCCCTTGGAACATTACAAGACAAGAGAAGAGTATATTTTCCTTTCTCTTCCTTCCTTGGAACATTACAAGACAGTCTGTATTCTGGAATCCAGTGATTACCAACCACGGTCCGCAGAAATTTGGTGCAGTGGACATGTTTGCAGGATATGTTCTGGAGTCTGGGGTCCTCTATGACATGTGCATTGTGCAGTATGTGCTGCTTTAATTTTATGCATGTGTGCATTTAGTCTGCAATGACCTGTTCTGAGGCGGAAAATTGGGGTATACTGTTTCCTATTCAGTCTATTGATTGGGTCATGTTGGTATTTGCTGTTTCTTCTCTCTAGCCACAGTTGTTTATATTTTTTTTTAATGTGTGCCTTGACTTCTGGCAGTGACACTTGGTGAGTGAATTGTTCTCTTTGTCTTCCCTCCCTGGCTAGCCTGTCCGCCCATTCATTCCCATGTATGCTTCAGTGAGCTGGAATCCACTGGAGGGTGATTTTATTGTGGTCTGAGAGTTTATTTAGCTGACATATCAGTTCCCTTTCCATACTATCTCATGATTCTCTTTGTGTGGCCTGCAAAATGTCCACAAAAACACTATTCTGTTATCCTTTAATCCCTTTTCATCCAATAGTTTGACTGCTTCAATTATTGCCTGTTGCTCTGTTCTTAGATTTGTCGAGGGCTCCCCGGCAGCACTTGCTTTTTCTATAACGGTTCCATCCTGTAGAAATATGACGAGTCCCGCCCCTCCTTTCCTCAATGCTTCCTCTGATGCTCCATAGGTGTAGACGTGCATCCACATGGGTTGAGGATAGGCGTCTCCAATATGCTTTAGGGTTTTTTCTCTCAATGCATGGTCTGAATCTTCCCCCTTTCTGTCGATACCTGGTATTTTCGCTTCCACCGTGAAGTTGGGCTTGTTGGTCTGTATTTTCATATAACTGTATCATTTCCCATGTCGTTGGACATTTTGGTATGTCACTGTTCCTTGTTGTAAGGGCTTTTGATGAATGGTTGAAGCTTGTTCTTTTTATGCGGGATTTCTCACAATTTATCACGTATAGTCTCTTGCTACACAGACCTCTCACACTCTACGCTGATAACCCCCTACTACACAGACCTCTCACACTCTACGCTGATAACCCCCTACTACACAGACCTCTCACACTCTACGCTGATAACCCCCTACTACACAGACCTCTCACACTCTACGCTTATAACTCCCTACTTCACAGACCTCTCACTCTACGCTGATAACTCCCTGCTACACAGACCTCTCACACTCTACGCTGATAACCCCCTACTACACAAACCTCTCACACTCTACACTTATAACTCCCTGCTAAACAAACCTCTCACACTCCACACATATTACCCCCTGCTACACAAACCTCTCACACTCTACACTTATAACCCCCTGCTACACAAACCTTTCACAATCTACACTTATAACTCCCTACTACACAAACCTCTCACACTCTACACTTATAACCCCATGCTACACAAACCTCTCCCACTCTACACTCATAACCTCCTGATATACAGACCTCTCACAATTTATCACGTATAGTCAGTCTCCTGACACAGACAGCGCACAATGTATCACTTATAGTCTCCTGACACAGACAGCGCACAATGTATCACATATAGTCTCCTGGCACAGACATTAAAGTACACAGGATCCCGTAGTGGTGAGCCTAATGTGAAAGAATGCATTGCAATTTTAACGAGGACCATCCCGGTCCACCTTCATCAGTCCGCTCGAGATGTTAAGAAAGATACTGCTACCCGCCACTTGACGCCATTTTCAGGGTGAACAAGAGAGTAATTTTACTCATTTGTGGGCATTCAATATCAACATACACCAATGTCCTAAGTGTGATATGTGTGTTGCAACGTGTCCACATATACATACACCAATGTCCTAAGTGTGATATTTGTGTTGCCCCGTGTCCCCATATACATATACCAATGTCCTAAGTGTGATCTTTGTGTTGCACCGTGTCCCCATATACATATACCAATGTCCTAAGTGTGATATTTGTGTTGCCCCGTGTCCACGTATACATATACCATTGTCCTAAGTGTGATATTTGTGTTGCACCGTGTCCCCATATACATATACCAATGTCCTAGGTGTGATATTTGTGTTGCCCCGTGTCCACATATACATACACCAATGTCCTAAGTGTGATATTTGTGTTGCCCCGTGTCTACATATACCAATGTCCTAAGTGTGATCTTTGTGTTGCACCGTGTCCCCATATACATATACCAATGTCCTAAGTGTGATATTTGTGTTGCCCCGTGTCCACGTATACATATACCATTGTCCTAAGTGTGATATTTGTGTTGCACCGTGTCCCCATATACATATACCAATGTCCTAGGTGTGATATTTGTGTTGCCCCGTGTCCACATATACATACACCAATGTCCTAAGTGTGATATTTGTGTTGCCCCGTGTCTACATATACCAATGTCCTAAGTGTGATCTTTGTGTTGCACCGTGTCCCCATATACATATACCAATGTCCTAAGTGTGATATTTGTGTTGCCCCGTGTCCACATATACATACACCAATGTCCTAAGTGTGATATTTGTGTTGCCCCGTGTCTACATATACCAATGTCCTAAGTGTGATCTTTGTGTTGCACCGTGTCCCCATATACATATACCAATGTCCTAAGTGTGATATTTGTGTTGCCCCGTGTCCACATATACATACACCAATGTCCTAAGTGTGATATTTGTGTTGCCTCGTGTCCCCATATACATATACTAATGATTTAAGTGTGATACAAAAAAAGGCCATTGCTTTTCACACGAGCAAAACAGAACCGATGACACAGGACAGCTCAGTATAAGGTAATTAAACAATAAGTCCACAATAATAATGCACCAAGCTACTGTCATAATTTTAGGTAAGGTCGGGTCAGAAAGGATGTGTTTTTTTTAAACTGCCCTATGCCCCAGCGGAGTGGCTAGATTGCTTTGTTTCCGTTGCATTAATGAATAACGTCAAAAAGAGCCAATTGCGTTGCAAAAGGCGATTAAAGATGTTGTAATGGGATAGCAACCTCATCGCGTAAAATAAACAAATAATCATTGCAAGGACGCATCAAGTGATTTGATACAGGCTTCCTGTAAGGGGGCTAGATCTCGTGCTATCCTACATATGGAGTGTTACGAAAACTGCGCTGTGCGCGTTGCAAAGGGCGACTATGGAAAATGCATCGGTCAGGCAATCTCGTATGGCCAATCAAGTGCTCCACAGAAACTGTCACAATAATCGCACGCACTGGCATTAACGCAGGAATCTGCAAACATTTACTGTAAAGAGTCAAATATTAAACATGTTAGGCTTTGTGGGCCAAGAGGCAAACTCGAGGATATTTATGCAGGTGTTATTCGACCATCGTGATCGATCAGAGCCACCTTGTTAACATTTACTGTTCGAGTGAGTTCGAAGAAGGCTAAATAAGTCAATCCAAGCCCTGAATTGTCCGACGTCCTTAGTACAAGGATACTCCCTTCAAACGGAATGGAGGTCGGTTTGCTGTGACCTGACTAACGGAGCGATCGTTTCTGGATAGCTTAATTTAATATTAATACCTCATGTCCCTGAACAACCTCCAAAATAGTACTACGCCAGTCTGTGCGATTGGTGGCGATTCGTTCCCAATGAAAGTCTTAGTCGACCTATACTTCTACAGGGTGAATATCCCTTTGCAGGTCCCAGCTCTGGCGTGAGCTGGATGTAGCCTAGAAGTGGATTTCCTGCTTAGCGGACTAGGCTCGAGCAGCCTATACCTCTGCTGGGTTGGGACAAGTGCCGCGGAGGGTGGATAACCGATGTGCGAGTCCATATTTATAGACTCAAACACTAGAGCAAAGCAGCCTGTTAGGCGCCATCTATGTTGCTCTCAACCAATCATGGCCGGTGTTATGTCATGTCACACAGTTAATTGCCTCTTGCTTTTTTTGGTCCGCCTTATTTTTCTCTATTCCGTTGCGCTGCGGTTTTTATTTTGCGTTTGTCAGCCCAGTACATCCGACTTCGGCATGCATTTTATGTAAGGGTCTGCTTCCTCCTGCATTTTCTTAGGGTTTGCTTCCCCGGGGTAACGGCCGGTGCTGTGATGGGGATCAAACCCAGCACCTTTATGTTGTGAGTCGTGTCACTTAATCACTAGCACACGCCGTCCCCCTATATCGCCTCTTGTGACATGCTTTCTGTGGGGTAGTGGTGCTTTTCTCGTCTTTGCCATACACAAAGACCCCGGCCGACTAATCATCATGGTTAATAAATACCCCACTGGATCATTGATGTCTTAAGTGTGTCCTTGTACCTTTTCCTGTGCCGACCACTAGCTCATTTGGTATACGTTGATCCAACCTGCGTACCCAATGACCAGCCCATCTCAGCTGCGCTGCACATATCGTGGTGTGAATACTCGTCGTGGCAGGTCGTGCTAACACATCTGTATCATGGACACCCTGTCCTGTCATCTCATCCTCAGCAGATTCTGCAGGCAGTGCGTTAAGGTGAAGTTTAATGTTCTGATATGATGACTATAGACGGTCCAGTCACATCCTACTGTAGATGCAGGCCTGACTGGCGGAGAACTCTCTTTGAAACGTCACATTTCAAGGCTGACTAAATAACCTAACTGGCATGTGTCAACTATCAGTGCAACTATAATAGCGTGTTCGGGAAACAAAGATGGATATGCAAGGTTTCAGTGCAGGATTCTGTGAAAGGGTCATTCTCAACAGTGATTTGTTGTGTTTTGTACAGTGAATTTCTTTTATTCCTTTGCGAGGAGCATGGAATGATTATAAATCTTGGCACAATACGAGTCAATTATTTAACCGGCCTTGGAATGTGACGTTACAAATGGATTTTTCCGGTGGGTCAGACAGCCTATCTAAAGTAGACCATGGCTCAGGCCGCACACGCATACAAGAGGGTAAACAGAACAACTGCAACGAAGAACTATTTTGTTTGTTAGTTGTTTGACTCATGATCCCTCGCCTATCACACACCTTACCATGAAGTCTATCAAATGCCGCACTTTCCCTAGCTTAAATGGACGAGTATGCATGTTGGCGTACTTACAGAACACAAACAAACAAGTTTTCACAAATTTATCAAACAAAATGCAACGTGATAATAATAAGTAGGCTACAATTGTGTGAAATACAGCTCCACTGATGGGAAGAATGTAATTTGTTTTTTAAAATGTTTCGCCAAATTTGGGTTCACAAAGTTAGTTCTCCCTATCAACATTGATTGCAAATGTTCAAACGGAAAACTACTCAAGCATGGACTAGACCCTATGCATACACCGACGGTTCTGTAACAAACAACACAGAATGGAGGGGCAGGAGCATTCCTGAGCCTACCATATGGTAGAAAAATAACACTGTCAGTGGCAACTGGAAAATTCTCAAGCAATTTTAGAGCAGAGGCACTGAAGGCTGCAGTAGAAGCAATGCTGACAGACGAAAGCAATGAAAGCCAGATAGTTCTGTTTACAGATGCCATGGCCGTAGTCACAGCATTAAAAAGCAATAAAAATACTGAACTTAATGATTTAAAAGCAGTACTCTGTCAACTATGCCAGCAGTCCACACCAAAAAGAGTAGTGGTACAGTGGGTTCCATCCTACTGCAATATCCAAGGCAACGATACATACGGTCTTCTTGTAACTATTCAACTCGACAGTCGGCCGCACTTCTAAATGCAAAAGAATCTGAAAAAGGAAATTCCACTCCTATCTCGCTGGTCGTAAAATAAATTGTGGTGGGCCGAATTTTGGCCATTGTTTTCCTACCCCTGCTTTAACGCAACCTTCTTGCAGAGAGATCCACTTCCAGTGGTGGCTACGTGACCCACTTTGAGCAAAACATAATGGTTGATTAGATCCACCAAGCCAATTTCCTCATTGATTCCCCTATTGTTGATATTCCTCTCTCCTAGCTAGCTCCCTCACAAGAAATCGCTAAGCGCTGCCACTCCCATGCACGACTCATGCAATCAACCTCTATATTATCGAGATATAGGTTGCGCACGGACGACAGTAATTGACAGTAATTGTCTCTCCGTTTCTCCTCGTTCTTACACGCACACATTCATCTGGGCTAATGAATTTTTCAAAGCTCACGGAGTCTGTGAGGTAATGAGTATCTTATTTCGAACGAGGAGACATCGACAAATGTAATGTCTATGTTATTCTCATGCCAGAGCAGTCTCTTGGTAGGTTGTTATGTGTGGTTATCCAGGCGGCTCGCAACGAGTTTTTCAACTGGTCATTAATTGTCTTTTGCAGTCGGTTCGCGAAATTCTTGTTGTAACACGGAGTGGTGTCGAAGATGCTGCCGTGAATTTTCTATGTGTGTTCAAAAAGTATGCGACCTTAATTATTTACGCGAAAACAAATGACGCATTGGTGTTGTCCTTCGGCAGGAAGGTATATAGGACCGCCATGCGCATGCGTGAATTTTTTTTTCCGCTCGCATATTGCGTCAGTCGCTGGTGGTCAACTCTTTTCATGTTTAGTGTAGTGAGTACCAGTCGGGTTTTCATCTACCACGAAATGACGCAATGTCAAAATCACGTTGACCGTTTTCTTTTACTCCCGTGGGATTGTGCATCGCGAGTACGCACCACAAGGTCAAAACATTATCAAAAAGTACTACTTGGAGGTCATCCGTAGTCTACGTAATGCTGTTCGGCGCAAATTACCAGATCTGTGAACAACGGGAACTCGGCAGCTCTACCATGACAACTTACGCTTCCATTCAGACTTTTTTGACCAAACACAACATTCTCTGGTTCGCCAGGCTCCTTATTCTCCTGACATGGCTCCCTGCGATGTTTTGCTGTTACGCAAGCTGAAAAAAATTCCGCTGAAAGTGACCCGACTCGAGTCACGAGAAGACATTATGCGGAATGCGACGACCCAGCTGTACTCCATTCACAAGTAAGCCTTTCTAAAAATGCTTCCCGCAATGAAAGGACCTCTTGGTGAATTGTGTGGAGTCCCAACGAAAGTATTTTGAAGGGGATTATGGTTTCAAACCTACAGATGTGTAATTGTATTTTCCCGACCCAAATGTCGGATACTTTTTGAACACGCCTCGTATATAGTGATATTTACATCAGGGACAACGATCCATAACGGACCAAAACCATATTTCACCTACAAGTGTTAGTCCTGGAAACAAACTACAACCGCGCAGACTTGATCGGAGATTAGGAATCAAAGAGGGACGGTTGTTGTTTAATGCCCACAATGTTTACTCTTTTGTGCGCCTTGAAAATGCAATTTAGTGGCGGGTTTCAGTAGCTTTCCTTATATTCCGACCGGGCTGATGAAGGTGAACTGTGCTCCTCCAGGCGGTTCTGCTATGCTTAGCTTCATCTGCGTGACGCTCACTACTACGGGGATTACTTCGATCCACATCTCATCAGCCAGACTGCCTTGAAAACAGCATATTTTCTTGGCACGTAACATGGAAGAGAGATTGTGGTCTTGCTCAGTATCTGCCAGACCCTAACAGGCCGATTGGGGGGAGGGGAGGTGTCACCCCGTTCTACATGACTCCGACAGACAGCGCCTCTCCTTCAGCATTAGATGAGGTTTGGCTACAAACTTCAGCAGCTGGACATGGCAGTGATCGATTAAGGCAAAGGGTCCTATATTCCTCAGCGAACATTTTATTATTCGATATCTGCGTCTTCCGGTCCAAAACAGCCGGATTCGGGATTCTTTTCTTGGGGACCGGCTATGCCTTCCTACTGTCCTCCCAATTCGCTCATCAACGATTGCACCGGTGCAAGCTTCCAGGTCCGTCACTTTCTGTTTAAGCTGACATTTTGAGTTCGGGTTTGCCTCTCTACTGAGATCACTATTTTCTCAGCTACACTAGACTAGTCTGATTCCAAGATCCAGACGTGAGCTCAATATGGTCTTGACCTCCGCTAGTTAGTTGACTCTGATGCGACCAGTCAGCCATGAGTCGTTGGCTGATGTCAGCCCATTCACTGTTGCATCTTCGATCCCTAAATGGGATATTCATTAGTATACTGCATTTCTTACCTTCTTCATACCAGTTTAGGCGACTCTATGGAGTCTGTATACAACCATTTTCTTTTACTTTACTTGATCTAAAACTATGTGCATAAAATATATTCTTGAATGCATTAATTGACCCTCTCTCCGCCATTTCATGTGGCAATGCATTCCAAGCATTCATTACTCTCTTGATTACAACAATATTTCGTAGTTTCTAATCACGATCTTTCTTTAAATATGTCAGTACTGTCCGGAGGTGGGGGCACAGACTGCAAACGGGGACAATCTAAACACGACGACATCAGTGGATCCAACCAACAGCAGCAACATGACAGACAAATATAACCGAACTGACACTATCTTCGTCTAGACACGACGACATCAGTGGATCTAACCAACAGCAGCAACTTGACAGACAAGTATAGCCGAAATGGCACTATCTTCGTACCTTGAATAACATACTGACGTCCTGCACGCCAATAACAGACGTGGGTTACACCTATATCAGTCGTGCATAGTGCAATAACGTTGCAAAAGCTGTCTATGGCGTTTTTCTGAATATTTACTAGAACCCTACTTGGATCGAAGTGTTAGAAACCTATATTTGGAAGACACACTGCCATGTTTGCTTATCTGCCATGTTACCTCATGCACACCAACAACACAATTTAAAAAAAGACATCCCCCAATGCACAAACGAGGCCCCGGACAAACACGGGCCCACGTCGTGTCGTAATGTGGTCACAAGATTGTCGCAAACACTCGCAGCTGGCGCAAACATTCTGGACGCTCGAACCACGTGGCCGAGCGGTAATCACCTATGTCCACCTGGGCACATGAATTTCAACACCTGAATTCTCATCGAGCAGTGCACGGAAGGATAGTCTGAGTATCACAGGGTGGTTAGCGTACTTTTGTGTCTTGACACAGGTACCTGGAGTCGCTGTGGTCGAGAGGTAAGTCACTCGCCCCACAATGTGATGTCGGCGGCGGATAGAGTTACTCAGGTTTCAAGCGAGCCCTGATTAGTATCACATCCATATTTCTTGTGATTTCTCGCAGAACCCTAGGTCTCGGTTGACAAACTCGGGTCTAAGTATTTCTGCAACTTTCAGTATGTCTTCACGTCGTCCTGTATTTATGATGGATAATATATCGTATAATGTTTGTATCAGTGAGATTGACGAACAGCGCATTCTTCACTATAATCTAAATAACTCAAATACAGCGCACATCACATGATTAAGACAAAACCGTCTGATATATATATATATATATACACACACTTGAGGAAACAACTTTCTCCCAAGAATACATGCATAGACAGTAAGTTATGTGGTTTGGTCATCTCATGAGGATGTGAAAGAAGATCAGCTGCCATTAAAAGCATGCAACAGTGGGAGGATTTCGAGATAATGGAAAAACGCGAGACAAACGGATAGACAAAATCAAAGACATCACATACTAGTTTAACAGATCGCACTGTTTGCCCTGGCCGTTATTCTAACTCAGAACATTCTCACACTCATCGACATCATCATGACCACACACTTCAAATAATATAGCACACATCAGATAGCATATTTATTACATAATATTCATATCATAAAAATGAGTAGTGGAATTACAAACCACAATACAATACATATCATCTTAACTAATTATTCCTGTTATATATAAGTTTATATAAATATTAAATAAAGCGGAAATTTTTAGCATAAGCTATTGATGGATTTCCCAACTATCTAAACCCAGTTCTATTGCCTTGCAATTACATCATACACACCTCACCTTAACTGCGTCCTAAACACACCTTATCAAATACTCTTCCTCACTCAAATCCCCTCAGGCGGGCGACCTGGACATACCTCGTTCACATTGTGTCTTGCTTACAACACAACGTTCAGATTATCACTTAATACAAAACTCACACACCTACTTGAGCGATCCTGTTCTATCAGTAACATTCGTGTAACAGTCTATCAATCGCTCCTCTATCTAAGTCGGTGAGTTAAACATACTATCTAAATTCAGTCTCTCTCTCTCGCTCTCATCTCTCTATCCCTCCTCTTCATCCAGCCTCCTGAGCTAAACTTTGTCTCGAGTTATATACACTCAAGCAAAGTCAGAGCTTGATCAATGGATCTCAGGGGATGGCTACAGCCACAGCAACACATCTGGTCCAAGAGCGATGCCTCCGGCTCCCTACTACGTTTCACGGCATCCGTGGAGTGATAAAGTAAAGATACACACGTGTGGCATATTGGGAATTTGGTGTTAGATCCCTATTTTTCTTGACCAGCGGCACACTAGGGGTAATGTGGTCAACGCCACTGCGGCCGTCTTTACTTTACTTTCCTAGATTATTCTGGTACCTTTTTAGGCTGGGTGCACCCGGGAGCCATTTTTGCTATCGTGAAATATCCCGCACCAGCTGAGGATCGAACCTCGGTCACTCAGCTGGGAAGCCAGTGCACTAACCATTACATTGCATAAGCTCTTCGGTGCTGTTGTTGCTGTTACGGATCCAGCTGCATCCGGACTCTCGCCCTTCGGCCCAATGCCATGCAATTGTATCTGCACGTGTTTATCAGTTGTTGTTTAATGCCATACAAAGTGTTCCATGTATCTGGCCGCGGAGGAAGAAGCCCTTTCCTAAAATCGTTGAGCACTCAAAGAGATGATGATCAACGGTTTCATATGCGTGTGTACACAGCTGGCCCTCGTGAGAATGTTATGGCTGGATTCTGTTCAGGTGTTTGTTAAGTGGGATGTGTTGGGTTCTCAGTTGGAAAATGGTGTTCTGATCCTTCCTTGTGAGTTGATTTACACTGTCATTTTGGCTGGGGCTTGCCATATATCGGTAGACCTCCCTTCCCGTGTTCCCTATGACCCATCTGTTCAGTCCAGTCCCTTCGTTAATTCTTATTTTGGCGTTTCAGATGTTGAGAGGTGTGCTGTTGCTGCCATAGGCTCTGTATTGTGTACGTCTCAGGAGCATTTAGTTAGAAATGAGAGATCATCCGCTGCAAGCTATGACAGTATTTAGAAGTACACTCATTGCAGGCATTAGTAACCTCTGTGTTTCTGGAAATAACGGGGGGAAATCACATATTTCCGGTCTGCTTTGAGAAGGTTGGTTAATGGCCTATATACCCTGAGGTGATCAGAGTGAAGAAGGCGTGTTTCTCTTGAATTTTTCCCTTCACATTTTCTGCTGTAAATTTATAATGAACGTGATGATGTATTAGGTTTAATATATTCTTCATCTGTCACCTAACCATCGCCATCAGCAAATCGTCAATGATTTCAATGCGCGCGCGTTTAATCATTGGATATTTGTCGCTCTCATTGAAATGCACTAGATCGATACTACCAAAAATCGATACTGGCATTTTACGCCCAGAGCACGTAGTCCGTAATTTTAGAATATCGACAGCGGAACACGCAAACTTTAAAAACCACTTTTCTGTCGTTATGTCATGCCAAATGTTTATCCTTAATCGACAAAGAGTCGATCTTATATTACCGGAACCCGAATGGGGAGCAAACAACATACCACTGTAACATAAAACACAAGCGACAGTTGAGGTATCTGGACTCACAACAGTAATACAGAAGCTTCCGGGAATAGCATGAGGCACATTTTTTTGGATAAAGAAACAGCGGAATATGCAACGTATGTTTTAATTTTACCTCACCACAAAGAAGTTGAAAGGGCGATTAGCAGTATGAAAATAACAAAATTCCCGCCGTTGGTAGCGTATGTCGATCACAGCAGTACCACGTGATTCTTAGCATCCTCCTCATATCAATACCCATAATCCCTAGTACCAATTTTATAACGAGTACAACAAATCCAGAAACATTTGTATGAGCTACGGTAGGTTAGTTGGCAGAGCTGGGGGACTGTAGCGGACAATTTATAATCATGATGTCACTGATTCGATCCAGCTCGTGAGATGTTTGTTTTCCTTTGACAGATGTGTAGGAACAAGATGCTGGACAGTGCATGAGCTGCAGCGGTCGGCGACACAAAGCTTTAACAGCGACAGTCATTGTGCCAGACTCGCAATCGGGAGGGCTGACTAAGGCATGAGTGGATGGTAGTTGTAGAGGCATCAAACATGCAGGGGCTAAACATCTACCGCCCTCGTTTTTTGGGGGTTCATGCAACGAAAGAGCTGACATCCTGACGTCATGTGCAACAATTACAGAGACACTAGATACGGATATGAGTGACAATTTGAAGTTCACCAATGACTGTTAGTTAGATGATGATGTCGACAATTCACAGACTGTATAACTTTGTTATCCAACGGGTTGGGGCAAAAGTGAGGACGAAACAGAAGTGTATACAATTCTTCTTATTCGGTCAACTGATGCTTTGCTTGTAGTCCGATGAGGTTCACGATCAACTGATGCTATACTTCTAGTCCGGTAAGGTTCACGGTCAACTGATGCTATTCTTCTAGCCTGGTGAGGTTCACGGTCAACTGATGCTATGCTTCTACCCCGGTGAGGTTCACGGTCAACTGATGCTATGCTTCTAGTCCGGTAAGGTTCACGGTCAACTGATGCTATTCTTCTAGCCTGGTGAGGTTCACGGTCAACTGATGCTATGCTTCTAGCCTGGTGAGGTTCACGGTCAACTGATGCTATGCTTCTAGCCTGGTGAGGTTCATGAAGGAGACTGAGCGTTTCAGGTCTTCGCCGGTTCCCCACAGCTTTCATATGTTATCCACTGTAGGACTAGATCTGTTTTTTTTATTGGACAGCAACCCGATGTTGTTTTTTTTATCTCGTGTACGAGTCGATCCTGTTTCGGGCTTGGAGTTTGATAGAATGACCGCTTTCCTTGTAGCGTATACAACCAAAAAGCTGCAGGAACCATCAGAAAGCACACCCTTCGCCATTTACTCAGCACCTATGGGTACGCCGGTAGTGCAGTAAAGTAGGAAACTAGGAACAGAACAAGGTTAATAATAATTCGTCATGCCAGTAGCTCTAACTGTTTCTTAGGGCATAACAGACTCAAGGGTCATCTTTACAACAAAATTAGGATTGGGACATATGACAGGTGCCCATGTGGGGAGCATGACATGACCGTGTAACACATCCTGCAAAGCTTCACGCTGGAAAAGAGAGACCAATGCTGGCCTCGTGAGACAGACATGAAACAAAAGTTGTATGGAGATAAAATAGCGTTACAAACAACGGTGTCCCCTGTAAGAGAAACCTGGACCTTGATCTGAGGATGAACGAAGAAGAAATCTTACGTTGATCCGCACTGTACATTACTGGAATCAGTCTTTCCTTAGAGACGATGAGAGTAAACCAAATGCAGCGTTGTACCAACGCATCAACAAATAGGGTGACAATTATTATCATTAGTCGAGTGTAGGAGGCTTCCAAACGGTTGGTCGGGTGTAGAAGTTCAAATGCATTTAAAAGAAACTTCTAGAAACACTCCCCATAAATGTTATCTGATAAAGGGAAAACACCAGTACACGAGTGGTGTTCCCTTGTGACGCCACCCCACCCCCCCCCCGCCCCGCCCCCCACCCCAGGCATATCGCCAAAGGCTCAATGATGAAAGTATAACGATCGATTCAGCTCATTCTCGTGTGCAGCGGGAATAGATGGTTGCCGGCTCGTTGAATCTTTAATACGCAAGGAAATGACAGTAGGCTCCTATTGTTCGTCTCTATAAAACGGCCATTGTTCGGTGTCCTGATACAGCACCACTGCACTTCCAGCACCCGAGTGGTTCGAGAGCTTGCAGCTCAGAGCACGAATATGGTGCTGTCTACACTGTTGTCAATTGTAACCGACAAAACAGTCAGGTTGCAAGCTGTGTACCCATCCGCAATATGTGTGAGGTGACTAACGTCTGATCAGGTAAAACATACCGATTGGACATGTTGGTCAGGATCAGGTAAAACATACTGATCGGACATGTTAGTCAGGGTCAGGCAAAACATACTGATCGGACATGTTAGTCAGGGTCAGGCAAAACATACTGATCGGACATGTTAGTCAGGGTCAGGCAAAACATACTGATCGGACATGTTAGTCAGGGTCATGCAAAACATACTGATTAGACATGTTAGTCTGGGTCAGGCAAAACATACTGATTGGACATGTTAGTCAGGGTCAGGTAAAACATACTGATTAGACATGTTAGTCAGGGTCAGGCAAAACATACTGATCGGACATGTTAGTCAGGGTCAGACAAAACATACTGATCGGACATGTTAGTCAGGGTCAGGCAAAACATACTGGTCAGACATGTTAGTCAGGGTCAGGCAAAACATACTGATCGGACATGTTAGTCAGGGTCAGGCAAAACAGACTGATTGGACATGTTAGTCAGGGTCAGGCAAAACAGACTGATTGGACATGTTAGTCAGGGTCAGGTAAAACATACTGATTAGGCATGTTAGTCAGGCAAAACATACTGATCTGACATGTTAGTCAGGGTCAGGCAAAACAGACTAATTGGACATGTTAGTCAGGGTCAGCCAAAACATACTGAACGTCACCAACGCTGGAAAAGGGATGTTTTCATGACAGTCTGGCTAACGACGTGATCCCCGTAGTAGTGACCGACACTCAGATGATGTCAAGCACAGCACAACCACCTGAAGATCTCCGGTCTACCATCACCAGCACGCTCGGGATGTGTGGAAAGCTACTACAACCCACCACTTAACATCCCTTTCACGGCGCACCAAAAGAGTAACCGTACTCATTGTGGACAAACAACCACCCTCAGATAACAAAAGCTGAACTCTGGCACAACCAACCAAGCCTCTAAGACTTGCGTGCTCGACCAGTGCCTTTGAGGGAATGGTGAAACGGCGGAACTGATAAACGACACCTGTGATAAGAGAAGGGGAGATCCATGATCGCAAAGGCTAACCGACAGGACACATGATGATGATTCAAGGTTTAACATACATCACCATGTTCTATTACTCTTAAATTTGTAAAACACTACAAATGCATAGGCGTTTCAATCTTTGCAGACCATGCGCGTGGCACCCTGTGAGTAGCACCTCAGGGCGCAAGTCTGGGTGCTGAATTTGGAGTCCCTGGGCTGCCCAAACTGCAGGATCCCCCTCTCGGTCTCGCTGGTGTAATCCAAAGGAGTGCAAAGCATGACAATTTGACACCAGCTCAGTTGCAGGAACTGCCGGAATGAGTTCGCAATTTTGAAACCATCCGCCTGAAGTGCTACTACTCCGGATTTTCTGTCTGGGTTTACTTACGTAGCCCAACCCTCTCCCTAGGTTTCTACAAGGCAGTGGAGTCGTTGCCGGCAGATGCTAGTTACTCGAGACATCCGATGATACTCTCATCGTCCAAAGACTAGCCAGTACTCTCTGGGACGTGTGGATTTAAAATCAGAGTTCCTCCTCTCCTAGGCGAACTGCCTGAACAGACTAACGAGCTTCGTCTACCCGGGTTTAGAGAGAGTTTACCTTCTCTTAGATTGGCTGCCAACCAAGGCTAATGGGCCCACTACAAATATAACCCAACTAAATGTGTATGTACTAACATAGGAAGAACTTAAATATTCTCAATACATATTTTTGGAAGGCACCTTTTGAGTAGGGCGTTCTGGCAAATGGAGAAAAGGGTGCTTGGGTCAATAAAGACTGAAGGTCCCTGGTCCAACACTTCGCCCAAAGCGGCAGTATTTGCTATGGGACTACCTCGAATTGCCTATTCATGAGTATGTATATGTCCGTGTGAGGGAGGACAGACCGACAATCAATTAATTTACCAAACCGGTGCATAGTCCATTGACAACATCCCCGCCAGCATACACGGTCTTAGGCTGCACTTTTTGCCTCTCTCCAAGCATTGTCGTTTAATCTTAGTTTCTTCTCACATTCTCTTCTTCGTGCATTTTTTGGGTCTACCTCTCTTTCTCTTGTTCTGAAGATTTCATGTAAGAGCATGTCTGGCTATGTTGGACGGTGCCTTCCGTAGAGTATGTCCTATCCAGACCTATTTTCTTCGCTTAATTTGCTGTTCTAGTGTTGGCTCCTTTCCCGTAGATCTTCATTCCTCGCCGTGTCACGCCACGTTAGGCCCACTATCCTTCGCAGGCATCTGTTAATTAGCAGACAGTCAGACAAACGGTAATATAGCTTGTTGGTTCTGTGAGAGAGGGGTCAGACTAAGGGGCTGATGAGTAGATGGAACCCTTTAGGTGTGGACGCAGTGCCCACCGGCGAGTGGTACAGACCCTGGTTCGCACCAATCCATCCCCCCCTCAAGAGCTAAACGATTTTCTTATCTCAAGTCTTTGCTTTCGTCCTCTATCCATCCATGTGAAGGTTACACCAAACCACCGCTGCCTTGCGGACGTTCCAGAAAGAACAAAGGCTAAGGTAAAAAAGCTCGAATTAAAAACGTGGTCAGGCAGATCACATAAGCCTAGTTTGGCAATCTACTTATGGAAGAAAACATCCTCAACCATTGAAGTCGGAAGTTGAAGGCCCAAGTGGCACGGGAGTACACGACGGACATTTACGCAATACAACGGATGTTATGCATAAGCATCAGCTGATCGAAAAAGTTAGCTTTGTGGATGGAGCAGAATAACAGCGACATTCCTAGTTTATCTAGCTGAGGGATCAACTCCATGGTTACGAGAGAGACGGGAAGGAAGCAGATGCCACATTTGTGAAGGGAATAGATATGAGAGTCAACGACGAGGGGGTGGTTATAGCTGAGAGGTAACAACTCGCCTCTTAAGAAGCGAAAATGGGGCGTTCGAGTCCCACAATTTTCAAGCGTCCCCTGGGGGCTCAGTGGTCTCGAGGTAAGGTGTTTGGAGGTCGCGGGTTCGAATCACGGTGGAGACTGGCATTTTGTCACGTGGATGTTCTGGTAAAAATCCCCCTATCTCTGGGTAGTGAGATCGGACACCAGTGTTCAGCGTCGAGCACGTTAAAAACCAATCGGCAGTTAGAAATCGAAGAGAGTGTGCTTTACGGCCCGGGCACAAATCAAAATTCTAGTTAAAAATCGAAACAAAATTATTTGTACATTCCCCCAGGCCTAGTAAGCCGCATGCCGTTTAAAAATACCTACTACGGATATCCTTTGGCTACATGGCAACAGACATTAACATGCCCTTTTGAATACCAGGATTCCAAGTAAGTTTCTGGTGTCACAGATTTGTGGATCCCCTTTCATGTATCCCTGAGAGGTCTTGAGTCTACATCAGAACCAGCAAGCTTAAAAGGAAAATTGTATACGATTTTTCTAAACCTTTATAAAGGTAGTATAGACAATTCAGAGTTGTTACCCCAATAAATTGCCCGTATGAGCTCAATATGATAATTGGCGTGAAAATGACACAATCGGTGGTCTGCATAACTTAATCTAGACAGGGGATTGAGGGTTGAGATGTGTGGGTTGACAGGACTTTAATCGGCAATACGTCCATTGTTATCGCTGGCAACCCCAGCTAGTATTGTGTAGTAATGAGCGAATATGTTGCTTGTGCACGCTCACATCTCGTGCTCCATATTTGACGTAGAGATTTCTGGCTATTCCTGTAAGGTTTTTGTTTAGTTAGAACCAAAAAATCTACAAATGCAAGGATCATATGATTATTTTTTAAACATTTACAAAGGCAGTATAGGCATTGTGATCATTGTACTGTATTGCGTTCGACAACCAGAATGACAAATAATAATAGCTGCCCATCGCAAGCGAAGATGGCGGAAGGATAAGACTTGTGCTGCGGGATGATGGCTGTAAATAGCAATCCTGGAACGGCATACCCTGCCACATTCTGGGCAGCCGGCTGTGGAAACGCTTTCGCTGATCCTCCGTGATACTAGAGCGTCAGTTGGTACGGTCTTGTGTAAGCATCTCACAGGAAGTGACATCAATTCTGAAGCTTTTCAGAGACAATTTCAAGGATTCTCTTAGCGTTTCCCGTCCACCTTAGCTGAGCTATTCTCAGGAGTGTATAGATGCTCAACATGTTAGTTTTGCCAAGGATCTCGAGAGTTAGGCACCTTGTCCTGTCACCTGAACCAGGGCAGCCTACGTAGACAGCTCAAGTAAAAACGGTTGAGCTGTTTGGCATGTCTGCTATACACTGTCCATGTCTCACAGGCATGAAGCAAAGTGGAAAACACCGCACCACGATGCACCCTTACCTTGGTGGCAACACTGACGCCTTGTCAATTCCAGACGTTTGCTTGGAGCCTTACAACACAGAGCTCGCCTTAGCGATCCTGTTATTGGCCTCACAGTAGATATTGGCCTCTCTAATGAGAGTACTGCCTAGGTAGGTGAGGCTAGCGACCAAATAGGACTCCGACGAAAACACTTGCGCCATTCGCCCGCACCGTTTAATTATATTTTAACCATACAGAAAATGATCTTGACCTTGATTGATTATCTACCCTAACCATTGGAGCTCTACGTGGAAATAGGTCTTCAAGAAATATGTTAATTGTTGACCTATAAATCTGTTGGGAGTTTTTTGTACCGTAATGGTTTCTACTTCTGCTTGGATGTTCGTTTTAAAACGAACATCGTGTCTCAGTTTACAAGGATGAGGCGCTATTGAACGTATCATGTCCGAAGTTCTGGAGGATTACGTGTTTAGTGTCAGCATTGGTAGTCGTACATTCACCAATCTCCGGTTTACTGATGACATTACCGGGTTGACTGGAACATAGCGAGAACTTGCGAGTCTAATATCAAACCTTGACATTACCGGGTTGACTGGAACATAGCGAGAACTTGCGAGTCTAATATCAAACCTTGACATTACCGGGTTGACTGGAACATAGCGAGAACTTGCGAGTCTAATATCAAACCTTGACATTACCGGGCTGACTGGAACATAGCGAGAACTTGCGAGTCTAATATCAAACCTTGACAATGCCGCTCAACGGTTTCGAATGGAAATTAGTACAGAGAAGAGTAAAATCATGGTCAACGTTCCAGAGAGCCTAACAAGTCAGATTGCGATCAAAGACGAACCATTGCAAGTTGTTAAACAGTTTAAATACCTGGGATCACTGATGGTTGCGGAAGGTTCCAGAACTGAGATTCGGACAAGAACCATGTCTGCTCAGAACAAACTGAGGCAGATATGGAGGGACAAAAGCATCAACCTGAAATCCAAGTTGAGTTTAATGTATGCACTTGTCACTTCCGTGTACCTTTACGCGTGCAAAAGTTGGACTCTAACAGCGGATCTAGAACGAAGAACTTGAGCAATGGAGATGAGATGTCTGCGTCGTATCATCGGCATTTCGTATCTAGACCACGTCATGAGTAAGACAGATGGGAAACACCGTTAAAAGAAAGGTCGGCCACTATAAAGACCTATTGAGAATGGTAAAATCATACAAGCTCCCACAGTATGGGCATGTTTCAAGATCGTCTGGGTTGACCAAGACGGTCCTGCAAAGTACTGTGCCTGGGAGGCGTAAGAGGGGAAGACAGAGAAAGAGATGGGAAGACAACATCAGAGAGTGGACAGGAAGGCCGCCCGTAGCTATAACAAACATCCTGGCACAAAACCAAGTGGAGTGGTGGGAACTGGTCCAACAGTATGTAGTATTGGTGCCCCAGTGGCCTTTCAGGTTACGGGACTGATGATATATGCTCCTTTTGGTCCAACACATCCGGTTTGTTTAGAGTACCGGATTTGCCTTCCCAATTGCCTTAGCTAGAATAGGCTCTCAGTCAACTCTGGTTCGCTAAGAGTAGCTGACTGCTGTCAACTCATTCAATGTGCTCTATCTTCGGCCTCAACGTTTCTACGTGATAGGGCATCCAGCCCCATGCCTAACCATCCTTAGCCACATCTTGCAACACAGCCGGCAGACTACAGTGGTGCTATTCTTTCCTCCCCTTTCAGACCCACAGGCACTATTGATAAATTAAGACACTAAAAATGCAATACTTGCATAATTATCCTGGACAACTCGGGTACCCCCAGTTAGACAATTGTGAAGACCTGTCAATTGTATTATTACAACACAAGTTCACTAGATATATCCGTATGTGGTCCGTAGTCCACCCTCTGACATTACCTTGACCCGCAGTCCACCCTCTGACATTACCTTGACCCGCAGTCCACCCTCTGACATTACCTTGACCTGCAGTCCACCCTCTAACATTATCTTGGGCTGCAGTCCACCCTCTGACACGACCTTGGTCCGCAGTCCACTCTGACATTACCTTGGCCCGCAGTCCACCCTCTGCTACTACCTTGGCTCGTAGTCCACCCTCCGACATTACCTCCAGTCCACGTCCAGAAGAATGTTGTCGCCCCCTACACTGCACCGTGAGGGAAGCCCTGTCATGCCAGTAAGCCAGTGAGCAGCGCGCTCCTTCTGGTGTTGGATGTCTGTTCTGCAAACACGTGACTTTTATTAAGAAGCCGGAAGTTTGCTCATCTTTGGACCCATCTCGCTCCGTCTCTACGGGGACGGAGGATCAGAAGTTAGACACTTCTAAAATCAGATTTAAGCGCTGCTCAAATGTTCCAGAACGTATGCCAATTATCGTTTTGAATGGCTAGCTAAGACGACCTAATATAACCAAAACGACTATTGTTCATGGCTTAATGTGATGCGCCTCGTCAAAAGATGGCTTAATGTGATGCGCCTCGTCAAAAGATGGCTTAATGTGATGCGCCTCGTCAAAAGATGGCTTAAAATTGAAGGGAAGTAAATTGCGGCGGAGTTATCCTTTCCTGCCTAAATCGAAATGCAAGCACTGCACCGTAGTAACGGAGGTTTTCACACATTTTTTATAAGCATGTCTACATCCCGTGTGGATCCAAGATCAAATGGCAAGGACGGGATCTCGAACACAGCACGGCCCTCAATTACGCGGGAGTAAAGTTGGTCAGCACGCTGTTCATTGCCAGGAGACAAAACAGAAAATACATGCGAGAAATAGTATCATACGAAAACTGTCACAAAATGGGGAGCAAAGCCAGATGTCCCCAGAACATCAGCACTCGCTCTGTGTTTCTCTGTAGCTGAGTACGCCGCACCAGTCTGGAAGAACTCTGCGCATGTCAAACATATAGATTCAGCAATAAATGAGACAAACCGTATAGTTACTAGATGCCTACACCAACTGAAAAAATATACCCCATAATCGGCATAGGTCCACCAGAGATGCGATGAACTGTCGCGTTCAGAGATAAAGAGAACATGTAAATGACGCAAGACACTATGTTAGGACATCAGGTGCAGCGCGCAAGACTAAAGTCAAGACGAAGTTTCTTACAATCAACCAAGTCCCTACAGACTAGTCCAGGGAAACGACGCATACCAGATGACACAAGTTCTCTTGATCGAGTTACGGGAGGAACCTGCGCCTGGACATTTCCTGTCCTACACAACATGGAAGTCACTAAATAGACTTCGAACTGGTGTATCACGATGCAGGAAAAACCTGAAAAATGTAGATACAGGGATGATGAAACAAGCGAATGTGGAGTAACACAAGACCAGAACCATCTGATGATCTGCCCAAACCTCCTGGAGACTTGTAGCATGGATGATCTGCTGACTGACAGTGACAGGGCAATCTGGCAATCTATGTGGCTGAATACTGGAGGAATGATGTGCGACACGGAAAGTAAGTACGTGGATCCCGGCCAAAGATGTAAAGAATATGCCACTGTAAAATGTGACTCAATAGGGTTGTGCATGAGGCTAGCTACACCATCGTGTAAAATCAGTAGTGTTTAGACACCACTGCAAATGCTCCGATGCAGTAATCATGCAGCGGTGGCGCTATACTTGAACCGGTCAATGAAAACCCTTCAACTCCATGTGGAGTAAAGGTCTCAACAAATACTCGCAAAGTCTTCCTGACATGCACCGCCAATTCCAGTTCTACAACTCGTTTTTAGGCTTGTCTGGACTTCCCTTCTCCGTGAGTGTTTAAGTCTGCCCTACTTCCCTTTCCCTGAAGGTTCAAGAACAGTGACTGTCTTGTAATGCTATCAGCTGGTTTCCCTAATGTTTGCCCAATCCATCGCCACCTCCTTCCCTTTTCGTCTAGTCCCCCTTGTATCTGTCCTGTTCTTTATCACATCTGTATATTAGTGACTTTAAAATAGCATTTTATTTCCTCAATTCGGCGCAAGCATCTCGTCTTTTGTATTCTGAATTTGATATCTCTTTCAGTACTTCCTACCTTGCCTACTATATTACTACCAAGATATATGAATTAAATTGTCGCTTGTAGTACCGCGCCTCCCAGTCCAAACTGAAATGGGGGATGGGGGAGACTTTTGGCACTGAGGAGCGACTTGTGTAGTATCTTGTGGGCCGGGGGTTCCTGGTCCAGCCGTACAACATGACCGAACAAAGAAACTTGGCGACGGTCAAGTGTTTTTTTTAATTGGGAGGCCTGTTTTGGCAAGGACCTCAACCTTGCGGATGTAGACATGCCATCGGATGCACAGGATACGCTGCTGGTTGCGCATGTGGAAGGCCTTCAGTCTCGACACGTCATGTTTCAGCAATGTCCAGGTTTCGGAGCCGTAAAGCAGGACTGGGACCACACAGGACTGGTAGATGCAGACTTTTGTCCTACGGGAGATCTTGCCGTTACTTCACACACGTCAAAGGTCGTGCATAGCGGTTGCAGCTAGTCCGATCCGCTTTGACATATCGGGGCCGCTGCGCCCATCGGATGATACCATGCTACCGAGATAGATAAATTCGTTGGTGCCCATCTCGGTGTGACCTTGCGTTTCAATACCCTGGAGTGTTGTGTTGGAAATGAGGTTCTGAACTTTGGTCTTGGCCCAGGATATAGACAGGCCTAGGGAGGACGTTTAGATGTCTAGCATTTCCAGAGAGCGATGCAGCTTAGAGCTGTCTGTGCCGAGCAGAACAATGTCGTCCGTATAAACGAGATAAGGTGCGGTGGTTATTTTGTAAAATATATTTCATCCTGCCCAACGTTCTACGTCATTTTTTCAATCCAGATTTTGTTGTCTACGTCACTGACTGAGCGCGGAAGGCTTCTGGGAACATGAATATTACAATCATCCGCGAGCCACTTTGTGACGAAACTACACGACTGGAATGGGAAACTGGTTGTCGACAGACTCTGCAGTCTTCTAAGCCAGTGTAAGTTAGATTAAGACGAACTGTGACTGGTCCGGCAAACAATCGATGTTTTCATCTGCCAAAATGAAACACGAGAGGATCTCAACAGAATGTGACCTATAATGCCAAAAGACGGAATGACACCAACATCGGCACACAACAGAATGTGACTTGTAATGCCAAAGGACGGAATAACACAAACATCGGCACACAACAGAATGTGACATGTAATGCCAAAGGACGGAATAACACAAACATCGGCACACAACAGAATGTGACATGTAATGCCAAAGGACGGAATAACACAAACATCGGCACACAACAGAATGTGACATGTAATGCCAAAGGACGGAATAACACAAACATCGGCACACAACAGAATGTGACATGTAATGCTAAAGGACGGAATGACACAAACATCGGCACACAACAGAATGTGACATGTAATGCCAAAGGACGGAATAACACAAACATCGGCACACAACAGAATGTGACATGTAATGCCAAAGGACGGAATAACACAAACATCGGCACACAACAGAATGTGACATGTAATGCCAAAGGACGGAATAACACAAACATCGGCACACAATAGAAAACGACACCTCCCCACGCTGTCTAACAACACAACTGGGTAGATTATTATGAAAGTGATACGATTTGTTGTTTTTTAATTGCTATTTTTTTTTAAATTTTAGTTATTAGGACAGCAAAGAACACAATTTAAAATCTCTAACACGCACAAGATTATCACCAGATATTTTTTTAATTAGGAAATCAGAGCAAGACGCGCATAACATGAAATAAGATAGGAAGCAGATCTTGTGTATGTGTGTGATCAAGATGCTGAGCTGCAGCGGTCAGCCACCCACAACTGACTGTTAACGTCAGGGTCAGCGATCCAGAGCTGTCAAGATCCTTCTCCGCCTCCACGTGGTGATCCCAGATAACAGGCTGCAAGGGGACAGACTGGCTAAGAGGAAGGGATAGAAGAGGGAAGGTTAACCTGGTACTCAAAAATGCCTGATGAAGTCGGATGTGTCGGATCCAAAGGTGTAAATATCGCAGTCAAGCTGTAAAATACGACAAAACGCATTCCGTTCTTCGGAAAACATCCGGCTACTTGCAAATCCCTTTTCAGGGCTTAGTAGTGGGAGTTTGAGAACGAACGAAGCAGTATGCATGTGTTATCTTGCGTGTGTCTTTCTGCTTTCGCCGTGCATCTTTTCGGTTATTATTGGAACAACTAGCAGAAGAACTTTCGATACAAACAAAGCCACAATTATCCATTTCCCACTGAACTGTCATTTCCAATTAGTGCTAATGCGGGCTCTGAGTTCTTCTTCTTCTTCGTACGCTGTCAGACGTCAACTTGAAATTGTTCTAAGAAAGCAGCGGTCATCCTGAGGCTGTCGACACTGCCATAGAGCTTGTCTAGTGTTGGCACTGGTGATGGCGACATGTGCTTTCTCTGCTCCTCGTATGTCGGGCAATTTTGCAGCAGATGTTCATGGGTCATTTTCCCTGTACCACACGGGCATTCGTCAGTGCCACCTATCTTCAGTTTATTGAATAGATGGTACCACAGTCTGTTGTGGCCTGTGCGGAGTCTGAAGACCACGACCTGCTCTCTTCTGTGCAACTGATAATAGGCATAATTTTGTTGTGTAGCCAGTATGTTCTGTTTCCCATTTGGCCATGTATCTGGCCCTAATAAACATTTTGGATCTTCGCAAGTCACACTAGAATCTCGCCGTGGTAACCTTGCGCCTTATTTTGCCAGGCCTCCTGGGAGTTCAGTTATGTTGAACACATTTTCAGCGGTGACTTGTGAGCGACGGCGACCCGGCTGTGCGCGCTCTATCTGAAGGGAAAGATTTAGATACACACACAGAGAAGAGAGCTCGAGCCAAACGCATGGGAGGAAACGGGGAAGACTGGACAGACCTGGAAAGTGATGACCTAGAACAGGTGTAGTTGTGTATTTCTTAAAGATCTGTGCTCCACGTGTGCTGAAATGTATTGATCTCTAAGGAATCATTGTCGTGCAAGCTGCTAATATCACTTACACCTGACGTCATTAAATCTACTAATTCATTAAAAAGTCTACGAGTTGTCCCAAGACAGGCACATTTTTCTAACCTTTTATAATAATGGACTGCTGGTCTACAACCAATACAGAAGGATGATACATGGGTGTACAAACAGCCCAACACAGAGAGTATGGACGGTTGAGGTTGTGTTATAGAAAGCAAGGCCATGTCTTGGTTAACCTGTCAAGCAAGGTGAACCACGGCCTTCTGCAAACACTAACATTTACTTGATCCTTCAGAGGACAAAAAAAGGGGTGCTGAAAGACAACAAAGTCTAGCGAGGAACAGTTCAACAAGAGACCATTACTGGGAAAACAAGAGCTGATGCATAAGAAGGTAACAATTATAGGAACGCAACTTATTCGATTCCAGGGACAGGCGAGATTCATTATTTAACTCGGATATAAAATACGAGGTGTTTCTATAGTTAAAGTAAAAGTAAAGTAACCCATAGCATTACTGCCGTAGGGGTGTGAGGTGTTAGCGATCTCACATTTCAAAGGCTCGGCTATATGAGGGTTGTAGCCATCTCCTCTCTCTCGCCGCTTTTACTTCCCGGACTGAACCGGTACCCATTTAAGGCTGGGTCAACCCGGCAGCCGTTGCGGTCAGAAAAAAAACATTTCCGTCTCAACTGGGGAATGATCACAGGACCACTCAGATGCGAAGCCAGCACGATAACCACTGCGCTACGCGGCTCTATAGTTACAGATGAGTTATCCATTATTTGACTCGGATATCAAGTATGAGGTATAGTTTTTATAGCTACGGGCCAGTTATCCATTATTTGACTCGGATATCAAATATGAGGTATAGTTTTTATAGCTACGGGCGAGTTATCCATTATTTGACTCGGATATCAAATATGTGGTATAGTTTTTATAGTTACGGATGAGTTATCCATTATTTGACTCGGATATCAAATATGTGGTACTGTTTCCACAGCTGCTTCACACTCAATAGGCCCTCGAAGATGTTTGAAAGGCAGAATTTACAATACCATGAGCTGCATAGTCTTCTACCCTAGAGAAGTTAAATCACCGTTAGGCATGTCTTACGAAATAGTTTCAGTGTGGCTGTGGGCCTACTCCAATTGGTCACACACACAGACAGAGATAGCTTTCCCGTAAACCAAAGCGGACATATGCCAAAAGCAGCAATAGATACTTGTATTTTACCAGTGTGTTCTCCGGGGAAGCAGGCATATTACTACTGCGGCCTGCCAAAAAATGGTGTAAACGTACTACGACCTGTAGAGAATGTCGTAAAATGTAGGGGAGTAAAGCGCACAACGACCTGTAGAAAATGTCGTCAACTGTAGAGGAGCAAAGCGTACTACGATCTGTAGAGAATGTCGTAAAATGTAGGGGAGTAAACCTTACTACTACTACAACCTGACAAGAATGCCGTAAAATGTAGGGTAAGTATCTGGGGAATGTTAGTGATAGAAAAAGCGGAATAGGCAGACGGGTAATGGTGGTAATTATTACTTATACTGTATCGTTTTCACACAATCGAAAGACTCGATATCTATTTCACAACCAAATAATCTCCTTTTAACTCTTCACAGTCCAACCTAATTGATTAGATTTGTTTCTACGAATCTTATGAATTATGCCGAACTGTAAAAGTTTAAGACACCAGTCTAAACAAGTTAGACCCGACTGTAAAGGGTTAAAAAGCCGATGATGCAGCCTTGTCATTTCTGGCGCCATGTTCAGTGTGGCTTGGCGGGCGGGAGGTTGATAATTGTTGCACGTGAAATAGACAGAATTGCGGAAGACATTTTTTTGCGAACAACAAGATACGCAAATTTATTTATGGAACAACCTTGACCTGTGCCTGTTCTCTAATGCACAAGAGGGGAAAGCCCCGCCTCCAGCATTTTCAAACAAGGTACAGCAGAAAATATTTGAGGGTGACGGCACCTGCAGCTAATAAGATACTGAGGCTGGAGCGTGAGTAATCGCGCGCCCTTTTTTGATTCTCTGAAACGCGCCACACAAGCAAAACTACTGACCTATGGCAAGAGATTTTACCAACTACCACATTTAAGCATTTGAACTCATAACACTTGCATATCGGTGTTTGTGTAAATACCCTATTCCCCGAGCCACCATTTATTGGGTGTGATGGATTGGCAATTATTTTAGAGCGCATTATTGTGGGATGTACTGCTTTGATTATTGCACGTAATGTATCGAATAAATTTGTTACAAGTCTTCAATAAATATATTACACAGTTTACTGACATAACGGGGGCGGCGTGTGCTAGTGGTAAAGTCACACGGCTCACAATCCGTAGGTGCTGGGTTCGATCCCCAACACAGCACCGGCCGTTACCCTGGGGAAGCAAACCCTTAGAAAATGCAGGAGGAAGCAGACCCTTACATAAAATGCATGCCGAAATCGGATGCACTGGACCAACAGGCGCAAAATAAAAACCGCAGTGCAACGCACACCGACTTGGGGAATAGAGAAATAAGGCGAACACCCTCTCTCCCCCCCCCCCCCCCCAACATAACAAACAGGAACATTGTCAATCTGAGATATAATAACCAAATTAGAGCACAGTGTTTTGTCATATTTAATAGCACTTCTTAAATGTTTACCATGTACATATTTTCTCAGGAGCACAGGAGAATGTGATTTTACGGACTTTGATGGCCATTGTTCAATGGCTTAAGGAGAGGAAGAAACAGCGAAAACATGAATACCGATTCGGCGAACTTGTCACATCTCGCTACTTAACTTCCCACTCTTGTCCCATTTGCTGAAGCATAGATTCAACATGGTATTTGGCCCCCGTTAGGAAAGAGAAGGCAGCGAGGAAGGAAACTTGACACCTCACGCAAGATGTGGCTCAGTGGCGAAGCGTGATGATAATTTGAGGGTAAGAGCGCACAGTTAACGATGTTTAAAAAGTACTTTGTGTTTGTGCTGACTGAAATAGTTGAAAACAATGCACTTCTGCACATTTGTCTACGTTTTCTTGTAAATCAGTTCTAAGCGTATTTGTTTCATTTCTGAAAAAAAGATATCTATTACCTTCTCCTTTAACACGTGATCAAATCCACAATCACGAAACTAAACAAAACTGCAGTGAAATAACATTTGGAACACATTTTGAGAGCTTGGAATATAACACTCTCATTCAGGGAAGGCGGCCTAATTTATGGCTAGTTGGCTGTGAGGAAAAAGTAGCGCCGGAGTGACGGTCTCCTAGCTACCAATTTACCTGATTCCTACGCTGTGTTAGGCTGGGCGCAAAAAGCTCACCTTTCCAATAGTAACTGATAAATTCACTTTGACGCTTCGCGCGTTTGCTAACATGCCACTGCGTAAGTTGCATGTCATTTGCAGAACGTCGCTTCTTACAACCGCCTACCTGTTTGGCTGTAATAAATTTCTTAGCAAAGTGTACAGTACGGTAAAGTTGCCATTACTTTCCTAACGTGGAGGAGCGGGGGGGGGGACCAATGTCTGTCAAACTGGACACGAGCGTGATTCGAACCGGGTGCGTTGGCACTGTGAAACGGACGCTTCACCCCTAGACCACGCACGAGTGGCTGATCAACGCAGTGGTAGAGCACTCACTTTTCATAACGAAGGTACGGAGTTCAGCTCCCACTACCGGCAGCTTTAGTCATCCCAGCTGTAAATAGGTACCTGACGTACGGTAAGGGAAGAAAAAGACAGCAAGGAGGTAACATTTAGTATACAAAGTCGCTAACACTTCATTTCTGACCAGCGGTTAAGTCTACTGAAGGGCTCCTTAACCAAATTAAACAAAAATGAGCATTACAATTTCAATTTCTAATTTATTTTACATCTGTTTTGTGCAAAGGGATGTCTTCTCTAATTCTTCAAAACCGTTTGGGATAGCTAATCCTATCATGCCTATTCTGACGATTCGCTACTGATCAACACACTGAAATCTCAAACACTTCATCATTAGCTATCGAATTGTGATAACCCAGCTGTTGAGAAAGCTTGACTCCAGTTCCTCATCTACAGTGCTATATTTAATAGCTATGGATTTTATATTGGGAATTTTGCATTTTATCTGAGTAAATAATTTAATT
The DNA here is from genome assembly GCA_036924085.1 of Ariolimax columbianus. Taxonomy (NCBI): domain Eukaryota; kingdom Metazoa; phylum Mollusca; class Gastropoda; order Stylommatophora; family Arionidae; genus Ariolimax; species Ariolimax columbianus. The sequence continues at coordinate 34,693,820 of JAVGWX010000011.1, read as the reverse complement.
ATACGCATTTAATTATACTACGACGCTTTGGTTGTTTCTTTTTTTGTGGGGGGTGGGGGTAGAGAGAAGAAGAAGAAATGCATGAGTGTATTTATTGACAGATTAACCGGTCATACTAATATTGCATGTGAACACAGCTCTCTCCGGTATGGGTAAGTTTGTTAAAATGGGATAAATAGAAGTCCACACAAAAGAACAACGGCCGTGTTAAGTTAAATTTTAAAAAAATGGTAGTAATCTAGGTCTTACCAGGGTTAAAACAGCGGCGCCTTTTATTAAGAGAACAGACGCCCACCAGTTGCTTTTAATGATATTGTATTACCACTCCATATTTAAACATTCAAATGAAATAGAAATGAGTCACCACATGTTACGAACTTTCTCCATATTGTTTGGTGCAGAAACATGGACAATGGACCAGATAAATTGAGGCCCCTGTTAAATAAATACATACAAGCACAAAGATGAAGCGAGGGGTGGTAATTATTGGACAGCACAGATTAACGATAAACATAGAACAATATACAACACGTTTTCTGGTAAAAAATGTGAGTCATGCGACGTGACTATGTAGATTTGTGCTACTTAGATAGTGGCCACTTCTTGTGAACAATAAAAGATTATAAATTAAACTGTGTATAATAAATAAAGTGAAATGCGAACAAGAATTGCATTGGTTTAGAAGGCATTTAGAGAGAAGCGGAGTTCTGGTATCAGGTAGCATTAATATGGCACAAGGGAAAATAAACCTGACCACATATGTCTGGTCTAGTCTATGACGTTGTATGGTGATGAAACATGGAAAATAAATAAAAGTGGAAAAATACTGGGAGGCTTTTGAGTTGAATAAAGTGAGCTGGACAGATAAAATCCAACAAATGGGTATTAGCGAAAGTGGGTAAGGAAAGAAGGATGCTGCAAATGATACCAAAAACGACTGACCTGGCCTTGCTGGGCCCCCATATATATCATAAAGATCTAGTGAAGAAAAGTCTTGGAAGGCAGAACTCAGGAAAAGACGGGAAGGGGCAGATCAAGAAATACATTTGTGACACATGCATGAATGATTTGGTGGTGAAGACATACTGAGCTGAAGATGGCCACAGGTGACAGGCAGAAAAACAGAAACCAGAGCTTGCAAATCAGTCTCAGGACTGAACCATAATGGTGTCAGGGACCCAACACCATTCCCAGGACTGAACCATAATGGTGTCAGGTACCCAACACCAGTCCCAGGACTGAGTGACGATAATGAGGCCAGGGACCCAAAACCAGTCCCAGAACTGAATGACTTTATATGACACAATAAAAAAAACCTACAAGCTCTTTCCATTATTTTAAAAGCCCGTACATAATTGTTATATTTGCAATAAATATAAACATGCCAACAAATGCAAATTTTCTTTTTAAAAAAAAAATTTTTTAAAACACAAGTTATCAACCTTCCAACAATTAGAGGACCTGAACTACAAAGATGATCTGGTACTTTTGTTACACAGTCATAGCCAAATCCAAGAGAAACTTGATATGGTGAAAGAACAATCAGCCAAATTTGGACTGAATATCAGCATGAAGATAACCAAGCTTCTTAACACTATCAACAAAGAACCAATTATGCTGGAGGGATAGACCATGGAAGAAGTGGATACGTTTACCTATTTGGGCATCACAATTGACACATCATGAGGTACAGATGCAGATGTAAAGACAAGAATTGGAAAGGCAAGAATTGCATACCTGACACTAAATAACATATGGAGATCCAGAGCAATCAAAATCCATACGAAAGTTAGAATATTCAACGCCAATGTCAAGTTGGTGCAGCTGTACGGAGCCAAAACACTGAGAATGACCAAGGCCTTACAGCAAAGATTCCAGTCCTTTGTTAACAAATGCCTTTGAAGGATAATGGGCTAAAAGTGGCAGGACATGGTGAGGAATGAAGACCCATGGGAATGGAGCCAACAACGAGCACTGGAACAACTAATTAAATGAAGAAAATGGGGCTGGATACGACATATGCTCCAGAAGACACCAACTAACATAGCCAGACGGGCTCTTACATGGCATCATTAGGAGAAGAGAAAGAGAGGTAACCAAGGAGAAGGGAAATTAAATTATTACACCTGTAGAGAGGTAGAAAAAGCAGCTCAGAACCATGTATGCTGTCGGGATGTTGTCAATTGCTTATGCTCCAAGACGGGCTTTGATTGATACCATTTTAATATTTGCAATAAATCAACACATAGCACAAAATATACATTTTCTTTAAAAACAAACAAGTTATTAGCCTTCAAGCATGACAGTCCCTGCGTGACACTGAAATAAATGTCCTGGTCTGTCATACATGAATATCACTGATGTTGATACTTGTAACGTAGCAAACAGAACACTTAAGAACAACTAGTTTCTAAACAACAGAAGGACAAATATACCAAACAGGAGAAACAGACGATCAAGAGATACTCTTTGGAGATTCAAGCCCAGTCTTTCCTGATAATAGCCTTGCCTCACAGCAAGTTAGGGAATTGAGCCAAAAAACAGCTCCTCCATGAAGTCATCTACACCTCCTTCATTAAGTGATCTACTGGCCACTTCCCAGTGTGACTATGACCCGTTAAGTTATACAATGAAGAAATCGAGTGTGCCTACCATGGCCTAATTTCTAGTTACTAAATTAAGTAACACACAGCATGAGAACGTGAATTCTGCCACTCAAAATCTGGTCCACTTCTAGTAATCAACTTTTCCTATCTTAATCACTATCACAAAATGGGCTAGAAATACAATTAGCAATAAGTATAGATTACAAATGAAAGAATTTCAATAATTCGTATCCATAATAAAAAATTCAGTGGAATGTTCTGTAGAAATCAACCAAAGGTTTGCAATTGCCACATGCAAACTAATGCAGATGAAAAATGTGTTGCAGGGCACCAGAAAGAATACAAAGACTCAAACGGATCAGGACATGTGTTTTTCCTGTGGTATCATATGGGCGTGAGACATGAACATTAAATAAAACCTTGCAAAAACATATGTTTCAAATGAAGTATTATAGAAGGACAATCAATTTTTTTTCTTGTGTTCGTCTTATTTTTCTATTCCCCAGCCTGGTGTGCGATGCACTGCAGTTTTTATTTTGCGCCTGTCGGCTCAGTGCATCTGACTTCGGCATGCATTTTATGTAAGGGTCTGTTTCCTCCTGCATTTTCTAAGTGTTTGCTTCCCCAGGGTAAGGGCTGGTGCTGTGATGGGGATCGAACCCAGCACCTTCAGATTGTGAGCCATGTCACTTAACCACTAGCCAATGCTGTCCTCTAAAAGGATAATAATAATAGCTTGGGCAGAATCAAATAGAGAAATTTTGCAACGAGGAAGAAAACTGGCCCATAAAGGAAGAAGTTAGGTTATTTCAGTCATATGAAAAGATACAATGGCTAGGAGAAAAAGGCAGGGTGTCTGGAGAAAAAATTGTCCCAGAAGATCGTATCAGGACATTCTTGACAGTTTGAGGATGTCTGTAGGTGAAGCGGGTCGTATTGCCAGAAATCGAGATAAGTTTATGGATGCTGTAAAAGAGACTACGTTCTGGAAATAGAATATGTCCATATGATTACATCATGCATGGCATTAGCAACCTCATCATGTAAAAACCTATGATGTTGAAACTGTACTTCAAACAAATGAATTTCAAGATTTCCAAACAGTGGATATACACTAAAGATGTCCACAGGAGAAGTATGTAAACAAAATGAACAAATGTGGGCATTGTGAGTTGGGTGGAGGAGTAGAGAACAGGAGGATCTGATCCAGGCAACCCCCTAGGACTGTCTGGACAGCCCATAGTAACACCTTGTTAGTTCTGGTTCTAAATTTATTCTGCATGTTGAAGTGTCCAAGACAGCAGTATTCTTCTATGTCTTAAGTTTTTTCTCCCATCAGGGATGACTGGGTCACAATGGATGAAACATGACTTTGGTCATGGAGATATTCATTTCTAGCCCTACTCTCTTTGTCGAGTATCTCTAACATGCGGTTGGTTTCTACGGATGACTCTGTGACACATACTATGTCGTAAACAAATCAAAGATGGTTGAGGTGCTTGTGTTCCACACATTTCAAAATCCCCCCAGTCGCTACAACTGATGACCGATTTCAAGCACACGGAGAAGAAGTTTTGTGAGACAGGATCTCCCTCTGGCAAACTCCTTTCTTGTGCTGGAACCACAACCGGGCGCTGGAATGGATGGAAGGTGGTAGCACAATTTGTGTTGGCAAGAATGTTTATGTAGGTGGGATTGACACTTTGTACCATTAGAGCATGCCATACAAATTGTTCTATAAAATCAAACACTTCTTTGTATAGTGATGAAGGTGAAAATGAACGGAGTCTGGCATTCCCAGGCCGCCATAATAATCAACAAATTTTGGTTGAAATATGGTCCAATGTGCTATTGGAATGCTGAATGCCAACTTGTTCAACCGGATGCACCATATTGAGGATAGGTTGAACTCTATTGATTACCTCGAAGAGCACTAAAAAGCCAGAAAAATACTGAACTTAATGATTTAAGAGCAGTACTCTGTCAACTATGCCAGCAGTCCGCATCAAAAAGAGTAGTGGTACAGTGGGTTCCATCCCACTGTAACATCCAAGGCAACGAAGAGGCAGACAGACTGGCAAAAGAAGGTGCAAGGCTACCACAACCATATCCTAGTGTGACATACGAAGAGTCAAAAAGGCTCATTAGAGCTAGATACATGACCAAATGGGAAACAGAACATACTGGCTACACAAAAAACGATGCCTATTACCAGTTGAACAGAAGAGAGCAGGTCGTGGTCTTCAGACTTCGCACAGGCCACAATAGACTGAGGTACCACCTATTCAGCAAATTGAAGATAGGTGGCACTTACGAATGCCGTGTGGTACAGGGAAAATGACCGCTGAACATTTGCTGCAAAACTGCCCGACATACGAGGACCAGAGAAAGCAGATGTGGCCATCACCAGTGCCAACACTAGACAAGCTCTATGGCAGTGTCGACAGCCTCAGGATGACCGCTGCTTTTTTCGAAAAAAATACAGGTTGACGTCTGACAGCGTACGAAGAAGAAGAAGATTACCTCGAAAGAATTTATTTCATTTATATAAACAATATCAGCTTTCTTAGACTGTCTTTTTCATCCTTCATTTATACATTTTGAGATGATGTATTTTAGTCACTCTTTTGATGACCCCCTTTTTCATTTAATCGCTTAATTCAACATGGGCCCACAAAAGTCAAGAGACACCAATGTAAGTGTTACCATTAATATGGGCGCAAATAAAACATATGCTCACCATTAGTAAAGTCAAGTCAAGGTTTGCCCCATAGTAGTTGCATTACTGTCTGTGGCTGAAGTTGTTAAAGACTTCAGTATACTAAGCCACAGCTTGTATGAGGTCAAGTGGCCAATTTCTTTCCTCAGTCAACTGGATTGACTGAAAGCGAGATGGCCGTGGGAGTTGAGCCCTAAACCTTTGCAAGTGCTCTACCACTATACCAATCAAACGCTCATAAGATTGTAAGCAAAGTGTGCAAGCTTGGGACAAATTCGTAAACTGTAACTGTCAACATCACAAAATAAATACTAGTGTACAGTGGACCTATTGTTTCCTCCCTGGATGTCACCCAGACTAAAATTACACCCAAATAAGAGATTTTCAAAAAACTTGTTTTCTTAAATGTCTATTATTAAATGTCTAATGAACTATTTATTTTCATATGTAGATTGTTACAGTTTATGAAAATAATCCTTATTCTATACAATTTACATACAATCATATCAAATATATGTTAAATATATGCACATTTGAGATATACCATTTTGTTTCTCAACAATGAGAAGCACCTGTAAAATGTGAAATTCATTTCACCAAAAAATCTACTCATATTTACTATTACTAGCTCAAAAAGTACACACGACTGGTGAACAGCTGTTGCAAGAGTGCAAAAACATATGAAGAAAAGAAAAAGCATAAGTGATCATCACCACTACCCTTCCTGGACAAACTATTAAGATAGAAATAACCTCAGGTTGATCACTGCTTTTGCTACAAATATTCAATGTCAGAGAGAGTACAGTGAATAAGAATTGCACTTTCTCTACTCTAATCTGGACACTTGAGAATCATCTTATTCGGATTTCATTCATCAATTCTATTTTCACACCTTTTTTCTCCCAGACTTGCTTTCTTTTCTTTGCATAAGAAGTGCTCATTCTTTTATTTATATATATATAAAATGGCGGCCACCATTCTGTTTGATGGAAATACATCCAACAGTTTTGAAGTCAAAAGTGGGATGAAGCAGAGCTGCGTCCTTGCTCCTACCCTATTCTGAATTTTCTTTGCAGCACTTGCTGCAATGTGCTTTCAAACAAGAGATTGGTGACATATTTGTCCACAGTAGGTTTGATGGCTAGATGTTCAATCTGGCAAGGCTCAGGGCTAAATCCAAAATAACGAAAAATCTCATCAGAGAGCTATTGTTTGCTGATGATGCAGCCCTGGTGGCGCACGACAAGGACAGTCTACAATAATTAGTCAATTATCTGCCTGATGCCTGCAACATATTTTCACTCACTGTAAACGTGGAAAAAAACGGTTGTTCTAAAACAAGTTGGAAGCTGCACCAGTAAAATCAATTACGCTAACTGAAGATTCCCTCGATCAAGTTCAAGTGTTCAAATATTTGGGCTCCACAGTAACAGCAACACTATCACTCGATGAAGAGATCAATATACGCATAGGGCAAGCAGCAACAACTTTCGGTAGGCTGAAACAAAGGGCATGGAACAACAGAATGCTGAGACTAAATACAAAGATCATGATATATCAAGCATGCATGCTTGGTACACTGTTATAAGGAGTGGAAACATGGAGAACACATTCTAGACACGAGAAGGGGTTAAACGGTTTTCATATGCGATGTCTTCGCAGTATAATGAACATAAAGTGGCAGGACAAGGTGACCAACTCGGAAATACTGAAATGCACCAAAATACACTCCCTCTTCTTGACTCTGAGCAATAAGAGACAGATTGTTCGGTCACGTGAAACGAATGTCAAATATCCGCATTCCGAAGCAGTTACTCCTGGGTGAACTCATATCGGTTACCAGATCACAAGGAAGGCCTAAATTAAGATACAAGGACATTTGCAAAATATATCCATGAACGATTTTACGATCAATCCAAATACCTGAGAGGAGATTGCAGAGGATAGAGCTACATGGAGAGCGACTTTGAGAACGGGCATCGAGGCATCAGAGCTAGTTCTGATGACAAAGATGGAAGACTAGCGATGCAAAAGAAAGGCGACTACACCACACCAATCTAACTTTTTTTGTTTACACTGCTGTCCTCCCTGACAATTGAGAATCGGCAGAATCGACAAAACCAGCCACGAAAGTCTATGTCCCTCTAGGACAGATGTTGCCACCGCCATCTCTACAACAGACTAGCTTACTGACCGTCTGTCAAGACGAAAAAGGCCATAACAATAACATATATATATATATCCATTTTTCAAAGTCATCAATTCTATTCTCCAATTGTTTGTTCTTTGTACTTTTTTTCATGCCATATAGTAATTGTGAGTATACGTAAAATCTTATCACACTCATTATAAATTTGTGAGTTATTTGATTGTATGACTCATGTTTATAACAAACATATTTAGTCATCCCTATTTCCATTTTGGATCTTCCATCCTATGCTTTTAAATTTTCCAGATAGAAATTCTTGATCTGTTCTTGTGTTTGATTATCTATTTGTTTATGTAGAGTAGATTCTAAGTTCACTTTGGTGTTAAATATCCAATTCATATAAGGGACTTTTGTTCTTTACTTGAATCACCAATTTCTGTAACACATATCTTCTTTCAGCTAGGAGAACTGTGTCAGAGATTAATTCTTGACACTTCAGTGGTAATGAATCCTAGCATTTCAATTCCTTTTACCTGTTGAAAAATGTATTAGTTCCTCACACTCGACTCTGTTAAGAGGCTTTTTTGTAGTCTATAAAGCACATATAAATGTTTCATGAAAATCGTTCACCTGGGGCTAGATTGTCTACAATCTACCTAATTCTCTCCAGTGTCCTTTTGAGCAGTAACTTTATGGTATGGGTCATCAGGGAGATTATTTTTACATCAGAATATTCAATTTTTTGCCAGACTTCGTGTTTCCAATGTTAGGCCATGTTGATTGCCTTGTCGGTCCACCTCAACACTGTATCCCTATTGCAGAAGGTTTGGGCAGGTCATCAGGAGGTCTAGGTCTTGTGTTAAGAGTCTTTCCATGTTGATTGCCTTGTCGGCCCACCTCAACACTGTATCCCTATTGCAGAAGGTTTGGGCAGGTCATCAGGAGGTCTAGGTCTTGTGTTAAGAGTCTTTCGATGTTGATTGCCTTGTCAGCCCACCTGAACACTGTATCCCTTTTGCAGAAGGTTTGGGCAGGTCATCAGGAGGTCTAGGTCTTGTGTTAAGAGTCTTTCGATGTTGATTGCCTTGTCAGCCCACCTGAACACTGTATCCCTTTTGCAGAAGGTTTGGGCAGGTCATCAGGAGGTCTAGGTCCTGTGTTAAGAGTCTTTCGATGTTGATTGCCTTGTCAGCCCACCTCAACACTGTATCCCTATTGCAGAAGGTTTGGGCAGGTCATCAGGAGGTCTAGGTCTTGTGTTTCCACGTTGATTGAAATTTACAGGAGGGCTGTTTTGTTATGATTTATGAAAAAAGGTTGCGTGGTCTAGACCCAGCATTGTAGTTGTGATTTCAGTACACATACCAGTGCACTGATTTTATTCTCACTGAATTCCTCTAGAAGCTCTGTCATTTCTATATTTGTTGCCATTCCTGTTGCTTTTCCCCTTTCTCAAATTTTGTATTGCTTTCTTTACTTCCGATCTGATTATCAATTATACTGGGGCCGTTACTTTAAGTGTTGATGGTTTGTTACTTGTGTTGTCATTGAAAAGTTCACTTATTATAAGTCTATATTTCGTCCATATGTATGATCTTACTCGCTTATCAAACAACATCATTATCATGTCTCAATAAACACAATTGACAATTGTCTCCATTATCATAGGTTAATCTTAATTGAAGTCAATCCACTCACAAAATAACATAAGCCACAAGAAAAAGAAAAAAAGACTTCTACATACCATAATGATGATAAATTAATAATTAAACCTATAGAATAAGATTAAGGGTGACTTTCAAGAAAAGTCTTGTCAATAAACCTAAATAATTATTTATTAAAAAATGGAAAAGAGAAATAATAATGGGAAGGTGGAGGAGAGGTTGTATTAATTATACACATTACAATAACAGTGTGAGTGAGTTCAGTTACACATCCATTCAATTCATAAAATGTATGTTTAATTAAATAAATCTAACACTAAACTCACTATACCCCCCCCCCCCCCAACAAAAAAAAAGACTTGCTGTTTCCCTCTCTCTTTAATCTTACTTTTTTAATCTTAGTATTCTTAATAAGTTAATACTAATACTATTATAATTAATAGTAATCTCACTTCTTAGTCATAATCAAAACAATTTACAATGATTTGCATATAACATATCAATTCATATCATCTCTGGTCACATTCATTTCATTCAATGATTCACCAACAACAACTTTATCCGTTATCATATGCTAATCAAATGTTATTGTATAGACAGACCTGCGTTACGTACTCGTCTCATGTTGTGTACAAACGTTTGGCATGGTTTGCTTTTGCTTTGGCTCAGTCAGTCACAAATTAGATTAAATTGTATAAAATTATATATTACAATAGAAACCAATTATCAAGTCACAATTTATACAGCAATCAAAATATTTTCTTACCTGTTGGTCACGAAATTAAAGCGCGGGTTTTTTATTCTCCTCTTCAGAAACAGTAGTCTGGTATTTTGAATCTATATTCAGAGAGGACTATCCGGTGACATTCCTTTCCTTTACCTTAGCCGCCATCTTTGATAATGATATCACATGATGTCGTAGTTGGACATCAGCACCAATACTGGTTGGGTGAGAATACTTTTTTCTATAAGACCGTTTCTCTGAAAACAATTAATAACGGTACAGCAAAACGGATTTCGGCAATACGGACTAACAAAAGATCAAGTGGTCTATATTGCACAAGAGATCGAGGATGACTTTCAGAAAAAGAAGAACACTCTAGTGGTTGGAATAGACATGGAAAGGACTTTGTGGCTAGATATGTTATATGTTGATTGAAAACAACCGGAGATCTGTTTTATTATCAGTGGTGTTTAAGTGGTGAAAGGATTGGCTTATTGAAAAGTAGTTTACAATTTACTTGAAGGGTTCTTTTCGGAATCCAAGATGAAAATGTCCACCAAAAAGACATAGTATTACTGACCGATGCCTTGTCAGTATTTTCAGCGCTAAAACAACAAAAAAGATGAAGATCTCGAGCAATGTATATACTCCCTGGCACAGCTCTCATCAGTACACAAAAGGTTGATCATTCAGTGAATCCCACTGAAAATTTGGAGGCAATGAAGCTGCAAACATACTAAAAATGTGTAGAGAGGCATCCCCACAAACAGACCTGACCATCACGTATAATGAGGCCAAGACCATAGCTAAAGCCAACCTCGGAGAAAAATGGATTGATCAATACCCCGACTTCCAAAAAGAAGACAGCTACTATAATTTAACTAGAGAAGAGTAAGTCATCATCTTAAGACTGAAAACTTGGCATAATCGACTCAAGAATCGTCGATACAAATGAAGATTGGAACAGATGACACGTAAGAAGCATTCGATGACCGTCGAACACATCCCACAAAGCTGCATGCTCACGCAGGAAGATTGAGAACAATGCTATCTTCACGAGACAGATATGATACCAAAATATGTGTGGAGATTAAACAGCTTACAAATAAAGGTGTCATGTGTACGAGAAACTGCCACCTCGATCTGAATATAAGCGAAGAAAAGAAAAAGAAAGTCTGGAAAGAAGAGTTGGGAGGAGAGGAATGTCAATCAGCATTTTAAAAACAAAAACTATGGTGATCGCGACAGAGAAGTAGCATCAGATAACCAAGGGAAAAACAAATACTAGAACAGGTCAATCAATTCACATTTCTTGGAGCGGTAAAAGACCATATGGGAAGCATCAACAACGAGTTAGTCGCAAGATAGAAAGCAACTGGTAGACTTTACTGTGCAATAAACAGAGGATTTCTCAGCAGAAATGAAATTAGAGAGAAAAAAACAAAAGATGGATGTATATATGACCACATATTTGCCTGTCCTAACATAAGGATGTGGGCCATGAGCAATGACTACCATCAAAAGGAGCCAGCTACAATCCTCAGAAATAAGGTACTTGAGAAAGGTGGTCCAAGGGACAAGAAGGGACAAGATCCGTAACCAGACAACACGTAACGATCGAGTGGAGCAGACTTAACTGCGGTGATTTGGTCATGTCTTTAGAATGAGAGAGGACCGAATGCTTCAGCAATTTAGACCAACAGGACGTCTAAAGTATGCTGGGAGTACAACATACGATAGTCCCAGAGAGACCGATGACTTGAATGTAATCAGACCAAGAGAAGGACGGCGGACAGAACAACCTGACTATGTCTCTTGCAAACCGTTACACTTCTGGGTAGAAGAGGAGTGACGAAATAAGTTCCGCTTTCTTTTTGTTTTCTAAATATTATGGTAAGTCTTAACAGTACCTATTGGCCGGATTAGGGCATGTGCTTTTTTGGAGACTACAGCCAAGGACCTTTAACGCAAAATATATATATCTATTTTCTGCATTTTTATTTCTTGTTCGTGTTGAATATATTAGATGAGGATTCACAAAAACTGTAGTCCAGAGGCCTACAAGATAAACGTGTGGTGTTATCAACTCTGTTGCGTGCCTGTGAGACATGGACAGTGTATAGCAGACATGCCAGACACCTCAGTTGTTTTCACTTGAGCTGTCTAAGTTGTCCAGGATCAGGTAGCAGGACACAGTGCCAAACTCTGAAATTCTTAGCAATACTATATCATGTTGAAAATCTATACACTTCTGATATTGACTCAGCTAAGATAGTCGGAACATGTTGTTCGCATGCCAGTTGAACACCTCTCTAAGCATCTGTTATACAGTGAGTTCACAACAAACAGACGCTCATCAAGGGGGGTGGGGGAGAGAAGAAACGATACAGAGACTCCTTGAAAGTGTCTCTGAAAAGCTTCAATTTTGGGGAGATGTTTGCACAAGACTGCATCACACGACGCGCTAGTATATCACCGAAGGGGCTCAAATCGCAGTGAGTATAGCCATCGCGGAGGTTCAGCGAAAGCGTGCTTCCTGAAAAAACAATACTCAAAACGATTCCACAGCCGGCTCCCCTACATGTGTGCCCTGAATGTGGACAGGGTGTGTCGTTCCAGGAGTGGTCTTTGCAGTTATGAGAGAACACATTTGGCAGACACATTCTGATGTTTGTATCTTCGCTTGGGATGGACAACTTTTATCATTATTATTATTATTATTATTATTAGTAGTAGTAGTAGTTGTAGTATTAATAGTAGTACAAGCGCTTACAAAAGCTTAATCCGGCACTGGTTAATGCAGGAAAACTTTCCATGAGAGAAAATATTCACACTGCGTATTAGATAAAGCTATTTCTTCTTCTTCTTCTTCTTCTTCTTCTTCTTCTTCTTCTTCTTCGTTCTCAATCTCCCACTACTAAACCCTGCAAGTAGCAGAATGTAGTACAGAGAACAGAATGCGTTGTGTCGTAGTTGACAGCTTGGCTGCGATATTTGCACATTTCGGTCCAACACATCCGACTTCAGCAAGCATTTTTTTAGTGCCGGTTTAGCATTCCCTTTTTGATCCCTTCTCCTTAGCCAGTCTGCCCTGCTGCAGCCTGTTATCAAGGATCACCGCGTGGAGGTGTAGAAGGGTCTTGGCAGCTATGGTTCGCTGGCCCTGACGCTAGCAGTCAGCTATGGGTCGTTGACCACTGCAGCTCATGCGCTGCTCAGCATCTTGTTCCCAGATGAAGCTATTTGGATACTGGATGAAGCCATCTGGATAGTCGAGATAGCTTTGTCAAGGTCACAGTGTGAAAGGTTGGAACGCATCACGAATTAAGGAATGCGACTGGTGAGTGCACTAAGGATGCTCACGTCGTGAAGATTAGATTCATGCCGAAGCTTCTGTCTGTAAAATATAGATACGCACTGATCCAGGCCAATGCCCACACGCAAGCAGCCGTAGACAAGAGACACCCACTACACATGAACACTGCAGATATAAATGGTAACAGAATCAGGAGAGGGATGTCATGGATGACAAAGACAGAGTAAACGATTGATGAAGTGACTACAGTGTAGACCATAGACAAAGGCGAAGACTGAATTCACACTGAAGATAAAATGACACACTACCACCAGTTCATCTTCACACAGAGAAGAGAATGCAGAGACTGGTGCAGAGGAAAAGCGAACATTGAGGTTAAACAACTTGATCTTCTTGATCTTGAAGACTCGTTCCTCAGCGAAGCTGCGAGTCTCAACTTCGTCTCCGGCGGACCCTGTCTTGGGTCACGGAAATCCAGTGCGTGGTAAACACGCCTCCAGAGACGTCTCGGATGTTGCTGTGTATAACAAGGGAGTCTTCTTCTTCTTCTTCTTCTTCGTTCATTATCAGATCAAGGTTCCGGTTTCTCTTACAAAGGACACCGTTGTTTGTAAGGCTGTTTCATCTCCATACAGCTTTTGTCTCATATCTGTCTCACGAGGCCAGTATTGTTCTCTCTTTTTTCTGCGTGAGCGTGCAGCTTTGTAGGATGTGTTCCACGGTCATGGTATGCTCCCCACATGGTACCTGTCATCTGTCCCAATCCTCATTTTGTTGTAAAGATGACCCTTGAGTCTGTTATGCCCAGTTCTCAGTCTGAAGATGATGACTTGCTCTTCTCTAGTTCAGTTATAGTAGCTGTCTTCTTTTCGGAAGTCGGGGTGTTGATCAGCCCATTTTACCCTGAAGTTGGCTTTAATTATGGTCTTGGCCTCATTATATGTGATACTCAGGTCTGTTTGTGGGGATGGTCCTCCACACTTTGCTAGTTTGCCTGCCGCTTCATTGCTTTCAATATTGCAGTGGGATAGGATCCACTGTATGACCAACCTTGGGTGTTCTGCTGAGATCTGTGTCAGGGAGAACATACATTGCTCGAGATCTTCATCTTTATTTTGTTTTAGCGCTGCTAATACTGACACGGCATCAATCAGGAATACTATGTTTTCTTGGTGGATATCTTTATCTTGGAATAAAAGCTCAGCTGCGGCTTTCAGTGCCTCTGCTTCTGCACGGAAATTATTGGAATATGTTCCCTTTGTTAATTCCCGTTGAACACAGGTTAAACAACTTGATCTTCTTGATCTTGATGACCCGTTCCTCAGCGAAGCTGTGAGTCCCAACTTCGTCTCCGGCTGTCCGTTGTGTTGGGTCACGGAAGTCCAGTGTGTGGTAAGCCCTCCTCCAGAGGCGTGTCGGATGTTGTTGTGTACAAGAAGGGAGTCTGACCAACATCTCGGAGGTTGTTGTGTACAGCAAGGGAGTCTGACCAACGCATTTCCGGCGGTCTCGTTTTATCTGGGGGTAGCCGTGCTCCATCTACCATCGTTTCGCCGACTGCATAGACTACCGCATCATTTTCCAGGGACAATCGTCGAATGTCAGAATTGTGGAAAATTTGCATACGTTGGTTTCGAAGAGTGATTCCAACCAAGCAAGGGAGGCCTGACTCTCAATTTGCCTTCCAGTGATTTTGTTAATGTCCACGCCTCAGCACCGTAGCACATCGCAGGGAGCACAGTGGAATTGAAGAGGGAGGATCGTAGGTTCTGATCATGGCAACCGTCCAGAACCGTGTTAATGGACAAGAAGGTTTTCAACCCGCGCGGCGACGTCTTGTCAGTTCCGGTTCTAGGTTATTCTTCATATTGAAAGTGAGCCCAAGATATGTGTACTCGTTGACATCCTCTGATAGCACCCCGCCAAGGGAAGACTTGATCACAATTGGCGAAACGATTGAGCAACACTTTGGTCTTCGGGGCATCCATCTCCAATCCCGCTGCCCTGCGGTCACTATCGAGTAGCTGCATTACTTGGTTGGCTTCTGCTACTGACTCTGTGATGAGCACTTTGCCGTTGGCAAATCTGCCGTCCATATGGATGCCAAAGGTGTCCCAGCTGTGTCGGCAGATTACTGATTCCAAACATGCGGTGAAGAGGTTCACTGAGATAGGATCCCTCTGGCGGATCTGAAATGGTTCTAAAATTGAACGTTGGAAGGAACGTTGTAGTGAAGTTCGTATAGCTGTTGGCAAGAATTCTGATGTAACCGGAACGACACCTTGTTCCAACAGTGAATTAGGTTAAACAGCTAGTAAGTGAAAATGCCAGGATGTTAATGCTGTGACACAAGTTATGGTCCAGGGTGCAAACAAACCACAAGTAATCTCAATTGATGATGAAGCTCTCGATGTAGTAGATCACTTTACATACTTAGGATCCTCTGTCAATAACAAACTATGCCTGGACCAAAAGATCAAAATCAGGATAGAAAAGGCAGCAACAACAATGAGCAGATTAACAAAAAAGGTCTGAGAGAACAAGAAGCTCACTGTTAAAACAAAAACTCTTGTTTACCAGGCCTGTGTCCTCATCACTCTTCTTTACGGCAGTGAGACATGGTCTACTTACATGCACCAGGATAGGCAGCTAAACAGCTATTACATGAGATGCCTGCGCAGAATCCTGGGCGTTGGGTGGCAAGACAAGATCACCAACGCTGAGGTGTTGGAGAGAACATCCACTGTCACAATCTTTTCCATGCTTAGTCGTCGAAGGCTCCGCTGGCTGGGACACATTCGGAGGATGGATGATGGCAGAATACCCAAATATCTTCTCTATGGGGAATTACAGTTGGGGAAAAGGTCTCGGGGTCGGCCATTACTTCGGTACAAAGATGTATGCAAGGGGGATATGAATGACGCATGCATCGATTTGAAATCGTGGGAACAGGACGCCTTGGATCGTGCTACATGGAGGGGCATGATTAAGCATGGAATGCAGACAAATTAGATACTGATTGCTGATAGGCTAAATAGTTTGAGAAGACACGCCACACCATGCGATGCCGCAAACGGTTCTGATTTCTCTTGCACATACTGTGGAAGATGCTTCTCTGCCCGGATTGGTCTTACGAATAACATTCGTTACCGTCACGAACTATAGTTGCACACCTTTTCAAAGCACAATTAACATCGTCTGACAAGATGGAAAAAGATAATGTATGAATGTAATGATGTATACTGATGGATCTATGCTGAGCGGTAAGAAAGTCAGCTGAGGTTTCTCTGCTAGAATGGGAGGCAGTCGCCACTGATTGTTGCGGTGCATACATAACACCAACCTACAGTCTGAAAATGTAGATCAAGGTAATACGAATCCCATAAATATGTAACCCACAATGCAGCAGACATAAGACCGACGACATGGTCACCTAGACAGATTATAATGATGTAGATCGAGGCAGTGACTTCAGCTCTGGGGTGACCGTAAACGCCCCTGACTCCCAAACCATGCTTCGGAAGATACAGAAGGGCTGACTGTGGCATGAATGGATAGCGAACATAGAGGCCTTCACATTTCTGGATCTCATGTGGATCTACTGCCCCAGGCCATGCTGGGGTTTGCGGAACTGAAAGATATGCCATCCTGACCTCACGGGTATCCGCAGTGGGTACATTAGCAATGGATAGAGATGATATTTGTTTGACTATAACAGCGCAGGAATCAGACGTCGAACTTCCTTCTCTGACATCATAGATGTCGCGCTCAAACGGAAATACAAATGGGCCGGCCATATGGTGCGCTTGCCGGATAACAGATGGACACGTAGAGTGACGTAGTGGTGGCCATACAACTTTAGCCGCTCTCGCGGGTACCGAGGCTGAGGTGGAGAGATGACATAACAGAGGACCTGGGCCCAACATGTTACACCAAGCCAAAAGAGTAAAATGAGTTTAGTCAACATTTTGCTACCTGGCATCAGACACACGTGCCTGATTGAATACCAGGATGTTGAGATTTTTTTGGACAGTTCAAATTTTCAATTTTCAAATTGATCACTGATCGTCTCTTGGATGAAGACACTACAATTGATGAGCCAACAATGCACACATTATAAAGTTTTAAAATCATACACAAAAAGTCACGGAGACATTAGCCAGTTCCGGCACAGTAGACTGTCCAGGGCGTTGTGTAAGCCAGACGTAATATAGTGGCCAAGCCCTCACCTTTCGTCCATGTGACGCTAAGCCCACACCTCTCGTCTATGTGGCGCCAAGCCAACACCTCTATGTGGCGCTCAGAGCAAACATTATGGGCACATTGGTGATAGATAGAAGTGACATTTTGAAATCAATCAATGACCGCCTGCTGGATGAGGACACCGCAATAGATGAAGCAGCAATCCACAGACTGCAAAGTTTCGACATTAAACGAGGTTCGAGCGGAGTGGGGCGCATGAGAGGATGGCGCAGGAGAGTGTACAACCAGCGAGCTACATGGACCATCAGCATCCATACCTTACGCCATTTGATGAGAGAGACTGAGCATCTATGGGTATTCCCGGAGTGCAGTGACGTCGATTCTTAGAAACAGAAACTGTTTGGTAGTGTTGAAAACAATGAAATGGTTTTGTTCCGTCATATTTCTACTACATATTCTAGTTCCTCACATCCTTTACACATTACCACTCTGAGTATTTCTGAGGTCTACGCCCTCCCTCCGAGCCTCTCCAAGGTTTACGCCCTCACTCTGGGTCTCCGTGGGGGCTACGCTATAGGCAGCTGTATAGTTGACCTAATTGTAGAACCGGTTCTGCCAATAGGGTATGCAGTGCCGGAATTGGGCTTCAAATAACTGGTTTATTGCGAAAAATCAATAAATCAATGATCATCTGTGTTCAATGAACTGTAAGATACACACAGCCAAAGAGAAAACTAATTAACGTGAGAGAGCATTAAGCCAAACTAGAATTAAACATTGAAATGACGAAAAATGAGACAGAATTTAAGACAAGGATTGCAATGGCTAACAAGGGCTTCAGAGAAAAACAGAAATGGTTAACTTCAAAGAATATCAGAAACAGAAATGGTTAACTTCAAAGAATATCAGAAACAGAAATGGTTAACTTCAAAGAATATCAGAAACAGAAATGGTTAACTTCAAAGAATATCAGAAACAGAAATGGTTAACTTCAAAGAATATCAGAAACAGAAATGGTTAACTTCAAAGAATATCAGAAACAGAAATGGTTAACTTCAAAGAATATCAGAAACAGAAATGGTTAACTTCAAAGAATATCAGAAACAGAAATGGTTAACTTCAAAGAATATCAGAAACAGAAATGGTTAACTTCAAAGAATATCAGAAGCAGAAATGGTTAACTTCAAAGAATATCAGAAACAGAAATGGTTAACTTCAAAGAATATCAGAAACAGAAATGGTTAACTTCAAAGAATATCAGAAACAGAAATGGTTAACTTCAAAGAATATCAGAAACAGAAATGGTTAACTTCAAAGAATATCAGAAACAGAAATGGTTAACTTCAAAGAATATCAGAAACAGAAATGGTTAACTTCAAAGAATATCAGAAACAGAAATGGTTAACTTCAAAGAATATCAGGATACAACTGAGGAAAAGAAAAATCGTCACTCGTATATGGTCAACAATTACACTGTATGAGGGGGAAACATGGGCTCTAGCAAAGAAGAATGAAAAAAAACTTATAAGCGTTTTGACATGTGGTGCTGCCATAGAATGGAAAGAGTGAGTTGGACTGAAAGAAGATACAATGACAATGTACTCACAGATGTTGGCGCATACAGACAAATGTTGCATATGATACAAAAACGTCGGTAGAGTTGGCTGGGTCACAGTATAAGACATGAAAGTTTTCTTCAAAAGATATAATAGATGGCACTATTACATCTCAGGCATGCAGGGACATTAAAGTACGAACTTATACTGAAATTAAGAGAAGTGCAGAGGATAAGGTCAAATGGAGAGACAACCTTTAGTCTCAAGACTGATCAAACCAGATGACGGTTAAGAAAAGCAAACTGTTTAAAATCAACACCAAATGCAAACATCCAGTCATACTTTTAGGAGGAACTAGAGCAGCAATGATGATATTTAAGGGGTCAGAAAGGCAGACGTAAGGGCTTAGAATTGAAAAGGAAAGGACACCATTCCTATTTAAAAATAATCAACGGAAATTCTTGGAAATAAAGACTAATATTGTTTAATTCTAATGTCAAGTCATTACTCGTGTACGAAGCAGAAACTTGGATGACGATAAAGGCAATACAAAGAAAACTCAAATCGTTGGTCAATAAATGTTTAGGGAGGATAATGGGTATGTGGCAAGACATGGTGAGGTACGATGATCTAAGGAGTCAACAACATCCAGTTGAACATAAAAAGTAGGGAATGGTGTTGGATATGACACATGCTACGGAAATCATCATTAAATGGGACCTTACATGGAATCCACGGGTGGAGAGATGTAGACCAAGAACATTAGGAGAAGAGGCTGTGAAAATGAACTTATGTCCTTCGACCGCAAATGAAGAGAGGCAGAAAGGACAGCAGAAGACCGAACTTGCTAGAATCGGGTTGACAGTGGCATATGTCCCGAAAGGAGCAATGGGCATTGATTGACTGATTGAGCTGTAACATAGCTGTGTTGAAAGCTACTTGAGCTGCGTTTTTCAACTGTTGACAAATTTTCTCTGTTATCGGATGTGCAAAATGTCTTATTATATCCTGGAGGGAATTGAAAAAGTTAGGTTGTCCAGAACTCCCAAAGTTGCTAACACGCCAGCGCATATGGCAATGTCTATTATGAGAATATCTTTACTGTTATTGCCTTTGACTCAGTGAACAGATCTGCATTTTTAGAACGCATTAAAAAAGGTGAGAGTTCCAAGCACACTGTAAATGCTAATTGAACAGATGCATAGCAACACAGGAGCAAGGGTCCGCCTAGGTCGCAATCTTTACGGACTTAGATAACGTGTGTAAGGTTGCGAAACCTGGACTACTCTGCAAAGTTATAAAAAGTGCATTGAACATTCCACATACATGGCCAGAAGCGCATTCTTACAATTCGCTAGTATGTCTTGGTTCACAACTAACGGGCAGTCCTCTAAAGGACATTCATCATGCTAAACCGTCGCCATTTGACCCTATTTGGACATATAATTCGCCTTACAGAGGGCGTCCTCGCCATCAGTTCCAAACGCAGACTAAGACCATCAAAGACAAGAAACTACCCTCCCAATCATGATCCAACCCCTCATCCCTCCTCACACAACCTGGCTAGGTCAAATCGGAAAGAGATGATATTAAATGCATTCAGCCTGGGACTCAACTATTTATTGCTGGCACGACTAGTACTTATCATCTAAGCGTTGAATTGAATGCAAATGAAGTCATACCACATTTTTCAACCTCCCCTAATCCTCTCCCCCCCCCCCGCCCCTACTCCCACTCAAGGCGCCTATCACTCCTCGCTCGTCCTAATCTCATCTGCACCTCTTTCAAATTCAGAACTGTCTCATTTTCCCAGTGACACCATTTTATTATCATTCTACGTAAGGCCTCGTGTTGTAGTGCCCCTTTGACCAACATATGATAACATCACGTGGTTCGATCAACAATCAAATGGAGGAAAATACAAACAAATCAATATTTAAAAATACATTAATATAGGTATATTGTACTTTTCCGGAACCCCGTTCGTCGTGCGCTAAGCTGCGGCCCCACACCTTGAACACGGCGTTGAAAGTTCTGAAGATACTGGTTCCACCAGTTAAACTTCGAAAGATGATAATGGTTAGAAAATAATATAAGGATCATCTATTATACTTTACTTTTTCTTCCTCTTCTTCTTCTTCTTCTTCATCATCATCTTCTTCATCATCTTCTTCTTCTTCTTCGTCCGTTCTCAATCACCCGCTATAAAGCAACGAACAGGACTGCGTGAAGCAGAATGGCTTCCAGAGAACGGCAAACGTTGTGTTGGAGTTTTACAGCTTGCCTGCAATATTTGCATCCAACTTCAGCAGTACCGGGTTAGCTTTCCCTCTTCGATCCCTTCTCCTTAGCTAGTGTCCTCTGTTGCAGTCTGTTATCCAGGATCCTCACGTGGAGGCTTAGAAGGGTCTTGGCAGTTTTGGTTCGCTAGTTCTGACGGTAGCAATCAGCTATGGATTGCTGACCGCTGCAGCTCATGCGCTACGCAGCATCTTGATCATATACCGAGGTTAATCGAAGCTATTCCAAAATAGAAAGAATGCTCAAAGAAACATACAAATTTAATTCATGAAAAGGTAGAAGGACACAGTTTAAAAGAAATTAAAACACTCACATTTAGCTCCAGCGTAATGAAACCTTTGCCAACTTTGCTAATCTCAGTTTTAAATGAATTATATTTTCTAACATTTGCATTCGTTCACCTGTTCGCTCCAATGTGAAGCACATTTTGGTTATCGCCGCTGTTCCCTTACGGAAGCAATTGTTGGACTTTTGTAATTGTTAGTTTGTATAATGACAATCTCTTTATTTCACATATGCTGGGCATTTCTATATAGAAAACAACAAACACATAAAAAACAACAAAAAGAAATAAACACTTGTTGTTTTGGGCAGAAGCGTTCTTAACTCCTGACGGTATTTCTAAGGTAACAGGTCCCGGTTGCTATTCATCCATCTCAAGGCATTCTTGTGAAGGTCTGGGTGTTCCTGACTGTATAATGAAATGCTAGGCCTTTCAGTAGGCCCATCGCTATGAGGGTAGCAGTGTCGGTCAACCTCTCGCTCGACAGCTGCTGTAACACGGGTTGTTACCAGTAGTACTGCGGGAACGCCAAATGGGGTCATGACACAGTTTGTATCACCTGTCTTTCTATGATCTTTGCACGCCAAATACGGCGTATGATGCAGAAACAAATGATCTCCAGTTGGAACGGTGGGACGCCATTGTATTTAGATCTTGTCTGGTGGTGAGGCCCAAAGTTGAGCCCTCTCGGATGATTGTTCTTCCGAGTGTTTCCTTGGGTCTCCCTCTTTTCCGATCGCCCCTTGGTGTCCATTCGAGTGCTTGCAATGGCATACGGTTGTCGTTCATTCTAAGGCCATGTCCGATGTATGTCCATCGTTTTTTTTTCCGGATGATGGTCGACATGTATATTTGCTTTGTCTCTGTTCTTATCGAGTCATTGGTTCCAGGGTAGATTCGATAATTTTCGGAAACATTTATTTTCAAAGATATTTAGTTTGTTTTCCCGCGCTTTTGTTGTCTAATAGCTTTCACATCAAGATATGCCAGGACTGATATTAGCATTAAGTTGAATGGCCTGAGCTTAGTTTGTTTGCTCAGTGTCGTTGATTTCCAGTTGTTGGTGAATTGATTAAAGGCGCACGAGGCCAAAGCAATTCTAGTGGAAATTAGCATCTCCATCTTGTTTTGCTTCCCAGGTACGTGTAGTGTTGGACATTTTGTAGAGATTTCCCCTGTAGCTTGATAAAGAGTATGTATCACCTGACCTTGATGTTAACCTTCACTACCAAAAACAAATAAATAAATGCACATTTAAAAAATAAAGTAGACATGTCAAAGTTCAGATATTAAAGGCACATCTGAGATAGAAATTTGAAAATATGAAATAAAAATAACGAAAACACAAGCTAAAATAGTCCTTGTCGTGTTGTCGTCCTTGTTCACGTGCTGAGGGCTTTGAGATTGAGACTTACAATACACAGAATAATAATAATAATTACAAGATGACTCTTACCCGACGCACTACTCAGTAATAAGCAATTAACTAATCGGTAAACTCTAGTTGACCGGGCTGAAAATTGGCATCTGGCATAGGACTGAGAAACTAAAAGGCAGCGAGGAAAAACACGGGCCACCAAGCCTCACACGATGTGGCTTAATATACTGAAATCTCTAACATCTTCATTAGTAGTGTAACTATTATGGCGCCAATCTTGACAGTAATGTATAGAGCAGTGATCCCTTAACTTCGCAAAGTTGTTTCCGGTGGTGTAAAAATGAATACAAATACAACAGCGTTGGGTTGGATGGAGCCCGCAGTTGAAGCGAAGAGTCTAAAGACCAAGAGACGTCTAACAAAGAGAGATGGAAAATGGGGACTAAGCAGAGTCTCTTGAGAGGTGTCTTTGAAGACGACTAAAAATATGAGTCTGTGGGCAGACTCGTTTCGTAGGGAAGACCGAAATATACGTTACTGAGAATATACACTGATGTTATGGGAGAGTGAAGTTATCAAGTTCGAACCTAGCTTTTGCCTTTGAAGAGATAATTTCATTAGTGTGCAAGATTTTCACATGAGCTTTTCACATTTTCTAGAAGTTTTGAATGTCCTTTAGGCGATGTGTTGTGGCTGCGTAAAGTTGCGTAGTACTTATCCTTTCAAAGATATCCTGGTCACTCGGACCAAAATAAGATATGTGGCAGAGGCTTAGCTGAGTAGTTTACATATCTAAAGAGTTACAACATGTATCCACACCACGACACGACTTCACACAGGAAAACGCAGTAAACACTGTCCTGGATGGAAACATAGCATTATCGTTTAATATGGATATCAACAAAAAGGAACAAATTACATCTATACTAAATAATCATATATATATATTGAACTACATAGAAGGTTTTTAAACACTAGCTTTTGATATTTCGCCCAAACTACATAACACCGGCTCTTGCCGCTACACTCCCCTTATCTGCACACTCAACACACAATCACAAACTCGTCCTCGCGATAGAATTACGTACTCAGTCGTTCTGTGCATTCACATATAATCAGAACACTTTCAATCAGGTTATCTGTACATCCACATACAATCGGTTTACGTATGCCAAGACGATCGGTGCATTCATATGTAATTAGATCACGTCGCTTATAGTCGGATCACGTACTCACTTGTGGTCACATACTCAGTCGATTTGTACATACACATACAATCAGAACACACATCGTTACCAAAGTGTCCTGCACATACTACATACATTCAGATCTCGTCCTTAGACGATTTGTACATTCACATACAATTAAATCATTTGCAATCAGGTTTTCTGTCCATTCACAATTACTTAGATTACTTCACGTATTCACACGAATATGTACATTCATATGTAATTAGATCACGCATCGTTCACTGGGTGTCCGTACGACACACATTCAGATCTCTAACTGGAAAAAGGATGTCCCACATTAACACGAAGGGAGCGATTGGCTAAAACTCGAGGTGTATGCTGGTTCAGTCACCCTGCAAACTCACACACTCACAGACTCCTAACAGCCTCTCAGTCACTCGTCTAGCCAGTCTCTTTCAGTTGATCTTTGCAGAGTATTTTATAGTCTCAAGCAACAACGTGTTTGTTCATTGTCTGTTGTTGGTTGTCTGACTTAGTCATCAGTCTAATTTGGAATTACACCCCCCCCCCCCCACTAATTGTTATTGGATGACTATCACCGAATAACTGTCACTCTAAATGTCGTAGCACGCCCTGGCGGCATCATCTGACTGTCACCCCCCACCCAACCCCCAACCTCCCAACTAAGTTAATTCGGAACGCCAGAGTGGTCAGCTACGAGCCTCCGCCTCAGCTCCGAACACACCACCGCCCTACCCATGTACCAGACTAAGTCTTTCACCTAAACCCCTCGTTTTCTTTGTCGACCTAGTGTCGAGACTGTAATTGACATTAGCACGCATTCAGGCAACCGTTGTTCCCTGAGTCGCCAGCCCAATCTCCCCAGCCCTAAAACGCCCTTGCTTCAGCCGGAACTGTTAGTGTGTCATTAATTGTCAAAGTAGTCACAATCCCGGTCCACACACAAACGGCGACGTCGGACAAGTTGTTGCATCCTTGAGCTTGGGGAAGAGATAGAAGTCACAAAGTCCCAGATGGTGGCTGTACGATGGGTGCGGTAAAATGTCGTCAAACTTGTGACGCTCTAATGCAGCCATTGTTTGTCGACTCGTTTGTGAACGAGCATTATTGAGCTGAAGAACTGCATGCATGCCAACACGAACAACCAGCAATGGTGCTAGAAGTTTCTGAAAATGTTCATAATTCGATTGAGCTGACGGTATTGCCGTGCTCCAAAAATTCAGTGTGGACTACGCTCTCGCAGTCCCAAAAGATGGTCATCATCCCTTCTCCCACTGATGCGGGGACTTTGAATTTTGTTTGGATAGGCGAGTGCTTATATTTGTACTACATAAACTGGCGCTGTTTTCTGGGTCATAATGATGTGCCCATAGCTCGTCACCAATCACAATTAGGCGGATAAAACATCGCCTTGCAAAGTTTTTGACACTCATGCTGTCTGCGCTGTTTCATATCAGGTGTCAGCACGTGAGAGACCCATCTCGCGCACACACTTTCCTATACACAAGCAAGGCATGGATAATGTGATGATTCGCTTAATAAAAATCATAAGCAATCCGGCGTTTGTCTGTTTGACACAGCGATTGGCACGAATCAGTTCGTCCACACAAGCTTGGTGCTGTGCATCCATTTCTATGAACGGTGATCCGCTTTGCGCTTGTCATGCAGGTTCGTCTTTGCCGGATATGTCGACTTTTACAGTCCATACCCACCTCATGACAGTACTGACATCCATACAAGCGCCACCATATACCGCAATCATTCTTCGATGCATGTCAATGGGCACACAATCTTACGCCGACACGAATTGAATCACAGTAAGTTGCTTCAACCGTACTTCCATATGGGCCGCCGCCATTTAAAAATTCTGCTGTGCGCATGCGTCATGTCTTAGTCGGATGCCATTACATGCCCCTGTAGTCATTTCATTATAGATTATTCTTACATAGATGTCATGTCAGGTGTCATAGGAATTGACAAAGAAGTCAATACAACAGACATCTAAAGAGATTTTGCCAGTGATAAATCATCGTGTAAAGACAACATGGATGACTAGTGAAATATTGCAACTGATGGAGGAGAGAAGGAAGAGTAAACAGAAAAAGGACAATATTTGACTAATTTAATTAAGAAATAAGAATAAAATGCAAGAGAGAAAATGAGAATTGGTTGGAACGGAATTGTATAGAGATGGAAACTCAACACAGAACATGCACAAACTCTATGAATAAAAAAGTAAATGAAATAACAGGGCGGGGAACACGCACGTCAACAGGATGCCTGAAAGCAAAGGGTGGGACAGTGTTAATGGGACAGGAGGATATCATTGGAAGATGGACGGAGTACATCTGCACATTTTACGAAGATAATGACCACCAGACTTAATTGAACAAATCGAATGTGACGGGCCATCAATACTGGTGACAGAGGTACAGGATCTAATACAGCATGTAAAAAGAGGAAAGGCACCAGGGCCAGATAACATAATAATAGAAGAAATTACAACCTTGAGCATTTTCGGAATAAATATGATAACAAAATTGTTGAATGATATTTACGATCGTGGATATATTCCGAATGATTTAATGAAGTCAATGTTCATAGCGCTGCCCAAAAAAACAACGAGTTAAATTTATTAGTTTTTTCGTAAAGAGCTATTATGCAATGTCCCGTCCCAAGGCTGTCCACGCACCATTTGGATAGGCCAAATAGGAAAGATATCATCCTTGTTGCATGCAGCCTGAGACTCATGTACTCATTGTGGTCATGGACGATCGCGCGATTTGTCCTTGTCGCATAAATGGACTTCCTGCTGCATGTTCTTTTAAGAATGGACGTCATTCTACTTCGTGCAAACCAATGGGTGGCTCAGTCCCCCTCAATAAATGGCGAAACGTGAAGATATTGATGGTTTCCGTAGCTTGCTGGTTGCACACACTCCTGTTCCATCCTTTTAGGCGTCCCTCACTGGTGGACATCATATGATTTTAAAATCATGCAGTCTGTGCCTCGCTGGCTCATCAAATGCAGCACTTTCATCCAAAATGTCATCTCTTTCCATTGCCAATGTCCCTACCGCGGTTTGCCCCTGAAACTTTTTCATTCCCGCAAACCCTAACATGGCCAGGACAGTAGATCCACACAAGTTCCCCCAGGTTCGAGACCCCCATATCCACTAATGTTACAGCCAGTCCTTCTGAAACTTCTGAAGTAAGACGACCTACTTACTTACTTCATCTGCGAAGCTGATATAGTGACTTCATCATCATTAGGTGTCTTGCTGATTGCCGTTAGCGATCATGGACCTACATTCATTTCTATCACGTGTGCCGTTTACCAACTCTCTTGATAATTGTCGCCCAAGTCATTCTCTCAGGCTGTCCAGCATCTTCTCTCTCGGTCTTTTTTTTCTCTGTCTCTCTTTCCTGCTATCTTTCCTGTTGTCACGACGTGCTCATAGCCGCCTCTTCTGATAACATGCCCAAAAAAGTATGACTGTCTTGATCTGATCTTTGAAATAAGTTGTCTTTGTGTTTGTTCTTACTCGAGAACTGCATCATTAGTCTTCTTTTGCAGTTCGTGGGATCTGCAGCATTCTTCTGTAAAATCACATCTTCGTTGTTTAATATCTAAGCGCTTGCTTGCTGATTGTCCATGATTCACTGCCATATGTCAGTACCGGTTCCACGTAGCATCAAAGGACTCTCTTTCTCAGTTCCAGAGACAAGGTTTTGTTGCACAATATTCCTTCCATGGTCTGGAAGACCGATTTTTCTTGGGCTATTCTGCATTTTATTTCGCAATTCACTAATTACATCTTCCATCTGATGTTATGTCACATTGTATGTGCCTAGGTATTTAAACGTGTTAACTTGTCTCAATTCGGTCCCCTTTGATTTGACGCACTCACAGCATTTTGTAGAGCCCGGTTTCTTCGTCACTACCATCACTTCAATAAAAAAAAATTAAACTGATGCCTTTGTTTTAACTTTGCTGAACTACCATGTTTACCAATTCCTGCCAGACGATTTAATTCTGGGCTGTCAATTCAATATCATCATCATTTTGTAGATTTATTATAGCGACTTACAAAATAGTATCTAACGGCAACTGTTCTTTATAGTTGGCACGCTGACTGCTGTGACCTATGAACTAGGAAACGTTACTTCAAAATAACAACATGACATTGTTCAAAGCCATTGCTAGCAGTAGATGTGTGCTCGCATTATCTCTCTATTTATGCAGACACACGAAGTCCAACAAAATAACAGTTATATGAATGCATAAATGCACATTAAACTAATTACTCGTGTCACTTACCGCTTTTTGTTTTCACCGCGTCCAGTGTACAGATGCTTGTTCCATAAAATCTAGTAAGTCTAATTACTAATTACTATTACTAATTTACTACTAGTAAACTAATAATATAATACTATTAGTATTAGTATTATTACTGTATTAGACATTAGTAATACTATTATTATATTAGTATTATAGTATTATAATTATACTAATAATACTACATTAGTAATAGTATACTTAGTCTTATATTATACTATGATACTATCATTCATATCATAGTAACTAATAACTAAACTATGTTATGTATGTTGTGTTTACACTGTTTGTCAACGTTTGTATCGGGCTTAATATTGACTCGTCTCATTGAGTAGTTCAAGCAGTTGAGTTATATGCTGATTATATTATATACCAAACAATTAAAAAGGTATGATCTTGTATTCGAATGCTCTAGAAACAACAATTAACTTTATGGATTCTCTATTCATTGCTTGACACTGGTGTTGAACACTACACTGCAGTGCTCTTATTTATTATGTTGTGCTGCTTAAGGTAGTTGCTGTTTCTATTATCCATAACTTTCTTTCTTATATAAGGTATGTGTTCATTTTGCGCTGTTGTCGAGATATTCTGACAAATGCAAGATAATGTAGCCACAAGGGAACCGGAATGAACACTATAGATGACTATAGAGGAAAAAATAGTTTTTAGTTTTAGTATCGTTCAAGTTACAGATATATAACTACCTACAGTAATGTAAAGGGATATTGGACGGTATATTAAACTTATATTGTACTTTTATATTGATTACGTTATTGATTACAATGGCATGCCATTGTACAAATGAATGTACCTCGTCCTCTGTGTGAAAGCTCAAGAAAAATAATAATGCATTTTATTATGAACATGCAGTAGTTATAATACAATACAATAGTGTATGTGTTTAGAAACGACTTTGCTGCATGGATACTTCGTTGTGTTAATGCATACAGCAATCAATTTGTTAAATGAAGACATTGCAAAATATGAATCTGCATTACACAGAACGTTGGAGTTTGGAGTCACATTTAGGTCAAGCAATGTTTGCAAGGACTAATGAGGACTTTATTCAACCAGCCTTTTCTTCTTTTTCTGATTGCGTCTTTGAACTTCACACCATCAGACACATTCCTGTGATGAACTTTGATCGTTGTTTGGAGCTCTTCTTTAGTTCAGTATAGTTATGTGTTCAATCACTTCGTCACTGCATCTTCCTTAACTGGCCGTACGGAGGACAGTCCTGTAAAACATGAGCAGGCAGTTTGTTAGTTTATTTTATATATATATGCACAATGATGAAGCAGAGAAAAGAAGTTGCACAATAACAAAGTTTTGAAGTCTGTGCATGTGTTTACTCAGCTTGTTGTGCCCTGTCCTGAACTCTGTCACTCCTCTTCTACCATGGGATGTTGAGATTTGCCAGAAAGAGTAGCAGACTATTCTATCCGCTGTCTTCTGCTTGGTCTGGTTCCAGACTAGTCCAGCCTCTTATAGACTGTTGTATGTTGCCATCCCAGCAGACGATAAGTTGCCAACATCTTCTGGATCCTATCTCTTTGCTTTCCATGACTGCTGTGATAGCTGATCTTCTATCATTTTGTGAACACTGAAATTGAGCTTGCTCCACTTAAGTCTGCATGGGCAGGACTTTGAGATCTTCTTATTTACTGGGTTGTTGTCGTTGCCAAATTTAGTAATTAACACTTCATTTCTAATGATAATATATGCTTTGGGGCTACATTTATCTTTTATGTTGTAAAGAAATTTGAGAATATTATATACTGTATTGTATTATCACAAAGAAGATCATATCAGCTCTCAGATTCTGGTAGCCCCCACTTTTATACACCAGCACTGACTTTGATATCAGGTAGAATACTGTAAAACTGTTTGGCTGAAGACGAAGCAGTGAATGAGCTGACAGCAGCCAGTTATTCAAAGCCATTTTCTTACAATCGTCAGAAAATCATAGTTGACCAAGACCCTATTCCACCGCCAAGTGGCAGATAGGGAAACAGACTACACTTGTGTAGTCTGGATAAGAGAATAGGAATCGAATAGGGAAGACAAACCTGGTTTTTAAAATGCAATGCCAAAAGGTGCGGATATCACAGCTTCACTGTGAACTACGACCTTTTCAGAGCGAAGGCTGCAGAAGAATAAGAAGTAAAACTTTTATTAAAGTGCTTAAAGGTAAAGGTCAGTCCCATGGCAACAGTTGCTGTTGGGGATGAAGATAGCTCTTCATGTACTAAGCCTCAGCCTAAGTGAGGTGGGGTGACCAGTTCCCTTCCTTGCTGTTTATACCTTCCCCGAAGCTGCTATCGGTCCTGAACCAAAGCTGGAAAAGGGGTATTGTACCCCAGGCATGGAAAGACGCAGTACTTGTACCAGTACCAAAAAAAGGAAAGGACAAAACAGATCCAAATGGATACAAGCCTATCAGCCTACTGAGCTGTGTCGGCAAACTGATGGAACGTATGATAAACACCAGACTGATGTGGCATCTGGAAGAAAAACGAATACTAATTCCACAGCAAGCCGGCTTTAGACAGCACAGATCCACTGAGGACCAGGTCATCCTCATAGCCCAGGAAATAGAAGATGCCTACCAGGCACAGAAACAAACAGTAGCGGTTTGGGTGGACCTGGAAAAGGCATTTGACAAAGTCTGGAAAGACGGACTTAGAGTCAAGCTAAGAAGAAGTGATGTCTGTGGGAAAATGTACAAGTGGATCAACCACTACCTCAAAAACAGAACGGCCAGAGTCCAAGTACAAGGGCAGATGAGCAGAAAGGTGACACTCGAGCAGGGAGTACCCCAAGGGGGAGTACTGTCACCCACACTCTTCCTGGTGTATATAAACGACATTACAGAGAATATACCAAGAAGAGTCCATAGCTCAATGTTTGCAGACGATCTGGCTATGTGGACCTCTGAAAAGAATCTGACCATAGCAAGAAATCGGATGCAGCAGGCCCTAACATCGCTGGAAGCGTGGGCGAACTCATGGCTGGTCAAAATAAACGAGGAGAAAACCACATGCACAATATTCTCGCTTTCAATCAAACCCCAAAATACCAAATTAAGTTTAAATGGCAAATTCCTGCAGCCAAACGACAACCCAAATTATCTGGTAGTCACATTTGATCGGCGCATGACATGGAAAAGTCAGATCGAGAGAAACCGAATGAGAGCCAGACAAAGAATGGCAATCATGAGGAAACTTGCTGGCACAAGCTGGGGAACAGACGAAAGCATACTAAAGAAACTGTACACTGGAAGAGTGAGACCAGTTCTCGAGTATGGCATTGCGGCATGGACAACAGCAGCAAAGGCGAACTTCTATAAAGTTAGCAAACTTCAAAACCAAGCCATGAGAGTTATAACAGGAGGCATGAAGTCAACGCCAATTGTAGAACTTGAAAAGATTACAAAACTGCAATCCATGACCGATAGAAGAGACTGCAGAGCCCAGCTGCAGTCAGAGAAACTCCGAAGACTGACCAACCATCCAATGCACCAGAGACTAAACAATTTGGGAAATGGGAAACTAAAGCGGAGAAACTTTGCAGAAATAGCCAAAGCAAAGATGCACGAAGATCCCATAAACGCACTAACAACACCAAAACCCATCACTACTGTACGAAAACCTACCTGGAGGCAGGATATATTTCCAGAGGTGGTAGAAAATATACCAGGTATTGGAAACAAAAACTGCCAGACTGAAAAAGAAAGGAGAGATACTACCCTAAGCTTCATATCGAAAAACTACCCAAGCATGGACTGGACCCATGCATACACCGACGGTTCTGTAACAAACACTACACAGAACGGAGGGGCAGGAGCATTCCTGAACCTACCAAATGGCAGAAAAATAACACTGTCATTCGCTACTGGTAACTACACAAGCAATTTCAGAGCGGAGGCAGAGGCACTGAGGGCGGCAGTGGAAGAAATGGTGACACATAAAGAAAATGAAAGCCATATAGTCCTGCTTACAGATGCTCTCGCCGTAGTCACAGCGCTAAAAATCCAGAAAAATACTGAGCTTAATTACTTAAGAGCAGCACTCTGCAAACTGTGCCAGCAGTCCGCACCAAAAAGGGTAGTGGTACAGTGGGTCCCATCACACTGCAACATCCAAGGCAACGAGGAGGCAGACAGACTGGCAAAAGAAGGTGCAAGACTACCACAAACAGATACTAGTATGACGTACGAAGAGTCAAAACGGCTTATCAAAGCCAGATACATGACCAAATGGGAAATCGAACATACTGGTTACACTAAAAACGATGCCTATTACCAGTTGAACAAAAGAGAGCAGGTCGTTGTCTTTAGACTTCACACTGGCCACAATAGACTGAGGTACCACCTATTCAACAAATTGAAGATAGGTGGTACCGACGAATGCCCGTGCGGTACCAGTAAAATGACCGCTGAACATCTGCTGCAGAACTGCCCGACATACGAGGATCAGAGAGAGCAGATGTGGCCATCACCAGTGGAACTGCAAGACAAGCTCTATGGCAGTGTCGACAGCCTCAGGATGACTGCCGCTTTTTTCGAAAAAATAATGGTTACTGTCTGACTGCGTACGAAGAAGAAGAAGAAGATACCTTCCCCAACTTATACGTCAGGTACCAATTTACAGCTGTGTTGACTAGAGGAGCAGTGATACCAGGAACGAACCATGTCCAGATTTGTTTTCCAGTCTGTCTGTGATTTCAAACCCTGGCATACTGTAATCCCAGTCTTAGCAAGCCAGTTCACTGTCAACTAGACTACACGACCCACTTAAAGTGCTAAAAAAATTATATGGTGAACACATGGTGTGTAGCAATTTTTGTTCATTAAAAAAGTATGTGGGTAAGATGTTTTATAATTTTTCTTTGCTCTCACAATCTATCTCTCCCTTCATCTTGTTCCAGTAACATGGAAGAAGTCAAATCCCTTGCTCGTTCTGTGATTGACAGAGAAAGTGCTAATTTAAGGAAAATTAGCTTGGACATTTGGGAACACCCTGAGCTGTGTTTTGAAGAGTGGCATGCTCACCAAGTTCTTACTGACTTCCTGGAAAGCACAGGATTTCATGTAAGTGAATATTAAAGCGGGGTCACTATAACTGTGAGGTAAGGCAGTCGCCTCTCAAGAAATGAACGAATGAACGCACAAAGTTGTGGGTGTTCACATACTGTCTAATTTCAAGTATCCACTGGTCTCAAGGAAGGGGAGATTATTGCCTAGTCCTATCAGAGACAAACTTAGAGGTCCAGTGTACACATTATGCACATCAAATAATCTGTGACAGTCGAAAGTCTATAAGAGCAGGCTGTTAGCCACTTGTCTAGACAACAATATTAAAGGTAATAAAATTCCTACGCAATAGTAACCTGCAGAAAGGTCAAAAGGAGGCAACCTCCTCCATCAATGAAAGACACAACACGCCAATCATCTGTTTGTCTGCACACTCGATTGCAAGTGTATACTTCTTCTTCTTCTTCGTTCATCCTCAGATCAAGTTCCTCATTTCTCTTAAAAAGGACAACGTTGTTTGTAAAGCTGTTTTATCTCCATACAGCTTTTGTTTCATATCTGTCTCATGATGCCAGTATTGTTCTCTCTCTTTCTGTGTGAACATGCAGCTTTGTAGGATGTGTTTCACAGTCATAGTATGCTCCCCACATGGGCACCTGTCATCTGTCCCAATCCTCATTTTTTTGTAAAGATGACCCTTGAGTCTGTTATGTTGCAAATATATACAGGACAAAAACCTCTATCACTCCAGGGATAAAAGAGACATGTATAAGAGATTAGAATATTAAAGATGTGTTTAGAGACATTTCAAACATGCTGTTTTGTTTGTTCTTTGTCTGATTGTTAATATCTCTTGTATTCAGTAGTTCATAACAAGTTTACAAGAAGCCCTATATTTCTTCGTAGCTGAGTACGCCGCACCAAATTGAAAAAACTCTGCACATGTCAAACTTATTGATACAACAATAAATGAGACTTCCTGGATAGTTACAGGGGGTTAAAAAACTACTCTTGCTGAATTAATATACGCCATAATCAATTTTATAGCACTCTGTTTTATCATATTGTGGTTTAGGGGACGGCGTGGCCTAGTGGTTAAGTGGCACGGCTCACGACCCGAAGGTGCTGGGTTCGATCCCCATCACAGCACCGGCCGTTACCCCGGGGAAGCAAACCCTTAGAAAATACAGGAGGAAGCAGACCCTTACATAAAATGCGTGCTGAAGTCGGATGCACTGGGCCGACAGGCGCAAAATAAAAACACAGTGCAACGCACACCGCCTTGGGAATTAGAAAAAATAAGGCGAACGCAAAAAAAAAAAAAAAAAAAAAATATTGTGGTTTAATAGCACTTTGTTTTATCATGCTGAGGTTTTATAGTACTTTATTTTTATCATGCTGAGGTTTTATAGTACTTTATTTTATCATGCTGAAGTTTTAAAACACTTTGTTTTATCATGCTGAGGTTTCTGTAGGACAGGCCTTGAAATTTACACATATGAGATACAATTATTGTAGCATTTTATTGGTACCACATGGCATACTTTTCATTCAACAGGTGGAAAGACACTATAAACTTGATACCGCCTTCAGAGC
The DNA here is from genome assembly GCA_036924085.1 of Ariolimax columbianus. Lineage (NCBI taxonomy): Eukaryota > Metazoa > Mollusca > Gastropoda > Stylommatophora > Arionidae > Ariolimax > Ariolimax columbianus. The sequence goes on along the minus strand of JAVGWX010000011.1, from coordinate 34,658,738 downwards.
AACTGTCTCAAGCAATGAACTACCTCAGGATGCTCCAAACATAGGTTTGTAAAATATTTAAGAATTAAACTGCAAAATAAAACAGAGGGTCAATGAATCAGTTCAAATCCTTTCAGCTTCCCGTTTAGTATCTATTTATTTATCTATGTTCTGTTAAGGTCATGGGGAGAAAGACTAATGTCTGGTCAGGCAAAACATACTGATCAGACATGTTAGTCAGGGTCAGACAAAACATACTGATCAGACATGTTAGTCAGGGTCAGGCAAAAACATACTGATCAGACACGTTAGCCAGGGTCAGACAAAACATACTGATCATACATATTAGTCAGGGTCAGACAAAACATACTGATCAGATATGTTAGTCAGGGTCAGGCAAAGCATACTGATCAGACATGTTAGTCAGGGTCAGGCAAAACATACTGATCAGACATCTTAGTCAGGGTCAGGCAAAATATACTGCCAAGAACCTCACCTTGGCTTTCCCTCAGTCCCCCCTGGAAATGGGCTGTTTTCATGGCAGCTTGGCTAACAAGGTAAGGGATCGACATGATTCCCGTAGTAGTGAGCGACACGCTGATGAAGCCAAGCATGGCACAACCACCTGAGGACTCTTGTTCACCTTCATCGCATGCTCAGAATGTGAGGAAAGCTACGACAACCCGCCACTTAACATCTTTTTCAGGGAGCACAAAAGAGTAAGCCTACTCATTGTGGGCGTTCAACAACAACAACTTTGAACGTCAATCACGGTGAGTCAGACGAGTCGTCTCCAGCTTATATGGTGACGCTACTTTTCTACGTTCTTGTACGATGTTTAGACCCATAGTCGAGCCCTTTCTGATGATCGTTCAATGCAGAGACTCTTTCCATCTTCTTCTCTTTCTGCTGCCATCTGGAGCCCACATAACTGCCAGTAATGGTAGTCTATTGCTGTCCATGCTAAGCACGTGCCCGATGTACGTCTATCATTTTTTTCTTATGATGGTGGAACCATTCTGCTGGCTGATAATTTCTCTTATTAGCTTGCTGGTTTTGAATTGTTCCCAGGTAAAGTTCAATAGTTTTCTAAGACATTTATTTTCAAAAGTATTCAGTTTATTTTCTAATGTCTTTGTCGTTTTCCAGCTTTCGAATTCACATGTTAGAACTGATATTACGCTGAAGTTAAACATACTGAGCTTTGTGTCTTTGCTCATTGATTTTAATTTCTAAATGTTTGGCAATTGGTTGAAGGCACATTGCATTGGCAAAGAAGACATTTAGAGAGAAACAGAGTCCTGATATCAGGTAGCATTAATATGACACTGTAGAAAAGAATCCTGACCATATATATCTGGTCTGACATTGTATGGTTCTGAAACATGGACAATAAATAAAAGACAGGAGAAATACTTGGAGGTTTTTGAGATGTGGTGTTATTGGAAGATGAACAAAGTGAGTTGGACAGAGAGGAAATCAAGCAAAAGGGTATTGGTCAAAGTGGGAGAGCAAACAAAGTTGGACAGAGAGGAAATCAAGCAAAAGGGTATTGGTCAAAGTGGGAGAGCAAACAAAGTTGGACAGAGAGGAAATCAAGCAAAAGGGTATTGGTCAAAGTGGGAGAGCAAACAAAGTTGGACAGAGAGGAAATCAAGCAAAAGGGTATTGGTCAAAGTGGGAGAGCAAACAAAGTTGCTACAAAAGATACAAAAACAACAACAGGTCTGGCTGGGCCACAACCCACATTATGTAGGCCCAGCGAAGAAGGTTTGGAAGACAGAACTCAGGGAAAGAGGCAGACCAAGAAATATATTTGTGACACAAGCGTGCAGAGTCATGGAAGTGAAGACTTACTGAGCTGAAGACGACCGCAGATGACAGGCAGAAATGGAAAGACAGAATTCTGAGCTTGCTGACCAGTCCTGTACAAAGATCGAGCTACAAATGAGGAAATACGAGAAAGAATTACAACAGCAATAGGGCCTTTTGTCAACTATCAAAAGAAGGAAACTCGCTTGGTACGGTCACATATCGAGATCGATGTCTTGCAAATAAGATCCTGCACGGAAAGCTGCAAGGCAGACGACGAAGAGGCAATCCCAAAAAGAGGTGGGAGGACAACATAAAAGAATAGACCAATCTCCGACCAGAAGAGGCACAGGCAGCCACCGTTGATAGAGAGGGATGGAGTGGGGTTGTGAGGATGTTTTCATGTGTGCCCCAACGACCTCACTGGTTACGGGATGACCTGACCTGAGACCAGTCCCTGGACTGAATGGCGTGATGATGGGGTCTGGTGCTCCAACCAGTCCCAGCACTGAATTTGATGATGGGGTCTGGGCCCCAAACCAGTCCCAGGATTGAATGACTTGATGATGGGGTCAGGTGCCCCAAACCAGTTCCAGCACTTAATGACTTGATGATGGGGTCAGGTGCCCCAAACCAGTCCCAGCACTTAATGACTTGATGATGGGGTCAAGTGCCCCAAACCAGTCCCCGCACTTAATGACTTGATGATGGGGTCAAGTGCCCCAAACCAGTCCCAGCACTTAATGACTTGATGATGGGGTCAAGTGCCCCAAACCAGTCCCAGCACTTAATGACTTGATGATGTGGTCAGGTGCCCCAAACCAGTCTCAGGATTGAATGGCTTGTTGATGGGGTCTGGGCCCCAAACCAGTCTCAGCACTGAATGACTTGATGATGGGTCTGGGCCCCAAACCAGTCTCAGGATTGAATGGCTTGATGATGGGGTCTGGGCCCCAAGCTAGTCTCAGGATTGAATGGCTTGATGATGGGGTCTGGGCCCCAAACTAGTCTCATGATTAAATGGCTTGATGATGGGGTCTGGGCCCCAAACTAGTCCCAGCACTGAATGACTTGATGATGGGGTCTGGGCCCCAAACCAGTCTCAGCACTGAAATACTTGATGATGGAGTCAGGTGCCCCAAACCAGTCCCAGCAATGAATGACTTGATGATGGGGTCTGGGCCCCAAACCAGTCTCAGGATTGAATGGCTTGATGATGGGGTCTGGGCCCCAAACTAGTCTCAGGATTGAATGGCTTGATGATGGGGTCTGGGCCCCAAACCAGTCTCAGCACTGAAATACTTGATGATGGAGTCAGGTGCCCCAAACCAGTCTCAGGATTGAATGGCTTGTTGATGGGGTCTGGGCCCCAAACCAGTCTCAGCACTTAATGACTTGATAATGGGGTCTGAGCCCCAAACCAGTCTCAGGATTGAATGGCTTGATGAAATGAAGCCCATGGTGGAAAGCCTAAGCAAGGCAATAATGCAAGCCGCCACTGAAACCATCCCAAGAGGAGCTAGGAAAAACTATAAGCCCTACTAGAATGATGAGTTGCAGAAAGCGGAAGATGCAGTAACAAATGCTAGGAACATGGCAGAGCGAGAACAATCCATGGAGGCAAACATCGCCCTCAAAGCCGCCACGGCGAAATACAAACACACTCTCAAGCAAACAGCAAGAGAAAGCTGGAAAAATAAAACGGAAAGCCTAAACCTGGACAAAGACGGGAACAAGCTATGGAAGCTAGTCAGAGCCATGAACGACGAAACCCCGTCAAACAAACAAATTACCATCAAGCAGGGCGAAAACTTGCTCACAGGTAAGAAAGCCGCAAACGCTTTTGTCGATCACTATGCCAGAGCAAACCACATCGAGGTCCCTGCAGATAGGCATACAGACATTAGTGAAGAGCAAAAGGGGCACGACAACATCAATACGGCACCTGAAGAGCACATGATGGCCAAATTAACAATGAGCGAAATGGAAGAGGCTATGAGAACATTAAAGAAAAGGAAATCTCCCGGAAAAGACGGGATAACAAACGAAATGCTGATGGGGCTGGGCCAAACAGCGAAGAGGAAACTGCTATCGGTCCTGAACCAAAGCTGGAAAAGGGGAATTGTACCCCAGGCATGGAAAGACGCAATACTGGTACCAGTACCAAAAACAGGAAAGGACAAAACAGATCCAAATGGATACAGGCCCATCAGCCTACTGAGCTGTGTCGGCAAGCTGATGGAACGTATGATAAACACCAGACTGATGTGGCATCTGGAAGAAAAACGAATACTAATTCCACAGCAAGCCGGCTTTAGACAGCACAGATCCACTGAGGACCAGGTCATCCTCATAGCCCAGGAAATAGAAGATGCCTACCAGGCACAGAAACACACAGTAGCTGTTTGGGTGGATCTGGAAAAGGCATTTGACAAAGTCTGGAAAGACGGACTTAGAGTCAAGCTAAGAAGAAGTGATGTTTGTGGGAAAATGTACAAGTGGATCAACCACTAGCTCAAACAAAGAATGGCCAGAGTCCAAGTACAAGGGCAGATGAGCAAAAAGGTGACACTCGAGCAGGGAGTACCCCAAGGGGAGTACTGTCACCCACACTCTTCCTGGTATATATAAATGACATTACAGAGAATATACCAAGGAGAGTCCATAGCTCAATGTTTGCAGACGATCTGGCTATGTGGACCTCTGAAAAGAATCTGACCATAGCAAGAAATCGGATGCAGCAGGCCCTAACATCGCTGGAAGAGTGGGCGAACTCATGGCTGGTCAAAATAAACGAGGAGAAAACCACATGCACAATATTCTCGCTTTCAACAAAACCCCAAAATACCAAATTAAGTCTAAATGGCAAATTCCTGCAGCCAAACAACAACCCAACCTATCTGGGAGTCACATTTGATCGGCGCATGACATGGAAAAGTCAGATCGAGAGAAACCGAATGAGAGCCAGAGAAAGAATGGCAATCATGAGGAAACTTGCTGGCACAAGCTGGGGAGCAGACGAAGGCATACTAAAGAAACTGTACACTGGAAGAGTGAGACCAGTGCTCGAGTATGGCATTGCGGCATGGACAACAGCAGCAAAGGCGAACTTCTATAAAGTTAGCAAACTTCAAAACCAAGCCATGAGAATTATAACAGGAGGCATGAAGTCAACGCCAATTGTAGAACTTGAAAAGATTACAAAACTGCAATCCATGACCGATAGAAGAGACTGCAGAGCCCAGCTGCAGTCAGAGAAACTCCGAAGACTGACTGACCATCCAATGCACCAGAGACTAAACAATTTGGGAAATGGGAAACTAAAGCGGAGAAACTTTGCAGAAATAGCCAAAGCAAAGATGCACGCAGATCCCATAAACGCACTAACAACACCAAAACCCATCACTACTGTACGAAAACCTATCTGGAGGCAGGATATATTTCCAGAGGTGGTAGAAAATATACCAGGTATTGGAAACAAAAACTGCCAGACTGAAAAAGAAAGGAGAGATACTACCCTAAGTTTCATATCGAAAAGCTACTCAAGCATGGACTGGACCCATGCATACACCGACGGTTCTGTAACAAACACTAAACAGAACGAAGGGGCAGGAGCATTCCTGAACCTACCAAATGGCAGAAAAATAACACTGTCATTCGCTACTGGTAAGTACACAAGCAATTTCAGAGCGGAGGCAGAGGCACTGAGGGCGGCAGTGGAAGAAATGGTGACACACAATGAAAATGAAAGCCATATAGTCCTGCTTACAGATGATCTCGCCGTAGTCACAGCGCTAAAAAGCCAGAAAAACACTGAGCTTAATGACTTAAGAGCAGCACTCTGCAAACTGTGCCAGCAGTCCGCACCAAAAAGGGTAGTGGTACAGTGGGTCCCATCACACTGCAACATCCAGGCAACGAGGAGGCAGACAGACTGGCAAAAGAAGGTGCAAGACTACCACAAACAGATACTAGTATGACGTACGAAGAGTCAAAACGGCTTATCAAAGCCAGATACATGACCAAATGGGAAACCGAACATACTGGTTACACCAAAAACGATGCCTATTACCAGTTGAACCGAAGAGAGCAGGTCGTTGTCTTCAGACTTCGCACTGGCCACAATAGACTGAGGTACCACCTATTCAACAAATTGAAGATAGGTGGTACCGACGAATGCCCGTGCGGCACTGGTAAAATGACCGCTGAACATCTGCTGCAGAACTGCCCGACATACGAGGATCAGAGAGAGCAGATGTGGCCATCACCAGTGGAACTGCAAGACAAGCTCTATGGCAGTGTCGACAGCCTCAGGATGACTGCCGCTTTTTTCGAAAAAATAATGGTTACTGTCTGACTGCGTACGAAGAAGAAGAAGAAGAAGAAGAATGGCTTGATGATGGGGTCTGGGACCCAAACCAGTCTCAGGATTGAATGACTTGATGATGGGGTCTGGGCCCCAAACTAGTCTCAGGATTGAATGGCTTGATGATGGGGTCTGGGCCCCAAACCAGTCTCAGCACTGAATGACTTGATGATGGGTCTGGGCCCCAAACCAGTCTCAGGATTGAATGGCTTGATGATGGGGTCTTGCCCCAAAACCAGTCTCAGGATTGAATGACTTGATGATGGGGTCTGGGCCCCAAACTAGTCTCAGGATTGAATGGCTTGATGATGGGGTCTGGGCCCCAAACCAGTCTCAGCACTGAATGACTTGATGATGGGTCTGGGCCCCAAACCAGTCTCAGGATTGAATGGCTTGATGATGGGGTCTGGGTACCAAACTAGTCTCAGGATTGAATGGCTTGATGATGGGGTCTGGGCCCCAAACTAGTCTCATGATTGAATGGCTTGATGATGGGGTCTGGGCCCCAAACTAGTCCCAGCACTGAATGACTTGATGATGGGGTCTGGGCCCCAAACCAGTCTCAGCACTGAAATACTTGATGATGGAGTATGGTGCCCCAAACCAGTCCCAGCAATGAATGACTTGATGATGGGGTCTGGGCCCCAAACCAGTCTCAGGATTGAATGGCTTGATGATGGGGTCTGGGCCCCAAACTAGTCTCAGGATTGAATGGCTTGATGATGGGGTCTGGGCCCCAAACCAGTCTCAGCACTGAAATACTTGAGGATGGAGTCAGGTGCCCCAAACCAGTCCCAGCAATGAATGACTTGATGATGGGGTCTGGGCCCCAAACCAGTCTCAGGATTGAATGGCTTGATCATGGGGTCAGATGCCTCAAACTAGTCCCAGGATTGAGTGACTTGATGATGGTATGTCCTCATAAATCTATGACCATTGGTTGAATTAATTATCATCTATATTTAAGATATCATTAGGTTGTTTTTTGTGCATTGCTGAGGTCTGCTGGAAGGATTTATATTATGTCCTTTTTCTATTCATTGTGGTACATCCTCAGATCAAGGTTCCCATTTTATCTTACATAGGCCCCTGTTGTTTGTAAGGCTGTTTTATCTTCATACAACTTTTGTCCCTCTTCAGTCTCGCGAGGCCAGTATTGTTCTCTCTCTTCCTGTGTGAGCATTCAGCTTTGGAGGATGTGTTCCATGGTCATGGTATGCTCATGGAAAGTCATTTGTCCCAATCCTTATTTTGTTGTAGAGATGACTCTTGAGTCTATAACGTCCAGTTCTCAGTTTGCTCTTCTCTAGTTAAAACATTGTAGTCGTCTTCCTTTTGGAAGTGAGTTGATGAGTCCATTGTTTCCTGGTTGGCTATAATTATAGTCTTTTCCTTATTAAACAGTCTAATGTAGGATATGTTTTTATCAGCCCTCATATATATACATTTAATTTGAATTTGTTTTTGTTTAAATTTTAGGTGTCATGTGTGAATATGATGCACTACCTGGCATTGGGCATGCTTGTGGTCATAATCTGATAGCCATTTTGGGATTGTCCGTTGCTCTAGGAATTAAAGAGGTGTTAGAAAAAGGAAGCGTGAAAGGAAAGGTCAGCTTAAATAGTATTGCTGCTTCATACATTACACTCATTGAAGAAACAACAAATTGTTTTACCATCTTTTGAACATCTTCCTATACACTACATTTACTCTTCATCCTGCGTAAATAGGGAATTGAGACGCTAGTCCAGTCAGGCCTAACAAACTGACCAGGAAGTTGTGTCAAGGTTAGGCATAATATACTGACCAGGACGTTGCGTCAGGGTCAGACACACAATACTGACCAGGATGTCATTTTTTGGGTCAGGCACAATATATTGACCAAGACCACTATCTATGTTCCATGTAGCGCTTCCTGGAAACAGGCTGTTTTCAAGGCAGTCTGCCTGCCGAGATGTGGATTTATGTGATCCTAGTAGTAGTGATCGTCACGCAGATGAAACCAAGCATAGCACAACCACCTGGAGAGCTGCGATCCACCTTCATCCGCATGCTCAGGATGTGAGGAAAGCTACTGCGACCTGCCACTTAATGCCTTTTTCATGGTGCACAAAAGAGTAAACCCACTCAATGTGGGCATTCAACATCAGTCACAACAACATCCTGCATAGATAGGACTGCATTAAAAGGTATACCATTTGTAACTGAAAAAGGATCAAGTTCAAAGCAATAGACAAGAACAACATGTGTACCAACATTTCAACAAATAAAAACTCTCTACCATCGCCGGAGAGAAAAAAAAACAGCATAAAAGAAAATGGTGATTGAACTAAATTGTGGCCGAAGATGCAGCACAGTGAGTTAGCGGATAGCAGCAAGCGACGCATAACTGGCTGCTTGCATCAGGGTCAGCAAACCAAGACTCTATTCTGCCTCCAAGTGGTGGCCATGAAAACAGCCTGTACTAGTGTAATCTGGCTAAGAGAATAGGGGCTGAAAGGTGCAGATATCGCAGCTTTGCTGTAAACTACAACATCATGTCACAACGACCTTTTCAGAACGAATGCAGAAGAAGAATATTCGGGGCAGTTCTGTAGTATATGCTCAACAGTTTTGGGTGCCTGTGCAGGTGCACACATGGTGGAGTTGCCAATATTTAATTTTGTATACATGTGGCTGCGGAGTTGGTAGTGTCCTGTTCTGAGGCTCAATAACAACAGTTTGCTATTGTCTATTTATCTTACGGTAATCTAATTCTGTATTATTTCCAGTTCTATATTCTGTCTAATCCCATATTCTTTATAATTCTATCTCATTTTTAGTACTATATTCTGTTGAATTCTATATTCTTCCTAATTCAATATTCTTCCTAATTCAATATTCTTTCTAATTCTATATTCTTTCTAATTGTTTACTCTTTCTAATTCTTTATCCCATAAAATGCTGCACTTTTTCTAGTACCTTTTGATATTTGTCATTCCCAGGGAGAGGCCTCTCGACTCACATGTATGTGTGGTTGACATTCTTACGTTAAGCTTGTTTATACTTTTGTTGTTGCTGATCAGATTAACCATGTAGCATGTCTTTTGCAGAACATCACATTCATCACAGCCTGTCTGAAAATTCTTGATCTTGTACCAGTTCACCCGTCGCCTCAAAAGTCGTTTTTAGAGAATCTTTGATGTACTGCATCCACCTTCACTTTGGTCTGCCTCTACCACACCTGTCAGGAACTAAGCCGTCCAATATTGTTCATGTCAAACTATCATGATGTTTATTGTGTTCAAAATATTTAAGCTTTCTCAGCATGACCTGGTTTCTGTTTCTAAGAATCGACATCACTGCATTCTGGGCATACCCATAGGTGCTCAGTCTCTCTGAGCAATTGGCGTAGGGTCTGGATGCTGATGGTCCTTGTAGCTCGCTGGTTGTACACTCTCTTGCTCTGTCCTCTCATGCACCCTAGTCCACCCGGACCTCGTTTCATGTAGAAACTTTGCAGTCTGTGGATTGCCGCTTCATCTGTTGCAGTGTCCTCATCCAAAAGGCGGTCATTGATTGGTTGACCAACATGACCTGGTCGATAAGCCAATCTGCCACTAAGTTCAGCTTTTGCAGGATGTCTGTAATTTTTCATTTCTTTATCCACAATATTAATTTATGGATCTTTCTATAAAACTTCATCTGGAGGACTCCAATTTTCTGCTGTATCAGTTGTGATAGGATCCATGCATCACACCCGTATGTTGCCACACGAAAAATACAATGTTCTAAGAAGTATTACTTTTGTCTGTCTGTTGATATTATTCCACAAAGTCTTCATTTTTCGCACTTTTTGCAGCTATGGGAAGTCTTTTTCTGACCTCTTTTCGAGTATTCTCCATCGTTGTCAATCATGGAGCCAAGATATTAAAAACTGTATACTTTTTCAACCACTTAATATTGTAGGACAATTTTGGGGTGGCGTAATGATTTAGATGCGGACATTACTTTTTTATTATCATGATTGTTAATATTTAATTTGAAGTGTTCTGACATTTCTTAAGCAACCAATCAAGATGTGCTTTCTGGTCATTAGTTTCCTACAGTAATTGCATATAAATCTAGCAGAAGTTATGCTGTCGAAAACAGGAATTCGTCTGTTTTGTAATCAGCTAATGTTACGCATTTCAAGAAATTCACTGCTAGTCTCTGATATTTAACCCTTTGAACCCTGACTACCCAGTCCACAAAATCTTATTTCCATGTGCTCCTGAGAAAATACGCACAAGGTAGATATTTAAGTAAAGCTATTTACAATAACAAAACTGTGTGCTCTAATTGTGTTATTCTATCTCAAATTGACTGACCTGCTAACATACAATGTTCCTACTTCAGTAGAGTGTGGAATAAATTCACCACATTTACTTGATAATGTATGTGGCATACCCCCTCATACTGTAGTCAGATCTTACGGGGTAACAGATCTAGCTTGATCCTAATCAATGGTCGAATCACACACATGTTGTTGTCGTTCAAATAACAACTGATCCTTTTTAGAATAATCACCATCTAAATCCAATTTATGAGCCTCAAAATCCTTGAAATTGCTTTCAGTGATTTACTCTGTTGTTAGCCTTTTAGAAATGCCATTTCCTAAATAAAAAAAAACACCTTTTCATCACGAAAATCATTAAAAATTATAGTGAAGCCATGCTTCGATATTTACGCTTCCGTATTTGTTATTGAACTGTGTAGACGTGACTATATTATTGCCCAAATCCAAACAGAACAGCCCAAAATATGCCTTAAAATAATGGTCCACCTGTCATACCGGCAAACGGGTTTCTCGAGGAATGGAGTATTTACACACACCACAATATATGGGTATCATGAGTTCAAAGGGTTAAAGTAATTGATATGTTATATAGTTAGAATGTGCCTGTGTTATTGGAGCCTGAAAGGAGAGCAAACAATAGTAACACTGTAACCTACATATCATAACAGGTGACTGCGGAGGGTTTGGCATTGAGCTGGCTAGCCCATCCTGTCAAAACTTTTAGCAACAAAAATTGAAATAGATATGGGCATGTAGTTGTTGAATACCTGTGCTCCACAGGGAACTGGGATAGTTTTGATTGATTGATACTTAGGATTATTATAGTTACTTAATCACACTTATAAATTGCTATAAAGATGAGAGAGGCTTTCATTGCTTTAGGGAGTTTGTGAAAATGAAAAGAAATTATGTCCACCACAAAAATACAGATCTTCAAGTGCAATATCAAGTCCGTCCTATTGTATGGTTCTGTGACATGAGGAAGAGAATAATGGAAAGTGCATCTAAAAAGGTTCAAGCTTTCATCAATGGATGCCTGCACTGAATATACGAAATAAAGTGATATGAAAAAGTCACTAATATAGAACTGGGAAAGAACTGGACAGATGCCAGTGACTTGACGTAAAGAGAAGGCCAGACAATGGGTAGGACACAGATTGCGGAAACCAGCTGATAGCATTACAAGACAGTCACTGTTCTGGAATCCTCATGAGAAAGGAAGTCGAGACAAGCCTAAAAGCAGCAGGAAAGATGTGGGCAGAGGTGGTAAAGATGGCACATGACAGGAAGAAGGTTTTGATTGATTGATTGATACATGTGGGGGAAAGGGAGAGGGGGGGGGGGGCTGGGACTAGTGATCTCGAGTTCCACTAGTTCCTCTGATCTCTGAGTAGTGAGATCAGACACGCGTGTTCCAAAAAACGATGCCTATTACCAGTTGAACAGAAGAGAGCAGGTCATGGTCTTCAGACTTCGCACTGACCACAATAGACTGAGGTACCACCTATTCAATAAATTGAAGATAGGTGGCACTGATGAATGCATGTGCGGCACCGGGAAAATGACCGCTGAACATATGCTGCAAAATTGCCCGACATACGAGGACCAGAGAAAGCAGATGTGGCTGTCACCAGTGGCAACACTAGACAAGCTCTATGGCAGTGTCGACAGCCTCAGGATGACCTCTGCTTTTTTCAAAAAAATAAAGGTTGATGTCTGACTGCGTACGATGAAGAAGAAAGAAGAAGACACCCGTGTTCAGTGGCACACATGTTAAAAATCCCCTGGCAGTTGGAAATCGAAAAGAGTAGGCTTAATGGCCGCTGTCCGGGCAAAATTCAAGTTAACAATCTACTAAAATTATTCTAGGGATTCTCACCCCACAGAAAATATGTAGCAAATACGGACTGTGTGGCTATAACATCAGGACTTGGTTATGGGATTAGCGGAGCAGCATAGATTGTGCTTGACAGGATGCGGGTCTACATTGCTCTAATTTACACTTCCACCACCATCAGTCCCCAAAAATATACATTTGTATACTCCAGGGGCTACCAACCTAACAGATACTGGGATTGATCTGGCAAGATTGATACATTGCCTCATTATTAATCTTCAGAGACACCGTTATCACCCCTCAATATTTATTTAGCAGGCAAGATAATGTTGACATTTATGTGAACACTTGACATCCTGGAGACGTCAACAGGGCCGCTCTCACAACACCTGGCTAAAACAGATCGCCATCTCCCCAACAGGAAAGATAGGATAGTTGGAGACAAGGCTAAGGGGGGTGGTGTTTTATTATACTGTATAAATTCTGTTAATATAACGAGCAGAGAAGATTTATCATGTGGTAACAAAAATGAAAGTGTATGGGGTGAAATAGAAAGTGGGGGTGAAAAAACAGTGATTGGAGTATTCTATAGATGTCCATCAAGTCAAAAAGAGGAAGATGAGGAGCTGATTAGTAGCATAGCAAAGGCAAGTGAAGGGAAATTATTATTAATAGGGGATTTCAACTTTCCAGAAATAAAATGGGATATGGCAGAAGCACTTGTAGAGTCAAAACCTTTTGTTAAGTGCATAACTGACAATTTTTTAATTCAACATGTAGAAGCAGCCACCAGAGGCAAAAAATACTCGACCTAGTTTTTACTACAGAGGAAAATATGATTGAAAACGTTACCGTTGGGGAACTGTTTGGCTCAAGTGACCATCAAATCATCCGATGGGATCTTATTGCAGGGAAAGAAGTAAACATAAACACGGAAACATATGACTACTCTAAGATAGATGTTAAGAGGAGGAAAGAGGCAGTGAACCACATAATCTGGAAAGATATTGTCGGAGGAACAGATATTGAACAGAAGTGGGAGAGTTTTAAAACAGTTCTCGAAACGCTAAAAGAGGAATGTGTTCCATATAGGGAAGTAAACCCCAAGCGTAAAAAGTGGATCACTAGAATTGTAGTTAAATGTAGAAGAGCTAAAAATAAAGCATGGAAAAAATATATAGAGGCAGGTAAATCAAAAGAAACATATTTAAAATATTTGGACAAGCAATACACATCTCAGAAAGCGAATAAAATAGCAAAAATAGACTTCAAAAAGAATCTTGCTCAGAGGATCAAGACTGATAGTTAAAGCTTCTTCTCTTATGTTAGAAATAAACAGAGATCAAAGGACAAAGTAGGCCCTCTTATAGACAGCACAGGAAAAAAAATAAGTGAAAATAGGGAGGCAGCAAATCTACTCAATCACTACTTTGGCACAGTGTACACAAAAGAGGACTGCTACAAGATCCCAGAGCCTGTAGATATTTTTCAAAGAGACATGGACACAGCAGGATTTAAATCAATCTGTATTACAGAGGAAATGGTTTTAAAAAAATCGGAGGGGTTGAAAGTGGATAAATGTCCAGGTCAAGATGGTATTCATCCAAAATTGCTGTTTGAAATTAGAGACCAATTAGCAAAACTATTGGCTATATTATGTTCTCAATCACTTGCACAAGGGATTGTTCCACAGGATTGGAAAGATGTGGGAGTGATCCCCTTATTCAAAAAGTGCAAAAAAGCAGATCCAGCAAACTATAGACCTGTGAGCTTAACGAGCATAGTCTGCAAATTGTTAGAGTCAATAATCAAAGAAAACATTGTAATGCATTTAGATAAATTTAATCTAATTAGAAATAGTCAGCATGGGTTTACCAGAGGGAGATCATGCTTAACAAATCTATTAGAATTCATGGAGGAGGTTACCAAAATGTTAGATAAAGGGGAGCCAGGGGACGTTATTTATCTGGATTTTGCAAAGGCCTTTGATAGAGTACCTTATCAAAGATTATTTCGAAAGTTAAAATCACATGGAATAGGTGGGGAAGTTGCCAAATGGATTGAAAATTGGTTATCGGGAAGAAGGCAAAGGGCGGGTATAAATAAGGAGCTCTGAGTGGTGTGAAGTGAAAAGTGGAATGCCACAGGGCTCGGTTTTGGGACCAATTTTATTCTTGATATGTATAAATGATTTGGACATAGGTATGGGATCCATTATTGCAAAATTTGCTGATGACACAAAACTATGCAGTAGTGTCTCATCTAAAGCAGAAGTGTATATATTGAGGTCAGATTTAGATAAAATTCGAGAATGGTCTGTAATCTGGCAAATGTAGTTTAATGTAGATAAATGTACAGTCATGCATATGGGTAGATCCAATATGGAACATAATTACAGAATGGGAGAGAACAATATTAGAAAGATCGATTAAGAAAGGGACTTAGGGGTTATAATAGATCATACATGTAAGGTGAGGGAGCAAGTTCAGGTAGCAGTAAAAAAGGCAAATGCAATGTTAGGGATGATAAAAAGAAATATTAAACATAGGAGCAAGCAGGTGATAGTCAAACTTTATAAAGCATTAGTTAGACCTAGATTGGAGTACTATGTACAGGTGTGGAGTCCTTATCAGAGAGGGGATATAGACATGCTGGAGAGGATACAAAAAAGAGCGACAAAGCTGATAGTGGGATTCCAGAATTACAGTTATGAGGAAAGACTAAAAAAAACCGGCCTACGGTGTCTAGAAGAGAGAAGAATTCGTGGTGACTTAATACAGGTGTATAAGATGATCAGAGGAATGGATAAAGTAGACTATAACAAACAACCACCAACAAGAACAAGAGGGCATAGCTACAAGTTGACTAAGGAGAGGTCCAGATTAGATATTAGGAAGTATTTTTTTAGCCAGAGAGTAGTGAATGCTTGGAATGCATTGCCAAGTGAGGTGGTGGAGGCTGGGACGGTTAATGCATTTAAGAATAGATTGGATGCGTACATTTTCTAGAGCAAGGTGATGTAATTGGAACTGGTTGTATACAGAATCTGCAGAGTCTTCTAAACCAGTATAAAGACGTTAAGTTAACAGAACTGCAGGCTGCTTGGGACATGACCATCAGACGTGGTCATGGACATGGTCATTCGACGTGCTGACCCTGTTCGCCTAAACGTACTATTATTACTATTATTGACAGTGACAGTCCTGAAAACGTACCGACAGCTGATAACTCGTTACCTGTTTGTGTCACCTATCTCACTTACATTCTCTTTCAAGTTAACGGTACTGGGCTGCCCTGCTGAGGAAGGCGGAGGAGGAAAGATTGACCTGATAAACGCAGGAGCATACAAAGATCTCGACATTGCCATGATGGCTCATCCTTCACAATTTAATCTGCCTTTGCCAGTTTATGTAGCAATGAGTCCGTAAGTAAGATTGAAAAACTTCAGAATGATTGTTGGGGGTTATGCTGATGATGGCAATTTTACAAATTTAATTGTTTCTTGCAGATGAGATAAAAAGGTTGCTGTATTTAAATAGTTTTATTTTACATTTAACTCATTCACTCCCACTCGCCGATGTATCGGCTTCAGGAATTGTTCAGAAAACCCAGGAACCGATGTATCAGCATTTGTGACTGTGGTCACAAAATCACATATTTTCCCATTCCTAGTTCTCCTAAATGTTTTATGGTGGTTTTCGACCAAAGTCCAGATTTAATACTTTTCATTTCTGGAAGAGTTGGCGGGGGTTTCATTGCAGAAATATTTTTTTTAGTCAGTGAAGTGGGGGGAAGAAGGGGGGGGGGGGGTAAACCTGCCACTCAAATGAAGCCAAGCATAGCTCGACTGCCTGGAGGACACTGTCCACCTTCATCAGCTTGCTTGGGATGTGAGGAAAGCTACTTCAGCCCACCACTTAACGTCCATTTCTGGATGCACAAAAGAGTAAATCTGCTCATTGTGGGCATTAAACAACAAGTTATACAGACTCATATGTGCTGAGTATCTCTCAGTGAGTGGTGAAGGTTATGGATACAAATATTTCCTTTAGTGTGTTGGTTGTACATACTCCTACTCATTTGTGTTAGCTGCACCTCCTTCTTGATCCACTCTTGCAATACAGAGATCAGAGTAGATTGTAGGCAAGCATACACAAATGTTATATTTAATCCAAGCCTGATTACTTCTGGATAATGGTCTTAATATTAGCTGTTGGGATCTCTAGTGTAAGAAAAGTAAACACATAATGAAATGCTTTTCCATTTTATATTAATCAAATTTGGCATAGATTAAAATTGCAGTTTAATTACAAATAAAGTAATAATGGATTGGAAATGCAGTTTGTTGTGTTAATTGTAAAATAAAGTTTTTAAGAGTTTTTGCAACCTAGATATTGACAAACTAAATACAACATGTAAAGAATACAGCATGAAAATCAACATAGAAAAAAAACTAAGGTCAGGAAAATATCTAGGCAAGCAGGACAAACAAATATCTTCCATGCAAAGCAGCAAATCAAACAGCAGAAAGATTTCACATACTTACGGAGCACTTTGTCAGCAGATGGAAGAATCACAGCGGAAATCCAATAAAAATGCAAAAAGGTAAATCAGATCATTGGACAATTAACACCAATACTTAATTGCAAACATGTGACAATAACTACCAAATGAGCTTTATACAACATGATGTTCGTCCCAACACTATGCCACAAATGTCAAAACTGGACAGTAACATCAATTGATAAATGACAAATCGTAACAACAGAAATTAAATGCCTGTGAAAAATATTTGGTGTAAAAAGGAAAGACAGGAACAGAAATGATGACATCAGGATACTAGTAGGTACAACACCAATGTTAGACTACATCAGCTGCCGAAGACGGATGTGTCGGACCGAAAGGTGCAAATATCGCAGTCAAGCTGTAAACTAGTGACACAACGTATTCTGTTCTCCGGACTTCTTCTTCTTCTTCTTCTTCTGCGTACACAGTCAGACAGTAACCATTATTTTCTCGAAAAAAGCGGCGGTCATCCTGAGACTCTCGCCACTACCATAGAGCTTGTCTTGCAGTTCCACTGGCAATGGCCACATCTGCTCTCTCTGATCCTCGTATGTCGGGCAGTTCTGCAGCAGATGTTCAGTGGTCATTTTACCAGTACCGCACGGGCATTCGTCGGTACACCCTATCTTCAATTTGTTGAAGAGGTGGTACCTCAGTCTGTTGTGGCCAGTGCGAAGTCTGAAGACAACGACCTGCTCTCTTCGGTTCAACTGGTAATAGGCATCGTTTTTGGTGTAACCAGTATGTTCGGTTTCCCATTTGGACATGTACCTGGCTTTGATAAGCCATTTTGACTCTTCGTACGTCATACTGGTATCTATTTGTGGTAGCCTTGCACCTTCTTTTGCCAGTCTGTCTGCCTCCTCGTTGCCTTGGATGTTGCAGTGTGACGGAACCCACTGTACCACTACCCTTTTTGGTGCGGACTGTTGGCACAGTTTGCAGAGTGCTGCTCTTAAGTCATTAAGCTCAGTGTTTTTCTGGCTTTTTAGCGCTGTGACTACTTCGAGAGCATCTGTCAGCAGGACTATATGGCTCTCATTTTCACTGTGTGTTACCATTTCTTCCACTGCCGCCCTCAGTGCCTCTGCCTCTGCTCTGAAATTGCTCGTGTACTTACCAGTAGCGAATGACAGTGTTATTTTTCTGCCATTTGGTAGGTTCAGGAATGCTCCTGCCCCTCCGTTCTGTGTAGTGTTTGTTACAGAACCGTCGGTGTATGCATGGGTCCAGTCCATGCTTGGGTAGCTTTTCGTTATGAAGATTAGGGTAGTGTCTCTCCTTTCTTTTTCGGTCTGGCAGTTTTTGTTTGCAATACCTGGTATATTTTCTACCACCTCTGGAAATATATCCTGCCTGTTCTCCGGACTAAATCGGGGCTTGGTAGTGGGAGATTGAGAACAAACGCAGAAGAAGAAGGAGACTACATCATTGTCGAAGACAGATGTGTCAGACTGAAAGGTACAAATATCACAGTCAAGCTATAAATTAGCAACACAACACATTTCGTTCTGCGGTCTACACCCTGCTACTTGCAAAGCCCTGTTCAGGGCTTGGTAGCGGGAGATTGAGAACGAACGCAGAAGAAGGAGACTATATCAAAAGACAGCAACTAAAATGGTTTGACCACGTAACAAGACTACCACCACACATCACCCCTAAACAAGCAATGCTAATTAGATGCAACGGATTCAAGTCCAAAGGTCCACCACGTAAAAGATAACTTACAGAAATATCTCAGACGGTGAATGCCACTGTGCAATTACATTTTTTTAAACAAAATAAATTAGGCATGTTATGGTGTAATAGGTTGAAGGTAAAAAAAGTGCTCCTGTCGCTCTTTCAGGAGACCCCTTGACATCAGAAGACGCTAATATCGCTAGCTGCAGATCAAAACAAATTTGTTTAGTTTTATCAGCGGTTCAGAATTTTAATTAATGATAAATGGTAAGGGCAGTAACTCATTGTATTTTCAACTGTGAAACCAGCAAGGTGTGTTTGTTAAATAACTGGTTATAAAAACTTCTGGTCTGTAAGAATTATGATGAACCTTTCAGTGTTGTTTCATGATAAAGACTTTATCACTACTTACAGTCATAGTCAAATGCAAGAGAAACTTGATATGGTGAAAGAACAATCAGCCAAATTGGAACTGCATATCAGCATGAAGAAACCAAGTCTCTTAAACTCCCATCAACCAATCATGCTGGAATGAGAGCAGTTAGAGGAAGTGAATATCTTTACCTATTTGGGCTATGGGAGAGGAAGACTAATATCTGGTTAGGCAAAATATACTGATCAGACATGTTAGTCAGGTTCAGGCAAAACATACTGGCCAACACCCTCACCTCGGCTTCCTAGAAGCCATCTCTGGAAATGGGCTGTTTTCATGGCAGCCTGGCTAACGGGATGAGGGATCGACGTGATCCCCGTAGCAGTGAGTGACACGCAGAGGAAGCCAAGCATAGCACAACCGCCTGGAGGACCCTGGTCCACCTTCATCAGCATGCTCAGGATGTGAGGAAAACTATTGCAACCTGCCACACAACGTCCTTTTCAGGGACAATTCAAAAGAGTAACCTACTCATTGTGGGTATTTGCAAACAAAAATCTATTTGGGCAGCACAATTGACACATCAGGGGGTACAGATGCAGATATAAGGACCAGAATTGGAAGCAGTCACTGGAACAACAAATTAAGCTCCTAATGCTATCCACCAACTTATAATGTTGTCTGCCTCTTGAACAACTGCCTACCACCCTACCCTCAAGTAGAGTCTTCAACAAGACGGTGTATCTTGTTATATGGCCAAAATATCTTTAAATTCTTCTTCTTCTTTTACTTCTTCTTCTCTGACATCGTCCTGAAAAGGACATTGGGGTGTTATGTCGTAGTTTACAGTGAGACTGGGATAATCTGCGCCTTTTGACCTGACACATACGGTTTCAGCACGCTATTTTTAGGACTGAATTGGCTGGAAGCTGAATAGAATCTTGGTCAACTGTAGTTTGTTGACCCTGATGCAAGTAGCCAGCTATGAGTCGCTGGCGGCTGTCAGCTCATTCACTGAGTTGCATCTTTGTCCCCTTCTTAATGTCTAACCTTTATTTTGGTTACTAATTCTCTTTTTGCTTTCAACGTCAAAACGAATAACAAGTGTTGGTTATGGGGGCTGCTTACCATCCTGTAGAAACAGTCAACCGCAAGAAAGATGAAAGAGGACCTATGCACCCCAAGCTAGAAGAGAAGCAACTCAAGAAAGGTCATGTCGAGCTGAGTAAAAACAAGTCAAGAGTCAAGTCAAGTCAAGTCAATAGTCAAATCAAGTCAAGAATCGAATTAAGTTAAGTCAAGTCAAGTGAAGTTGAGTCGAGAGTCAAATCAAGTCAAGAGTTGAATTAAGTTGAGTCAAGAATAAAACGTTGAGTTATAAAGAGAATTAGTAACCAAAATAAAGGTTAGACATTAAAGAGGGGACAAAGATGCAAGTAAAGTTGAGTCAAGAGTCAAGTCAATTCAAATTGAGTCAAATCAAGTCAAGAGTTGAGTGAAGTTGAGTCAAAACAAGTCAAGAGTCAACTCAAGTTGAATCAAGGCAAGTCGAGTCAAGTGAAGTTGAGTCAAGAGTTAGTCAAGTGAAGTTGAGTCAAGTCAAGTTAAGTCAAGTCATGCCATATATTTACATAGACTGCTTTACTTATCAACAGGGTGACAGTTAAGTATCAGGGGAAGGCTGCACATGCTTCCAGCTTCCCATGGAGTGGTGTGAATGCTCTTGATGCTGCTGTATTGTGCTACCAAAACATTTCCTGTATGCGTCAACAATTTAAGCCTACATGGAGAGTGCATGGTAAGGCCATGGTAATCTCATGTAGGCCCCTTACTGGAAAGCAAGAAATACCAGTCATTCAGAGCTAACAGAATGTTGATTCCTTTGTTCCCTCATATGTGGGACCCTTACTGGAGAGCAAATAATACCAGTCATTCAGAGCTGGCAGAATATTCATTCTTTTCTTCCCTCATATATGGGCCCCTTACTGGAGAGCAAGAAATACCAGTCATTCAGAGTTGACAGAATGTTGATTCCTTTGTTCCCTCATCTAAAAGTTCCTGTACCAAGGTCAACAGAATACAAAGTCAAGACCTTCACTTAATTTGTGGTGATATGAGATCTACACCAGTGGGTCTCAATCGGGGGCTATATGGCTGCCTGGGGGCCCCATAATGCTACAAGGGAGCCCACAGGTGAAACTCGCGTTAATGGGGGTCCACGGCACGAGACTAGGAGCCACAGAGAGACCGTGCTTCCAAGTGAATGGCGCACCATGTGTACTCTGCGACAATATTACTTCCCACTTCTTTTTACTCCCATTTCCGCACTCTACTTCAGTCATCATCATGTAGCATGTCCTTTGTAGAACGTCGCTCCCATCACAGTCTGTCTGAAAGAAACTCGTTCCTTTGCCAAAACACCAGCCTCCGCCACAGTCATACTCAGGCATTCCTGGATATCTTAGTACCATCGTCTTCTTGGTCTACCCCTTCCTCTTTTGCCTGGCACCATACCTTCCATCACCGTCCTCTCAAGACCGTTGTGTCTCTTGATGTGACCAAAGTATTTGCATTTTCTAGCCAAAATGGAATTGATAAACCAGTTCTCCTCTATGCTCAACTCTTGCCGAATGTCTGCATTTGTTTTTTTCTCTGTCCAGAGTATTCTGAGGATCTTTCTGTAACATTTTGACTCGAAGGATTCGATTCTTTGTCTAGAAGTTTTGGTAATCGTCCATGAATCACAGCCATAAGCTGCCACAGGAAAAACACAGGCTCTCAAGACTTTTACTTTTATCATTTTGTTGGTCCCCTGTCATAATTTCTTCAGGCTGTTCAGTCTCTGTATTGCCATAGCTAGTCTTCTTCTGATTTCTTTCGAGCAGTCACCATTTTTGTCAATTCTGGAGTCCAGATATTCAAAATGTGTGACCTGATCTATTTCCTCACGACCCACTGTAAATTTATGTTGACATTGTGTTTTGTCGGTGGTCATTATCTTTGTTTTATTTATGTTTATGAACAGGTTTTGATCTTTACTATGTCCATTAACGGCTGAAAGTAGCTGCTCTAGCCCTTCTGCACTTCTTGATAGTATCACTGTGTCATCTGTGTATTGTAACTCTTGAATCTTGTAACCCCCCCCCCCCCCCCCGCCCTTGCCCCCCAATCGTAAATAGGTCGAAACTTTCAATGTTCACATCTTCTCGAACATTTCTCATTATACATTCCGCATATATGTTGTACAGATAAGGTGAGAGGATACATCCCTGTCGGACTCCCTTTTGTACTGCAAACCAATCTGATGTTTGCCCAGATACTCGGACAGCGGCTTGTTGGTCTTGGTATAATGTTTCAATGAGATGGACAATGTGCAAAGGAAACCCCATTTCCTTCATGATTCTCCACAGATTTGGATGTTTTACCGAGTTGAAGGCCGTAGTGTAATCAATGAAACATATGTACAGGTCTACATTAAACTCTCTACATTTTTCATAGATATTCCTTAAATTGAATATGTGGTCCCGGGTCCCTCTGTCTTTCCTAAAACCTGTCTGGACTACGTGAATTTCAGATTCAAACCTTTTCTCTATCCTTCTTAACAGGATTCGCAAGAGTATCTTGCTAGCGTGGCTGATCAGCGCGATAGTTCGTGCACAGCTTTAGGTTGCCTTTTTTAGGGAGGGGAATATAAATTGATTTCTTCCATGCTTCTGGCCACTCTGCACTGTGCCATATCTGTTTACACAGCTTGTGGTAGACTCGAGCACATGCCTCTCCTCTTGCTTGTATTAGCTTTGCTGGGATATCATCGCATCTTGGGGACTTTCCCTTTTTCAGGCTTTTAATTGCAGAGCGTACTTCTTCCAATGTTGGTTCAGGTTCTTTCTCTTCCCTTGGTAGGATTGTAACTGAGTGCTTTGTGCTATCTCCATACATGGTTCTGCAGTACTCTCTCCATCTGTTCAGTATGTCTTTGGTTTCTGTTAGTGTGTTATCCTCTTTGTCATTTACAACATGTGGAACCGGACGGACCTCCCTTGTCAGTGTTCTTATTGCCTTAAATGCATCTCTCTCTCTCTCTGCCTTGTTGTAGGTTTTCTATATCCTTACACGTTTCTACTATGTATCTTCTTTATCTTTTCTTATTTCTCTTCTAACTTTTCTTGCTCAGTTTTTATATGCTGTGTTGGTCCCCTTACTTCCCATTTGTTTTAATTGTTGCCTTTCTGCAATGAGTTTCTGAATTTCAGTTTTCAGTAGTGTGATTTATTTACTGAACCAATTGCGAAATCACCTTAACATAATGGGCAGAGGTGATCTTTGGTTATCCGTCACAACAATAGAATCGGATATCAAAAAAGTTTGTTTCTAGTCATCAAACGCAAGAGTTGCAGTGATCGACAAATAGCTACAGCATAAATTTGTATTTTGTGTATATGAAGATACAGTCAGTAGAGTGGTATATGAAGGCGCACTGACTGACAGCTTTGGGGTTCAAACAGAAGTGAGACAGGGATGCCTGCTCTCACCTTTCCTGTTCTTGTTGGCTATAGATTGGATAATGAAGACATCAATTGAGGTAGAAAGAACTGATATTCAGTGGACAGGCACTATTATCACAATTGGAGGACCTGGACTACGCAGATGATCAGATGATCAAATGCAAGAGAAACTTGAAAGGGTGAAAGAACATGTTGAATATCAACATAAAGAAAACCAAGCTCCTTAAAGTCAACACTAACAGCAAAGAACCAATCATGCTGGAGGGATAGCCATTGGAAGAAGTGGATACCATTATCTATTTAGGCAGCACAACAGACACATCAGGAGGTACAGATGCAGTTGTCAGGACTAGAATTGGAAAGGCAAGAGGGACATTCCTGACATTAAACAACATATGGAGGTCCAGAGAAATCAAGATTTTAAAAGTCGGTGTTGATGTAAGAAGTGAAGACAACATGGAGAACGACAAAGGCCATCCAACAAAGACTCCAATTCTTCGTTAGCAGATGCCTATGAAGGATAATGGGCATAAAGTGGCAAGACACGGGGAGAAATGTACACCTATGGGAAAGGATCCAACATCTACTAGAACAACAAATTAAGAAAAGAAAATGGGACTGGATAGAACATACGCTACGGAAGGCATCGTCCAACATAGCCGGACAGGCTCTCACATGGAATCCTCAAGTGGAGAGAGAGAGATGTAGACCCAAAAATACTTGAAAAAGAGAATGTGAGAAGCAACTAAGATTAAATGTTTACACCTGGAGAGAGGAAGAAAGAGCAGCCCAGGACATGTATGGTGGTGGGATGTTGTCAATGGCCTATGCACCGAGAGGAGCGACGAGGCTTGAATTGAATTGAATACAAATTATAAATAAAGCATGTTGTAT
This sequence comes from Ariolimax columbianus, assembly GCA_036924085.1. NCBI lineage: Eukaryota > Metazoa > Mollusca > Gastropoda > Stylommatophora > Arionidae > Ariolimax > Ariolimax columbianus. Next base: position 34,634,408 of record JAVGWX010000011.1, on the reverse strand, counting down.
TTACATTGATAAATTTACAAACAAAACATTTAAATGGCTACCTTTCTCTCTGCACGGGGGGAGGAGCGCAGCAAAAAAAGAAGGGCAGCCACGAGAAAACGATTGAGAAACTCTGATCTTACGCTAAACATCTGCATGCAACATTGACACAAACATAGAACCACTTAATAGAAGAAGAAAAAAGGCAACAATTGAAATGGTGAAGACAAAAAAAGAGGTCTACCGGTACCTCAGAACCATCCCAACAGAATAACTGGTCGATAAAAGGACATACCAACAAACAAAAAAGTGCAAATCTTCTCAACCACCCCTTGTATATCATCTTGTCGCTTTTTTTATCTATTTTGCAGGTGTGATAACAAACGGAGGGGTCAAGCCCAACATCATCCCTGACACTGCGGAGCTTCTTTATTATGCAAGAGCACCATCTGCTGCTGAACTTGAGGACATTCAGAAGAGACTTAGTGGCTGCTTTGATGGTGCAGCCGCAGCCACTGGGTGCAAAGTATTACTGATATTTTGTGTATCAACCAATTAATCAACCATTCAATCAACCAAGCAATCAATCAATCAATCAATAAATCAAATAATCAACCAATCAATCAACCAATCAATCAACAAATCAATCAATCAATCAAATCCTGTACAGCTCCATGTTGAGCACAGGTTTCCAACAAACATGCCAAGCCATCAAATGTTGAGCTGGCTATACCTGTTGAAGTTTTTGTGGCTTAAAGTTTCTACAGGTGAATGCCCAACTCTCCTCAGTTTGCCTCTTATGACATGCTTGGCAGGTTACAGTGTTGCTACGCTTTGCTGCCCTTTCCGGCTCCAGTAGCGCTCTACTTTTTGGAATGCAAGCTACTTTTTTCTATTACAAAAATAACTGCCAGGATCATGTTTGTTGTTTGTGAATGCCCACAATGAGTAGGTTTACTCTTTTGTGCACCCTGAAAAGGACGTTAAGTGACGAGTTGCAGGTGGACCGAGGTCCTCCAGGCAGTTGTGCTATGCTTGGCTTCATCTGCGTGTAGCTTACTACTACGGGGATCATGTCGATTCCGCTCCTTGTTAGCCAGGATGCCCTGAAAACAGCCCATTTCTAGGGAGGGTTAGGGGGAAACAGAGATGTGGGTCTTGGCCAGTATGTTCTGCCTGACCCTGACTAACATGTCTGATCAGTATGTTTTGCCTGACCCTGACTAACATGTCTGATCAGTATGTTTTGCCTGATCCTGACTAACATGTCTGATCAGTATGTTTTGCCTAGAATAATTGTTAAATCATCAATCAATCTATAAGTCAATTAATCAAGAAGGTGACGGAGTGGCCTAGTGGTTAAGTGGCACGGCTCACAAGCCGAAGGTGCTTGGTTTGATCCCCATCACAGCACCGGTCGTTACCCCGAGGAAGCAAACCCTTAGAAAATGTAGGAGGAAGCAGTCCCTTACATAAAATACATGCTGAAGTCGGATGCACTGGGCCGACAGGCGCAAAAATAAAAACCACAGTGCAATGCACACCACTTTTGAGGGTTAGAGAAATAAGGCGAACGCAACAAAAAAAAAACAACACACACACACAATCCCCATGACAGCACTGGCCGTTACCCCGGGGAATCAAACCCTTAGAAAATGCAGGAGGAAGCAGACCCTTACATAAAATGCATGCTGAAGTTGGATGCACTGGGCTGACAGGCAAAATAAAAACCATAGTGCAACGCACACCGCCTTTGGGATTAGAGAAATAAGGCGAACGTAAAAAACAAAAAAAATTAATCAATTAAAACTTTGCAGCTCCCTGTGAAGCACAGGTCTAGCTCTGTCCACATTCTCTGTGTTTCCTTTATCCTATCCAAATGTGCCCGGTCTGACTCCACCTCTCCTGCCCCAGGGACCCCAGAGCAGAGGCTGCTTTGTAATGCTGTCAGCAAGTTTCTTTAATATTCTTATTGCTGCAAAATGTGTTCTCTGATGGCTGTAGCGACAAATCCTGGAAAGGCATATCCTGCCACATTCAGGGCACACATGTGGTGAGCCAGCTCTGGAAATGTCGTGCATGCTGCTTTTGCGGACATAACTTTCACTGAGCCTCCGTGATGGCTATACTCTCTGCAATTTGAGCACCATCGATGATACTAGCATGCCAGGTGGTACAGTTTTGTGCAAGCATCTCCCAGGAGGTGACAACAATCTTCAAAGAAATTTTCAAGGAGTCTGTAGCATTTCTTCTACCTTCCCCCTGGGGAGCATCTGCCTGCTATGAGCGAACCAAATAACAGCTCCTTGTAAAAAAATTGACCCATAGCATTACTTCTGTAGGGGTGTGAGGTGTTAGCGATCTCACATTTCAAAGGCTCGGCTATATGAGGGTGGTAGCCATCTCCTCTCCCTCGCTGCTTTTACTTCCTGTACTGAACAGGTACCCATTTAAGGGGTCGATTGGGTCGACCCAGGTCCGTTGCTGTCTGAAAAAACAGTTTCGCACCAACTGGGGAATGAACCCAGGACCACTCAGATGCGAAGCCAGCTTGCTAACCACTGCACTACGCGGCTCCCTCACAGCTGCTTGGGGAAGCGTTTTTCTGGTATGCGAAAAACATGTCCTAATTTCAGAAGTGTATGTATGCTCAACATGTTAGTATTACTAAGAATTTCAGAGTTAGGCCCTTTGTCCTGCCACTTGATTCTGATCGGCCTATGCAAAAATAAGATCCATAAGACAACATGGATATCCTCAGATCATGTAACATAAAACCAGATTAACCACATCTGTATAAATAAGAAATTTAGTCAATTATTGCAGGATATCATGGTCTACAGACCATAGTCTGGTGATGAGCCAAAGTTAAGTCTGTCAGGATCCACAGACTACAATCTGGTGATGGGCCAAAGTTAAGTTTAAACTGCGAAAGAACAGAACAGCTAAAGTCTATAAGAACAGGCCTCTCTATAATGTAGGATATCTTAAAGGAAAGGAGAAGAAAAATGAGTTCAGCATCATGCTTGGGAATAGCTAGACTTCAAGGCCGCGATGGATGAAAAATGGGTTCAGCATCATGCTTGGGAATAGCTAGACTTCAAGGCCGCGATGGATGAAAAATGAGTTCAGCATCATGCTTGGGAATAGCTAGACTTCAAGGCCGCGATGGATGAAAAATGAGTCCAGCATCATGCTTGGGAATAGCTAGACTTCAAGGCCGCGATGGATGAAAAATGAGTTCAGCATCATGCTTGGGAATAGCTAGACTTCAAGGCCACGATAGATAAAAAATGAGTTCAGCATCATGCTTGGGAATAGCTAGACTTCAAGGCCGCGATGGATGAAAAATGGGAACAGTTACAATTTTTCTGGAAAATAACATGCAAGAAAAGTTATTGTAAAAAGAAACACAAACAATTGATGACGACCAAAATGCTTGCAAAGATTGAAGAGAGACAAGCAAAAGAACTAGAGCCACAAAAGCCATACAAATGTTTCTTGCCTGAACTGGAAGCCGTCATTGTTGTTTGTCCATCGTTTCCGAAGAGAACCACATTGTCATCTGTCAATCTTAGAGTGGGTTTGTAGATAGCTTATCCAACCAATCTGAGACGGAAGCGTCTGTCACACCGAGGGCAGAGAAGCACTGTCTGACTGCCAGACAGAGGCAACCCCTCGCCCGCTCTTCGCGCAGCCTGTGTGATTCCCGTCTGCTCCATACGTGCCGTGCCAGAGGAGACCCCACTACGCCAGACAGAGCGATCAGCAGCAATACTCTCCCAACCATCAGTGTCAATGTCACAGCTCCCCAGTAAGGCCCTCAGAGCGTCCCCGTATATTCTCATTTGGTCACCGCGAGTTCATCCATCCGAACCAAGCTCGCCATAGAATATCCTCTCTGGAAGCCGCTCATGTGACATGCAGACAACATAGCCAGTCCAGCCAAGCTGCGACCCACATAGAGCCGACTGGACATCTGCCATGCCAGCCCACGAAATAACCCCCACATCTGCAATCCCATCCTGCCACTCATGTTCAGCAGTTTCCCCAAGCAACCCAGATGAAAATGGTCAAACCTCTTTGCACGTAGACCGCACACAGTCCAAGCCTCACAGGGACACAAAAGAGCCGGCAGAATGACCGCAGTACAAACCCCAAATCTGGTTACAAGTTCAACTCCTCTCCGGTTCCAAACCAAGGATCCCAGCCCTCCAAACACCACACATGCACTGGCCACTCTTGTGTCCGCCTCCTCATCAACATGGACTGCCCTGAAAAGTGCACCGCCAAGGCATGCAAAGTGCCTCACCGACTCTAGCCTCTGACCACAGATAACAATAGATGTCTCACTGTACTCAGCCCTGATGCCACCCAGCACAGTACCCCAGCCCCACCGGCAGAGACCACGAGACCAAAGCTAACGAAAGCCTCTGTAAACATGTCAACAGCACACTGCATCCCAGTCTCTGAATGGGCGCAGAGAGCGCATCCATCAGCAAAGTGAAGCCCACACATGGTCTCAACCTGCACCCTTGCCCCTGCCCGCAGTCTACCCAGACTGAGCAATTCACCGCCCAGGCCATAGCGGACCCCGACTCCAGCATCATACAAATCATATGTAAATGCCTCAGCATTACTCCAGGTCTCAAATGGTGGTCTGTAGCTTCCCAGTGTATCAGGTAGAAGGTGGTCATGTTATAGATGGGACATTATTTTTCTGGTCAATATTTTCTCAAGCAATTTGTCGTAGACATTCGGGTACATTAATTATTCATTAACTACTGAGAAGCTGCCTTGTTTGCCAGACTTAGGAAGTGGACATAGATAGCCATAGAGGCAGTCCTCGGACACATGCCTTATCTATAGTGGCATTGAACTCCTTTACCAGATTTCCAATATCTGCCTTATCCAGGTACTTGATATGGTTTGAGTATTGAGTCATGTCACTAGTCACTTTGCCATACTGCTCTCCTCACAGCAGTATCAGCAAAACATCACTACAGATTAATAGGTCTCAGGTATATGATACTGGGCAGGAGTTTTACATCTGTAAAACTTGACTGAAGATTAATAAGTCTCAGGTACATGATGCTGTGCAGGAGTTTTACATAAAATAAATGCACCCAGAAGTAAATAAATATTCCTAAATGAAAGACTTAAAATAGATACTGAAATAGAAAATAAAGAGAAAATAACAAGTAGATATAATATAATATTTAAGTAACACTGACCTAAAATAACATGAAGAAATAATATAATATTTTAGTAGCGCTGATTTTTTTGTTTTGTTTTTGCGTTCGCCTTATTTTTCTAATCCCCAAAGGCGGTGTGCGTTGCACTGTGTTTTTATTTTGCGCCTGTCGGCCCAGTAAATCCGACTTCAGCATGCATTTTATGTAAAGGTCTGCTTCCTCCTGCATTTTCTAAGGGTTTGCTTCCCCAGAGTAACGGCCGGTGCTATGATGGGGATCAAACCCAGCACATTCGGGTTTTGAGCCGTTCCACTTAACCACTAGGCCACGCAGTCCCCTGCACTGATCTAAAATAACAAGTAAATATAATATAATATTTAAGTAGCACTGATCTAAAATAACATGTAGAAATAATATAATATTTGAATACCACTGATCTACAATACAAGTAAATATAATATAACATTTGAGTAGCATTGATTTAAAATAACATGTGGAAATAATTTATTACTTGAGTAGCACTGATGATATTATGATAAGACATGCATTACAAGGCAGTCACTGTTCTGGAATCCTCAAAGAAAGAGAAATAGGGACAGACCTAAACACTCATGGAGAAGGGATGTCGAGACAAACCTAAAAACGGCAGGAGATACACAGGAGGAGCTGGAAATGATGGCGCTTGACAGGAAGTCATTGCAAGCATTCGTTGAGGATCTATGCTCTGCAGAGAGTAAAATGGTTTTGATTGATTGATCTAAAGCATTCTCTAGAATAATAACATTTTCTTGATAGATTTTAGTGGCTGATCCCTCAAGTCGATATTCGTTTTCTTGATAGATTGTAGTGGCTGATCCCTCAAGTCGATATTCGTTTTCTTGATAGATTGTAGTGGCTGATCCCACAAGACGATATTCGTTTTCTTGATAGATTGTAGTGGCTGATCCCTCAAGTCGATATTCGTTTTCTTGATAGATTGTAGTGGCTGATCCCTCAAGTCGATATTCGTTTTCTTGATAGATTGTAGTGGCTGATCCCTCAAGTCGATATTCGTTTTCTTGATAGATTGTAGTGGCTGATCCCACAAGACGATATTCGTTTTCTTGATAGATTGTAGTGGCTGATCCCTCAAGACGATATTCATTTTCTTGATAGATTGTAGTGGCTGATCCCTCAAGTTGACATCCATTTTCTTGATTTTCATTGTAGGTGACGTACAACTTTGATCCAAAAGCTTATGACTCACTCATGAGTAATGAGACTCTTGCTGCCTTGTATGTGGAAAATGGAGAATGCATTGGCATTGAGTTTGAGCATGATCAGAACAAGTTATTAAAACAGGGAGGATCCACGGACATGGGCAATGTATCCAGGGTGCTGCCTAGCATTCATCCAAAATACAGCCTTAACACTGAAGTGAGTCTTCACACCACTGAGTTCCGAGATATTGCCAGTAAGTAGGGACAAGTGTTTGTGTTATTTTAGTGACAGAGCTTTTTTTCTCTTTTTATGTTGATGATAACTCACACAAGACAGCGACAGATTAACCCAGCTTCAACCGCATTAAACCGATACTCAAGTAGATGACGAGTATCAAGGTCAGGGCTCACATCTTCAATGGTTTGGTTGGTTTGTTATTGATCCAGCTGCCTATGGGCTCTTGCCCTTTGACCCAATGCCATATAGTGGTATCTGCAAGTGTTTGTAAGCTGTTGTTTAGTTCCGCACAAAGTGTTCCATTTGTCTGGCCTTGGAGGAAAAAGCTCTTTCCTAACACTGGCAAGCGCCGGACATTCAAAAAGATGATGCTCAACAGTTTCATCGGGATGTGTGCACAGTCGGCACTTTGGAGTATGTTCTGGTTGGATTCTGTTCAAGTGACTGTTAAGTTGTTTGTGTTGAGAGCAAAGTCAGAAAATGGTGCTTTGGTCTCTCCTTTTCAGGAGGTTGATGTTGTATTTGGGATGGCCATCTATTTGTAGATCTCTCTCCCAGTATTTTCCATTGCCCATCTATTCAGCCAAGGCTGTTTGTTCACAGTCTTCTATAGTTGTTTGACTGTCTGTAGAGTTGTTGGTGTGTTGTTCTTGACTTTATCCTTTCTTAGTCAGTCTGTCTGCCTTGTCATTGCCGGGTGTATTTGAGTGACCAGGGATCCATTGTATAACTATTCTGACTTCATGGGATGTGAGAAGTTGGTTGGCAAATCTAGGGGTGTTTGGATAAGTTCAGGTAAGCCTTCCAGAGCTTCACATCTTCACTGGTATGGTTATCCCAGCAATGGCACTGGTATATGGGTTGAAGTTTGGAGTCTACGCAAATCAGATTGGGAGAAGTTTCGTATTACCAAAAGAGCAATGGAGCATAGAAGTCCTGAATTTTTCCCTAATGACCACATCCGAAATAACAACATCTGCGACCAAACGCTGCGTCAATCAAAAAATACAGATGGGCCGGCAATGTGTTCCGCATAACTGAGGATATATGAATGAAGAGGGTGTCTTTCTGGTGGCTACACAACTGCAACCGCCTGTTCTGTGCAGTTGCCCACTAACTAGATGGAGAGAGGATCTGCACCACACCTTTGGATCATCATGGTACTCCAAAACGAAGGACAGCCATGGATTCAAACTGCTTCTGGCTACCTGGCATCAGATAGACGTGCCTGATTGAATACCAGGATTCAAGTAAGGTGGCAACTCATGTCATAAGTTTGGAGCTTTCAGAGTTCTGGCTTTGTTCATGTGTTTTGTTCTATCTTAACTCTTGAAAGCTGAAATAGCGCTCCAAACATCTTGCCAGAAGAATGCTAAAATGATAACTGCACATTGAACAAAATTTGTTGTTGTTTGTGATAATTTTACTGAACTAAGTTTGCTGTTTTTGTTTGTGATAATTTTACTGAACTAAAGTCACCATTTTTGTTTGTAATAGTTTTACTGAACTAAGTTTACTGTTTTTGTTTGTGATAGTTTTACAACAGATTTCATGCCATTGTGATGTTTGAGCAACCGATTCCCTCCACGCTCAATGTCCTTTGAGTATCTCAGGACTGCAGGTGCCCTCTCTGTTTTCCACTCTAATTTGTTAAGCCTTCCCATTAACATCTTCTCTGGTTTCCTCAACTTCTTTTGCTTCTCACTATTTTCTGTTATTACAAGGTTTTTAAGACCCAGATATCTGAGCGTGAAGGCTGCTGAAGACGGATGTGTCGGACCGTAACGTGCAAATATCGCAGTCAAGCTGCAAACTAGCGACACAACGCATTCCGTTCTACGGACTACATCCTGCTACTTGCAAAGCCCTGTTCAAGGCATGGTAGTGGGAGATTGAGAACGAACGCAGCAGAAGAAGAAGGAGATGACTACAAAGGCTAATCAAAAGGTATCCGACCTTAGGCTGGGAAAAATACTAACTAAATATCCTATTTAGGTTAAAACCTAATCCCATTTCAAATGGGCTTCTTCTGAGTTGAAGCATTTCTCTCAGTAGTACTGCTACTGTTGTAAGTGTTTCTAGAAGTCATTTTTGGGAATCTCATTCAGACATTTCGTCACATTTTTCTTGGTTTCCTTTATGTTCTGAAATCTTGTCACTTTAAATGCACCTCGAGTCCTGGAAAGAGTTAAATGTCACAGGGAGCCAAACCTGTCCAATGCTGTGCTTAGCCAAAAATCTATAATGAGATGCGCTGCGTGGGCTGGGGCATTGTCGTGGTGAATCTGCTCCAGCCCACACATCGCATCTCATCCGAGACCATCCCTTGAATGTGTTTAGCTCTTAGTACACGCACACAAAAACTATGATTTTACTAGCTTATTTTTAAGGAATTACTTTTTAAACTTGGCTGCTGTTACAGATTTCAGATTAGTATATAAGGATAAACTCAAGTGTTATATATCAAAATATGCACAAATGAAAGACCTATTATATGAATATAGTTAAACAGATAAACAGTTTCAAAAGATACTTATGAAAGATACATAAAGAATGGAATAGAACAAATATAAATTTACAAAACAGAACAAAAAATATTGTACTTACAATAATAATTAAATCTTTCAGCAACACATAAACTTATAAACTCAAGATCATTGTAGAGCATATCCATTTTTACAAAAGTTAGAAAAGTTTTATGAATGTCTTGTTATAAATAAACATTCTGAATGCATTTTGAAATTGGTTGTCACAATTATAGAAAATCATAATTTGTAAATGTACCTTCCTACTATAGTATTGACATTTCATATTTTTAATATAAAACTGTATTGTTTCAACATTATCAGGTGTACTTGATCTTACATACCTAAGTTTGGATCTATCTCGATCTTCTACTTGTTATTGAAACTTGATTTGTTCCTCTAGTAGCTTCTCTACTAGGCCTAGAACTAGGTTCAGCCAGGGAAGATGCCCCTGTGTCTTCAGAGTCTGACAACTACAATCATTTTCTGAATACTAGTGAATACCAACTATGCCCACTCAATAAATCATAATTTTTTAATTAATCCATTAATGAATAAGTGCCGATACTTGCTTGGCTGAGAATCTTTGCTTGCGATCATTTGTGTTTGAAGCCATTTTGCGTAACGAACATGTAATGTTTACCAAAAACTACTGACCACAGAACAAACCTCTTTATTTCAAATGGATGATATTCCCACACAAGGTTTTCTGGAAATTGTGATGCAAATTTCTAGTGTTGATATGATTGGACAAAAATTTGGGCAAACTGTCTGTAACTCTGTATAAAAATAGTGTTAAAGAGGTAATGGTTGTCTGTTTTCTTAGCGGGAGTCCCAGAAAAAGGAGATGGCGGAAATAATTTCTGAGGGAGTACCTTAGATACTAAGAGTTAATGAATCTTATCTTTGATTGTATCTAACTAACTGTGTGCTGCATGATATTCTCTCACTTTCAGAGACAGAGGCAGCCCATGAACTGACACTGCTCCATGCCAAAGCTCTAGCAATGACAGCAATTGACGTATACAATGATCCATCCCTGGTCTCGAAGATGAAGCAGGAATTTGAACATCAGTTGAAATCTGAAACAAAGTGATGGAGACCAGTATATTGAATAATGTTACTTTATGTGAACTGTAATACTTTCTTGGTTGATACATTAAACAGCAAGTGAAGGGAAATAACTAAGTCTAATCCTTTCCAGCCCCACCTAATTTAGTAGATGTTTATCTCACATTACAAGTGTCCACTTTACCTGCAAACCTACCTATAGTATCTAGAAAAGACAAGAATTTGAGGTGACTTAATACAGGTTTATAAGATAATGAGGAAATATGAGATAGAATTACAACAGCAATAGGGCCTTTTGAAGACCTCTTGGCAACTGTCAAAAGAAGGAAACTCGCTTGGTACGGTCACATATCGAGATCAAATGGTCTTGCAAAAATGATCCTCCACAGAAAGGTGCAGGGCAGACGATGAAGAGGCCTTTCCTCAAAAGAGGTGGGAGGACAACATAAAAGAATGGACATATCACCAACCAGAAGAGGCACAGGCATCAGCTGCTGACAGAGAAGGGTGGCGTGGTGTTGTAAGGATGTCTTCATGTGTGCCCCAACGACCTCACCGGTTACGGGTTTACCTGACCTGACCTGATAAGATAATCAATGGAAAGGATAAATTAGCCTACAACCAGTTTTAAAAAGTACAGTTGTCAACAAGAACAAGAGGGCATAGCTACAAATTAATTAAAGAAAGGTCCAGATTAGATACTAGAAAATATTTTTGTAGTCAGAGAGTAGTGAATGCTTGGAATGCATCACAAGAAATAGTGGAGACAGGGTCAATTAATGCATTCAAGAATAGATAGGACGTGCCTCGTTATTTTTAGATCAAGGAAATGTAAAATAAACTGCTTGTATACAGACTCGGCAGTCTTCTAAACCATTATAAAGACGTTAAGTTAAGCTAACTCTGTATGTCAAATAGTTGTTAAGAAAAATAAAATAAATTACTATTAAACAAACATAGTTAAATTTACGATCCAAGGATCTATAGACATATAATAAAATTATTTACCATATGATGTAATCATCATCATCATCAGGTAAATAAGTCTGGAGACTGGTGTTGAAGTCTTCTGATCATATCATGCCACTGAGGCTAGGGCAGGAGGGTGTAAGGGATACTACCTCACAGTTAGAGGCAGTCACTTCCTAGCAGTATAGGATAGCCTGGACCCTATTTGGTTCCACCACTCCTGCCTAACTCATGTATGGCTCCAATAGACACACCCCCATCTCTCCATCCCCCTCCACACACAGAACACAGCTTTGACTGGCTGGCTAAACTATGTGAGCAAACATGGTGGAAAAACCAGGGAGCAAATCCTGGAAGGAGCAGCTTGACAGTACTGACTAATATCACACCTAAAGGATGGAAAACCTGAAAGAAACCCGGGTGGGGAAGACTCGATACTCCTGCAAGACAACTTTCTAAGAGAGACAACTCTGACCACAAACAACTGCTGCTTTGCAGATGGGCTGGGGACAGCCAAGGGCAACTGTACAGAAAAACCTGTTGAAATCGGATGCACTGGGCCACAGGCCTAACGAAACAGTGCAATGTAAATTGCAAAAATACAAGTGGCTGTGTTACCTGCCCTCATGTCATCCTTTCTTGCTCCATCACCTTTCCTAAAGCAGAATTCTTCATCAAAGAGGGATTCACATGCAATTCTCGTAACCTCATCTATTCTATCTTCTGCGGCCAGTGTGGTATGACATACATTGGGGAAACTGGTATGGAACTGCGGGAGCGTTTCCGCTAACACCTCAATGACATCCGCAACCGCACTGGTTCCCCAATTGCCAGCCACTTTAATGGTCCTGAGCACCGGGGTACGGCTGACGTTAGTGTCACTTGTCTGGTTTTGTGCTTCTCTGACAATCGTTATCGATTCACCCTTGAGAATAGACATCTCTAGTATGAGTTGTCTCCAACCACATGGCATTAATATCTTCCATACTTTTTCTTAAACCCTCACACTGGCACCCATCTATTTGTCTTCCTTTGCCCCCCCCCCCCCCCCTTCTTCTATCAGTTCTCACACACACACACACCCCCCCCCCCCCCCCCCCCCCCTCCTATATCAATCTCACACCCTCCTGGCTTATATTACCTTCTCTTTGTTCTCCCATCTGGACCACTATTTGGCCACCATTGGCTTATCCGGCACATTCCCCCACATTGCTGACGCTCTCCTGGCCACTTTGTATTTGACCGCTCCGATTCAGTTTCAATCAAGCATCTGGGGTCGCTTAGACAGACTGGGTCTACTATCAGAAACAGATGAGTTGACCATTTTTTTTTATATGTTGATTTGTTAGTTCAGTATTGTTGTCCCTGAGGAAGGCCTATTGGTCGTAACGTATGTTTTGTTTGTGTTCTCGTCTCGGTGCGGTATCTGACCATACCCATTTAAAAATTTTGATTAAACTCAACCTTAATCAACTTTTACAAGTTTTTTTTCATGTTTTTTCCCCAATGTAAATCGCTGTATGATGACATCACAATTTAAAAGAAGACAGTATGGTGCTCATCCTGTGGAGTCCCACGAGGCAGAGAGAATGACAGGCCCAATGCCTTCTAGAGGCCCACCTGATGCTACTGGTGGTCACCCACCCATGTGCTGTGGAGTCAAGGCACAAGGAGATGCGGCAAAAGCTTTTGACCAAAAACCCAAGACCCTCAAATTACTACAGTGGAATGCAGAGGGAGTCCTTAACAAAAACGTTTTCCTAACAAATCATCTGTACGAAGGCAAGGTGGATGTGGCATACATGCAAGAGACGCACCTTAATAGTACCCACAGATTTTCAATCAGATGATACCAGACCTTCTGACTTGACAGAGAAGGTCACAATGGAGGTGTTCTGATACTGACACGTAACTGCATACCAAGTAGCGCAGTATCTGTAAATCACACCAGCACAAGCAGAAATTGTAGGATTCAACACAATGACACAAGAAACAAAGATCCGTATCTTCAACCTGTATGGCCCACCCAATAAAGACCTGTCGCTCTTGAGTATGGAAATCATGGACTCCAGCTGCCTAGTAGTTGGAGACTTCAACAGCCACTCGGAGAGATGGGGATATTCAGACACAGACAGCAGAGGGGACGAAGTGGAAGACTGGGAGATAGACAAAAATCTCTATCTTATCAATAGGCTGGACGACAGTCCTAGCTTCTATTCCAGAAGATGGCATACCACCTCCACTCCAGACTTAGCCTTCTCCACGGGGGATGTCCATCACAAAATAGATCGCCAGGTGCTCGACCAATTGGCAGGTAGCGATCACGGCCAATTAGGCTAGATATTGAAATGGAAGGGGGTCCCAAGGAAATAAAATCTCTGCCACGTTGGAACTACAGACGAGCCGACTGGGACAGATTTGCAATGCGGACAGATGGACTATGTGAAACTATTAACACACGAAATAACAATATGAAACATGGTGGAAAACCTAAGCAAAGCAATACTGCAAGCAGACACTGAGACCATCCCAAGAGGTTCAAGGAAGAATTATAAGCCATATTGGAATCAAGAATTTGCAGAAAGTCAAAGATGATGTTACAGATGCTTGGAACACGGCAGAGAGAGAACAATCTATTGAAACAAATATCTCCCTCAAGACCATCAATGCGAAATACAAAAAAAACACTGAACCAAATAACAAGAGAGAGTTGGATAGAAAAAAACCCAGAAAGTCTCAATCTAGATAGAGAAGGGAACAAACTATGGAAATTAGTCAGAGCCATGAATGACGGATTACCATCAAATAAACAAATTACCATCAAGCAGGGTGACAACATGCTAACCGGAAAAAAAAGCAGCGAACGCTTTTATAGAACATTATGCCAGAGCAAACCACATTGATGTCCCTACAGACAGGCATACAGACATTAGTGAAGAACAAAAAGAGCCATAACATCAAAATTACACCAGAGGTGCACATGATGATAAAACTAATAATGAATGAAATGGATGAGGCCATGAGAACTTTAAGGAAAAAGAAATCGCCAATGAAATGCTGATGGGGCTGGGTCAAACAACAAAGAGAAAGTTAATGTCAGTCCTAAACCAAGATGTCTGACTGCGTGAAAAGAAGAAGTAGAAGACATCACGCCACTTTTCTCTGTTCTCAGCAGATCTCTTCAGCCGTATGTTCTTGCAAGCCTGTGGGATGCAATTGTTTCTTTGACGTCCCCTTCCTCTTTTGTCCAGAATTTTGTCTTCTAGTACTTTCAATAATAGGTTTCCATGTCTCATGTTATTGGCCACCGCGAGGCAATGACTGTCACAACATCAGACGGTCTTGTCTTAATCATGTGATGTCCGCTGTATGAGGATTATAGTGAGGAAGGGAATGCGCTGGTCATCAATCTCTCACTCTTATCTTAATCATGTGATGTCCGCTGTATGAGGATTATAGTGAGGAAGGGAATGCGCTGGTCATCACTCTCACTCTTATTCTGAGTTACCTTGGATCAGTGGCAAGACTATGGTTGAGATTACTGGAGGTAACTCGGGATGCAGGCACTCTGGTCTTACCTCCCGTGAGACCAGAGGTCACTTGAAACTTGCGGGATTCGATTACCGACCGTTCCCGTTCATCACTGTGAGAGGCGAGTGCCTTAACCTCTTGACTACAGCGACCATGTTATGGCCAAGCCAAGACAATCTACCTTTCTGTATACTTGTCATTAGTTCTCTATGGGATCCTGCATCATTTAACCATTTTTCTGTCCAGCTCACTCATTGCATCCTGTGATAGTATCCCATCTCAAAAGCTTCTAATGTTTTTTCATCCTTTTTGTTTAGTCCATGTTTCAGATCTGTACAATGTAATGGACCAGATTTGTCCAAGTTCAGTATCGGTTTAATAATAGATCTATCCACCCACCCTACACTGTTCTAAAATAGGAAAACGTTTGTTCCACGTCACAATGTCAAAGGCCTTTTCATAGTCAATAAAGGAGATAAAAAGTGCTCTATGCTGTTCTACCATTCTTTCTGCCAGAAACTTTTCCCACTGCATCTCTAGTGCCTTTATCCTTTCAGAACCCAAACTGGTTTTCATTTAGCACAGATTTGATCTTGTTATCAATTCTTCTCTGAATTATCTTCAGAAGAATTTTTGAGGCATGAGATATTAGGCTGATCGTACAAAATTGGCTACAATCATTTGGATTAGACTTTTTGAGTATTGGAATGATTTCTGTTGTTGTGTGCTCAGTACACCATATTCCTTGTAAATATTGTTTACACGTTGAGAAAGTAATTCTTGTAGGGTTTTACCTGCTGCTTTAATGAGTTCAATGGGTATATTATCTATCCCTAGTGCTTTTCTAAGTGGGATCGAGTGCAGTGCCGTGTCACATTCCTCTCTAGTTTTTTGCAGATTCTGCTCTTTCAAATCAGCCTCCTTGAAATGTTTTCAACTTGGTTCGTGTAGATTTCATCGTTTTACAGTTCTGTTTTGTGTTCACTCTCTATTTTCTTCATTGTGGTTGTCAGAAAGTGCCCATTTTTTGCCCCGAATTGGTCTTGGTTGAGCCTTTGGCTACTTGGCAATAGACATTAACCAGCCTGTTTGAATACTAGAATTCCAAGGATTACAAGAAGAAATACCACTTAATTTTAATTTTTTGTTAAATAACTGCGTGTTTGTATTTTTGGTATTATTCCATCAACAGTATTATCATTCGAATAATGGGTCATTCGAATAATTGGTCATTGGAATAATGTAAAGTATGATGGCCGCACCTCAATGGCTGCGCTCTCGACTCGTTGCAGTGTTTGTGTCATTTTCTGCAGTTTGCTAGTTCCTGTTCGGATTATAATTGATAACCCCTTCACCAGGTGGTATCAAGGACTTTATTATGTGGAATTTATGTGCTTTTGATTGGTTATCCTATTTGTTATGCTACATTTTGCTGCGGGTGTGCCTAGCTTAAGCAGTGAGAAAACAGTCAACGGTACTCTTGACTGCACTCCAGAATTCAGCCCAGGTTATCACTACTCAATGGCCATCCTGCTTAGGCTGAGACTGCCTCCCTTCTATCCCCTCCACCTAGATCCCACGATACCTCTCCCAACTTAGTATCATCAGTACAACAAGTGTCGCGCTGACTTGAAGATGGACACAATCCAGAGGACTCAGGGGCGGAACGCGGAAAAACAGGGATTCAAAACATGGACAAAGAAAGCCTGACACAAACATTGGTTCAACACACACTCCTCGCTGCCTTCATCCCGAGGCAGCGGAGAACTTGGCTCCACCTGCGAAGTCTGTAGGGATTTTTGTCGACACACTATACATGAACAAGCCTCAGCAGTTGGACATGGTAGTGGTCGATGGACGCAGCGGCACTTAGATTCCTATGTAAACATTATTATTATTATTAGCATTATCACATTCACTTACTTTTGTATCCCAGTTCAAGCCTGATTCTGACTTGTATTGAATATCCATGTGTAATCCAAACACATAATTATTGGCATAATAAAGGACATGTCATTTCTCGCCTCTCAAAGTTCAGTTTCATTGCAGAAATTCTCACAAGTTTAAAACTTTACCAACAATATAAATACTCATGGTATGGACAGTTTATTCTAAAAAATAAAACGTCAAAGCTAAGCAAGAGAGAAAAAGGCATGTTGGTTTAGGCCGAATCGGACTTTGACTGATGGCTTACGCATCTTTGATCCCATGAAATGAATCTGAAAAGGACTAAATATCTCCAAAACAGAAATAATAGACAAAATAGAAGTGCAAAAAACCAGATTAATTACGAGATTGAGGTAGAGAAAATATATGAAGACATATAACCAAATTCATATACCTGATGGTCGTCATAATAGTCGATGTAAGATACATAACAGGAATGAAGAACAGAATGGTATTAGCTAAAGTGCGGGCTTGCACAAAATAAGAAGCAAAATAACAAGTCCATAGCAATGAAAATGAGAGCTAGTCTTGCAAGGCAAAAGCAAAGGTCGCCGTCCATCGTAGACGATGATGGCATAATTTCTTTTTCTAGTGCTATTTTTAGTATGGATTAACTGCGCTACGTTTTATCCTCACTCTCTCGTCTCGTGTCGCCCGACCCCAGTGGCAAGTCAAGGACAAGACAACTATGGGGCAACTACGAGATGCAGGGGACTCCGCATCAAGCACCCGTGAAAAATACGGCGGAGTCCGGAGTCGAACCCACACCACATGATCACGAGGCCGACGGCTTAACTACTTCACCACTTCTTGCAGTGTTCTGTAAAACCATCTTCTTCTTCTTCTTCTTCTTCTTATTCTTCGTTCGTTTTCAAACTCCTGCTACCAATCCATGCAAAGGGCTTTGTAAGTAGCAGGGTGTAGTGTAAAGAACGGAATGCGCTATTTTGCAGTTTAAAGCTTGGCTGCGATATTTATTTCCTTGGAGTTCCATATGGGTTTCAACATTCCGAATACAACTCTTGCGTTTTTTCCTCTTGTTTTTAAATCCTCGTCTGTCCCTCCTTCCTTGTTGATGATACTTCCTAGTTATGTAAATATCTCTACCTCTTCCAGTGGCGTTCCTCTCAGCCGGATTGGTTCTGTGTTTGCTGCATTGACCCTAATCATTTTTGTCGTTTCCTCATGGATCTTCAAACCGACTTGTTTAGAGGTAAACTCCAGTCTATCCAGTTTCCGTTGCATTTGCTTTGTCTGTGTGGCAGAAGGTAATAAACCATAGCAGATGTTTAAGAGTATCCCATTAGCTAAAAGACACCCAGACAATACAATTTAAAAATACACTGACCAACGGATCATTACCGGTCAAATCCTGTTAGACTATCCTCAGCAGTATGCGGATACCTTTCACACGGAAATAGATGAGTTTCCTTACATATCTGCTATAGATTGTCCATGTTTCGCATGTGCATAGACGGGCAGTTAGAACAACATCGTTACATACATTGATCTTGGTGGCAACACTGATTCCCTGCCAGTTCTCACTAGAAGAATCACTCGCCTTGAAAATCCAATTGTGGACCACATCACCGATAATCGATTCTCTGGTGAGGCTGCTATCAATGTAGGTAAAGCTATCACCTGCTTCTCCTTCGTTCGTTCTCAATCTCCCCCCTATCAAACCCTGAACAGGGTTTTGTCAGTAGCAGGATGATGTAGTCCAGAGAACGGAATGTGTTGTGTCGCTGGTTTATAGCTTGGCTGCGATATTTGCACCTTTTCGTCCGACACATCCATCATCGGCAGTAAGCTATCAACTGCTTGTAGATGTGGGCGTGTACAGCCATGTTTAGAGGACTCTTATAGAGCAGGTGCATTACTTTGGGTCAAAGTAAGGTCAAAGTAAAGTCAAAGTAAGCACATGCAGTTGACAACTTATCCAAGGTGGTCTGCATGTCCTGTTCTGAACACGTATCAATGGTGCAGCCCTAAACAAAGAGATCTAAGGTCCCTGCTTCTTTTACATGTATGAGTGAACTTGGGCAGCTCATATTGAACAGCTGTCTGATCCGTCCTGTATCTGACATGTGCACCAGTAGAGCAGCCATATGTATCACCAGAAAGCAAGGCAACCAAAGAGCGTTGCCTCCGTTTATTGATGTGATAACCACAGACAGTTCTCTATCAATCAACATGAGCCGACATGCCATCATGAAACTGGCTGACAGCTGTCAGGAATTTTCTATTGTAGCCGAATTTCGCTATGATTTTCCAGAGGCATCCCTTACGACAGTGTTCTCTTCTTTGTCGTTCGTTCTCAAACTTCCGCTACCAAGCCCTGAACGTTCTCAAACTTCCGCTACCAAGCCATGAACGTTCTCAATCTCCCGCTACCAAACCCTGAACGTTCTCAAACTCCCAGTACCAAACCCTGAACGTTCTCAAACTCCCAGTACCAAACCCTGAAAATGTCTTTTGCAAGTCGCAGAATGTAGTCTGGACAACAGAATGCGTTGTGTTGTAGTTCACAGCTTGACTGCGATATTTGCACCTTTCGGTCCGACACAACTGACTTCAGCATGACATTTTAGCGTACCGGGTTAGCCTTCCCTTTTCGATCACTTCTGCTTATCCAGTCTGCCATGTTGCAGCCTGTTATCCAGGAACACCAAGTGGAAGTTGTTGTTGTTGTTGTTTAATGCCCACAATGAGTAGGTTTACTCTTTTGTGCGTCCTAAAAAGATCTTTCAGTGGCGAGTTGTCCTAGCTTTCCGCACATCCCGAGCGTGCTGATTTAGGTAGACGGAGGTCCTCTAGGCTGTTGTGCTATGCTTGGCTTTATTTGCGTGTCGCTCACTACTACAGAGATCACGTCGAGCCTCACCTTGTTAGCCAGACTGTTGTCCTCAACAACATCCCGTTTCCAGGATGACCAACGAGGAGGTCAAAGTGAGGGTCTTGGCCAGTATTTTTCTCCTGACCCTGGCTAACATTCTCTGATCAGTGTGTTTTGCCTGACCCTGGCTAACATTCTCTGATCAGTGTGTTTTGCCTGACCCTGGCTTACATTCTCTGATCAGTGTGTTTTGCCTGACCAAACGTTCTCTCTCTTGTCAGCTCTGAGTAGCTAGCCATGACGTTAGCAATTAGCTTTGGATCGGTGAACTCTACAGCTCATGCACTGATCAGCCTAATGATCCCGTATCCTGTACCCAAATGCCTTTGTTATGTCGACAAAAGTCGTGTACAAATCGCGATATTGTTCCCTACATTTCTCCTAGATTTGACAAGTTGCAAAAAATGTCAATCGTCCGTTGACCAGCTCGGAAACCACATTGACTCTCTCTCTCTCTCTCTGGGAGTAGTTTCTGCTCGAGATGATCGTTTGAACAAGACCCGAATTTTCCCAACGATCGAAAGAAGAAAGATTCCCCTGTGGTTTTCGTAAGATTGACGATTGTCCTTGTGCTTGTAGACAATCGTGGTATCTTTCAGTTGCTGAGGTATGAGATCTACATCCCAAATTGTGTAGCAGCATTGAGCTTCCTATTCTGTGAACATCAGCAGGAATAGTGTCTGACCCCCAGGGGCTTTGTCACTGGACATTAGACTGATTGCTTCTCGGCCTGATCTGTACTTGGGCGGGATATCGACCCAGTCGTTGACAGCAGCTTGAAGCACACGTGTGGTATGGCTAGTTCGGTGATGGTGGGCATACAGTTTAGGAGGGGTCTATCCATCGCTCAAGAATATAGACTTTGGCAGTCAGCAGTGTCGCTGCCATCAGCATTAAGGACAGGAGATATATGATAGGACCTCCTTCCTTCCTGCCTTCCTTCCTTCCTTCCTTTATTGCTTCTTTCCTTCCTTCCCTCCTTCCTTCCTCCCTTCCTTCCTCCCTTCCTTACTTCCTTCCTTCTTCCCTTCCTTACTTCCTTCCTTCTTCCCTTCCTTCTTCCATTCCTTCCTTCCTTTCTACATTGCTTCCTTCCTTCCCTCCTTCCCTTCTTCCTTCTATTTTCTTTCTATATTTTCTTTGTTTCTTTCCTCCTTTCCTTCTTTCTTTTTTCTTTCCTTCCCTTCTTTCTTTCTTTCTTTCTTTCTTTCTGTCTGTCTGTCTGTCTGTCTGTCGTACTTTCTTTCATTCCTTCGTTCTTTCTTCTTTTGTTATTTTTTTATCTTTCTTTCTTCTTCTTTCTTTCTTTATCTTCCTTCCTTTCTTTTTCTTCTGCTTCTTCTTGTTCTTTTTCTTCTTCCTTCTTTTTCTTCTTCTTCGGCCCACGTGCTGAAAATGAAGTTTCGACGTTGTGTCGTAGTTGACAGCGAGCTGTCTGCGCCTTTCGGTTCCGCAACATTTAGCTTCAGCAGGCTGCTGTCAGCTGATTCTCGGTGCTGCATCTTCAGCCCCTGTCCTCTGTCATGCTCTCGTCTGTTCCACTTACCTTGTCCCACTTACCTTGTCCCACTTACCTTGTCTATCATCTCCAAACCATCTTGCCCCTATGATCCCTTATCCGGTCTATGCGCTCCATTGCATTTTATCTCAACGTCACAATTCAACTTGCCTTTGAAGTCCATCCAATCATGTCCCTACACTTCCTCCCATCATGTCTCCACACTCCATCCCATCACGTCTCCACACTTCCTCCCATCTTGTCTCTACTGGCCCCTAGAGACTTTTGCTGTATGGCCTCATTATTCGACAACTTGCCCCGCCTTCTGCTAGCCCATGTCCCTCTCACTCCACGCCACGTTCTTGTAGCGACTCCACCTTTTGATTGGTATCTTGCTGTTATAATTATGGTTGAAATTTTCCTCTCCATTATTTGCGTGTCTGCAATGATTCTGTTAAATGCCCGATTTCCTCTTACAACCGGGGTGTTGAATGATCGACAACTTCCATTAACCAAAACATGGCAATGGCTTTGCACCATTTTAAAAAAGAAGTTAAAGTTCACGGCCTGAAAGTCGCGCGAGAGAGGTGGTACCAGCAGAAGTCTACAGCGGTCGATTGTGGGAGTTAACTAGAAGAGATGGAGAATGGCCAAGTTGTTAAAAGGTTTAGCAGATATAATATGGAGACTACAGGCCTGGATAGTTGAAGAGACACGATTCCGGAAAATCGCGTGACAACGGCAGCATCGCGGATGTAACAGCACTTGTGAGTGGTAAGTTTGAGAAGCACAATATGACAGTAACTTTTACAATTGCTTTCAGATTTCAATTGGGAATTGTTTTTAACTCTGTTTAAATTTGCTAATTTTCAATTGACGTCATGACATTACTATCCCTAGACCGCGTCTACACCACAGCCTCAATATATTGACGTCATGACATTACTATCCATAGACCGCGTCTACACCACAGCCTCAATATATTGACGTCATGACATTACTATCCCTAGACCGCGTCTACACCACAGCCTCAATATATTGACGTCATGACATTACTATCCCTAGACCGCGTCTACACCACAGCCTCAATATATTGACGTCATGACATTACTATCCCTAGACCGCGTCTACACCACAGCCTCAATATATTGACGTCAAGACATTACTATCCCTAGACCGCGTCTACACCACAGCCTCAATATATTGACGTCATGACATTACTATCTCTAGACCGCGTCTACACCACAGCCTCAATATATTGACGTCATGCCATTACTATCCCTAGACCGCGTCTACACCACAGCCTCAATATATTGACGTCATGACATTACTATCCCTAGACCGCGTCTACACCACAGCCTCAATATATTGACGTCATGACATTACTATCCCTAGACCGCGTCTACATCACAGCCTCAATATATTGACGTCATGACATTACTATCCCTAGACCGCGTCTACACCACAGCCTCAATATATTGACGTCATGACATTACTATCCCTAGACCGCGTCTACACCACAGCCTCAATATATTGACGTCATGACATTACTATCCCTAGACCGCGTCTACACCACAGCCTCAATATATTGACGTCATGACACAACAATCCCATTATATTGACGTCATGACATCACAACCCCATTATATATTGACGTCATGACATTACTATCCTTAGACCATGTCTACACCACAGCCTCATTATATTGACGTCATAACATCACAATCTCATTATATTGACGTCATGACATTACTACCCAATTATATTGACGTCATTTCTCAATCAGAGGATACCAGACTTTCCGTCTAGATAGAGAAGGCCACAAAGGAGGGGTCCTGATACTGACCAGAAACAGCATACCGAGTAGCGCGGTACCTGTCAATCACACCGGACAAGCAGAAATTGTAGGAGTTGACATAATGGCTCAAGAGACGAAACTCCGCATTTTCAATCTGTACGGACCACCAAACAGAGACCTATCGCTCTCGAGTATGGAGGTCAGAGACTCCAACTGCATAGTGGTTGGAGATTTCAACAGCCACTCGGAGAGATGGGGATACTCTGACACAGACAGCAGAGGTGACGAAGTGGAAGATTGGGAGATAGATGCAAATCTCTCCCTAATCAATAGGCCGGAGGATAGCCCTAGCTTCTATTCAAGAACATGGCATACCACCTCGACTCCAGATTTGGCCTTCTCCACACAGGACATACACTATAAAATAGACCGCCAGGTGCTAAACCAACTGGCAGGTAGCGACCACAGGCCGATCAGGCTAACCATTGACATGGAAGTAGGCCCACAGGAAACAAAACCGCTCCCACGTTGGAATTACAAACGAGCCGACTGGGACAGATTTGCAATCCTGACAGATGGGCTGTGCGAAACCATCAACACACGAAACACCAAAATGAAGCCCATGGTAGAGAGCCTAAGCAAGGCAATAATGCAAGCCGCCACTGAAACCATCCCAAGAGGAGCTAGGAAAAACTATAAGCCCTACTGGAATGATGAGTTACAGAAAGTGGAAGATGCAGTAACAAATGCGAGGAACATGGCAGAACGAGAAAAATCCGTGGAGGCAAACATCGCCCTCAAAGCCGCCGCGGCGAAGTACAAACACACTCTCAAGCAAACAGCAAGAGAAAGTTGGAAAAATAAAACGGAAAGTTTAAACCTGGACAAAGAAGGGAACAAGCTATGGAAGCTAGTCAGAGCCATGAACGACGAAACCCCGTCAAATAAACAAATTACTATCAAGCAAGGCGAGAACTTGATCACAGGTAAGAAAGCCGCAAACGCCTTTGTCGATCACTATGCCAGAGCAAACCACATCGAGGTCCCTGCAGATAAGCATACAGACATTAGCGAAGAGCTAAAGGGGCACGAAAACATAAATACGGCTCCTGAAGAGCACATGATGGCCAAACTAACAATGCGCGAAATGGAAGAGGCTATGAGAACACTAAAGAGAAGGAAATCTCCCGGAAAAGACGGGATAACAAACGAAATGCTGATGGGGCTGGGCCAAACAGCGAAGGAAAAACTACTATCAGTCCTGAACCAAAGCTGGAAAAGGGGTATTGTACCGCAGGCATGGAAAGATGCAATACTGGTACCAGTACCAAAAACAGGAAAGGACAAAACAGATCCGAATGGATACAGGCCCATAAGCCTACTGAGCTGTGTCGGCAAGCTGATGGAACGGATGATAAACACCAGACTGATGTGGCATCTGGAAGAAAAACGAATACTAATTCCACAGCAAGCCGGCTTTAGACAGCACAGATCCACTGAGGACCAGGTCATCCTCATAGCCCAGGAGATAGAAGATGCCTACCAGGCACAGAAACACACAGTAGCTGTTTGGGTGGATCTGGAAAAGGCATTTGACAAAGTCTGGAAGGATGGACTTAGAGTCAAGCTAAGAAGAAGTGATGTTTGTGGGAAGATGTACAAGTGGATCAACCACTACCTCAAACAAAGAACGGCCAGAGTCCAAGTACAAGGGCAGATGAGCAAAAAGGTGACACTCGAGCAGGGAGTACCCCAAGGGGGAGTACTGTCACCCACACTCTTCCTGGTATATATAAACGATATTACAGAGAATATACCAAGAAGAGTCCATAGCTCAATGTTTGCAGACGATCTGGCTATGTGGACCTCTGAAAAGAATCTCACCATAGTAAGAAATCGGATGCAAACGGCCCTAACATCGCTGGAAGAGTGGGCGAACTCATGGCTGGTCAAAATAAACGAGGAGAAAACCACGTGCACAATATTCTCGCTCTCATTAAAACCCCAAAGTACCAAATTAAGCCTAAATGGCAAAATCCTGCAGCCAAACGACAACCCAACCTATCTGGGAGTCACATTTGATCGGCGCATGACATGGAAAAGTCAGATTGAGAGAAACCGAATGAAAGCCAGAGAAAGAATGGCGATCATGAGGAAACTTGCTGGCACAAGCTGGGGAGCAGACGAAGGCATACTAAAGAAACTGTACACTGGAAGAGTGAGACCAGTTCTCGAGTATGGCATCGCGGCATGGACAACAGCAGCGAAGGCGAACTTCGATAAAGTTAACAAACTTCAAAACCAAGCCATGAGAATCATAACTGGTGGCATGAAGTCAACGCCAATTGTAGAACTTGAAAAGATTACAAAACTGCAATCCATGACCGACAGAAGAGACTGCAGAGCCCAGCTGCAGTCAGAGAAACTCCGAAGACTGACGGACCATCCAATGTACCAGAGGCTAAACAATTTGGGAACTGGGAAACTAAAGCGGAGAAACTTTGCAGAAATAGCCAAAGCAAAGATGCACGAAGATCCCATAAACGCACTAACAACACCAAAACCCATCACTACTGTACGAAAACCTACTTGGAGGCAGGATATATTTCCAGAGGTGGTAGAAAATATACCAGGTATTGCAAACAAAAACTGCCAGACCGAAAAAGAAAGGAGAGACACTACCTTAAGCTTCATAACGAAAAGCTACCCAAGCATGGACTGGACCCATGCATACACCGACGGTTCTGTAACAAACACTACACAGAACGGAGGGGCAGGAGCATTCCTGAACCTACCAAATGGCAGAAAAATAACACTGTCATTCGCTACTGGTAAGTACACGAGCAATTTCAGAGCAGAGGCAGAGGCACTGAGGGCGGCAGTGGAAGAAATGGTAACACACAGTGAAAATGAGAGCCATATAGTCCTGCTGACAGATGCTCTCGAAGTAGTCACAGCGCTAAAAAGCCAGAAAAACACTGAGCTTAATGACTTAAGAGCAGCACTCTGCAAACTGTGCCAACAGTCCGCACCAAAAAGGGTAGTGGTACAGTGGGTTCCGTCACACTGCAACATCCAAGGCAACGAGGAGGCAGACAGACTGGCAAAAGAAGGTGCAAGGCTACCACAAATAGATACCAGTATGACGTACGAAGAGTCAAAACGGCTTATCAAAGCCAGGTACATGTCCAAATGGGAAACCGAACATACTGGTTACACCAAAAACGATGCCTATTACCAGTTGAACCGAAGAGAGCAGGTCGTTGTCTTCAGACTTCGCACTGGCCACAACAGACTGAGGTACCACCTCTTCAACAAATTGAAGATAGGGTGTACCGACGAATGCCCGTGCG